>CM055195.1:18718343-19350843 GCA_029224185.1 Karalla daura
CACTATAACATAGTGCACACAGCAAGCACACCTCCACAATTCTGATGTTTTCCTTTGTTGTTGTCCTAACCCTCCTATTGTGTTTCATTCAAATCTGACCAACTTTCATTCATTTTCTGTCTGAAAAATGCAGTTCGTTTAATCTCACTGTCATATGGTTCCATGACTTTGTTCACACTTGACCTGAACACGCAAAACAAACTTAAACATTTTAATACATTTGTGTGTTTTATTGAACTTGTTTGAACGTATTCTGTTACCAATGACCAAATACTTTTAGATTATTATAAATCTATGCACTCTCACACGCACAACTAGGAGCAATTTAGAGCCTCCAATCGACCTAAACATGCATGTTTTTGGATTGTGGAGGAAACCAGAGCACCCAGACATGGGAAGAAAATGCAAACTCCATACAGAAAGGCCCTTGGTCTGACTGGGATACGAACCTGTGAGGCGACTGCGGTATTCACCAAACACCGTGCCACAAGGTTTGATCTTCCATTTTGTATTTATGACCTGTATAACACAGTGACCTTGGGTCAAACAAGTGGGTCCTTTAGAAAATTAAGATGTTATTTTGACTATTATAAACACTCACATGAAACATACTGTACTATTTATCAAAAACAACTCAACTTCAGTGGTGGGTTTTGTTTTTTTTTTCCACCGTGGATAAAATTCAAATGGATTCATAATGATGTCCATGTTACTCTGTGACAAATGGTGCAGTATCTTTCATTTGAGTGCTTGTTATTGTCAAAATGCAGATCATAAATATCAAATGGAAGTTAAAAAGCTGGAATTTTTAAGGGGATGAATTATATGTATATGTATATGTATATATATATATACATAAATATATACATCAAAGATTCATAATCATCTAAAATGGTTTGGTCATTGTTCACTAGAAAACCAATGTCAGTAAACTGAAATGATCGCAAGAGGAGGGTTAATGTGTTTGTTGGTAAAATCTCCACAACCAACTCTTTTTGACAAATAGAGCACTGCGGCACTAAACCAATAATGTATAATCAAGCAGTTGCTTCTCCTCTCATTTCTCACCAACTCTATACAGACTACAAGATGTCGCCTTCGCCCAGCGGGGTCCCCTCTCGCCCCTGGACTCCTCGCTGCACGCCCCCTCCCCAGCAGCAGCAGCCCTCTATCCCCTCCCACCCTCACCCCCACCCCCACCCCCACCCTCACCCGCACCCTCACCCGCCACCGGACTACCACCACAACGTGTACATCCCCGGGACGCCGTCGGGCTTTTGCACGCTGAGGCCGACGGTGCAGAGGAGCGAGTTGGACGTCCACAACTCGTTCTCCACCTTTGGCAAGAAGCGGCGTCTACAGATGTCCCCCCAGGGGGAGGCCGCCATGATCAACAACGACCTGTACAATGACTGACTCATAAATGACTGAGGATGAAGTTGATGGATATACTCATATGGAAACAGAAGGACAGAGTGTTCAGTACATATATAAATGAAAATCTGATTTACAAGTGGTCTCAGTAACAGAAATAGTGAAGTATCCATTGTAGCTGCCATGCTGATGGGAAACAATGGGTGTTTATGTGACATGCCACTGTGGGTGGCCATTGTATAAGTCTGCCTATTATCATCATCATTATTGTTACTATAATTATTATTTAGACAATCAAACTGGAGCAGCAATTACATCCAAAATGTTTTCTTTTTCAAAGCATTAGTGGACAAAAATTTTGCACATCCTTCTGAATTTATATTTTTGTTTCTATGAAAAGTGTTTTTTTTTGTATGTTTGTTTGCTAACAGAGCTTGTGTGAATATGACCAATAGTATCAATGTATATGCAAGCTGCAACATGATGCAGACAGCGGTAAAGACTGGGGATTTCGCCCCACAAACACGTACTGTACATTTATGAAAATAAAATATTTTTTTCATATGCTCTTTCTAATGTCTGTCACACACTCAACCGCACAGCCCCTAGACACTCATGTGGTCCAGCATTTCTGTGGGAGCTTCCCAGATCTTTGTTTAATTAGCTGGACTCAATTATTTTGGGGTGAAAAAGTTCGGCAGCTACTCCTACAAGGGTGGAAAGCTTTTCGCCTTGGTAAGCTGTTTTCCACGGCGAGGAATAAACACGGTAAAATGCTAACATATGCTAATTGGAGTGCTTGCATTTCCATTTGCCCGCAGAGAATAGTGGGGTTCATTAACTGAACAAACAGAACCTCCTCTCTCGAAATATCACTTTAATTAAGACCACGAACATGAATACAAGTGTCAGGGGAGGGGGAGGAAGGGAGCTTCAAATGCCACACCTGGATGTGAGCTGAGGGGGCCTGTGGCTTGGCTCTACATGCCCTTTTACATCTCACTTCTCAGGGAATTAGTTGCTGCCATCAACAGATGAGAGCTGGCCAACGGCCAGAAAGGAACAGGGTAATTAGGTCATCAAATGGCTCAGATTGAAAATAATTCCGTTAATAAGGATACGGGTGTCCGTGGAGAGCACGGTGGGAGCGGGCTAACCTTCTCGGCAGTGAGGTGGTCCACAGGGACAAGGACTGCGGGGGGCAGCTGTTTTTAGGTCAGGGTGGCTTACTTTCAGATGAGCTGTGTTCCTGCAGTATAGGTGCAGGATTGTCCTTGATCCTCAGTATATATGTGTATATATATTATATATATATTGACCATATGGTGGACGAGGTGCTATGTTTGAGACCAGGCCATTCTGGTGGAGTTTGCATTTCTTTTTCCCCCATGTCTCTCTGTGGATTTTCTCCAGTTATTACAGTTTCCTCCAGTCCAAAAACATGCATGGATGGGTCAATTTGGGATTTGCCCTTTGTGTAACTGGGAGAGTGAAGGCTGTGTGTGTGTGCGTTGTGGTGGCCTTTTGCCCTGTCCAGGGTGTATTATTTGCCTTCACCCTATATGAGACAGAACAGTTAAGGTACGGTAAGTGGATATGATAAACTTTATAGGTAATAGCATCATTCTTAGATTGCCGACAGAAACCCTCTCACAGGCATCTAATTCATACAGGCTGGAGACCAAATCACTGGTCCAGGGTTAGTGAATTTGCAGTGATATACCAGTTATATGATAGGAGATGAAATTCTCCGCCTTAAGACGGGTTAGTCTTTTTTGCTTTGGGATCTGTCCGTGGACGTGGTGCTGAAATTGTTTGTGACAATTGGTTCTTTCACCGGCAGCTGCAATCAGTCCAGACATCCACCAGAGGGCGCCTATACCATTACTCAACATGTGAGGCACAGTGGAAAAATGGTACTCTGAAATGCATGATGTCATTTATATCATACATCTCAAACACATATCGAGCTATCAATCCAACAAAAGTAAAATTAAGAGGCAAATTGAATGTGCAGATTTTAGGGAAAGTCTGAAAAGTCTCTCTGTGAACCTCTTTCAGTGGCAGGAGTTACTTTGTAATGCTATAGCAATTGTAAAAAAAACAACAAAAAAAACACTTGCTTGACGAGGCTCTTATCAGAATATTCTTTGCAATCTATTTATACAATTTAGTCACATTGGTTTTTGTAATTGTGGAGACAATTTATATACAGGTTGATTTCAAAGACCATGAACAATTTGTGCAAAAGATTTTGATCTTTTTCTGCATCTTCCCCTTTGATCCATGACGTTTCTGTTTATGCTTTATTACTTTATTTATTGCTTTGCTTTATTGCTTTATTGAAGCAATGAAAACAGTTAAATTGTACCAGGATGCTGTCATTTTTATGCATATAATCCAAGATGTAGAATGAAGAAGATCACCACAACGTAGGACTACAACTACACATTGTTTCATGAGTATCCATGTAAATGAATCCTTGAAGCCTTGAATAGGCTGGCAATTGTGGGTCAATTATTGTACAACAAAAACTTCATTCCAATCTACTTTAATCTATAAACTGCTGCATCATATTATGTACTGGTAATACTGTAATGCAACAGTGTGCAAAGTAATCATATCGACATTAAAGTTACACTACAATAAAGCTCCGAAATTATCCAGTCACAATAGATATGCCCATGAATTGGTGTGCAGTGTAGTACCCACCACATAGTTTGTCCAGCAGATGGCGTCATTGAGAAGGACACAAGCCACAGCAACATAACTGAAAACATAGTGAGCCTTGCTCAATGCATCCGAGAGAGAAAATGGGAAAACGTTTTCAAGAGGAAGCAGTTTCCTGTCGATCGGCAAATATGCAACAAACCATCAAAGTTTTGTTTCTGATCTCACTTTTTTAGAACATAGGCCTACACACATACATACACTCTGACAAGTTTTCTTTAAATGTGCTTGAGTAATATGACCTGAAAATAAGTTAACTTCATTGAAAAGTTTTATAATCCGGAGAATCTGTACAAATACTATAACAATATAAAAAACTTCCATTATCTCATTATCAAACCATTGCAACAATATCTTAGGACAGTTATTATTTTCCTGTATCATTTGTTTTTTTACATCAAATGACAGGCTTTTTTTTTCATATCTTGATGGAGGCCATTTGAAATACCAATTTGAATACCAATTTGTAACTAAATATTCAAATTTACGTAACAGCATTTTGCCACTATAGTGAGGCCATAACATTTCTCTGTGAAAAAAGAAGAGATGGAAAACAATCCAATCTTTTCATAATGAACATGTAGACAAAAAAGCTGCACACTGAGAACTGCACTGAACAGGATTTATCACTTTTACTCTTTAGTGTGTTCATACATATTAGCACACTTAGATGCTATGTAGGATAAAGACATCTTGATGTAAGATCTTTTATTTTGGCTTTATTGTGTGGCACAAAGCAAGCAGAGGATATGCAACTGCATTACGTTGGGGGATTATCGTTTCCTCTACAGTCAAAGATTATTCTAAATACCCTGTTCTGAGCAACTGTTAGCCTACAGGCAAGTTTTACCTCATTAAAATGATTTCTTATGTTGTCCATTAATTACTATAATAATGAGCACAACTTTTTTTCTGAAGCACCCACTAAGAAAAAAAAGTTGTTCCACTTAGTTTTTCTTTAGTTGGTTATTCATGTTTTTCTCAGCTTATCTTGTTTGTGTTCATGTGGTACAGTCGCTTTTAAGAGAGACAAAAGTTCAACAACTGTGTTGTGCTGTTAAATTTTATGTACAACTGTAGTTGAGCGCCCATATTAAGTGTGAATTAAGTATTGGGCAGAATGCATTGTATTTAATACTTGAACACAGCAAAGTTAGGCCTTTAAGAATCAGTAACAAATGCATTAAATATTGCATTTTAAACAATTTAACCTCCATCAGCGTGTTGCAGAAAAATTCTTCATGTCTGGGGAAAAATCAAAAAGCAAGACTCGAACAGAAAAGCACTGTTCGCTCTCAATTCCAGCAGTGATGGTCCTACTCCCCCTGAAGACCAGTCAGTTCTCACTTCTCAGAATTTGAAGAGGTTTGAGACTGAACTCTTTTTCTAGTTCAGGGTGATCCGCCCCTGGCTGCCTTCAGGTGGTCGGACCTATCATCTGTAGATATATATCTCTATCATCATCTCTATCATCCATATGTGTGGGAAAAATCAAAAAGCAAGACTCGAACAGGTATACCAAGCATTTATTCTCTGCAGAGAAGGAGGACAGCACACTCTGACCACTGTCAGTGGATCAGAGGACTGCTTCCCTGAAGGACAGGTCACAATGCATTTTATCCTGACCTCCAGGAACACAACCCTAAGTGTAAAAACCATTTGGTCACAATAAACAAATTGTCAGAAGCTGAATAAGTCTTTACAACTGGGGTCCTGTGAGCAGTGCACTTCCATAGGCATAACAATGAAGGTGTTAACAGCAGGGAGTGATTTTACAGTGAAGTTCTTGAGTCTTCGATGGCTGCAGCACACAGAGTTTAGGCTACAACTGAATGAATACTGACATTAATCCAATGTTCCTAGATGCCTGTAAAATTTGGACCACAACTCCCCCATTTTTATCATTTATGATAACCTATTCAACTCTCAGTTTCAAATCTATACATCAATTAGAATAGGATGACTTTGATTACACATCACTTTCATCATTGTCATTTTCATCATAAAACAATTATTTTCATCAAAATGTACCCTTGCAAACTCATTATATGAACATCAAGCTCTTGAACATTTAACAAAACCTTCACATATTTCATGGTATGGTTTAATTCCAAAGAAGCTGTACTACGGATCAGTTCTTTACCAGTATTTCTCAATGTTCAAATCACTGGTAATGAAATTACACAATTAAATCAAATTTCCATTTGCCAATTGAAATAATTTATCTACATCCTTAGTGGGTATATCAGTGCAGAATGATGTTAATAAGAACATAACCCCACCATCCAAGGCAGTTATGCAAATCTAGTTTGCAGCATCCTTCTATACATGCCTCATAACTTTCTTGTCTCTGCTTACAAGATGGGCAGTATTTCTCACCAACATGGTCTCTACTCTAAGCATCATCTTTCTCACATCAAGGGATGGAAAGAAAGGACTACTTTCTCCCTATTGATCACAACTTTATGATCCTGAAGCTTAGTTACCTTTTCCTAGATGCTTCCTCTAGTGAAGAGCTGCTAAAACTCACACTACGACAGCATCTCAGTGATTAAACTAGTTAATGGAAAGCTTAAAGACACATTATCCACCTCAATTCAAATCCATCTCACGGTGGTTTTCAAGACATCTACATCTGTACAATATATTAAATCTCCCTTGAGAATCATTATTCTTGTACTTGGCACAAGAAATGAAAATTCAAGTGAAAATCATATTAACACTTCTCAATATTAAAATGTAGAATTTTGGTTCAAATTTTTCTTTTTTAAACTATTCTTAACTAAACTGATCCATATACACGTTCTTTTCCTCACACAAGATGTTCTCCCTCATTTCATTAATTCAACAAGCTTTCAAATCCTAAGACAATACTTATTTCACTAATCTTAGTTTTTCTTTGTAATAACAGATATAACTCAAAATAATCAATGCTTTTAAGAAAACAAAACAAAACACATCAGTCTAAGAAAACACATTATTATTTTCTGAATGAGACTGCCAACCCGTTCTCATCCCAACGCGTCAAATACCGACTATTTGTCACGCCCCTAAACATTACATATAGACGCCGATGGTGCCCTTTCACGTCTGTTTATTGACGCTCCGGGTTTTCCATTCACTCTCATGCAAACCCCGGCTCGGCAGGACGGGACGCTGAGAGCAGAGGCTCCAGCCAAAGCCCCTAAACGTCAAATAGAAACGCGGAGGGTAAAGGTACGCGTCCGGATTTGACATTCCGGGTTCTGCATTGATTCTCATGCAGACCCCGGCTCGGCTGGACGGGACGCTGCGGAGAGGCTCCAGCCGTCCATTCACTCCCATAATAACCCGGTCACGCCACCGTTGCTATGGAGATGAAAACAATATGCTTTGCGCTAACCGTTATTCATTGATGTATTGCAAAATAATAACAAGCAATGATTTTCAGTACTGTTACAGTGTGTTTGTCATGGTTGTATTCATGCTGTGTTACAGTTTGCCCGCTAGAGGGCGCCAAATGTCTTGTCTCTGCCCCACCCCTTAGGTGGGGCAGGTTTCTAACAAATCAGCTGACGACTACTCCTATCAGCCAGGTATATAAGCTCACCTGGCTGAAGGAGTAGTCAGATCGTTTGCTCACATCCTGCCATGTCCTTGTCTTGTTCAGATCGTGTTCTTGTTCCTGCTCGTGTTGTGTGCTCTGTTCCTGACCCTAGGTTCTATTCTCATCCTCTCGTTAGTAAGTATAGTGTTCCTAGTTTAAGTCTGTGCAGTCGAGTAGAGTTTTTCTCCTGCCTTGTCTTGTGTATCGTTTAGTTTTTGTTTTCCCTGCGGCGACCTAGTGGTCCCAGGTTTTGTTTTGTTACTTTGTAGCCCTGCGGTTGCCTGTAGAGGCTCCAGGAGTTTGTTGGTGTTTAGTTAGCTTATCTAATTGAGATAGTTCTCCCTGCGGCGACCCTAGAGGTCCCAGGTGATCTTTGTTCGTTTATTGTTTGTACGCCTGCGGAGACCTATTGGTCCCAGGCTCATTTCTGTTGAACTTTGATTAAACCAGAGGTTGAATCAAATCCGTGTTGGCTCTTGGGTCCTTTCTGGGGAGTTCCTCACAGTGTTGTTCTTATTTCGGGTCTGAATTGTTATTACTGGTTGATAGATTTACAAGGGTTGTAGGAGCATGGTTCCTTTAAGAGTCAAAGCAAGGCGTCAACGGATCTGATGGTCAGGTGACCGGTTTTCTCGGCGCGAACGTGACTCGGATCCCGAACAAAGACTCTATAAAGATCCCAAGTAAGTAAGCTATGATAAAGTCTGCGAGTAATTTGCATGTTGCATGTTTTTTCTTTCGTAATGTATTCTCATGTTAAAGACACTGGCTTGGCCAACCAGAGATTTTAGCAATGTATTTTTTCTTGTAATGAATTCAATATTTTCGACTTCATTAATTTTAGAATTAAGATTTAAATCTAATTTATTTTCTAAATGTGGTTTAATGTGATATTTTGTATTTCTTTTCTCAGAAATTTTTTGTGTAATCATCCCACAGAAACAGGCCTGAAATAATCCCTACATTTTCCATTTTTATTTACATAGATGACAAAGCCAAAGACAAAGCCATGCTCTTCCTGCCAGGCTCCAAACGGGCTAAACAGGAAAACCTGTGTTGCCTGCCTTGGCAGCCTGATCATTAACCTGGAGCTGAAAAACAAACAGAAGAAAATAGACTGCAAGTGGGCTGATTCGGTTAAAAAAAACAGAAATGCCTCTAGGGTGGTAAAGTCAGCTCAGTTGTCGGTAAGTTTCAAAGTTCTGGTGCATGAAAGATTTTGCCTACCAGACTATTCTATATTTATCACCGTTGTCAATGTTTCCTTGTACGTCATGAAAAACTAATAACACATGTATATACACATAAAATATTTATGTATGTAAGGGCCTAAATTAAAAAAAAAGTATTCAATCAGAATGACATTATCACACTAATGACATCAAACTTAAAAAAATATATTTTTTTTTCACTTAAACTATTTCAGATTAGCATTTTTGATTGGCTATTAACTGAAAGACACAACATTTAAAGAGGGATTGTGACCTGAAATGTATAGTTTTAGTCAACATAGCTTCTTCTTAACTATTTATAACAAAACAAATATGTGAAGTTTCTTATTCATCAATTTGTTTACATGAAAGTATTTGTACATGATTTATTAATTCCAGAGATATAGATTTCAGACCATTCTTAACTTTGTATCAGATCAAATTTAAGAAAAAAATTATTTCACTTGTTTTTGCACCTCTTCAGTTGGTACTTATTGGCTTGGCCTATGCATGCACTCACGTTAAACCACTCAACGGTGATGATAATTTGTCAAACCAGACTGGCTGCATTGACTTTTCGCTGTTGTTCTTGCAGGTTTCAAAACTGCATTCACTGGGGTATCACCCTATCCTTTTCCTTGGCCAATATGACCGTAAGGGTCAACTGGTCGGTGACCTCATCACCCATCTCGAACCAGAGGAAGGGGGAGCACAGGACATCCTCAAAAAGATGAGGAAACTATATGAACATCTCCTGAGAAGTAAGATATCCTTTGTCCAATATCCAGGTCTCCTATCCTATCTGACTTTAGATGAGACTCGGAGTAAACCTTATATTTTTCAGCAGTTCATCACAGGGTACATAGAGACAAACAACCATTCATACTCACATTCACACTTCAACAATTTTGTACATATAAAAATGTAAATGTAATGTTTTTCTGGAATACCATACTTGATAATTCTCTCCAAGACTTTCTAGTATCACAAATACATTTTCAAAGATTTTTTCAATATGAACGCTGAGATTGATACACACTTATATACTTCTTAAGAGCATACCCGATTACTTCCGAGGTGGGTAGCATCACCATTATACAAAACTCCTGTAGTGATGTGTCAAATGGTGTGCACTACAGGAAAGGAAAGGAAAGCAGTGCCATCAGAGGACATACATTATTAGCTGTCTGAATTTATACTGTCAATCATTAATGTAAACGTAGAAAAGCACAAAAGATCTCATACTACCAACCCATTGATTGATTTAGGTCAGAGAGGGTGTAAGATGACGCATTTAATGCCAAAATTTACAAGCTGTAACATTGGTCAAATCTAATTGAAGATATGCATAATTTCTTATGATGTGTTTTTGCGTGTTGTAAATTTCTTTTAACCTCATTTAATGAATATTTAAATTTTATTTTGTAGAATCAGCACCAGCAGCAGCCCCTTCCTCTGGCAACAGTACGAGACTGACCGAACCAGAGCCTCCTGCCTCATCCTCATCATCTTTGCTTCCTCCTTCTTCCTCCCCACCATCTGTACTTCCTCCTTCCTCCCCACCATCTGTACTTCCTCCTTCTTTCTCCCCACCATCTGTACTTCCTCCTTCCTCCCCACCATCTGTACTTCCTCCTTCTTCCTCCTCACCATCTGTACTTCCTCCTCACCATCTGTACTTCCTCCTTTCTCCCCACCATCTGTACTTCCTCCTTCTTCCTCCCCACCATCTGTATTTCCTCCTCCTTCCTCCCCACCATCTGTACTTCCTCCTTCCTCCCCACCATCTGTACTTCCTCCTCCCTCCTCCCCACCATCTGTACTTCCTCCATCTTCCTCCCCACCATCTGTACTTCCTCCTCCTTCCTCCCCACTATCTGTACTTCCTCCTGTGGCCTGGCAAAAGAAAAACACAACTGGGAAACTGAAAAGGAAAGGTTAGATGTTATGTCATGGCAAACGTGCAAAACGCATGACAGGTTCATTATATTTTGGTGCATTTCATTTTTTTTATTTTCAGCAATTTTACAGACCTCATGTAATATTTCATTTGTTATTTTTCAGAATGCAGCAGACACCGAAGACAAAAAGTCTTCCTGTATAAAAGCATTGTTGACAAGAGAGTTGTAAATGTAAGTAATTTAGTCTTCTCCTTTTGGATTTGTTTGCTTCTTTGGACTTCCCAGTTTTGAACTGTGCCTCATTTGTTTATGTCATGTGTTTAAGGAAAAAAAAGGAAGTCAAAGTAAAGTGGAAGCCCTGTTCAACATAGATATTAACCACTTCGTTGGACTGGAACAGACGTTCATCAATTTGAATTTATGTATCAGCACAAAAGTAGATTGGGAGCCAGAGCTATCAAGCTCTTCTTCTGTGGAAGAAACTATAATTTTGGGAAGCAGACATGGTCAGCACTTTTAAGAGTAGGATTAAGACTTTACTTCTTGATAGCGCTTATAGTTAGAGCTATTTCAGGTGATCCCTTAGTTATGATGTCATAGGACCAGACCAGGTAAGTTTTCCCTCCTCTCTCTCTTACTCTTTCTCTCTCTCTGTCGCCCCTTCTCATCAGCATTACCACCAGTCTGTAAACATGATGCATGTTAATTCCTTTTACTAATTAAACTTCTTCCCTAGCCTTTCTGTGCTGTCTTCTGCTTGTCCAGCAGGCTTTCATGGATTTGGTCCTGCTTGCTCCTTCATGTATTATTATTTTCTCATTCGATTAATTTGGATTAAAATGAAGTTGTACAAACAATGTCATAAATCGAGCAAATGTTTAAACATATACAGTATCATAGGTCACAACTTGTACTATTAATCTATTGTGTGTGTGTGTGTGGTTGCTGTTTTTGTTTCTTTCCCTCACAGTGGAAAAGTGTGGGATGACACCTGGGAACCAGCAGAACATTACAAAGTCTAGCCATTTATCCTGAAGTTCATGAAGTTCATTGTAAAAGTTCAAAATATAATATTCCTTGCACATTTCAAGAGTCAGTGTTTCACTCTCCAACTGTGGCATAAGTACATAAAACATCAATGAATCTGAACATAACCCCACCATCCAAGACAGTTATGCAAATCTATTTTGCAGCATCCTTCTATACATGCCTCATAACTTTCTTGTCTCTGCTTACAAGATGGGCAGTATTTCTCACCAACATGGTCTCTACTCTAAGCATCATCTTTCTCACATCAAGGGATGGAAAGAAAGGACTACTTTCTCCCTATTGATCACAACTTTATGATCCTGAAGCTTAGTTACCTTTTCCTAGATGCTTCCTCTAGTGAAGAGCTGCTAAAACTCACACTACTACAGCATCTCAGTGATTAAACTAGTTAATGGAAAGCTTAAAGACACATTATCCACCTTAATTCAAATCCATCTCAGGGTTAAGTTTTCAAGACATCTACATCTGTTCAATATATTAAATCTCCCTTGAGAATCATTATTCTTGTACTTGGCACAAGAAATGAAAATTCAAGTGAAAATCATATTACAGTTTTTCTCAAATGCTAAAGCACAAAAGCCAATCCTCTAAACCAAATGACCAGCTGTCTAAACACATTTACCAAATCTAGCCACCATTTGCCAATACCATAAACACATTTCACATGAAGACACAATTCACAAAACACAATCCTCCGTTCTCATAAATCTAAACACATTTTTCCTTGCTAAAACACAAGTTGCAAAAGAACTCTGCTCATATTCTCAAATGAAAGCTCATGTGATGCAAAATGCTTGCCACAGTCAGCAATACTTGAACACAATGAACACGCCTGGCGTCATTGATTACACACAACGACTCAAAATTGAAGACACCTGTTGCTAATGCTGTGACTATATATAAAGGCAAGTTCAAGTGCATAGTTAGCTGAAGATTCAAGACACAATGGATGAAGGCAGAGGCAGAGTCAGGGGAAGAGGAGTTCGGGTCAGAGGAGGAAGAGGAGCAGGCCAACGAGGGAGAGGAGTTCAGATCAGAGGAGGAAGAGGAGCAGGCCAACGAGGGAGAGGAGGAGGCCAACAAGGGAGAGGAGGAGGCCAACGGGGGAGAGGAGTTCAGATCAGAGGAGGAAGAGGAGCAGGCCAACGAGGGAGAGGAGTTCAGATCAGAGGAGGAAGAGGAGCAGGCCAACGAGGGAGAGGAGGAGGCCAACGAGGGAGAGGTGAAGGTCCAGGAGGGAGAGCAAGACAACGTCGCACTATCATTACGGACGAGATGCGAGCAACAGTCATTGACCATGTCATTGTCCATGGCATGACAATGGCTGAAGCAGGACTAAGAGTCCGTCCAAACCTGAGTAGGTTCACTGTGGCCACCATTATCAGGGCAATCAAACAACACAACAGGTATTGTACTCTATTGCTTTCTTTGCCACAGTACAGGTTTTACAAACCTGTGAAAGTAGTCTATTGGTTGTCAAATCACTTTTTTTTATTGTAAAACATTTCAATTGACAACACATTTTTCTTTCTTTAGAGTTGAAAGAATGCCACATGGAGGTGGGAGGGTTGCCATATTTACACCGGCACAAGAAACCCTCATTGTAGATATGGTTCGTGAGAACAACCTGATCAGACTCCGGGAGATCAGAGACAAAGTCATTGCTGATAATGTCAACTTTGAGGGTATTGATGATGTGAGCTTGGCCACAATAGACCGAGTTCTCCGGCGCCAAAAGATGCGGATGAAAGAGGTCTATAGGGTTCCCTTTGAGCGCAACTCTGTGCGACACAAAGACCTACGTTACGAGTATGTGCAAGTAAGTGTACATCCATGTTCATATGACAGTTAGTGGACATACTGTGTTGCTCAGTGGCCTACATTACTTCTGGACAATACTGTGCTGCCTGATTGACTGTTCTGAACACCTGTGCACTTTCACATTTTCACAGAGGATATTACGGTTGGACGCGATGGCCAGACCTCATCAGTACCTCTTCCTGGATAAGGCTGGCTTCAACCTGCAGAAACGAAGGCAAAGAGGCCGTAACATCATTGGCCAAAGAGCCATCACTGAGGTTCCTGGCCAACGGGGGGGTAATATTACTCTTTGTGTGGCCATGGGTTCGGAGGGGCTTGTCCACCGGCATGCTGTCCTTGGGTCCTACAACACCCAACATCTCCTCACCTTCCTAGAGGAGCTAAGAGGCATCCTCCTGGACCGCCAACAACACCATCCTGGGCCCGCACATCACATTTATGTGATAATTTGGGACAATGTCCGCTTCCACAAGACAAACCAAATCAAAGAGTGGTTCACCACCAACAGAGACCAGTTTTTGAACGTCTGTCTGCCACCCTACTCCCCTTTCCTGAACCCTATAGAGGAGTTCTTCTCATCGTGGAGATGGAAGGTTTACGACAGACAGCCATACATCAGAGAGAACCTCCTAAGGGCAATGGAGCTGGCCTGTGATGACATCCCAGTGGAGGCCTTCCAAGGATGGATTCGCCATTCCAGGGCGTTTTACCCACGGTGCCTGGCAAGGGAGGATATAGCCTGCGATGTGGATGAGGTGATGTGGCCCGATGCAGCTCAGCGACATGATGCTGCAGAGTGATTGTGGTGTGTGTGTGTGGTGTGAATAAAGTAAATAAAAACTTCACACACTGATCATGTTTCCAAGAGTACTGCTTGCAATCGATTCTGTTTTTGCATTGAGTTGTTACAGTAATGTACATGAAGTATTTTCTATAGATTTATTCTTCATATGAAACTCACAAATCTAAATACCTTATCCTCTGCAGAGATCTAAGAAGATCTGTTACTGTAAAGTTTCTAACAATATGCATTGGCAGTTATGAAACAAAGAACCTTCTCACAAATTGAGCATTGTGTTTTCAATTGTTTTGCTGTAGTGTGTAATGATGTGTGTAGTGTTTACATTTTTGAAAGCTTCGAGCAGCTCTTTTGGTGTGAAAGTTTGAGTTTTGAAGTGAGGAGGTGTGGTTGTGTTCATGTAGCTTTAGAAAAGGGTGTTGTGTTTAGACATTGGGGAACATGGAGTAAACGTTTGTGAAATGTGTTTTAGCATTTGAGAAAAACTGTAACACTTCTCAATATTAAAATGTAGAATTTTGGTTCAAATTTTTCTTTTTTAAACTATTCTTAACTAAACTGATCCATATACACGTTCTTTTCCTCACACAAGATGTTCTCCCTCATTTCATCAATTCAACAAGCTTTCAAATCCTAAGACAATACTTATTTCACTAATCTTAGTTTTTCTTTGTAATAACAGATATAACTCAAAATAATCAATGCTTTTAAGAAAACAAAACAAAACACATCAGTCTAAGAAAGCACATTATTATTTTCTGAATGAGCCTGCCAACCCGTTCTCATCCCAACAAATACCGACTATTTGTCACGCCCCTAAACGTTACATATAGACGCCGATGGTGCCCTTCCGCGTCTGTTTATTGACGCTCCGGGTTTTCCATTCACGCTCATGCAAACCCCGACTCGGCAGGACGGGACGCTGAGAGCAGAGGCTCCAGCCAAAGCCCCTAAACGTCAAATAGAAACGCGGAGGGTAAAGTTACGCGTCCGGATTTGACATTCCGGGTTCTGCATTGATTCTCATGCAGACCCCGGCTCGGCTGGACGGGACGCTGCGGAGAGGCTCCAGCCGTCCATTCACTCCCATAATAACCTGGTCACGCCACCGTTGCTATGGAGATGAAAACAATATGCTTTGCGCTAACCGTTATTCATTGATGTATTGCAAAATAATAACCAGCAATGATTTTCATCGCAATAAGAAAGTACTGTTACAGTGTGGTGTTCTTATTTCGGGTCTGAATTGTTATTACTGGTTGATAGATTTACAAGGGTTGTAGGAGCATGGTTCCTTTAAGAGTCAAAGCAAGGCGTCAACGGATCTGATGGTCAGGTGACCGGTTTTCTCGGCGCGAACGTGACTCAGATCCCGAACAAAGACTCTATAAAGATCCCAAGTAAGTAAGCTATGATAAAGTCTGCGAGTAATTTGCATGTTGCATGTTTTTTCTTTCGTAATGTATTCTCATGTTAAAGACACTGGCTTGGCCAACCAGAGATTTTAGCAATGTATTTTTTCTTGTAATGAATTCAATATTTTCGACTTCATTAATTTTAGAATTAAGATTTAAATCTAATTTATTTTCTAAATGTGGTTTAATGTGATATTTTGTATTTCTTTTCTCAGAAATTTTTTGTGTAATCATCCCACAGAAACAGGCCTGAAATAATCCCTACATTTTCCATTTTTATTTAC
Organism: Karalla daura; assembly: GCA_029224185.1. Classification (NCBI taxonomy): domain Eukaryota; kingdom Metazoa; phylum Chordata; class Actinopteri; order Chaetodontiformes; family Leiognathidae; genus Karalla; species Karalla daura. The sequence goes on from CM055195.1 coordinate 18,734,515, forward strand.
ATAGATGACAAAGCCAAAGACAAAGCCATGCTCTTCCTGCCAGGCTCCAAACGGGCTAAACAGGAAAACCTGTGTTGCCTGCCTTGGCAGCCTGATCATTAACCTGGAGCTGAAAAACAAACAGAAGAAAATAGACTGCAAGTGGGCTGATTCGGTTAAAAAAAACAGAAATGCCTCTAGGGTGGTAAAGTCAGCTCAGTTGTCGGTAAGTTTCAAAGTTCTGATGCATTAAAGATTTTGCCTACCAGACTATTCTATATTTATCACCGTTGTCAATGTTTCCTTGTACGTCATGAAAAACTAATAACACATGTATATACACATAAAATATTTATGTATGTAAGGGCCTAAATTTTAAAAAAGTATTCAATCAGAATGACATTATCACACTAATGACATCAAACTTTAAAAAAAAAAAAAAATTACTTAAACTATTTCAGATTAGTATTTTTGATTGGCTATTAACTGAAAGACACAACATTTAAAGAGGGACTGTGACCTGAAATGTATAGTTTTAGTCAACATAGCTTCTTCTTAACTATTTATAACATAACAAATATGTGAAGTTTCTTATTCATCAATTTGTTTACATGAAAGTATTTGTACATGATTTATTAATTCCAGAGATATAGATTTCAGACCATTCTTAACTTTGTATCAGATCAAATTTAAGAAAAAAATTATTTCACTTGTTTTTGCACCTCTTCAGTTGGTACTTATTGGCTTGGCCTATGCATGCCCTCACGTTAAACCACTCAACGGTGATGATAATTTGTCAAACCAGACTGGCTGCATTGACTTTTCGCTGTTGTTCTTGCAGGTTTCAAAACTGCATTCACTGGGGTATCACCCTATCCTTTTCCTTGGCCAATATGACCGTAAGGGTCAACTGGTCGGTGACCTCATCACCCATCTCGAACCAGAGGAAGGGGGAGCACAGGACATCCTCAAAAAGATGAGGAAACTATATGAACATCTCCTGAGAAGTAAGATATCCTTTGTCCAATATCCAGGTCTCCTATCCTATCTGACTTTAGGTGAGACTCAGAGTAAACCTTATATTTTTCAGCAGTTCATCACAGGGTACATAGAGACAAACAACCATTCATACTCACATTCACACTTCAACAATTTTGCACATATAAAAATGTAAACGTAATGTTTTTTCTGGAATACCATACTTGATAATTCTCTCCAAGACTTTCTAGGATCACAAATACATTTTCAAAGATTTTTTCAATATGAACGCTGAGATTGATACACACTTATATACTTCTTAAGAGCATACCCGATTACTTCCGAGGTGGGTAGCATCACCATTATACAAAACTCCTGTAGTGATGTGTCAAATGGTGTGCACTACAGGAAAGGAAAGGAAAGCAGTGCCATCAGAGGACATACATTATTAGCTGTCTGAATTTATACTGACAAATCATTAATGTAAATGTAGAAAAGCACAAAAGATCTCATACTACCAACCCATTGATTGATTTAGGTCAGAGAGGGTGTAAGATGACTTATTTAATGCCAAAATTTACAAGCTGTAACATTGGTCAAATCTAATTGAAGATATGCATAATTTCTGATGTGTTTTTGCATGTTGTAAATTTCTTTTAACCTCATTTAATGAATATTTAAATTTTATTTTGTAGAATCAGCACCAGCAGCAGCCCCTTCCTCTGGCAACAGTACGAGACTGACCGAACCAGAGCCTCCTGCCTCATCCTCATCATCTTTGCTTCCTCCTTCTTCCTCCCCACCATCTGTACTTCCTCCCCACCATCTGTACTTCCTCCTTCTTTCTCCCCACCATCTGTACTTCCTCCTTCCTCCCCACCATCTGTACTTCCTCCTTCTTCCTCCTCACCATCTGTACTTCCTCCTCACCATCTGTACTTCCTCCTTCTTCCTCCCCACCATCTGTATTTCCTCCTTCTTCCTCCCCACCATCTGTACTTCCTCCTTCCTCCCCACCATCTGTACTTCCTCCTCCCTCCTCCCCACCATCTGTACTTCCTCCATCTTCCTCCCCACCATCTGTACTTCCTCCTCCTTCCTCCCCACTATCTGTACTTCCTCCTGTGGCCTGGCAAAAGAAAAACACAACTGGGAAACTGAAAAGGAAAGGTTAGATGTTATGTCATGGCAAACGTGCAAAACGCATGACAGGTTCATTATATTTTGGTGCATTTCATTTTTTTTATTTTCAGCAATTTTACAGACCTCATGTAATATTTCATTTGTTATTTTTCAGAATGCAGCAGACACCGAAGACAAAAAGTCATCCTGTATAAAAGCATTGTTGACAAGAGAGTTGTAAATGTAAGTAATTTAGCCTTCTCCTTTTGGATTTGTTTGCTTCTTTGGATTTCCCAGTTTTGAACTGTGCCTCATTTGTTTATGTCATGTGTTTAAGGAAAAAAAAGGAAGTCAAAGTAAAGTGGAAGCCCTGTTCAACATAGATATTAACCACTTCGTTGGACTGGAACAGACGTTCATCAATTTGAATTTATGTATCAGCACAAAAGTAGATTGGGAGCCAGAGCTATCAAGCTCTTCTTCTGTGGAAGAAACTATAATTTTGGGAAGCAGACATGGTCAGCACTTTTAAGAGTAGGATTAAGACTTTACTTCTTGATAGCGCTTATAGTTAGAGCTATTTCAGGCGATCCCTTAGTTATGATGTCATAGGACCAGACCAGGTAAGTTTTCCCTCCTCTCTCTCTTACTCTCTCTCTCTCTCTGTCGCCCCTTCTCATCAGCATTACCACCAGTCTGTAAACATGATGCATGTTAATTCCTTTTACTAATTAAACTTCTTCCCTAGCCTTTCTGTGCTGTCTTCTGCTTGTCCAGCAGGCTTTCATGGATTTGGTCCTGCTTGCTCCTTCATGTATTATTATTTTCTCATTCGATTAATTTGGATTAAAATGAAGTTGTACAAACAATGTCATAAATCGAGCAAATGTTTAAACATATACAGTATCATAGGTCACAACTTATACTATTAATCTATAGTGTGTGTGTGTGTGTGTGTGTGTGTGTGTGTGTGTGTGTGTGTGTGTGTGTGTGTGTGTGTGTGTGTGTGTGTGTGTGTGTGTGTGTGTGTGTGTGTGTGTGTGTGTGGTTGCTGTTTTTGTTTCTTTCCCTCACAGTGGAAAAGTGTGGGATGACACCTGGGAGCCAGCAGAACATTACAAAGTCTAGCCATTTATCCTGAAGTTCATGAAGTTCATTGTAAAAGTTCAAAATAAAATATTCCTTGCACATTTCAAGAGTCAGTGTTTCACTCTCCAACTGTGGCATAAGTACATAAAACATCAATGAATCTGATTAATCAATAATATCTCACAGAATGTGAGCACTCCTAAAGAAAAGGAAGATACAACTTCCTTTTCTTTAGGAGGAAGAATGATGACGGTTACTTTAATAGATTATTTATTGTCTACCCAAGGCAGGGATGCATGACAATCGCAACGTGTTCTCATGACTAATTCGTATTGAAAAGTACGAAATCAAGAGACCAAAATGTTTTCGTACAAATTTCTAGTAACACCAATGCACATGTGCACACTACGTTCCTTGCCCGGAAGCACAAGTGATACCCCGCATTAATAAAACTTAAGTTTGAAGCAGATGATTCCGGTGTATATTGTGTATTTCAACATAGTGTGATATGTCTTACTGTGCCTTATTCCCTTGTGGGGGCAAACTTTTTTTTAGCACATATCTGTATCTATAGGTAGGTAGGTAGGTAGGTAGGTAGGTAGGTAGGTAGGTAGGTAGGTAGGTAGGTAGGTAGGTAGGTAGGTAGGTAGGTAGGTAGGTAGGTAGGCAGGCAGGTAGGCAGGCAGGCAGGCAGGCAGGCAGGCAGGCAGGCAGAGAGCGGGAGAGAGAACTTACATGATTTGTCTGTCTCTGAAGGTATTTCACAAACTCTGCAACCTCCTCATCTTTTTGGATGAAGACACGTTCAAAATTCCCCTGCTCTGAAGTGCTGAAAGAACACAGTGAGAATGGTTTGAAAATAAACATTTTCAAAAAATACATTTTTGATTTGATTGATGTACCTTGCATCATAACTTACCTTGCATTTGATTTAAAGCGATAAAGCTTGTGGTTTCCATCAACTGAGACTGCAAGCATGTCTGGAGTTAGCAGGCCTGTCAAGCAAGGCAGCTAAAGCATGTCGCCTTGCACATCCTGTCCACCTCAAACTTGACAGCACTCCACTCCATGAAGCTTTTACTGAAGGCATCAGCTGATACTTTGCCAATCTTTTAAGTACAGGACAAACAAGGATAGTCATCATCAACAGTGATTCATACAACTTCATTAAAATTTGCAAATTTAGAAACTCACTCTTCCAACGTGGGCCTTCTTAATGTCATTGAAAGACTGGAAGACATCCATTGAAAACAGGGTGCAAAAATTTAAGGTGCCAGGCCAATATCCACTACCCTGGATGTCCTGGGACCACATTAAGCCAAGTCTATTGATACACAACAAACTCACAATAACATCAGCCCATCATAGCACATAATAAGGAATGCATAGGACTCCTTATTATTACCTATTACAAATTATAATATTACAAATTACCTATTTGTTGGTGAAACTCGGATGACGGCTTACAAAAACCCTCCTGTGACTCTGTTGTGCAGGACAAAGTGTGCGTGAACTGCAATGTCACAATCCACACAAAGGAATGGGAGAGGCAGACAGTCCAGACACCTCACAACAACTCGTTTGCCACACTGACATACACGGTGTGGCTGTAGATCCAGTGTAGCTAGCATATTGTCAATAAGACAAGGCCTGGCCTCTTTCCACTTTTGCAAGGGCACCGTATTTCTGATCTCCCAATCAGTAGCAGCAACTCAAATGAAAGAGCTCCTGACGAAGAAGTTCAGTTTCAGGAGATAAAAGAAAATATAAAGAAATAAAGAAAGTCTGCCACAAAGTGAACAAAAATATGTAGGTGGTATGGCTTAGGACTACACAACAGCCAATACATTTCTGCCTAACAACTATAGCAACTACAAAAATAGACATAAAAAATGAAAACACAGCACATCCAAGTAGGTAAAATACCTTTTGTTGGGTTGACACTGGTATCAACATCATAACCAGACCTTTCAACTGGACATTGCTGCTGATCAACTGACTCTGAAAAAAGGAGATTTAGGAATATTTACTTACTGAAATTCTTTGGTGAACAAGTTGTGAGCATGAATACTGACCATGTGGCATGTCACTAGTACTTTGACTGGATGACGGCCTTCGAGGAGTAACATCTCCACATCTGTCAAGTTTTTTCCAGCGTGGCAGCCTTGGTTCAAATTCACCCTGTGCCTCATTCTATGCAATTAACAAGAAACAAGCAAGACTTAAAATACAATCCATGATTAAAGTAAATATTATCAAACATCTTAAGTTAATAGAACCAATTTCACAAAAATGTTACATAAACATGTTACAAAAACACAAATAATATAACTTCTACTCCCAACAATAAATTGTTACCTCTTTAACAACCGTTTCCCATTTCACTTTTAAAAATAATGTTACCTCCATGTCCTGGAGGAGTTTTTTGGCACCCTGAAGCTCTTCCTCCAACTCAAGAGCTTCAGAATCACTCATTTTCAAACTCAAGAGGACAGAATTCAGTAATATGAACAAACACAAAACAAAAGGAATCCAAATTAGTTTCAGTGTTTGGGCTCCTGGCAGCCATGTTAGCAATTGAAGTTAGCATTACCGGTTTGTACAGAGCTAGCGTAAGTATTTTTACGCACTAACTGCTTTTGCTATTTAACATTACACACCACATGATTGGTGACCTTTCCAATCATCATCAGTGGATTAAAAACAGCTAATGCTGCAGTTGCCACAAATAGCCATTACCATGCTCTGTTGAGGAAACAACGCCGATAGTCACCTTCCGAAATCAGTCATCTTTGTTTCTTTGAGGCTTTTATGACAAAAAAAAAAATACAACTTATTGAACTTAAACGACATATCGGGAAAAATGTTAGCCAGCTACAAAAACTTGTAGATTTGTTTCAGTTGACTTGCATCACACAATAAGGCAAGGTGTTGGTGGCATATACTCCATCTGAACTTCCTTAGCAAGGCTGATCTTCTCGATGAAACGTAACAGATGCTCTTCTTCCTCATCAAAATGAGTAAGTACAAGAAGCACCATCTGAATGACCTCTTCAGAGCAACCAGTGGACTGACCTCTTTCATTTTGAAGTTTGAGAAGAGCAACCAGAACCTTTTTGTGTCTACGTGCATCAATATGTTTGAAGAAGTTTAAGAGATGTGCCGCCTTTTGGTCCACATTGGCAAGAAAGGAAAACTTGATCTCTTTATGCTGCGTGAAATAGGTGGACTTGATTAATTCCTTCACAATATTTGAACTGCAGTTCTTATCTAGAGACATCTTCATGTTTTCTTTTTTTTTTTACCAACTCTCCTCAGTCTCTGGGAGTGGCAGTTATTTTGGCATCCAGTAGATACAGCCAAGTGTCTTGAGCACTTGGTCTTTCATCAATGTCATCTGATACAGTTTTGCGTTTCCCTATCTTTGTCAGGTATGTGTCAGGTGGCATGATATTTTCAACTCTTGACTGGAGTTGCTTTGCCACAGAATGATGTCCAAGTCCAATAATGTCACCATCAATCACATCTTGAAGAGATTTTGGATATCCACCATCATTTTTGCTATCTCTGTGGTGTTGTGTTTTGTTGGACTCTTACGAATCTTCATCATCTCAGAGACCACAGTCCAACTCTTCAAGAAGCTTCAGCCATGGTATCCGAAAATTGTATGACAATGTCTTTGTACACAGTAACAGAATGTAGCAATGGGCAACAAAATATTGGAATATCAGAAATATGATATACATTTGAAAACATTTTAAGTACTTGCTATAAGAGAAGTGTGCAGTGTTTTGGCATGGTTGTGCACTCACGGTTTGGGTCCCAGGCAGCAACTAATCTTCTGGCTTGTATGGGCTTTAATACTGGCTGCAAGTCTCCCTTGGTACTGTAAATCATCTGCCATTTCCAACAAGCCTATGCCTGTAAATCAGCAGGATACAGTCTTTGAGCCATATGTGAGGATTGTCATTACGCAAATGTAACTTATGGTATTTAACAGAGAAAATTTAACAGAAAACAGAGAAATCAGCATCCAAGATGTTAAAACCCGAACCACAACAGTAGTAAAAAAAAAAAAAAAAAAAATCACAATATCTTAAATCCTATGGGGCACAGAAGTTTGTACGTCTGCCACCATTCAGCTTCTTGTGAGTGTGTCTCTAGAGTGTTGCCACAAGTTTTAAGTTACTCATTAAAAAGGGAGGACCAAGTCTTGAGTAGTACAATAGTTTTGGTTTTCAAATTCCTTTTGATAACCAATCTAACAGAGAAACTCCATCAAATCAAAACGATCACTTCAGAAAACAACCAAGAAAGACAAAAACAAAAACACAGACGCTCAACAATCAAAAATGAACAACCAGCTCCCCATCTTCCCCCACAGAGCACAGCACCCCCAAATCAATGTTCCAGAGTTTCACTCTGACTCTGAGAACGAAAACCCACCCCGCCCCCAGCTCCGGATCCATGTGCACTCTGTATCTGTTCGTAGCTATTGCCCCATGTACGATCCTCCACTGGAGGTCTGCTGTCAACTTCTCAACAGGCAGTGTACAGGGACCGCCAGCTGCCTTTCAGGGAAACATCTGGACCAAAAACCTCAGTCCACCTCGACTTATTGGTCGCAGCCAAGGAGCGCAGGTTCAGGACCTTCACACAGCTCTGGTACAGAGCCTTCTTCCTTCAAGGACAACAGCTGACCCCCTCCCTCCTGCCACTCCCCCAGAGCTGGGGCAATAGACAGAGAGGGACTGTATTCACCCTCCTCACTCCACTGATCGCATGCAGCCTGCTTTTGGACAAAAGTTCTCTGGGTTTCAGGCAGGGTGACATAGACTTCCTCCACCATCTTCCTGATCAGCCTTTCAGAGGTGATGTTTGTCCTCTGCCTCAGAGTGTCTGCAGATCCTGCCATCATCTTCATCAGGTGACTGAGTTTGATGCACCCAGCGTCTCTCAGGCTGGTTCGCAGACTGGCAGACTGCAGTGTTTGAGTCCCTATGAAGCTGTTAAAAAACAATGGCTCCTCAAACAGCCACATGCGTGGCATCTCCTGTCACTGACAAGCAGGACAAAAGATTTGCCAGGCCTGTAACAGAGCTGTAAAATGACGTCAACCCTGTGAGATCTACATCCTTGAGGAGCAACAGAAAAAGGTGTGTCGTAGCCCAGTCTCCCAGCTTTCCTCAGCAGCGACCGGGCTGTGTCACACCAACGAGGGCCACAGTCGTACAGCAGTCTTTTTGCAGTCTGAAGTCTAAAAGAGGCATTTTTGCTTGGATGTTAATTAGTCCTTGCCCCCCTTCAGCCACAGGCAAGTCAAGGACCCCTGCCCGGACCCAGGGCTTCCCAGACCAGAAAAAGTCCAATATGGCTCTCTGGACGTCCTCCACCAGGCCTCTAGGTGGTGTTAGAACAATCAGTCTATGCCAAAGAGTCAAGGCGACCAGGTTATTGGCAACCAGAACTCTTCCCCTATACGACAACTGGGGTAGCAACCATTTCCCTTTAGACAATCGAGCACACGCTTTTTCCTTCACTCCCTCCCAGTTCTTTATATGAAAGCCCTCAGTCCCTAAAAACACTCCCAAAACCTTCAACCCCTCCTTTCCCCACTGAAGGTCCCCAGGCAGACTAGGTACTATCTTCCCCCTTCATCACCCCACTAACAGAGCCTCACTCTTAAATAATAATTTCCAAGATGGTAACATTTATTAACATTATTTTAAGATTTTGAATGGATATCTAATCGGGAAAGAGGAAACCCTGAGAGGGCTGCACAAGCACGCAGGACACAAAAAAACATCTGTTTGCACACACAGCACAGACCCAGAACAACGTTATGATAACATGACATGTCATTGGACTACGTGTTGCGAAAAGCGCAGCTCCCATTTGCATTGGTCGACAGAAACTGCTCGAACTGAAGAAGAAGACATGCTATTGGCTATTGGGACACTGAACATCCGTGTCTGAAATGAAACGTACAAGCTCAATGACAGCGTACAGTTCCCGCTTGGTCGCAGGAAAGTGAACATCGCTAATATCAAGGCGGGAGGAAGGACTACGATAGAAGGCAAGTATCAAACTAAAGCCGAGTAGCATTAGCTTTATTTACCACAATGCCTCTGGGTTTACTCAGACCCTGTAGACCAGGGGTAGGGAACCTGTTCCTCAAAGAGCCATGTGGCTGCAGGTTTTTGTTCCAACCAAGCAGGAGCACACCTGATTTGGCTTATTCAATCAACTGATCTGAGTCTTCAGACAGTTGACTGGTCAGTCTGTGTGCTCTGGATAGGTTGGAACAAAAACCTGCAGCCACATGGCTCTTTGTGGAACAGGTTCCCTACCCCTGCTGTAGACTGTTATTGCTGTTGCTATTAGAAGATCACAAAATCACAATACCTCGCCAACCGAAATAATCCTTGAAACTAAAAACAATCTTTTTTCAGTGTAAAAATCATTGCAACTTTTAGGCCACCATCTTATCTAATGTCCTTGCTCTGCACCTTTGCTGAGCCTCTCTCCAATATTTCCCCTTCTGCCTCTGCTCCCTTTGACTCAGAGTAGCCACTGTGCTGGTTGACCCTGCATCCCCCCTCTTCTTCCATCTCTCCCTGTCTTTTTCAAATTTGCTGCCCTCCTGACAGAGTCAGTGTCTCACCGTGCCCTATACTGTCAGTCTTTCTGCTGCCGACACCATCTTCAATTACAACATTTTCATGACCTTCGTGATATCACACGTCTTACCTTTACAAAAACATTACCTAGAACATTCAATATATGTATGAATAAAGCAAAATGGTTACAAGTCATTGGAAATATATGAGTCTGTTAGTCATTGTCAAATTCTGTTATTAAAATCTTGGCATATGCAACAGAGTTGACGATAACAGAGTTGACGATAACAGAGTTGACGATAAGAGTTGACGATAACAGTTTTCCACCATTTTGTGCCTTAACGCCATGCTCTATCTTGTAACCACGTCATGACTAAAAACAATTTTATGAATTTCCATCATATATATATATTTTTTTAATGGACATATTCACTATAACATCAGAGAAACAGAGTTGACGCATCATTAATCTACTCATGGCGTATTCTCACCATTTTGCACAAATCCTTGAGAAAGAAAGATGAACATACCATAGTTCCCTCCAAGGGAGTGAAGAAGAGGAAGTGACATCACTTGGTCCATGTCAGTTTCATTTGAATGCTGACGGGTTTTTTTATGTAGTTTTCTGACAGCAATAACAGAGTTAATGAGATCTTAAGGACAGGTACATTATTTTTTAAATATTCAAATCTGCTGTATTAAAGAGAAAATTCATATTTAGTGCAAGTGATTTTATAAATATTTTAAGGTTTTAGCATAAAAATCTCCAAATTTAATGAATTGTTTAATATTCATTCAAGCTGAATATGTGAATCTATCCAGGGGCAGCCAATGATTGATGGTGTGGGGATCACTTACTGAATTTTTAACATGATTGTGCATACATGTACACCAAACATTTTTATTAGTGAACATACAGTATATTTAGTGATAATATTCAAATCAGAATCTGTTTTTAGGGGGAAATAACTAAAGGGATTTTGGTGAGACACCAAATGCACCCGCAATTCTGAATTGACCCGTGTGTATGGTTGGGCAAAAACGGCCCGATCCCGTTCAATCCAGCCCAAACCACACAAACCAGCTAAGACTCTAATGGCGGGCGGGAGGAGACACCTAAGGAAAATGGCGGCGTCTCTCCTTGCAGATTAGCGCTCTCCGGGGAGGGAGAATTAACTTGCTTAACACAACGAAATTACAAAAGTTATCCTCCGTGCCTCAAGCGTCGTAGGCGACAAGCAGCTGCTCTACACCTACACAGTAATGTACTGTACGTCTTCACGGGTGTAGCCTATCCACGCAACGCCATGACGCTTCTCCCGGCAAGTAGCGAGGTTAAACTTAAAGCAAAGATGGCTGACAACTATATGGTACGACACTACCAAACAAAACGAAAACGTAAGCACGGTGCTAAACTTTCACCGATACACTCACTTGTACAGCTCGCTAAACTCCATTTTTCGCCATCTTTCTTTCCGCACTCCGCTGGACTTCCTCCCCCTCTCACTCTAGCCCGGTGCGCAATCGCACGACGCTCCTCCCCCTCCCTCTCTCTGCTCGTGCACCCCCCCGTCTCCGGCGCGTTCATGAAGCGGCCTCTTAAGGGCGCAGTGCACCTATTTGTGCCGGCCCACTTCTATCGGCAGATAAGTGTTGCCAGTTGATTTCTTTATGTAAATTTTAAAAAGGTGAGTGCTGCAGTGCAGTTAAAGATGTCAAACCAGTACACGTCAGTATGCGTTTAAGGGAAATGGAAACATCAAGCAAAAATGTTGATGTGCATCAACTCTTTCTCTTGTCCTTGCACACAACAGGAAACTACTTTGGACCAGACCATTGTGAATAGCAGTATCAGAATCTTCAGTGATGCGTTCATGCCCAAGCATCAACTTTGGAGTTCTTACAGAGGTAAGAGAGCACAAGTCAATTTAGTCCATTAAAATTAGATGATGCACATCTCTTCCTGCTGCATGCACTGTTTCTACTATGGACTCATTTGACACCTGAACTATAATCTAAATTGTTAATCATCAATCAACATATTTCTGTACATTGTCTTGCTTCCGATCGCCTGTCCATCCGGGGTAAGGATCCCCTCCTCTGTCTCTCTCTGAGGTTTCGCCTATTTTTTTCCCCTAATCAGGTGTTTCTTGGTAGTCGTTCCTTAGCCTTTGCAAAGGTCTAAGGACAAGGGGTGTTCACTATGTCACTTCTCTGTACATATTGTTGCTCATTTTGTGACGTGTCTTGAGTTAATATCTGTTATGAACTGGCACTCAAAATAAATATAGTTGACGAGTTGAATAGTACAGGGTTCCCAAACTTTGGCACTTTGGCCAAACCTTTTTTCTCTTATGTTTCTAAATGTAAAATGCAAATTTTCGCAAATTTGTGCCGGAATGTTTGTTTCTGTCAATTTGATTGGCTGATGTGTGGCGATGCTTGTCAGACAGGTGAATTGTGGGAAGGAGAAGGGAAAAAAAGGAGGGAAGAAGCGTGAGAGGCAGACGGATAGTTTGTCTTCGAAAAAATTGATGGAAAACACGCAGGTAGTGCCTATTTATAGGATATATAAGTGGTGCCTGACACTGATAGTTGTCAGTCCGAGAACTTCATTGTGTCGCTGCGCTGTGAAAGTCAACTTGTGGCGCAGTCGCCACGGACTGGGGATATCGACGAAGGAGGAGTCTCCGTTCATCTGGACAAGGTGGACGCCAGGGAGACTCGTCGTCGTCACTACCGGATCTGTGAGGATCGTGCTGGTTCCGCCGATTTGAGTCATTCCTCCGGAGCCACGGGTACCCTGCCTGCAGTTGGTCTGCCCCGGGAGCGGAGCAGCCATCTGGGATCAAGATCGCCACACACGTGCTACACCTACAGGCCTGCAGCGAGGGTGACATTTTGTTTTAGCATAGTTTGCCGGCATGGAGGGTATTTAGATGGTTTCTTTGTGACGCTGTCAAATGGGAATCTATTTCATTGTTGTATTTCATCATCATTATTTTTTGTAGTATTTCTTATTTTCTTATAGGGGGACAAGCAAGAACAACGAGCAAGAGACTTGTTTCAGATTTATTGTATGTAAATTCTAGAGTTTGTGATAATATTGTGTGTCAATACAACAGAATCCCACTGATGTATATTTTTTTGCTTAATTTTTAATATTTCACGAACTCGGGGCGCTCGATTATCTACTCGTATGCCTCACACAACGGCACAAGGGCGCTACATGTGCTATAATTCAAAATGTTTTTTTTAGATATTAGACTAAAAACCAAGAAGATATAATAATTTCTACCTTTTCCGACCACTGACGGTCATAATGACCGCACTCAATTTCGCGCTGTTTATTGTAAATATTGCCGCGGTTATGTTGTAAATAGAGTGGGAAAGTGGTTTCTATAGCAACCACTGGCGCAGGCGATCGTGAGTGTCAGACCGTGAGATTGTTTGGAATATCTTGTTGGAGATTTGGAGTGACACACAAGAAATCTTACTGCAGCCCAAGCCAGGGAGCTGTACCAGAACTTGCCATCTGATGAATCGGATGGAGTGCTATCAGATGATGAAGCGCGATCAGATTGGAATGAATGGGATGCTCCAGAAGGAAGGAGCAGCGAGGTTTAGACTTTAGACTTTTCATTTATCTATCTATTTATTTATTCCTGGGCTTATGAAAGAAGCACTTCTTCATCAGGGAGTGAGCCCACAAAGAAGAGCAGACAGCTTCCAACTCAGACTCAGGGGTCTGCGTTCATCTGACCCACCGGTGAGCACCGCTGCTCCGCCCGGTTGTCCTGTCCTGTCGCGCTGTGTCCTGCTGCGCTGCGCTCATGACCAGTGTTGTGTTGGTCTGATGTCTGTTACAGGTGTGTGGGGATCTTCCCCAGAATGAGCAGACAGGACGCAGGCTGGTGCGATCTTCACAGGTCTTTCTTTTGGCCAGCCCGAGTCCCTGTGTAGTATATTTGTAGTTTTCAAATTGGTTGTTCTTATTCTTTAGATAAATTGTTTAATAATCAAACATGTCATGTAAATAGTTTTATCTTGCACTTGATTTTATATAATTTTGAATGATAGGATAAGAGTGAGGATGGTGATGTGAATATTGAATAATAAATGTGTTAATATACATATATTGTTTTGTTGTTTTGAATTGTCATAACACAATTGATCCATTAATCTTTCAATTGGAAACTTACAAGTGTTTATGGAGTTAGTCTCAGCTTAGTTCAGCTTATTCTCATTCAAACAGTTCATTCATTCAATTCTTGCAATTGTCAACCAAATATCTAGTTTTTCCGCATGATTTTGACGTTTTGAAAGATGAATCACATCATTTTGTGTCATATACTGTTATATTACATCAAATAATTATTATACAAACTCCATAAAATAATGGCATTAAATCCAACTAATAACAAATTTCTGTAAATGTAATCATTATTATTTGGAATACAACATTTATTAACCATATTTCTGGAGAATTTAATTGTTTCAAAATGTGAAAAACCTGGTCAAATTACAACTAAAAACTTATGGAAAATAACCGTAATTTTACGTTACGTTACGTTAATTTACAGTATATTTTTGGTACCCCAGCTGCCGGAAAATTACTTTTTTTTTTCTTGGAGTACTGAACATGGTTGGGGACAGAAAAACAGGGTCTGATTTGGGAGAACAGGAGAGCAAGTCAGAAGCATAAACGCAGGTCAGTGTGAGTATATCCACGGTTTGCCACCATTTACCGATATTTTGTAATTTAAAAATGAAAAAGTAAAACAAGACCTCATCCATTGTGTTATGATTAGCATGAACGTTAATAGCTCTTCCTTTAACAGAGCGCTACTATGGCCACAAGAGGATCAACGAAGCTATATACTTTGGCTCTACGTGCACTGCGCAGTGCAGTGTGCAGAATCACACGGTGTCACTGTCGACCACAAAAGCAAAATGATATCTCATAACGTCCTGACACACCCATTTAAATACGGTGTGAGACGTTGCTTCCTGGGAAACAGCCTTTTATTGATATATGGATAAAGGACGACGCAAAGACATGTCATAAAAGCCCCCAACTCCTCAAAAGCAGCAGAGATTTTCTTTTAACCTGGAGCATTGTTTCCTCGAGGCGAAATGATGTATTTCTGGAGGCCTGTCTTTGTCCTCTGTGCTGTGTGGCCCTGCGCTTTGTCTGTGACTCGGTACTCCATAGCCGAGGAGATGGAGAGAGGATCTGTTGTCGCCAACCTCGCTGCGGATTTGGGACTCGAACCAGGGGGACTGGCGCAACGAGAGGTAAAACTCGATATTTTCCATAGTAAAAAATATTTAGACGTCAACAAAAACACCGGGGAGTTGTACATCGTGGAAAAGATGGACAGGGAGTATCTTTGCCCGACAAAAACAACCTCCTGTTTCCTAAAACTTGATGTTGTCATTGAGAGCCCCTTACGCATCTTTAATATTGAAATTGGGATATCCGACATAAATGACAATGCTCCGCATTTCCGACGGGACAGAGTGGAGCTGGACGTGTCTGAATCTGCGACACCGGGAGAGAGGTTTTCCCTGCCCAACGCCGTGGATCCAGATGTTGGCGTGAACACGATTAAAACGTACAAGCTGAGCGACAGTGAACATTTCACCATCGAGATCCAGACGGGCAGTGATGGCACTCAGTACGTGGATATGGTGCTGAGCAGGTCTCTAGACAGAGAGGTGACTGCTGTTCATAATCTAATACTGACGGCTGTGGACGGCGGGGCTCCTGTGCGCTCGGGAACTGCTAATATTATAGTCAGGGTGCAGGATGCAAATGATAACCCTCCTCGGTTTGACAAGCAGATTTACACGGTTAATATGACAGAAAATTCACCAGTGGGGACATTGGTGAAGAAGCTAAACGCGACAGATCTGGACGAGGGTCTGAACTCAGAGGTGGTGTATTCATTCACCCTGTACACGTCGGAGAAAACACAGGGTGTTTTTGCTTTAAATCCAAACACAGGGGAGATTACAGTGAAGGGCACTATCGACTATGAGGATATGAAGTTTTATGAGATGCACATAGAGGCCAGAGACAAAGGGGCGCACCCCCTGCTGGGGCAATGCAAAGTAGTCGTCCACGTGACAGACATGAATGACAATTATCCTGAAATTACCATACAATCTGTGAAAAACACTGTGGATGAGAACATCCCAGTGGGGAGTGTTATTGCTCTGGTTGCCATAAGTGACAGAGACACTGGGGATAATGGAAAAGTGAGCTTATCAATAGATCAGAATCTGCCTTTTATTCTGAATAAGTCGCAGGACAGACCAATGCATTACAAGCTCATAGTGTCTGAACGTCTTGACCGAGAATCAGTGCCTGAATATGACATTACACTAACAGTGACAGATACAGGAATGCCTCCATTATCAGATAATGAAACAATACATCTTCATCTGTTAGATGTGAATGACAATGCACCACAGTTCCCTCAGTCCTTTTATACCATACGTGTGATGGAGAATAATGCACCTGGGGCCTTGCTCAGCTCCCTCACTGCATTTGACCCTGATCTCCATGAGAACCAGTATCTGGTCTACTTCATCCTGGAGAAGGAGACAGCCAACACCTCCATGTCCATGCTGTTCTCCATTAATCCAGAGAACGGGAATCTTTATGCTCTGAAAACCTTCGATTATGAGATTGAGAAGGAGTTCCTCTTCCACATCGAGGCCAGAGACTCTGGTTCTCCTCCACTCAGCAGCAACGTGACCGTCCACATCATCATAGTGGACCAGAACGACAACGCTCCAGTCATCGTGTCTCCATGGCGTGCTCATGGCTCAGTGGTGGAGGAGAAGATCCCCAGATCTACTGATAAAGGCTCTCTGGTGGCCAAGGTGATAGCCTTAGACACTGACTCAGTGCACAACTCTCGGATCACCTACCAGTTCCTCCAGGTGACTGACGCCACTTTGTTCAGTCTTGACCAGTACAACGGAGAGATCCGGACTATGAGGATGTTCAGCTACAGAGATCCTCGCCACCAGCGACTGGTTGTCATTGCCAAGGACAACGGGGATCCTGCTCTCTCTGCCACAGTCACCATCAAGCTGTCCACAGTGGAGACTGCAGTCAAGGCCTACTCTGACATGACCGAGGTGCCTCTGGAATACGACATCTTCTCAGACCTCAACCTGTACCTGGTCATCGGTCTGGGCTCGGTGTCCTTCCTGCTGCTCATCACCATATTGGTCACCATCGTGCTCAAGTGTCAGAAACCCAAGCCCAGCAAAGCAGCTCCTCCCTGCAGGAACAGTGTGATCAGTGAGAGGAACTCCACCATCGCAGACTCCACCCTGGTGTCCAACGATGCCTACTGGTACAGTCTGTTTCTAGCAGAGACCAGGAAAGGAAAGCTGGTGGTCAGACAGCCTGTGCCAAAGGGCTCCAGATACATCGTGTCCAGTATCCCGAGAGGAACAGGCCTGACAGACACCAGTGACTCTGCAGCCTCCACACTGCAGGTAAGAGTCATCAACAACTGTTGTTGTCGAATTTCTCAAAATATGCAATCTAAATATGTGATCCCTAGTTTGAGTCATTCAAACAATTCCACTGAATGAACTTTATTTTTCCATGGGGTCCAATTCAACACACACTGAGCAGTTGAAAACTGAAATGAGAGTGGGAATAAAATAGGAATATGAAGCTATGGAGATGAGATACACGAGGTTCGATTTTACATTGGATATAGAGAGACATGAATATGATGAGAATGCCGTGGTAAATTCAGTGGTGGAGATTGATTTCCAATAATATTTGGAGCGCTTTCAGATTAAACGAGGTGGCTCTTACCATGCCTCTCGATCTGATCTGTGAGGCCTTGTAGTTTCCAACGGGGGGCGCTGTTTACTGTGAAAAAACTAGAGCTGTAAAACTCGGATCCTTTTAAGGATTCGGATCCCTCTGAGTCACTCACTGAACTGATCCGGATCTGCGAGTCACTTGAGTCACTTGAGTCAGTATTACTAAATAGAAAGTAACGTGCCTTGTGATCGGAATGAATCACTTTTAAATAAAACTAAGGTTAAAAACAAGAGAAATGTTTATTTAAACACACCAAAAATAATACAAAACTTAAACATAGGCATAACAGCAAAATCGCAAAATGCAACGGAGAATAAGAATAAATAAGTAAACAAACTATTGCTAATTATTAATGTTCCCGGATCACCACCAAAGGTAATTATCTTGCATTGCCCTAACACTACATTGTCTGAAAATTGCTTCCAAATCATGCAGTAGGCTACTTTCCCTGCGTTTCGAGCACAGACAAAAACATTAACATCACATGATGTCTTCCGTGGATAAAATAAAATCTTTCGTGGATAGGCACATATAAAACGAATTCATTGAACTCATGTGCGTGCATGCGCTACGCCTGGTGTGACTCTGGATCCCCTCTCCTTGCAGATCCGGGTGTGTTTAACCGGTGGATCCACTCATTATTGTCGGTTACGGTTAGGGACTCAGGATTCGCCGGATCCGCACGGATCCGGGTTAGTGTCGGTTAGCGGATCAGGACTCAGGATTCGCCGGATCCGCACGGATCCGGGTTAGTGTCTGTTAGCGGATCAGGACTCAGGATTCGCCGGATCCGCACGGATCCGGGTTAGTGTCGGTTAGCGGATCAGGACTCAGGATTCGCCGGATCCGCACGGATCCGGGTTAGTGTCGGTTAGCGGATCAGGACTCAGGATTCGCCGGATCCGCACGGATCCGGGTTAGTGTCGGTTAGCGGATCAGGACTCAGGATTCGACGGATCCGCACGGATCCGGGTTAGTGTCGGTTAGCGGTTTAGGACTCAGGTCTCGCCGGATCCGTATTAATGCACCGGGATCTGTTACAGACCCGGGTGTGTTTAACCAGTGGATCCACTCATTACTGTCAGTTAGGACCCGGCGGATCCGGTTCAATGGAGACCTCGGATTCATGATTCATGAGTCATTTAAAGGATCCGGGTGATTAACCCGGATGAGTCCTGAACCGCCCAGCACTAGAAAAAACCAATGCAGTGAGCTCAATGACGGTGAATCTTTGTCAGTGGGACGAGCGTTGAGAAGGACAGCTGCGTGGTGCTGAATCGGAGAACAGTAAATAGAGGACAATTTAGCTTTCTATCCCGATGAACTACCTTTCTGGATTTTTATTTCTTAAATAATGGTTTTCTCTGGGTTTCTGGGAGCGTCGGAGACGTGTACTATTTCGGCCGACGAGACGTGGAGCAGTGAGACGGTTTTGCGCTCCGTAGTAACAATGCAGTTTTACAGGAGGTACGTGGCCTTCATTGTTATTTTTTCGAACGTCTATTGTCTGTCTGCCTCTGTGACTCATTACTCCATACCAGAGGAGATGAAAGAAGGATCCGTTGTGGCAAACCTCGCTACCGATCTGGGCCTGGATGTTAAAACACTGAATCAGAGGAAGATGCGCCTCGACATAATCGAAAACAAGAAATATCTGGATGTGAACAAAGAGACCGGAGAACTATATATTGTCGAGAAGATAGACAGAGAATATATTTGCAATACGAAGTCATCAGCATCGTGCTATTTAAGGCTGGAGGTCATATTGGAAAATCCATTACGGATTTTTAACATAGAAGTAGAGATTCTAGATATGAACGACAACGCCCCGAGGTTCCGGAGAGACGTCATTCATTTAGACATTTCTGAAGCGACACATAAAGGAGAGAGATTCTCCCTCAGTAATGCAGTTGATCCTGATGTTGGAAGTAACTCAGTGAAAACTTATCAATTGAGTGAAAATGAACATTTTAACATAGAAGTTCAGACAGGGAGAGAGGGCACAAAATTTGTTGAATTAATTTTAAAAAAGACTTTAGATCGTGAGCAGGATTCAACTCATAATTTAGTCCTGACAGCTGTAGATGGAGGTACACCTGCTCGGTCAGGTACTGCCAGTATTATAGTTCATGTTTCAGACACTAATGATAATGCTCCTACGTTTGATAAAGTGAGTTATGACATGAATATATTGGAAAATTCTCCCATTGGAAGTCTTGTTATTCATCTCAATGCTACAGACTTAGATGAGGGCTCTAATTCTGATGTTACATACGCATACAGTTTATACACATCAGAGAAAACACAGGAAACATTTAATTTAAATCCATCCACTGGTGAAATTACTGTGAAGGGAATGTTAAATTATGAGGATTTCAGGATCTATGATATGGAAGTTATAGCCACTGATAAAGGAGCCAACAGTTTATCAGGACAGTGCACAGTCAAAATTCTGGTGGAAGACATGAACGACAACCACCCAGAAATATCAATCAAATCATTTCAGAGTCCAGTGGATGAAAACATAAAGTTAGACACAGTGATAGCAGTGGTTAGTGTCAGTGACAAAGACTCAGGGGACAATGGAGTGGTAGATCTGCATATTCCAGATAACATGCCTTTCAGACTGAAGGAATCCTCTGATAACTATTATGAATTAGTGGTGTCGGAGCCATTAGACCGGGAGAAGGTTCCAGAGTACGACATCACTTTCACTGTCACAGACAGAGGTTCTCCTCCTTTATCTGACAATGAAACTATGACCTTAGAGCTGCTGGATGTCAATGACAATGTTCCTCAGTTCCCTCAGTCCTTTTATACCATACGTGTGATGGAGAATAATGCACCTGGAGCCTTGCTCAGCTCCCTCACTGCATTTGACCCTGACCTCCATGAGAACCAGTATCTGGTCTACTTCATCCTGGAGAAGGAGATAGCCAACACCTCCATGTCCATGCTGTTCTCCATCAATCCAGAGAACGGGAATCTTTATGCTCTGAAAACCTTTGATTATGAGATTGAGAAGGAGTTCCTCTTCCACATCGAGGCCAGAGACTCTGGTTCTCCTCCACTCAGCAGCAACGTGACCGTCCACATCATCATAGTGGACCAGAACGACAACGCTCCAGTCATTGTGTCTCCATGGCGTGCTCATGGCTCAGTGGTGGAGGAGAAGATCCCCAGATCCACTGATAAAGGCTCTCTGGTGGCCAAGGTGATAGCCTTAGACACTGACTCAGTGCACAACTCTCGGATCACCTACCAGTTCCTCCAGGTGACTGACGCCACCTTGTTCAGCCTGGACCAGTACAACGGAGAGATCCGGACTATGAGGATGTTCAGCTACAGAGATCCTCGCCACCAGCGGCTGGTTGTCATTGCCAAGGACAACGGGGATCCTGCTCTCTCTGCCACAGTCACAATCAAGCTTTCCACAGTGGAGACTGCAGTCAAAGCCTACTCTGACATGACCGAGGTGCCTCTGGAATACGACATCTTCTCAGACCTCAACCTGTACCTGGTCATCGGTCTGGGCTCGGTGTCCTTCCTGCTGCTTATCACCATATTGGTCACCATCGTGCTCAAGTGTCAGAAACCCAAGCCCAGCAAAGCAGCTCCTCCCTGCAGGAACAGTGTGATCAGTGAGAGGAACTCCACCATCGCAGACTCCACCCTGGTGTCCAACGATGCCTACTGGTACAGTCTGTTTCTAGCAGAGACCAGGAAAGGAAAGCTGGTGGTCAGACAGCCTGTGCCAAAGGGCTCCAGATACATTGTGTCCAGTATCCCGAGAGGAACAGGCCTGACAGACACTAGTGATTCTGCAGCCTCTACTCTGCAGGTAAGAGTTGACAGTCACATTTCCTCAAATTATGTGTGGTCAGTTGAGTGTAGGAGATTACGTGATTGGACACGAAGCAAATGGAGAGTAATAATTACCTTAGAGCAAAGGTTCTCAAAGTGCTGCCCTAGGAACATCTCTCGTGGCCCACAACGAATTACAGTTGATCCTTTTACCAACTGTACATTGCTTAAAAAGGATGATTCTCCACTTTCTGTTATATTTTTGGTGTGGAAAGTGCTTCACAAGTAATGTTTGCCTGATGGATGGACATGTAAACTGTAGATATGCAACCTGGTCATGAAAATCCTTACAAACAGGATTTCTCATTACTTTCTTTTGATTTTTTGTTTCCTTCAGTGGCCCCTCGTCCAAGGTTGGGTTTCTAAATTGGCCCTCAGCGACCAAAACTTTGAGAAACCCTGCCTTAAAGGGAAGGATATAGCAACTCTATCTCTGTCATTTCTGAAATTGCTCAAACATAATAATAGTCAGGGATGTGTTTTCAAAATAACAATTTTTACATTAATTGTGAGAAAAGTGGATTTACAGTGGTTACAGTTGTTTATAAATCGAGAAGTTGAATGACAACAATGAGGCTGCAGTATATCCCATTCACAAAATGACCACTGCTTCTGGAAAAGTAAAAAATAAAATTGAAATCATGCACACCCACAACAACCCAAGTGAGGATGATTTAAACTATATAAAAACTGAAGAGACAAACTCCAAATACTATAAATGTATAATTAACAAACACAAGCCAGCAGGTGTATGATGCAAACTACAAAACAGACAAGATGACGTGAGAAAGCTATCTGACGTGCCAATAATCTAACATAAAAAGCAAAACAAATGCCTCCAAATGCCTGAGAACCTGCTGGTGAAAATAAGCCAATATCTTGGCTCATCATTGCGAGGCACTGACTATAGAGGACACCCAACCAGCAAACGTACAGCAGGAACAGGTAGACATATCACACAGTAGGCCTATTCAACCAGCAGTTAAAGTTCTTTTGAAATTTTCTCTGACCCACACGCCTGGTAGTTACTCTAAATGACAAGTGAGCTGGTGTGAAATGATGAATTTAAGGTAGTTTTCTGAGACACTTCAACCAGGGCGGTCGAGTCTCAGTGATTTTGACAAAACTCGGATTTGTTCCCTTAAGAGCGTTGACGTCAGCCAGCTCTGTGCTGTGATTGGCTGCGACAGAAACCACCCGTGATGCGCTCGCGCTCAGGGCTCTGGGGTCGGGGTTGACATCCCCTAGATAAATTAAGCTAACACCGCGTCTCCAAATGCCTTTCAAAGTCATAGGGATGGAGCAACCCGTTCTCATCCCAACGCATCAAATACCGACTATTTGTCACGCCCCTAAGCGTTACATATGGACGCCGAAGGTACCCTTCCGCATCTGTTTATTGACGCTCCGGGTTTTCCATTCACTCTCATGCAAATTCCAGCTCGGCTCGCCGGGACGCTGAGAGCAGAGGCTCCAGCTGAAGCCCCTAAACGTCAAATAGAAACGCGGAGGGTAAAAATCTGCGTCCGGATTTGACGCTCCGGGGTCTGCATTAACTCTCATGCAGACCCCGGCTCGGCTGGACGGGACGCTGTAAGCAGAGGCTCCAGCCGTCCATTCACTCCCATAATAACCCGGTCACGCGAAGCATGAC
Organism: Karalla daura; assembly: GCA_029224185.1. Classification (NCBI taxonomy): domain Eukaryota; kingdom Metazoa; phylum Chordata; class Actinopteri; order Chaetodontiformes; family Leiognathidae; genus Karalla; species Karalla daura. Next base: position 18,757,685 of record CM055195.1, read on the forward strand.
GCCGCTTACTACTGTCTCATTGAAGAACCGAGTATCCTCTGCCCGGAAGTGTTTTTCTCACTATTTTCTCACTATTTGTACACTTTGTCCCGAGAATATATCCACTGACACATTAAACAAGGCCAAAATTTGAAATACCTGGCTAAATATCTACGTAAATAATGTGAATTTATACTAAAACAACAATGATAACAGTGGATAAATTGGATTTCAACATACTGTTTACATCTACTTAGGACCCGCCCCCATCACGCGTGCGGCGTGTTACCATGGATACGAAAGGGTTGTTTCGCTTCGCATTTGTGCAGACATAATTCGCTTCCTTATAGTCTCCTTTTATTCCTTCAGTGAGTGGATATGATCTTTTGTTTGTTAGTTCTTACAAATAAACACAAAAGCACAGGAAGTGGTTTTCAAATGTTGCTGAAGCAATTTTGACTTTGAATGCACCCTCTTCAGTCTGCGACACAAAGTGAGTGTTTACTATTTGCAGACTGAGGCAGGAATCGAAACTAAACTAATGAAGCGTCCGAGGTGTAGGGTTTCTTGAACTGCTCTTATGACTGCCAAAAACTCAGGAACCGAGACTATTGGAGAGGTATCGCCACAACTGTTTATTATGGTTTACTACGTTTTCACTCTGACACAACTCCAACTCCCAGCAGCCACCACGCCGCACTTTTTCATGACGTCATAGCCGCGCCGTACATGACAAGCTGGCTATGCAGTGTCTACTCTTACACTAGTTCTAATAAATGTAAATGTTTATGATTCATAATATACTGTGTCACATTAAATAAATATATATGTTGTGGTTATATATGTTTCTTAGAAAGAGGTTTTCTGAACCCCCTGAAGCCTTAACCAAAAATGAACTAAATTGCAATACACACTCATGTGCTCCGCCATTTTGTTTGTAGTCCTAATGTGTCTGAGTCAAAAGGGAGGAGGGGAGAGAAAAATACCTTCCCCTTGAAATTTCCTCCTGGTTTTTGTTTATGTTACTTTTCAGAAGGTCTTGTATTAGGATCTGCTGCCTCCAAGTTAATAGCACCTTCCTAGAGCAACTTTGCGTCCCCAAGGGCCCCCAAGGGTCTATGGAGGCAGGGCTCGGAGGGTCTGTTCCAGGTCCGCTATGGGGTCTGCAGACTGAGTTTCAGGCCATTTGGTGTATTTTTGAGACCGTGGCAAGTCCTCAAAGGTGGGAAATGGCGAACGTTCAAAGCCCCGCCCTTTGAAAAGTATGGCTCCAATCAGGACCAAACCAACACATATCATCTTGTCCAGGGCCCCCCTACAACATACTAAAATGTCAGATTCACAGAACCTTTAGAAAGAGATCTCCTCCAGATTGGCCTCCAGAATCTGATGGTCGAGTTGGCTAAAGCTTTTAGACCCTCTCATTTTTCAATCAGGGACTCCTCCTCAACACTTTGAGCTAAATGGCTGAAATTTTACTATGTTCAATAGTAGGTCAAGAGCATCCATCGTGCTGAGTTTCAGGCTCCTACTACCTCAGAAAGTGTCTGAGAGGGCCATACACAATTGAAGGACATGCCAAGGGTGACATGACAGCACCCCTCCAGCAGATGGCGCTCCATGTGACTGCCCATAACACTGATGGCAAGAACCAGCCCTCCATAGATTTTTTGAGCAATGAGGATGACATTTTAGAATGTTTATGGGGAGGTCAGAAGCAACACCGTTCAAGCAGGCCCCAAAATCTATAATAAGCTTCCAAGGTTCCTGATCACAATTTCTTCTTATCAATCTTTTAATCTTCTCATCACGGCTCAGAGATTCTCATATACCAAGTCAATATTCAAAGAAATATGTATAAACATGACATATTTCTGTCTCTGTCTGTCTCTCTCTCTCTGTGTGAGACGGAGAGCGACCAAATAATAATAATCATCATCATCATAATCAATAATTTAATCCAGTCACTGCTGACAATGCGGATTGCACACAATTCTATTTGCGTATTTCACTTTCAGTAGCTGCTGTTAATTCGGTGACTTTTGTAGGTCTCATGGCATAGACTTTAGATGATAAAAAATCAAATAAAAATAATGTTTAGAAATTCCATTACAGTTCAAAAGTTAAATGCATTTTAATTGACGTTTACTTTACAATAATTTAAAGTCTGTATACATTTTTTTGGGGAAACCCTGACTAGACTACCTGAAGCAACACCGTCCTTTCGTTTCCATGGTAACACGCCGCACACGCGAGGGGGGCGGGTCCTAAGTAGATGTAAACAGTCTGTTGAAATCCAATTTATCCACTGTTATCATTGTTGTTTTAGTATAAATTCACATTATTTACGTAGATATTTAGCCAGGTATTTCAAATTTTGGCCTTGTTTAACGTGTCAGTGGATATATTCTCGGGATAAAGTGTACAAATAGTGAGAAAATAGTGAGGAAAACACTTCCGGGCAGAGGATACTCGGTTCTTCAATGAGACAGTAGTAAGCGGCGTCATGCTTCGCGTGACCGCGTTATTATGGGAGTGAATGAACGGCTGGAGCCTCTGCTCGCAGCGTCCCGTCCTGCCGAGCCGGGGTCTGCATGAGAGTTAATGCAGACCCCAGAGCGTCAAATCCGGACGCGGATTTTTACCCTCCGCGTTTCTATTTGACGTTTAGGGGCTTTGGCTGGAACCTCTGCTCTCAGCGTCCCGGCGAGCCGAGCTGGGGTTTGCATGAGAGTGAATGGAAAACCCGGAGCGTCAATAAACAGACGCGGAAGGGTTCCTTCGGCGTCCATATGTAACGCTTAGGGGCGTGACAAATAGTCGGTATTTGACGCGTTGGGATGAGAACGGGTTGGATGGAGAGTTGAAAGTGAAAATTGACTGTTTCAGAGCGAATAGACAAAAATATTGATGTACTCTGCCAGACCTGACGATTGAACCTGAACCAGTGTGATAATGAGGTGGTCAAGTGCATCAGCAAGGGACAGGTTCTGGACTTGTTTTGTGGGTCCCGCCAGGAGGTGGAGATTCTCCTTTCCACATTGCCTCCAAAGCTCTTTAAGTGCATGTTGGATGAACTGCATTTTCTGTGTGTCATTTTTTGACACTTGAATTTTCCCAAATTTTAAGTGCAGGGGTGAGAAAATCTATTGCTGCTTTGCTTGAGAGGCTTTCTGCTTTTCAAAACACCAACACTTTAACAACAGACCTAATGGCAACCTAATGACTTCACTTTTACAGGAATTAATCGATTCATGAACACAGCATCCAGGGCATGTATAACAGTTGTCATGACAGAACTGACTGAGATTACAAGTGTTCAGCATTCCATTGAGGTATTCCACTTTGTTTATGGCCCATTTCCATCAAACCTGCAGGAGGCTTCTGTGCAATCGCAAAAGTGGTAACATCTCTGATAAGTGATGAGAGCATTTTTAGAATGTGAATAGTTAATTGTAGTCTTTTTTCCTTTAAAACAACTTTTGCGGTGTGATGGGGTTGTGGAGTTTTCATTTAGGTATGGTGGCTAATACTGGCAGCACACAATAAGGAAAATGGACTTCCTAATACTGACAATGTTTGGGTTTACTTCTACGTATCACCAGATTTAACTGAAGGAACTGGCATATGGGCCACCGGTCTTTTTTTGTTTTGAAATATATCCATTTGTTTAAATTTCTTTATCTCCATAATTTGAAAAATATTCTGTTTTCCCGTTGACTTCCAGTGATTTTCTATGTGACCTACTTGCAATTGAAGCTGAAGTGACCTACAATACGTCTGGCTCTGATGAGGTGCTTGGTTCAGCCAGGGGCTATGCCAAATCTACAGTAGTACCTCTACATGAGATCCCCAATGTATGACATTAGGTACTTGAAACTGGTCTGCGTACTAAACGTACTAAACGTCACTAATTAGACCATTTGCAGACGTGTATTATCCTAAACGCAGGATGAGAATAGTGGTATTGAGGAAACCTGTATGCCTACATCTTGTGAAACAACTTTTGCCAGTCAAGGGGGGGCGCTGTTTGCTATGAAAAATCCCGAGCTGTGACGACCATGACGGTGAGGCTTTGTCAGTGGGACAGACGCCGAGAGCAAGGACAGCTCCGTGGTGCTGACACAGAGGGCTGTAACACTGAAAATAAAACCAATTTATTCCGACTGAATATAGGGGAATTTAATCACAACACGATGTTTTTGTTGTGGTATTGAGAACATTTCCGGATATCCTGAGACAGTGAGCAGTGAAGCGGATTTTGCGCTCCGTGGTAACAATGCAGTCACACAGGAGGTACGTGGCCCTCATTGTTATTTTTTCTAACATTTATTATTTGTCTGCCTCGGTGACTCATTACTCCATACCAGAGGAGATGAAAGAAGGATCCGTTGTGGCAAACCTCGCTACCGATCTGGGCCTGGATGTTAAAACACTGAATGAGAGGAAGATGCGCCTCGACATCATTGAAAACAAGAAATATCTGGATGTGAACAAAGAGACCGGGGAACTGTATATTGTTGAGAAGATTGACAGAGAATATCTGTGCACAAAAATGCTGACGGTATGCTACTTGAAAATGGAGGTAATATTAGAAAACCCGTTGAGGATATTTAATATCGAGGTGGAAATTCTGGATATGAACGACAACGCCCCACGCTTTCGCAGAGACGCCATTCATTTAGACATTTCTGAAGCGACACCGAGAGGAGAGAGATTCTCCCTGAGTAATGCAGTTGATCCTGATGTTGGAAGCAATTCGGTTAAGACATATCATTTGAGTGAGAACGAGCATTTTCATATTGAGGTTCAGACGGGGAGAGATGGATCAAAATTTGCTGAATTAATTCAAACAAAAAATTTAGATCGTGAGCAGCAGGCTGTTCATAATTTAATCCTCACAGCTGTCGATGGAGGCACACCTGCTCGGTCAGGTACTGCCAGTATTATAGTTCATGTTTCAGACACTAATGATAATGCTCCTAGGTTTGATAAAACGAATTATAATATTAATATAATGGAAAATTCTCCCATTGGAAGCCTTGTTATCCACCTTAACGCCACAGACTTGGATGAGGGATCTAATTCTGATGTTACATACTCATACAGCCTATACACGTCAGAGAAAACACAGGAAACATTTCATCTTAATCCCTCCAGCGGTGAAATTACTGTGAAAGGAATGTTAAATTATGAGGATTTCAGGATCTATGACATGGAAGTTATAGCCACTGATAAAGGAGCCAACAGTTTATCAGGACAGTGCACAGTCAAAATTCTGGTGGAAGACATGAACGACAACCACCCAGAAATATCAATCAAATCGTTTCAGAGTCCCGTGGATGAAAACATCAAGTTAGACACAGTGATAGCAGTAGTTAGTGTCAGTGACAAAGACTCAGGGGACAATGGAGTGGTAGATCTGCATATTCCAGATAACATGCCTTTCAGACTGAGGGAATCCTCTGATAACTACTATGAATTAGTGGTGTCAGAGCCGTTAGACCGGGAGAAGGTTCCAGAGTACGACATCACTTTCACTGTCACAGACAGAGGTTCTCCTCCTTTATCTGACAATGAAACTATGACCTTAGAGCTGCTGGATGTCAATGACAATGTTCCTCAGTTCCCTCAGTCCTTTTATACCATACGTGTGATGGAGAATAATGCACCTGGAGCCTTGCTCAGCTCCCTCACTGCATTTGACCCTGACCTCCATGAGAACCAGTATCTGGTCTACTTCATCCTGGAGAAGGAGATAGCCAACACCTCCATGTCCATGCTGTTCTCCATCAATCCAGAGAATGGGAATCTTTATGCTCTGAAAACCTTTGACTTTGAGATTGAGAAGGAGTTCCTCTTCCACATCGAGGCCAGAGACTCTGGTTCTCCTCCACTCAGCAGCAACGTGACCGTCCACATCATCATAGTGGACCAGAACGACAACGCTCCAGTCATTGTGTCTCCATGGCGTGCTCATGGCTCGGTGGTGGAGGAGAAGATCCCCAGATCTACTGATAAAGGCTCTCTGGTGGCCAAGGTGATGGCCTTAGACACTGACTCAGTGCACAACTCTCGGATCACCTACCAGTTCCTCCAGGTGACTGACGCCACCTTGTTCAGTCTGGACCAGTACAACGGAGAGATCCGGACTATGAGGATGTTCAGCTACAGAGATCCTCGCCACCAGCGGCTGGTTGTCATTGCCAAGGACAACGGGGATCCTGCTCTCTCTGCTACAGTCACCATCAAGCTGTCCACAGTGGAGACTGCAGTCAAGGCCTACTCTGACATGACCGAGGTGCCTCTGGAATACGACATCTTCTCAGACCTCAACCTGTACCTGGTCATCGGTCTGGGCTCGGTGTCCTTCCTGCTGCTCATCACCATATTGGTCACCATCGTGCTCAAGTGTCAGAAACCCAAGCCCAGCAAAGCAGCTCCTCCCTGCAGGAACAGTGTGATCAGTGAGAGGAACTCCACCATTGCAGACTCCACTCTGGTGTCCAACGATGCCTACTGGTACAGTCTGTTTCTAGCAGAGACCAGGAAAGGAAAGCTGGTGGTCAGACAGCCTGTGCCAAAGGGCTCCAGATACATCGTGTCCAGTATCCCGAGAGGAACAGGCCTAACAGACACTAGTGATTCTGCAGCCTCCACTCTGCAGGTAAGAGACAACAGTCAGATGTGAGTTTCAGTATTCCTTAAATTGTGTGCGGCCAGAGGGGTGGATGAGATGAAGCAAATTGAGAGTGAGAATTGCTTTAGATGGAAGGAAATCAACACCTCTATCTTGATAGTTTCACCTCAGGCAGTCTGAGATTGTGTCGGTATGTACATCATAGTAGAAGAGAGCTGTATTCAAAATTATGCAAACATCTTCTTGAAAACAGGAAAAATGTATTTTGCAGTGGTAAGAGCTGATTTAAAAGTGAAAAATTAAATTAATGACGATGATCATACAGTAGTGTATTCCAACCACAAAATGAGTACTACTCCTGGAAAAAAAAGAAAGCATATCATGCATAACCAAAATAATCCAAGAAAATTACTCAGACCATATATATATATATATATATATATATATATATATATATATATATATATATATACAATAGATTAACTTTAAACTACATGTATAAAATTCACAAATACTGACAAGCAGGCAGTCTATATGAAACGAATTTTAAAAAATGACAAAATGTGGTGAGATGGCTGCTGTGATGTTCAAATGATACAACAAAAAAAAGCGAAACAACAAGGTGAAAAAGACAAGACACAGTTATCGTGTCCTATTAATGAACCTGCAAATCAAAATAAGGCGATCGGGGCTTATCTGTGCAAGGCACTGACTACAGAATGGCCACCCAACCAGCAAGTTTACAGGAGGAGCAGGTGGACTGACTACCCAGCAGGCCTTCGCAACCAGCAGTTGCGGCCCATTTGAAGTTTCTGTGACCCGGAAGAATGGCAGTTATTCTTAATGACGAGGGAGCTAGAGTGACATCACGGACATAAGGTAGCTTTCTGGGATACTTCAACCAGAGCGGTCGAGTCTCAGTGCTTCTGATGCAACTCGAAGGAGTCCCCTTAAGAGGTCTGACGCCAGGCAGCTCTGTGCTGTGATTGGCTGCGACAGAATATACCCGAGATGCGCTCGACCTCGGGACTCGCGGACGAGTTAACTCCCCATAGCTAGTTGACTCCCTTTCAAAGTCATAGAGATGGGGGGTTTACAGTAAAAATTGACAGTTTCACAGCGAATGGATGGACATATTTATTTCCTCTTCCAGATCTGACGAATTATCAACCAGTGTGATAAATAGGAGGTCAGGCGGCACCGCAAGGAACAGGTTCTGGAGTTGTTTTGTGGGCTTCCCCAGGGGATGGAGACTCTCCTTTCCATGTGCAAACACACAGGGCCCGTAAAGCTGTTGAAGCACTTGCTGGATGAACTGTTGATTGTAGAAGTTTCTCCGGGGCATTTTTTGACTCTTGAACATTCCCAAACTTGAAGTGCAGGGGTGAGAAACAGCTATTGCTGATTCGCTTGAGATGATTTGTACTTTCACAACAAAGCAAGCACTTTTCACAACAAACATCATGCCAACAGAATGACTGCACTTTTACGTGACTGAATGCAATCATCAACACATCACCTGGGACATGTATTATGCCTGTCATGACAAAACAGGCTGAGATTACAATGGTTCCATTTTCCCATTGAGGTATTCCACTGTGTTTATCACATATTTCCCATCACACCTGAGGCAGACTTCTGAACAATAGCAAAAGCAGGAATATCTGTTAGTGATGAGAGCATTTTTAAAGAAATTGGAATAGTTAATTGCAATCTTCATTTGCTTTCAAAACGATTTTTGTTGTGTGAGAGTGCTGTCGACTTTTGGTTTTGGTATGTTATCCCATAGCGGCAGCACAAAATAAGGAAAATGAATTTTTGAATGCTGACAAGTTTGTGTTGACTTCCAAATGCCACCAGATTTTAATGAAGGAAGTGGGATTGAGCGACTAGTTTATTTTGTTGAGTAATATATCCATTTCAATAAGATATATTTGTAATCATAAGTTGAAAAATGTTCCCATAGACTCAAAGTTATTTTCTGTTCAGCCCACATGCAATTGAAGTTGACGGGCCCTACAATACAAGCTGGCTCTAATTAGGTGCTTGGCTTCGAGAAGGTCCATACCAATACAGCCTCTACATGCGTTCCTCAGATTGTCAGACTGCATACTCAGTGAACAAAATCTTCATTATTAAGTTCATTTGCAGTCGTGTTTGATCCTAAACGCAGTAGGAGGATACTTGTGGCATTGACGAGGCCAGGAGGCCATCATCTCGTGCAGCATCGTGTACCAGTCGGGGGGGGGGCGCTGTTTACTTTGAAAAATCCCTGGCTGTGACCACCACGACGGCGAGGCTTTGTCAGTGGGACAGACGCCGAGAGCAAGGACAGCTCCGTGGTGCTGACACAGAGGGCTGTAACACTGAGAATAATCGTAATTCATTCCGACGGAATATTTGGGATTACGATCACAGCGCAATGTTTTTGCCGTTGTATTGAGAATATTTTCGGATATCCTGAGACAGTGAGAAGTGAGGCGGATTTGCGCTCCGTGGTAACAATGCAGTCGTACAAGAGGTACGTGGAGCTGATTGTTCTTATCTCCAACATTTATTGTCTGTCTGCCTCGGTGAATCATTACTCCATACCAGAGGAGATGAAAGAAGGATCCGTTGTGGCAAACCTCGCTACCGATCTGGGCCTGGATGTTAAAACACTGAACGAGAGGAAGATGCGCCTCGACATCATCGCAAATAAGAAATATCTGGATGTGAACAAAGAGACCGGAGAACTGTATATTGTTGAGAAGATTGATAGGGAATATATTTGCAATACAAAGACGTCAGCATCTTGCTATCTGAAAATGGAGGTAATCTTGGAAAATCCGGTCAGAATTTTTAACATAGAAGTAGAGATTCTAGACATGAACGACAACGCCCCGCAGTTTCGGAGAGACGTAATATATTTAGACATTTCTGAAGCGACACCGAGAGGAGAGAGATTCTCCCTCAGTAATGCTGTTGATCCTGATGTCGGAAGTAATTCTGTTAAGACATATCATCTGAGTGAAAGTGAACATTTTAATATAGAAATTCAGACCGGAAGAGATGGATCAAAATTTGCTGAATTAATTATGAAAAAGAATTTAGATCGTGAACAACATTCTACTCATAATTTAGTCCTCACAGCTGGAGATGGAGGTACACCTGCTCGTTCAGGTACTGCCAGTGTGATTGTTCGTGTTTTGGACACGAATGATAATGCTCCTACATTTGATAAAGCTAGCTATAACATAAAAATAATAGAAAACTCTCCCATTGGAAGCCTTGTTATTCATCTCAGTGTTACAGATTTAGATGAGGGATCTAATTCTGATGTTACATACTCATATAGTTTATACACATCAGAGAAAACACAGGAAACATTTAACCTGAATCCCTCCACTGGTGAAATTACAGTGAAAGGAATGTTAAATTATGAGGATTTCAGGATCTATGATATGGAAGTTATAGCCACTGATAAAGGAGCCAACAGTTTATCAGGACAGTGCACAGTCAAAATTCTGGTGGAAGACATGAACGACAACCACCCAGAAATATCAATCAAATCGTTTCAGAGTCCAGTGGATGAAAACATCAAGTTAGACACAGTGATAGCAGTAGTTAGTGTCAGTGACAAAGACTCAGGGGACAATGGAGTGGTAGATCTGCATATTCCAGATAACATGCCTTTCAGACTGAGGGAATCCTCTGATAACTACTATGAATTAGTGGTGTCGGAGCCATTAGACCGGGAGAAGGTTCCAGAGTACGACATCACTTTCACTGTCACAGACAGAGGTTCTCCTCCTTTATCTGACAATGAAACTATGACCTTAGAGCTGCTGGATGTCAATGACAATGTTCCTCAGTTCCCTCAGTCCTTTTATACCATACGTGTGATGGAGAATAATGCACCTGGAGCCTTGCTCAGCTCCCTCACTGCATTTGACCCTGACCTCCATGAGAACCAGTATCTGGTCTACTTCATCCTGGAGAAGGAGATAGCCAACACCTCCATGTCCATGCTGTTCTCCATCAATCCAGAGAACGGGAATCTTTATGCTCTGAAAACCTTCGATTATGAGATTGAGAAGGAGTTCCTCTTCCACATCGAGGCCAGAGACTCTGGTTCTCCTCCACTCAGCAGCAACGTGACCGTCCACATCATCATAGTGGACCAGAACGACAACGCTCCAGTCATTGTGTCTCCATGGCGTGCTCATGGCTCAGTGGTGGAGGAGAAGATCCCCAGATCCACTGATAAAGGCTCTCTGGTGGCCAAGGTGATAGCCTTAGATACTGACTCAGTGCACAACTCTCGGATCACCTACCAGTTCCTCCAGGTGACTGACGCCACCTTGTTCAGTCTGGACCAGTACAACGGAGAGATCCGGACTATGAGGATGTTCAGCTACAGAGATCCTCGCCACCAGCGGCTGGTTGTCATTGCCAAGGACAACGGGGATCCTGCTCTCTCTGCTACAGTCACCATCAAGCTGTCCACAGTGGAGACTGCAGTCAAGGCCTACTCTGACATGACCGAGGTGCCTCTGGAATACGACATCTTCTCAGACCTCAACCTGTACCTGGTCATCGGTCTGGGCTCGGTGTCCTTCCTGCTGCTCATCACCATATTGGTCACCATCGTGCTCAAGTGTCAGAAACCCAAGCCCAGCAAAGCAGCTCCTCCCTGCAGGAACAGTGTGATCAGTGAGAGGAACTCCACCATCGCAGACTCAACTCTGGTGTCCAACGATGCCTACTGGTACAGTCTGTTTCTAGCAGAGACCAGGAAAGGAAAGCTGGTGGTCAGACAGCCTGTGCCAAAGGGCTCCAGATACATCGTGTCCAGTATCCCCAGAGGAACAGGCCTGACAGACACTAGTGACTCTGCAACCTCCACTCTGCAGGTGAGAGACAACAGTTACAGGTTAATTACTTTATCAACCCAAAAAAATGTCATCCATCATTGGATGTTTACTGTTCCTAATCTGGCCACTTAATCAGAGTGATTTATTATTTCACATTCAAGAACAATTTCCCTTGAAATGTCTGATTCGTGATATCTGTTTTTTTGTTGTTGTTTGTGTTTTTAGTTGATTAATCTAACCTTGCCGGACGTGCTCTCAGATTAGATGAACACTGTTTACTCTGAAGATTACTGGACACTGAACATTCTGATGTAAATTTTTGACAGTAGGAAAAAGAGTCAGAACAGGGGCAGTTCAATGTGTAGAATAGTTTTGCTTTCAATTTTTTCAAAAAATCTTTGGGATCCTAATTATAGCACAATGTTGAGGAGGAGTGGTTCTGAATTTGATCTAAGTTTTTGTTTCTATCCTTTTGCAATATGGCGCAGGCTATAATTTTGAAGTCAGGGTAATGAGAGGAAATGTATTTCCAAAGGTAAAGAACACATCGGTGTGAGTTAATCTGACTTGTTTTTATGTGTGATGGGTGGATTAATTGTACAAATTTTTAAGTGCGCCATATAATATATAGTACACGTAATACTGCAAAATCCTGTGGATGGCGCTATTTAATCAAAAAATTAAGATCATTCCAACGCCATGACAGTTCATTCCTGCCATTCTGGCAAATCGCGAAATAACCGGACAAGGGTGGATTGTTGAAACTATTCGGTAAATGTGCACTCCTATACAGACAACCTCGGGATGAAACTGATTGATTATGTTTGAGGCTATGTTCGTGAAAGGACTATGATCGTGAGTGGAATCGTGCTTCACAGCGTTTGATTTCGGTTGGACCCGCGGGGACAATGGGCTCGGTTGTAACAATGCAGTGTGGACAGAGGTACGTGCTGCTCGTCTTTCTGCTGTATTTGGTTCGCAACATGTCGGCTTCAGTGACTCATTACTCTATACCAGAGGAGATGAAAGAAGGATCCGTTGTGGCAAACCTCGCTACCGATCTGGGCCTGGATGTTAAAACACTGAATGAGAGGAAGATGCGCCTTGACATCATCGCAAATAAGAAATATCTGGATGTGAACAAAGAGACCGGAGAACTGTATATTGTGGAGACGATTGATAGGGAATATATTTGCACGACCAAATCGTCAGCGACTTGTTATTTCAGACTTGAAGTGACACTGGAAAACCCTGTACGGATTTTTAATATCGAGGTAGAGATTCTAGATATGAACGACAACGCCCCGCAGTTTCGGAGAGACGTCATATATTTAGACATTTCTGAAGCGACACCGAGAGGAGAGAGATTCTCCCTCAGTAATGCAGTTGATCCTGATGTTGGAAGTAATTCACTGAAAACCTATCAACTGAGTAAAAACGAACAGTTTAATATTGAGGTTCAAACTGGGAGAGAAGGCTCTAAATTTGCTGAATTAATTTTGAGAAAGAATTTAGATCGTGAGCAGCAGGCTGTTCATAATTTAATCCTCACAGCTGTAGATGGAGGTACACCTGCTCGTTCCAGTACAGCCAGTGTGATTGTTCGTGTTTTGGACACTAATGATAATGCTCCTACGTTTGATAAAATTAATTATAATATAAATATAATGGAAAATTCTCCCATTGGAAGCCTTGTTATTCATCTCAATGCTACAGATTTAGATGAGGGATCTAATTCTGATGTTACATACTCATTCAGTTTATACACATCAGAAAAGACACAGGAAACATTTAATCTGAATCCCTCCACTGGTGAAATTACTGTGAAAGGAATGTTAAATTATGAGGATTTCAGGATCTATGATATGGAAGTTATAGCCACTGATAAAGGAGCCAACAGTTTATCAGGACAGTGCACAGTCAAAATTCTGGTGGAAGACATGAATGACAACCACCCAGAAATATCAATCAAATCATTTCAGAGTCCAGTGGATGAAAACATCAAGTTAGACACAGTGATAGCAGTGGTTAGTGTCAGTGACAAAGACTCAGGGGACAATGGAGTGGTAGATCTGCATATTCCAGATAACATGCCTTTCAGACTGAGGGAATCCTCTGATAACTACTATGAATTAGTGGTGTCAGAGCCATTAGACCGGGAGAAGGTTCCAGAGTACGACATCACTTTCACTGTCACAGACAGAGGTTCTCCTCCTTTATCTGACAATGAAACTATGACCTTAGAGCTGCTGGATGTCAATGACAATGTTCCTCAGTTCCCTCAGTCCTTTTATACCATACGTGTGATGGAGAATAATGCACCTGGAGCCTTGCTCAGCTCCCTCACTGCGTTTGACCCTGACCTCCATGAGAACCAGTATCTGGTCTACTTCATCCTGGAGAAGGAGATAGCCAACACCTCCATGTCCATGCTGTTCTCCATCAATCCAGAGAACGGGAATCTTTATGCTCTGAAAACCTTTGATTATGAGATTGAGAAGGAGTTCCTCTTCCACATCGAGGCCAGAGACTCTGGTTCTCCTCCACTCAGCAGCAATGTGACCGTCCACATCATCATAGTGGACCAGAACGACAACGCTCCAGTCATTGTGTCTCCATGGCGTGCTCATGGCTCGGTGGTGGAGGAGAAGATCCCAAGATCCACTGATAAAGGCTCTCTGGTGGCCAAGGTGATAGCCTTAGACACTGACTCAGTGCACAACTCTCGGATCACCTACCAGTTCCTCCAGGTGACTGACGCCACCTTGTTCAGTCTGGACCAGTACAACGGAGAGATCCGGACTATGAGGATGTTCAGCTACAGAGATCCTCGCCACCAGCGGCTGGTTGTCATTGCCAAGGACAACGGGGATCCCGCTCTCTCTGCCACAGTCACCATCAAGCTGTCCACAGTGGAGACTGCAGTCAAGGCCTACTCTGACATGACCGAGGTGCCTCTGGAATACGACATCTTCTCAGACCTCAACCTGTACCTGGTCATCGGTCTGGGCTCGGTGTCCTTCCTGCTGCTCATCACCATATTGGTCACCATCGTGCTCAAGTGTCAGAAACCCAAGCCCAGCAAAGCAGCTCCTCCCTGCAGGAACAGTGTGATCAGTGAGAGGAACTCCACCATCGCAGACTCCACTCTGGTGTCCAACGATGCCTACTGGTACAGTTTGTTTCTAGCAGAGACCAGGAAAGGAAAGCTGGTGGTCAGGCAGCCTGTGCCAAAGGGCTCCAGATACATCGTGTCCAGTATCCCGAGAGGAACAGGCCTGACAGACACTAGTGACTCTGCAGCCTCCACTCTGCAGGTAAGAGTCGACAGTGATGTTGTGTTTTAGTATTTCTCAAACTTTGTGTGGCAAGGAAGTTGGAGGAAACAAATCACATGGAGAATGAGAATTGCCTTAGAGGGAAGGAAATCAACAACTCCATCTTGGTAATTTCATCCCAGGTAGTCTGAGATTGTCCTTGTATGTACATCATAGTAGAGGAGAGCTGTATTCAAAATGATACAATGAAATGAAAATTTTCATGAAAATAACAGGAAGAATATATGTTGCAGTGGTAATAGCTGATTTAAAAGTGAAACATTAAATAAATTACAATGATTATACTGTAGTGTTTTCCAACCGCGAAGTGAGTACTGCTCCTGTAAAAAAAAGAAAAAGCAAATCATGCATAACCAAAACCATCGAAGTAAGAGTTATTCAAACCATATATAAATACAATAAATAAACTTTAAACTACATGCATAAAATTAACAAATACTGACAAGTAACCAATCTATATGAAACAAATTACAAAAATGGCAAAATGTGGTGAGATGGCTGTTTTCGTATTCAAAAGATACAACAAAAAAGGTAAAACAAATGCTAAGGTGAAAAAGACAAGTCACAATCACTGTGTCTTATCAGAGAACCTGCACATGAAAATATGGCGACCTGGGCTCATCTGTGCGATGCACTGCCTACAGAATGGAGTCCACCCAACCAGCAACTGTCCACCAGGAGCCGGATGGACGGACTACCCTGCAGGCCTACTCAAACCGCAGTTGCAGTCCATTTGAATTTTTCTGTGACCGGCATGACTGGTAGTTATTCTTAATAAGAAATGGGTTAGTGTGATATAACGGACTTAAGTTTGCTTTCT
Source organism: Karalla daura (assembly GCA_029224185.1). Classification (NCBI taxonomy): domain Eukaryota; kingdom Metazoa; phylum Chordata; class Actinopteri; order Chaetodontiformes; family Leiognathidae; genus Karalla; species Karalla daura. The sequence continues at coordinate 18,773,318 of CM055195.1, forward strand.
GGGGTACTTCAACCATAGCGGTCGAGTCTCAATGATGCTGATGCAACTCGAAAAAGTCCCCTTAAGAGCTCTGATGCGAAGCAGCTCTGTGCTGTGACTCACTGTGACTCTTGATGCACTCGAGCTCAGGGTTCGCGGGCGGGGGTTCGCTAGTTGACTCCCTTTCAAAGTCATAGATATGTAGGGTTTACAGTAAAAATCCAGAGTTTCAGAGCGAATGGATGGACATATTTATTTAATCTTCCAGACCTGACTAGTTATAAACCAATGTGATAAATAGGAGGTCATGCAGCTTCGCGCAGGAGCAGGTTCTGGACTTGTTCTGTGGGCTTCCCCAGGGGATGGAGACTCTCTTTTCCATGGGCAAACACAAAGGGCACATAAAGCTGTTGAAGCACTTGCTGGATGAATTGTTGATTGTAGAAGTTTCTCCGTGACATTTCTTGACTCTTGAACATTCCCAATCTTGAGGTGCAGGGGTAATAAACATCTATTGCTGATTTGCTTCAGATGATTTGTACTTTCAAAACAAAGCAAGCACTTCTCACAACAAACCTCATGCCAACAGAATGACTGCACTTTTACGTGACTGAATGCAATCATCAACACAGCACCTGGGACATGTATAATGTCTGTCATGACAAAACAGGCTGAGATTGCAAAGGTTCAATATTCCGATTGAAGTATTCCACTGTGTTTATGATACATTTCCCATCAAACCTGAGGCAGACTTCTGAACAATAGCAAAAGCAGTAATATCTGTTCGTGATGAGAGCATTTTTTAATGAAATGGGAATAGTTCATTGTAATCTTCATTTGCTTTCAAAACGATTTTTGCAGTGTAAGAGTGCCGTCAACTTTTCGTTTTGGCATGGGTAAATAAAATACATATTTGTATGTATTTTTTTTTACAAATATATATTTGTAGTCATAATCTGAAAAGATGTTCCGGGTTTTACCATAGACTCAAAGTCATTTTCTGTTCAGCCCACATGCAATTGAAGTTGAAGAGCCCTACTGTACCGTCCGGCTCTGATTAGGTGCTTGGTTTAGAGAAGGTCCAGACCAACACTGCCTCGACATGCGTTTCTCAAATTGTCAGACTGCATAATCAGACAGTGAACAGAATTTTCATTGTTAAGGTCATTTGTTGTCGTGTTCGGTCCTAAACGCAGTAGGAGGATACTTATGGCATTGATGAGGCCAGTAGGCCGTCATCTCGTGCAGCATGGTGTACCAGTCGAGGAGGGGCGCTGTTAACTTTGAAAAATCCCTGGCTGTGACCACCATGACGGTGAGGCTTTGTCAGCGGGACAGACGCTGAGAGCAAGGACAGCTCCGTGGTGCTGACACAGAGGGCTGTAACACTGAGAATAATAGTGATTTATTCCGAGGGAATATTTAGGATTACAATCACAGCGCAACGTTTTTACCGTTGTATTGAGAATATTTTCGGATATCCTGAGAAAGTGAGCAGTGAGATGGATTTGTGCGCCGTGGTAACAATGCAGTCATACAGGAGGTACGTGGAGCTGATTGTTCTTTTTGGTAACATTTATTATTTGTCTGCCTCGGTGACTCATTACTCCATACCAGAGGAGATTAAGGAAGGATCCGTTGTGGCAAACCTCGCTACCGATCTGGGCCTGGATGTTAAAACACTGAATGAGAGGAAGATGCGCCTCGACATAATCGCAAATAAGAAATATCTGGATGTGAACAAAGAGACCGGAGAACTGTATATTGTCGAGAAGATTGACAGGGAATATATATGTAATACAAAGTCGTCGACGTCTTGCTATTTGAAAATGGAGGTAATATTAGAAACCCCATTACGGATTTTTAACATAGAAGTAGAGATACTAGACATGAATGACAACGCCCCGCAGTTTCGTAGAGACGCCATTCATTTAGACATTTCTGAAGCGACACCGAAAGGAGAGAGATTCTCCCTTAGTAATGCAGTTGATCCTGATGTTGGAAGTCATTCAGTAAAGACATATCTTTTGAGTGAGAGCGGGCATTTTCATATTGAGGTTCAAACAGGGAGAGATGGATCTAAATTTGCTGAATTGATTCTAACAAAAAGTTTAGATCGTGAGCTGCAGGCTGTTCATAATTTAATACTCACAGCTGTAGATGGAGGCACACCTGCTCGTTCAGGTACTGCAAGTATAATTGTTCATGTTTCAGACACTAATGATAATGCTCCTACATTTGATAAAACCAGCTATAACATAAATATAGTGGAAAATTCCCCCATTGGAAGCCTTGTTATTCATCTCAATGCTACAGACTTAGATGAGGGATCTAACTCTGACGTTACATACTCATACAGTTTGTACACGTCAGAAAAGACACAGGAAAGATTTAATTTAAATCCTTCCACGGGTGAAATTACAGTGAAAGGAATGTTAAATTATGAAGATTTCAGGATCTATGATATGGAAGTTATAGCCACTGATAAAGGAGCCAACAGTTTATCAGGACAGTGCACAGTCAAAATTCTGGTGGAAGACATGAACGACAACCACCCAGAAATATCAATCAAATCATTTCAGAATCCAGTGGATGAAAACATCAACTTAGACACAGTGATAGCAGTTGTTAGTGTCAGTGACAAAGACTCAGGAGACAATGGAGTGGTAGATCTGCATATTCCAGATAACATGCCTTTTAGACTGAGGGAATCCTCTGATAACTACTATGAATTAGTGGTGTCAGAGCCGTTAGACCGGGAGAAGGTTCCAGAGTACGATATCACTTTCACTGTCACAGACAGAGGTTCTCCTCCTTTATCTGACAATGAAACTATGACCTTAGAGCTGCTGGACGTTAATGACAATGTTCCCCAGTTTCCTCAGTCCTTTTATACCATACGTGTGATGGAGAATAATGCACCTGGAGCCTTGCTCAGCTCCCTCACTGCGTTTGACCCCGACCTCCATGAGAACCAGTATCTGGTCTACTTCATCCTGGAGAAGGAGATAGCCAACACCTCCATGTCCATGCTGTTCTCCATCAATCCAGAGAACGGGAATCTTTATGCTCTGAAAACCTTTGATTATGAGATTGAGAAGGAGTTCCTCTTCCACATCGAGGCCAGAGACTCTGGTTCTCCTCCACTCAGCAGCAACGTGACCGTCCACATCATCATAGTGGACCAGAACGACAATGCTCCAGTCATTGTGTCTCCATGGCGAGCTCATGGCTCAGTGGTGGAGGAGAAGATCCCCAGATCCACTGATAAAGGCTCTCTGGTGGCCAAGGTGATAGCCTTAGACACTGACTCAGTGCACAACTCTCGGATCACCTACCAGTTCCTCCAGGTGACTGACGCCACCTTGTTCAGTCTGGACCAGTACAACGGAGAGATCCGGACTATGAGGATGTTCAGCTACAGAGATCCTCGCCACCAGCGGCTGGTTGTCATTGCCAAGGACAACGGGGATCCCGCTCTCTCTGCTACAGTCACCATCAAGCTGTCCACAGTGGAGACTGCAGTCAAGGCCTACTCTGACATGACCGAGGTGCCTCTGGAATACGACATCTTCTCAGACCTCAACCTGTACCTGGTCATCGGTCTGGGCTCGGTGTCCTTCCTGCTGCTCATCACCATATTGGTCACCATCGTGCTCAAGTGTCAGAAACCCAAGCCCAGCAAAGCAGCTCCTCCCTGCAGGAACAGTGTGATCAGTGAGAGGAACTCCACCATCGCAGACTCCACTCTGGTGTCCAACGATGCCTACTGGTACAGTTTGTTTCTAGCAGAGACCAGGAAAGGAAAGCTGGTGGTCAGACAGCCTGTGCCAAAGGGCTCCAGATACATCGTGTCCAGTATCCCCAGAGGAACAGGCCTGACAGACACTAGTGACTCTGCAGCCTCCACTCTGCAGGTAAGAGGCAACAAAACTCATCATTTTCTGTATTTTAAAATATTCAATCAGCTGAATCTAATTGCCTGTGTCTTTATTTGAGTCATTCAAACAATTCAATTCAATATGCTTTATTTGACAAGTATAGAGAGCAGACGTCCTTCAAGAAAAGAGTACAAATAATATAAGATATCAAGGTTAGGAACTGACAGGAGACTAAACATGGTACAAATTTGATTATGTTACAAAGTTACCTGGATGTGATGTGAATGTGGCAGCAAATCGAGAGCCATAGCATCAGGAATAAAACAAATTCATAAACAGTATTGTTTGGAGCGGTTCGAGGTTAAATTAGAATAGCATTTTGGACCCTCTGGATCTGGTCTGTGAAGTCTTGTAGTTTCCAACGAGGGGCGCTGTTTACTGTGGAAAAAACCGGTGCAGCGAGCTCCATGACGGTGAAGCTTTGTCAGTGGGACAGGCGCTGAGAAGGACAGCTGCGTGGTGCTGAACCTGAGAGCAGTAAATAGAGGATAATTTCTCTTTTTATTCCGATGAACAATCTTTCTGGATTTTTATCTTTTAAATAATGGTTTTCATGGGGTTTCTGGGAGTGTCGGAGACGTGTACTATTTCGGCCGAGGAGACGTGGAGCAGTGAGACGGATTTGCGCTCCGTTGTAACAATGCGGTCTTACAGGAGGTACGTGGCCCTCATTGTTCTTGTCTCTAACATTTCCTATCTGTCTGCATCGGTGACTCATTACTCCATACCAGAGGAGATGAAAGAAGGATCCGTTGTGGCAAACCTCGCTACCGATCTGGGCCTGGATGTTAAAACACTGAATGAGAGGAAGATGCGCCTCGACATCATCTCTAATAAGAAATATCTGGATGTGAACAAAGAGACCGGAGAACTGTATATTCTTGAGAAGATTGACAGGGAATATATTTGCCCAACAAAAACATCCGTTTCCTGCTATCTAAGGTTGGAGGTTACTTTAGAAAACCCATTACGAATTTTTAACATCGAGGTAGAGATTCTAGATATGAATGACAACGCCCCGCAGTTTCGTCGAGACGCCATTCATTTAGACATTTCTGAAGCGACACTGAGAGGAGAGAGATTCTCTCTCAGTAATGCAGTTGATCCTGATGTTGGAAGTAATTCTGTGAAAACGTATCATTTGAGTGAAAATGAAAATTTTAATATAGAGGTTCAGACGGGGAGAGAGGGCACAAAATTTGTTGAATTAATTTTAACAAAAACTTTAGATCGTGAGCAACAATCAACTTATAATTTAGTCCTGACAGCTGTAGATGGAGGCACACCTGCTCGTTCAGGCACTGCCAGTGTGATTGTTCATGTTTCAGACACTAATGATAATGCTCCTTCATTTAATAAAACGAGTTATTATATAAATATAATGGAAAATTCTCCCATTGGAAGTCTTGTTATTCATCTCAATGCTACAGACTTGGATGAGGGATCTAATTCTGATGTTACATACTCATACAGTCTATACACATCAGAAAAGACACAGGAAACATTTCATCTTAATCCATCCACTGGTGAAATTACTGTGAAGGGAATGTTAAATTATGAGGATTTCAGGATCTATGATATGGAAGTTATAGCCACTGATAAAGGAGCCAACAGTTTATCAGGACAGTGCACAGTCAAAATTCTGGTGGAAGACATGAACGACAACCACCCAGAAATATCAATCAAATCATTTCAGAGTCCAGTAGATGAAAACATCAAGTTAGACACAGTGATAGCAGTGGTTAGTGTCAGTGACAAAGACTCAGGGGACAATGGAGTGGTAGATCTGCATATTCCAGATAACATGCCTTTCAGACTGAGGGAATCCTCTGATAACTACTATGAATTAGTGGTGTCAGAGCCGTTAGACCGGGAGAAGATTCCAGAGTATGACATCACTTTCACTGTCGCAGACAGAGGTTCTCCTCCTTTATTTGACAATGAAACTATGACCTTAGAGCTGTTGGACATTAATGATAATGTTCCTCAGTTCCCTCAGTCCTTTTATACCATACGTGTGATGGAGAATAATGCACCTGGGGCCTTGCTCAGCTCCCTCACTGCATTTGACCCTGACCTCCATGAGAACCAGTATCTGGTCTACTTCATCCTGGAGAAGGAGATAGCCAACACCTCCATGTCCATGCTGTTCTCCATCAATCCAGAGAACGGGAATCTTTATGCTCTGAAAACCTTTGATTATGAGATTGAGAAGGAGTTCCTCTTCCACATCGAGGCCAGAGACTCCGGTTCTCCTCCACTCAGCAGCAACGTGACTGTCCACATCATCATAGTGGACCAGAACGACAATGCTCCAGTTATTGTATCTCCATGGCGTGCTCATGGCTCAGTGGTGGAGGAGAAGATCCCCAGATCCACTGATAAAGGCTCTCTGGTGGCCAAGGTGATAGCCTTAGACACTGACTCAGTGCACAACTCTCGGATCACCTACCAGTTCCTCCAGGTGACTGACGCCACCTTATTCAGTCTGGACCAGTACAACGGAGAGATCCGGACTATGAGGATGTTCAGCTACAGAGATCCTCGCCACCAGCGGCTGGTTGTCATTGCCAAGGACAACGGGGATCCCGCTCTCTCTGCTACAGTCACCATCAAGCTGTCCACAGTGGAGACTGCAGTCAAGGCCTACTCTGACATGACCGAGGTGCCTCTGGAATACGACATCTTCTCAGACCTCAACCTGTACCTGGTCATCGGTCTGGGCTCGGTGTCCTTCCTGCTGCTCATCACCATATTGGTCACCATCGTGCTCAAGTGTCAGAAACCCAAGCCCAGCAAAGCAGCTCCTCCCTGCAGGAACAGTGTGATCAGTGAGAGGAACTCCACCATCGCAGACTCCACTCTGGTGTCCAACGATGCCTACTGGTACAGTCTGTTTCTAGCAGAGACCAGGAAAGGAAAGCTGGTGGTCAGACAGCCTGTGCCAAAGGGTTCCAGATACATTGTGTCCAGTATCCCCAGAGGAACAGGCCTGACAGACACAAGTGATTCTGCAGCCTCCACTCTGCAGGTGAGAATCCTGCACGACAATGTGTGTTCTTTACTTTTTAGCAATGTTAAATTTAATTTGATTTCATAATTCAGTAATATACAAGTATCCAGTTTCATTTCTGTCTTCAATGAGCAATTTAATTTTTTTTATATTAACTGCTTTTTTCCAAGCCGATGTTTGCAAGACTGGTTGACCTTTTGAATCATTGTATTTTTAATTTGAGACTGCGATAAATATTTGATATTGAGTAGGAGATGTCTTGGCCACTGATTGATTATCATATAGATTCTTAGCTGTTGGCTGGCGATGGGCTCTCTGCTTAGTGGCTGATCAGATGGTACAGAATGTATCCTGCATGGTGTAGCTTGGTTGGCTCAGTGAGTTGCCTTGAGGTGTGTGACAGTAAATGTATGGATCTGTGCACTGGTGACCCATCCATGGTGGATGTGCTGCCCCTTGCTTTATGAGTGTTGAGGTAGGCTCGAGTAGATCCCCCAAATACCACGTGGGTATACAAAGCAGGTTGTGAAAATGAATTAATTGTTCCAGTATGACAGACAGAAATGTGTGAAATGGAAGAAAGAGTACAGTGTTTGTGGTTGGATTAAAAATTATGTTCACAGTAATGGTGAGAATAAAGATGTTTCACACACAAGCACACTATACACTTAAATAGTCTCACACTAGTTGACATTGGAGCAGGGCAGAGGGAATAGACAAAGCACCTCTACACTTGCACATCTGTGGTTCCAGTCGACCAGAGCACCGCTGGTGTAATATGAAACTTTAGGGGATATACACAGTGAACTCAGTGGGAATGACCCAAATCAGGGAAATCTGAGGTTGGTGCGATGAAAACTTCAGGGTCTGGGTTGTTTTTCTTAACAATAAATATTTTTTAAAAATTTGTCCCACTGAGGGGTCGATATAAAATGTGAAAATGTGAAAGGTGAATCATGGAATATACTATAACGTGCTTTATAACATCCAAAGGGTGGCGCTGTATTTCGTATAAATGCCGTTTCATGAACGCCATAACAGTCCATTTTTGTCATCCGTACACATCGTTGATAACTGCACAGCTCCGCAGTGCTACTCTCTGAAAACGGGCTCGTCCTCTCAACTACGAAAAAACCTCGGGATTAAATAGGATGAACATGTCTGGGATCATGTTCTTGCGGGGAAAATACCTGTGAGTGGACACGTACATCACAGCGTTTGATCTCGGTTGGACCCGCGGGGACAATGGGCTTGGCTGTAACAATGCAGTGTGGACAGAGGTACGTGCTGCTCGTCTCTCTGCTGTATTTGGTTCGCAACATGTCGGCTTCAGTGACTCATTACTCCATACCAGAGGAGATGAAAGAAGGATCCGTTGTGGCAAACCTCGCTACCGATCTGGGCCTGGATGTTAAAACACTGAATGAGAGGAAGATGCGCCTCGACATCATCGCCAATAAGAAATATCTGGATGTGAACAAAGAGACCGGAGAACTGTATACTGTCGAGAAGATTGATAGGGAATATATATGCACGAAAACGTTGACCCTGTGTTATTTGAAAATGGAGGTCATATTAGAAAACCCTGTACGAATTTTTAATATTGAAGTGGAGATTTTGGACATGAACGACAACGCCCCGCAATTTCGTAGAGACATCATTCATTTAGACATTTCCGAAGCGACACCGAGAGGAGAGAGATTCTCCCTCAGCAATGCAGTTGATCCTGATGTTGGAAGTAATTCTGTTAAGACATATCATTTGAGCCAGAGTGAATATTTTAATATAGAGGTTCAGACTGGGAGAGATGGATCAAAATTTGCTGAATTAATTTTGAGAAAGAATTTAGATCGTGAGCAGCAGGCTGTTCATAATTTAATCCTCACAGCTGTAGATGGAGGTACACCTGCTCGTTCAGGTGCTGCCAGTGTGATTGTTCGTGTTTTGGACACAAATGATAATGCTCCTACATTTGATAAAATGAGTTATAACATAAATATAATGGAAAATTCTCCCATTGGAAGCCTTGTCATTCACCTGAATGCTACAGATTTAGATGAGGGATCTAATTCTGATGTGACATACTCATATAGTTTATATACATCAGAAAAGACACAGGAAACGTTTAATCTGAATCCCTCCACTGGTGAAATTACTGTAAAAGGAATGTTAAATTATGAGGATTTCAGGATCTATGACATGGAAGTTATAGCCACTGATAAAGGAGCCAACAGTTTATCAGGACAGTGCACAGTCAAAATTCTGGTGGAAGACATGAACGACAACCACCCAGAAATATCAATCAAATCATTTCAGAGTCCAGTGGGTGAAAACATCAAGTTAGACACAGTGATAGCAGTAGTTAGTGTCAGTGACAAAGACTCAGGGGACAATGGAGTGGTTGATCTGCATATTCCAGATAACATGCCTTTCAGACTGAGGGAATCCTCTGACAACTACTATGAATTAGTGGTGTCAGAGCCGTTAGACCGGGAGAAGGTTCCAGAGTACGACATCACTTTCACTGTCACAGACAGAGGTTCTCCTCCTTTATCTGACAATGAAACTATGACCTTAGAGCTGCTGGACGTTAATGACAATTTTCCTCAGTTCCCTCAGTCCTTTTATACCATACGTGTGATGGAGAATAATGCACCTGGGGCCTTGCTCAGCTCCCTCACTGCATTTGACCCTGACCTCCACGAGAACCAGTATCTGGTCTACTTCATCCTGGAGAAGGAGATAGCCAACACCTCCATGTCCATGCTGTTCTCCATCAATCCAGAGAACGGGAATCTTTATGCTCTGAAAACCTTTGACTATGAGATTGAGAAGGAGTTCCTCTTCCACATCGAGGCCAGAGACTCTGGTTCTCCTCCACTCAGCAGCAACGTGACCGTCCACATCATCATAGTGGACCAGAACGACAATGCTCCAGTCATTGTGTCTCCATGGCGAGCTCATGGCTCAGTGGTGGAGGAGAAGATCCCCAGATCCACTGATAAAGGCTCTCTGGTGGCCAAGGTGATAGCCTTAGACACTGACTCAGTGCACAACTCTCGGATCACCTACCAGTTCCTCCAGGTGACTGACGCCACCTTGTTCAGTCTGGACCAGTACAACGGAGAGATCCGGACTATGAGGATGTTCAGCTACAGAGATCATCGCCACCAGCGGCTGGTTGTCATTGCCAAGGACAACGGGGATCCTGCTCTCTCTGCCACAGTCACCATCAAGCTGTCCACTGTGGAGACTGCAGTCAAGGCCTACTCTGACATGACCGAGGTGCCTCTGGAATACGACATCTTCTCAGACCTCAACCTGTACCTGGTCATCGGTCTGGGCTCGGTGTCCTTCCTGCTGCTCATCACCATATTGGTCACCGTCGTGCTCAAGTGTCAGAAACCCAAGCCCAGCAAAGCAGCTCCTCCCTGCAGGAACAGTGTGATCAGTGAGAGGAACTCCACCATCGCAGACTCCACTCTGGTGTCCAATGATGCCTACTGGTACAGTCTGTTTCTGGCTGAGACCAGGAAAGGAAAGCTGGTGGTCAGACAGCCTGTGCCAAAGGGCTCCAGATACATCGTATCCAGTATCCCGAGAGGAACAGGCCTGACAGACACTAGTGACTCTGCAGCCTCCACTCTGCAGGTGAGAATCCTGCACAAGAATGTGTGTTCTTTACTTTTTAGCAATATTGAATTCAATTTGATTTCATACTTCAGTAATATACAAGTACCCAGTTTCATCTTTGTCTTCAATGAGCAATATAATTTTTTTATATTAATTGCTTTTTTCCAAGCCGATGTTTGCAAGACTGGCTGACCTTTTGAATCATTGTATTTTTAATTCAAAGCTGCGATAAATATTTGATATTGAGTAGGAGATGTCTTGGCCACTGACTGATTATCATATAGCTTCTTAGCTGCTGGCGATGGGCTCTCTGCTTAGTGGCTGATCAGATGGTGCAGAATGTATCCTGCATGGTGTAGCTTGGTTGGCTCAGTGAATTGCCTTGAGGTGTGTGAGAGTAAATGTATGGATCTGTGCCCTGGTGACCCATCCATGGTGGATGTACTGCCTCTTGCTTTATGAGTGTTGAGATAGGCTCCAGTAGATGCCCCAAATACCATGTGGGTATACAAAGCAGGTTGTGAAAATGAATTAATTGTTCCAGTATGACAGACAGAAATGTGTGGAATGGAAGAAGGAGAACAGTGTTCATGGCTGGATTGAAAATTATGTTCACAGTAATGGTGAGAATAAAGATGTTTCACACACAAACACACTATACACTTAAATAGTCTCACACTAGTTGACATTGGAGCAGGGCAGAGTGAATCGATTCAGCTCCTCAACACTTGCACATCTGTGGTTCCAGTCGACCATAGCACCGCTGGTGTAATATGAAACTTTAGGGGATATACACAGTGAACTCAGTGGGAATGACCCAAATCAGGGACATCTGAGGTTGGTGCGATGAAAACTTCAGGGTCGAGGTTGTTTTTCTTAATAATAAATATTTTAAAAAATGTGTCCCACTGAGGGGTCGATATAAAATGTGAAAACGCAAAGGTGAATCATGGAATATACTATAACATGTTTTATAACATCCAAAGGGTGGCGCTGTATTTCGTAAAAATGCCGTTTCATGAACGCCATAACAGTCCATTTTTGTCATCCGTGCACATCGTTGATAACTGCACAGCTCCGCAGTGCTACTCTCTGAAAACGGGCTCGTCCTCTCAACTAGGAAACAACCTCGGGATTAAATAGGATGAACATATCTGAGATCATGTTCTTGCGGGGGAAATACCTGTGAGTGGACACGCACATCACAGCGTTTGATCTCGGTTGGACCCGCGGGGACAATGGGCTTGGCTGTAACAATGCAGTGTGGACAGAGGTGCGTGCTGCTCGTCTCTCTGCTGTATTTGGTTCGCAACATGTCGGCTTCAGTGACTCATTACTCCATACCAGAGGAGATGAAAGAAGGATCCGTTGTGGCAAACCTCGCTACCGATCTGGGCCTGGATGTTAAAACACTGAATGAGAGGAAGATGCGCCTCGACATCATCGCAAATAAGAAATATCTGGATGTGAACAAAGAGACCGGAGAACTGTATATTGTGGAGAAGATTGATAGGGAATATATTTGCTCCGAAAAGTCGTCTTGCTATCTACGTCAGGAGGTAATATTAGAAAATCCTTTACGGATCTTTAACATAGAAGTAGAGATTCTAGACATGAATGACAACGCCCCACAGTTTCGTAGAGACGCCATTCATTTAGACATTTCCGAAGCGACACCGAAAGGAGAGAGATTCTCCCTCAGCAATGCAGTTGATCCTGATATTGGAAGTAATTCTGTAAAAACTTACCAACTGAGTGAAAGTGAACATTTTAATATAGAGGTTCAGACAGGTAGAGAGGACACAAAGTTTGTTGAATTAATTTTATCAAAGAATTTAGATCGTGAGCAACAATCAACTCATAATTTAATCCTCACAGCTGTCGATGGAGGTACACCTGCTCGTTCAGGTACTGCCAGTGTGATTGTTCATGTATCAGATACTAATGATAATGCTCCTACATTTGACAAAACAAGTTACAAAGTAAATATAATGGAAAACTCTCCCATTGGAAGCCTTGTTATTCATCTCAATGCTACAGATTTAGATGAGGGATCTAATTCTGATGTTACATACGCATACAGTTTATACACATCAGAAAAAACACAGGAAACATTTAATCTTAATCCTTCCACTGGTGAAATTACTGTGAAAGGAATGTTAAATTATGAGGATTTCAGGATCTATGATATGGAAGTTATAGCCACTGATAAAGGAGCCAACAGTTTATCAGGACAGTGCACAGTCAAAATTCTGGTGGAAGACATGAACGACAACCACCCAGAAATATCAATCAAATCATTTCAGAGTCCAGTGGATGAAAACATCAAGTTAGACACAGTGATAGCAGTGGTTAGTGTCAGTGACAAAGACTCAGGGGACAATGGAGTGGTAGATCTGCATATTCCAGATAACATGCCTTTCAGACTGAGGGAATCATCTGATAACTACTATGAATTAGTGGTGTCAGAGCCGTTAGACCGGGAGAAGGTTCCAGAGTACGACATCACTTTCACTGTCACAGACAGAGGTTCTCCTCCTTTATCTGACAATGAAACTATGACCTTAGAGCTGTTGGACGTCAATGACAATGTTCCTCAGTTCCCTCAGTCCTTTTATACCATACGTGTGATGGAGAATAATGCACCTGGGGCCTTGCTCAGCTCCCTCACTGCATTTGACCCTGACCTCCATGAGAACCAGTATCTGGTCTACTTCATCCTGGAGAAGGAGATAGCCAACACCTCCATGTCCATGCTGTTCTCCATCAATCCAGAGAACGGGAATCTTTATGCTCTGAAAACCTTTGACTATGAGATTGAGAAGGAGTTCCTCTTCCACATCGAGGCCAGAGACTCTGGTTCTCCTCCACTCAGCAGCAACGTGACCGTCCACATCATCATAGTGGACCAGAACGACAACGCTCCAGTCATTGTGTCTCCATGGCGTGCTCATGGCTCGGTGGTGGAGGAGAAGATCCCCAGATCTACTGATAAAGGCTCTCTGGTGGCCAAGGTGATAGCCTTAGACACTGACTCAGTGCACAACTCTCGGATCACCTACCAATTCCTCCAGGTGACCGACGCCACCTTGTTCAGTCTGGACCAGTACAACGGAGAGATCCGGACTATGAGGATGTTCAACTACAGAGATCCTCGCCACCAGCGGCTGGTTGTCATTGCCAAGGACAATGGGGATCCTGCTCTCTCTGCTACAGTCACCATCAAGCTGTCCACAGTGGAGACTGCAGTCAAGGCCTACTCTGACATGACCGAGGTGCCTCTGGAATACGACATCTTCTCAGACCTCAACCTGTACCTGGTCATCGGTCTGGGCTCGGTGTCCTTCCTGCTGCTCATCACCATATTGGTCACCATCGTGCTCAAGTGTCAGAAACCCAAGCCCAGCAAAGCAGCTCCTCCCTGCAGGAACAGTGTGATCAGTGAGAGGAACTCCACCATCGCAGACTCAACTCTGGTGTCCAACGATGCCTACTGGTACAGTTTGTTTCTAGCAGAGACCAGGAAAGGAAAGCTGGTGGTCAGACAGCCTGTGCCAAAGGGTTCCAGATACATTGTGTCCAGTATCCCCAGAGGAACAGGCCTGACAGACACAAGTGATTCTGCAGCCTCCACTCTGCAGGTGAGAATCCTGCACGACAATGTGTGTTCTTTACTTTTTAGCAATGTTGAATTTAATTTGATTTCATAATTCAGTAATATACAAGTATCCAGTTTCATTTCTGTCTTCAATGAGCAATTTAATTTTTTTATATTAACTGTTTTTTTCCAAGCCGATGTTTGCAAGACTGGTTGACCTTTTGAATCATTGTATTTTTAATTTGAGACTGCGATAAATATTTGATATTGAGTAGGAGATGTCTTGGCCACTGATTGATTATCATGTAGCTTCTTAGCTGTTGGCTGGCGATGGGCTCTCTGCTTAGTGGCTGATCAGATGGTGCAGAATGTATCCTGCATGGTGTAGCTTGGTTGGCTCAGTGAGTTGCCTTGAGGTGTGTGACAGTAAATGTATGGATCTGTGCACTGGTGACCCATCCATGGTGGATGTACTGCCCCTTGCTTTATGAGTGTTGAGGTAGGCTCCAGCAGATCCCCCAAATACCATGTGGGTATACAAAGCAGGTTGTGAAAATGAATTAACTGTTCCAGTATGACAGACAGAAATGTGTGAAATGGAAGAAGGAGAACAGTGTTCATGGCTGGATTGAAAATTATGTTCACAGGAATGTTGAGAATAAAGATGTTTCACACACAAGCACACTATACACTTAAATAGTCTCACACTAGTTGACAGCGGAGCAGGGCAGAGGGAATCGATGCAGTTCCTCAACACTTGCACATCTGTGGTTCCAGCAAACCATAGCACTGCTGGTGTAATTTGAAACTTTAGGGGATATACACAGTGAACTCAGTGGGAATGACCCAAATCAGGGAAATCTGAGGTTGGTGCGATGAAAACTTCAGGGTCTGGGTTGTTTTCCTTTATAATAAATATGAAAAAATAATTTGTCCCACTGAGGGGTCGATATAAAACGCAAAGGTGAATCATGGAATATACTATACATGTTTTATAACATCCAAAGGGTGGCGCTGTATTTCATCAAAATGACGTTTCATGAACGCCATAACAGTCCATTTTTGTCATCCGTGCACATCGTTGATAACTGCACAGCTCCGCAGTGCTACTCTCCGAAAATGGGCATGTCTTCTCAACTACGAAACAACCTCTGGATTAAATAGGATGAATATGTTTGAGACCATGTTCTTGCGGGGGAAATACCTGTGAGTGGACACGTACATCACAGCGTTTGATCTCGGTTGGACCCGCGGGGACAATGGGCTCGGTTGCAACAATGCAGTGTGGACAGAGGTACGTGCTGCTCGTCTCTCTGCTGTATTTGGTTCGCAACATGTCGGCTTCAGTGACTCATTACTCCATACCAGAGGAGATGAAGGAAGGCTCCGTTGTGGCAAACCTCGCTACCGATCTGGGCCTGGATGTTAAAACACTGAAAGAGAGGAAGATGCGCCTTGATATCATCGCAAATAAGAAATATCTGGATGTGAACAAAGAGACCGGAGAGCTGTATATTGTCGAGAAGATTGACAGGGAATATATTTGTCTTGCAAAATCATCTTGCTATCTCAGACTTGAAGTGACACTGGAAAACCCTGTACGGATTTTTAATATCGAGGTAGAGATTCTAGACATGAACGACAACGCCCCGCAGTTTCGTCGAGACGTCATATATTTAGACATTTCTGAAGCGACACCGAGAGGAGAGAGATTCTCCCTCAGTAATGCAGTTGATCCTGATGTTGGAAGTAATTCACTGAAAACCTATCAGCTCAGTGAAAATGAAAATTTTAATATTGAGGTTCAGACTGGGAGAGAGGGAACGAAATTTGCCGAATTAATTTTGAGAAAAAAATTAGATCGTGAGCAGCAGGCTGTTCATGATTTAATCCTCACAGCTGTAGATGGAGGTACACCTGCTCGGTCAGGTACGGCAAGTGTAATTGTTCGTGTTTTGGACACGAATGATTATGCTCCAACGTTTGATAAAACGAGTTATAACATAAATATCATGGAAAACTCTCCCATTGGAAGCCTTGTTATTCATCTCAATGCTACAGATTTAGATGAGGGATCTAATTCTGATGTTACATACTCATTCAGTTTATACACATCAGAAAAAACACAGGAAACGTTTAATCTGAATCCCTCCACTGGTGAAATTACAGTGAAAGGAATGTTAAATTATGAGGATTTCAGGATCTATGATATGGAAGTTATAGCCACTGATAAAGGAGCCAACAGTTTATCAGGACAGTGCACAGTCAAAATTCTGGTGGAAGACATGAACGACAACCACCCAGAAATATCAATCAAATCATTTCAGAGTCCAGTGGATGAAAACATCAAGTTAGACACAGTGATAGCAGTGGTTAGTGTCAGTGACAAAGACTCAGGAGACAATGGAGTGGTAGATCTGTATATTCCAGATAACATGCCTTTCAGACTGAAGGAATCCTCTGATAACTACTATGAATTAGTGGTGTCAGAGCCGTTAGACCGGGAGAAGGTTCCAGAGTACGACATCACTTTCACTGTCACAGACAGAGGTTCTCCTCCTTTATCTGACAATGAAACTATGACCTTAGAGCTGCTGGACATTAATGATAATGTTCCCCAGTTCCCTCAGTCCTTTTATACCATACGTGTGATGGAGAATAATGCACCTGGAGCCTTGCTCAGCTCCCTTACTGCATTCGACCCTGACCTCCATGAGAACCAGTATCTGGTCTACTTCATCCTGGAGAAGGAGATAGCCAACACCTCCATGTCCATGCTGTTCTCCATCAATCCAGAGAACGGGAATCTTTATGCTCTGAAAACTTTTGACTATGAGATTGAGAAGGAGTTCCTCTTCCACATCGAGGCCAGAGACTCTGGTTCTCCTCCACTCAGCAGCAACGTGACCGTCCACATCATCATAGTGGACCAGAACGACAACGCTCCAGTCATTGTGTCTCCATGGCGTGCTCATGGCTCGGTGGTGGAGGAGAAGATCCCCAGATCCACTGATAAAGGCTCTCTGGTGGCCAAGGTGATAGCCTTAGACACTGACTCAGTGCACAACTCTCGGATCACCTACCAGTTCCTCCAGGTGACCGACGCCACCTTGTTCAGTCTGGACCAGTACAACGGAGAGATCCGGACTATGAGGATGTTCAGCTACAGAGATCCTCGCCACCAGCGGCTGGTTGTCATTGCCAAGGACAACGGGGATCCTGCTCTCTCTGCCACAGTCACCATCAAGCTGTCCACAGTGGAGACGGCAGTCAAGGCCTACTCTGACATGACCGAGGTGCCTCTGGAATACGACATCTTCTCAGACCTCAACCTGTACCTGGTCATCGGTCTGGGCTCGGTGTCCTTCCTGCTGCTCATCACCATATTGGTCACCATCGTGCTCAAGTGTCAGAAACCCAAGCCCAGCAAAGCAGCTCCTCCCTGCAGGAACAGTGTGATCAGTGAGAGGAACTCCACCATCGCAGACTCCACCCTGGTGTCCAACGATGCCTACTGGTACAGTCTGTTTCTAGCAGAGACCAGGAAAGGAAAGCTGGTGGTCAGACAGCCTGTGCCAAAGGGCTCCAGATACATCGTGTCCAGTATCCCCAGAGGAACAGGCCTGACAGACACTAGTGACTCTGCAGCCTCCACTCTGCAGGTGAGACTCCAAACTACACAATAACGTGCAGTTTTTGAATTAATTGGCAACTCCTTTAATATAATTTCAGATTAGGTAAACTCGAGATATACAGCATCATAGTAAACCTTATATGGCTGATGATCATATTTTGTCCAGTGTCCTTAGAGGAACAGGCCTGATAGACACACATGGCTCTGTAGCCTCCACTGTACAGGAGATATGTATGGAAACATATCACCTAGAAGTGTGGCTTCAAAAATGTTCCTCTAGCATGTTCTGCAAATAATGCAATGTGACCTAAGTTGATGTTCATAACTGGTATTTGCAATGGTAAAGACCGCATCTCTGCATCTCAGAAATCGCATGAATGATTTTCAAAAACATGTGGCCTACATCATTCAACATCCGTAAACACATTTTCCAAACATATACACATGACTTGTATTCGACTATAGCGTGAACAGGATTTCATATTTTTAGACAACTGTAATCACTTTGTTCTTGAAATGTCTGCCTCTCTCTCAAAGTGCATTTAGCTCTGGTTTACCTTCTTTTATCCAGTGGCATTTTGGTACATATGCTAATTGAAACTACATCACTTCATGCACAGAATCATTTACCATAGAAGTTAGATTAAAAATGGTGCAAAGTAAGTGTGCCAACTAGTTTATTTTAACATTTTCGATTGGTTTTCCAAGTACATCTGTGCATAAAATTATAACATGAACTTCAGGGCTGTGGTACAATATTTCAAATGTACTTTATTAGTTTGGTGTGCAGTATTCAAGTAATTCTACAAACAGTGACTCTTTAAAAACAAAATATCACTGAAATCCAACGTTTTGTGGGTTGCAAATACTCAAAGATGACTTCTCAGGTCGCTGCTCTCCACAAAACTGCACCGACTGATGTCATCGTACTCTTAGTTGTTCATTGGAGGATGAGCAGCTAGAGATCTCTGCTTATACCAGCACACAGACACAGATATATCCGAGGCTCCGACGCTACGTTCATGGTTAGTTAAAAGGACTATTTCTTCTGCCGTTACTACACGTCGCGTCCAGAGATTTTAACCGCATATCTCTGAAATGGCTACACAAGTCCATCTGTATTCCTGGACAGGGTACGTCTCCGCATTTCTCTTTATATCTGCCATCACAGACACGGTGTCAGGCGTCACCCATTATTCAGTACCCGAAGAAATGGAGGAGGGATCCGTTGTCGCTAATTTAGCGACTGATTTAGGAATAGACGCAAAGACTCTGACGAAACGAAAAATGCGCGTCGACGTTGTCGGGAATAAGAAGTATCTTGATATCAACAAGGATACGGGAGAGCTGTTTATTTTGGAGAGGATAGATAGGGAGTCTTTATGTCCACTGAAGACAGCAACGTCGTGCTTTCTCAGACTGGACGCTACAATTGAAAACCCAATACGGATGTTTAACATCGAGGTGGAAATCACTGACATCAACGACAACGCTCCTCATTTCCGACGCGGAACGATGCACCTGGACATCTCCGAGTCGAGCGCAGTTGGAGAGAGGTTCTCACTAAATAACGCCGCGGATCCAGATGTTGGAGCGAATTCAGTGAAAGATTACCACCTGAGCTCCAGTGAGCATTTTTCGATTGAGATACAGACGGGTAGGGACGGAACAAAGTTCGCGGATTTGATCCTGAAAAGGGCTTTAGACAGAGAGCAGCAGGCTGTTCACAACCTGATCCTGACCGCTGTGGACGGTGGAGTCCCCACACGCACAGGTACGGCCAGCATCATTGTCCGAGTGCTGGATGTGAACGACAACGCCCCTTCGTTTGACAAAGACACGTATCTGGTGGATGTGATGGAAAACGCTCCGATTGGCAGTCTAGTTATTAAAATGAATGCTACAGATGTAGATGAAGGCTCCAACTCTGATATTGTGTATTCATATAGTTTGTATACTTCAGAGAGAACGCAACAGATGTTTAATCTGAATCCAGCAAATGGAGAAATCAGAGTGAAAGAGATGATCAATTATGAGGATTTTAAGGTCTATGAAATGGAAATTATTGCAAGTGATAAGGGGCCTAACTCGTTATCAGGACAGTGCAGACTGACTATCCAGGTGACTGATATGAATGACAATCATCCAGAAATCTCTATCAAGTCGTTTCAAACTCCCATCAGAGAAAGTGAACCAGTAGACACAGTGATAGCAGTAGTTAGTGTCAGTGACAAAGACTCGGGAGACAATGGAGTGGTAGATCTGCATATTCCAGATAACATGCCTTTCAGACTGAGGGAATCCTCTGATAACTACTATGAATTAGTGGTGTCAGAGCCATTAGACCGGGAGAAGGTTCCAGAGTACGACATCACTTTCACTGTCACAGACAGAGGTTCTCCTCCTTTATCTGACAATGAAACTATGACCTTAGAGCTGCTGGACGTTAATGACAACGTTCCTCAGTTCCCTCAGTCCTTTTATACCATACGTGTGATGGAGAATAATGCACCTGGGGCCTTGCTCAGCTCCCTCACTGCATTCGACCCTGACCTCCATGAGAACCAGTATCTGGTCTACTTCATCCTGGAGAAGGAGATAGCCAACACCTCCATGTCCATGCTGTTCTCCATCAATCCAGAGAACGGGAATCTTTATGCTCTGAAAACTTTTGACTATGAGATTGAGAAGGAGTTCCTCTTCCACATCGAGGCCAGAGACTCTGGTTCTCCTCCACTCAGCAGCAACGTGACTGTCCACATCATCATCGTGGACCAGAACGACAACGCTCCAGTCATTGTGTCTCCATGGCGTGCTCATGGCTCGGTGGTGGAGGAGAAGATCCCCAGATCCACTGATAAAGGCTCTCTGGTGGCCAAGGTGATAGCCTTAGACACTGACTCAGTGCACAACTCTCGGATCACCTACCAGTTCCTCCAGGTGACCGACGCCACCTTGTTCAGTCTGGACCAGTACAACGGAGAGATCCGGACTATGAGGATGTTCAGCTACAGAGATCCTCGCCACCAGCGGCTGGTTGTCATTGCCAAGGACAACGGGGATCCTGCTCTCTCTGCTACAGTCACCATCAAGCTGTCCACAGTGGAGACTGCAGTCAAGGCCTACTCTGACATGACCGAGGTGCCTCTGGAATACGACATCTTCTCAGACCTCAACCTGTATCTGGTCATCGGTCTGGGCTCGGTGTCCTTCCTGCTGCTCATCACCATATTGGTCACCATCGTGCTCAAGTGTCAGAAACCCAAACCCAGCAAAGCAGCTCCTCCCTGCAGGAACAGTGTGATCAGTGAGAGGAACTCCACCATCGCAGACTCCACTCTGGTGTCCAACGATGCCTACTGGTACAGTCTGTTTCTAGCAGAGACCCGGAAAGGAAAGCTGGTGGTCAGACAGCCTGTGCCAAAGGGCTCCAGATACATTGTGTCCAGTATCCCCAGAGGAACAGGCCTGACAGACACTAGTGATTCTGCAGCCTCCACTCTGCAGGTATGGAGCAAATATTTTCACACCCCCCAATTATGTATACTGTCCCTGTTCATGGTGAATACTAATCATGTCCACTCTTTAATACTTGTCATGACCTATTTCTTTCCCTGTCAGATCTTGAAAAGGTCTCCTCTCTTCTGCAGTTGCTTTTGCCAGTCTTGCCCTCAGATTTAATTGCAGACAACGTAATGACTGAGTGTTTCGTATATTCCCCTCACTGCAAGAGGGTCGTCCACCCAGTCAGACTGATGGCCTTTTCTCTGTGGAGTTTGTCATTTTTTTGTGTTTTCTCTGGGTATCCTATAGACTGTAAACTTGCATTTTTACTTTGACTTCTAGATTTAAGAATGAATAGTGTGTGTTCCCTTTATAGTCTGACTACCTGTCCAGGATGTCCTCCCTGGCTTTGCTCTGTATGTGCCGATGATAGTCTTCAGTAGAACCTTGCAACACTTTTGTGGTAAAAAAAAAAAGGGCTAAGATAGTTGACTGATGGTGTCATGGAAATTCAGCTTGGTGAGGATACAAAATGAGTTAATGGAGACAGTTTGTCTTTAAGAGGTTTATTCTTTCAGATGGCACGGCTGTCTGCAGAGTGTAGGACAATGGGTGAAGTGGGCAGAGTGTTCTTACAGCGTGAGCTGCTCATAAGCACATTCCTTGATGTTCAGGTCGTAACTATCTTATGGAGTCAGGCTGGGTTAATGAGTTTCAGAGTCAGGTTTTGTCTCGATCTGAAACTGTACTTTGCTGTATTGTAGTAACAGAACACAATATGACAATGCAGAGATATGGGAAGACTGTGAATACAGGAATAGTTGCATATGTGAAACCAAAAACTTTATCTAATGATGGGTAAATAAAGTTAATTATTAATTGCTTTTTATAGCTGTTTAAAAAAAGGAATATGCATCCCTAGAACATGTGCAGTTGTGGACAATGACAACACATTACACAAGCCAGTCGGTGGATTTAAAACTTTTAAATAAAACAAAAGAAATAATCTGCAATCCCTTTTTACAAGAGTAATCTATAATAATCTTGTCAGTTTGTGTCTGTATAGGTTTTTGAAAGATGATGGAAGGACAATGTCGACAAAAGTCATATTTTTAAAGGGACTGCAGTAGTTTCGATCATATGCTCACTTACAACCCAGAGGATAATGTGTGTTGTTTTGTACATAAAATAATCATGCTTTAACTTACCAAACCCAACAGACAACACCAGCATAAATACTCTGCTCATTATATCAGGGGCAAAAAAGCTAGTGAGGATATGCAAATAGAAAATGAAGGACAATATAAAATTTCATATTGTTATGACACACTTCCACCTTTCTATTAGGGAATAAAGGTTGACAAAATCAGGGCTGAAACTTAATCCAAAACTTCTGAAAAACGTTTCGAACTTCATCTAGATCACTTTGCACTCTGGACCTGTTTCAAACAAGATTGCCTCAGTATCATATTATTTTGCAAGAGCTTGAACATGACTACATTTGTGCATCACTAAGGAGATCTTAATCATTTGGGTTTGTCTGCTTATTTGAGAGATGATGGTGAGGCAATGTGGGGCAAATTAACAAAAGTAAAATTACTCTGCTGTAGTTATTAATTGTACACACACTTACAACCCTTGATGTGATGTTTGTTGTTGTTTCTGTGCATGAAACAGTCATCCATAAAACTTGTAGACATGACAGACAATAACAGGATAGTTAGACTGTTGTTTTAAAATCAGTGTAAAACAAACAATTGGAGATGAGCAACTATCAAATTAATTCAAATGGAAATAATATGTTTTGTTTTAGACCTACACCTCCCTGGGGTGTGAAAGTTGAGAAAGTGGAGGACAGACAACTTTTTCTAAAAGTTTGAACAAGTGTGAAAACTCAAACTGTGTGCATTTGCACTCTGTCTTTGTTCAAAGCAAGATTTCTTTGTTTTTTTATCATCATGTTTTTATTTTGTAAAGGGTTGAACTCGACTTCTTTCAAACTTCCCTAAGGAGATCTTACCTCGGTGAGGTCTGTTTGTGTCTTTTTAAAAGATGATGGTGGAACAATATAGGGCAAACTGACTCTACACATTAGTTACATGATTATACACTTACATCCTCTTATGTCATGTTTGCTGTTGTATGGATGCACTTAATAGTTATGCCTAAAACTTGCAGACACAACAGACAACAGCAGGATAAATACTCAGAGTCAAACAAGCAAACAGCAAGTGAGTATATTCAAACTGGTGGCACATAAGCACTACATATTACGGTTTGCGATTTCATCTTCCCTTCCAGGGAGTCAGGGATGAGGAAATAAGGATTATAAACTAATCAAAAACGTTTTAACAACTTTCAAAACTGTTACTATATCGATTTGCACTTTTCATCTGTTTAAAACAAGTTTTACTTGTGTTTTTTCAAAGCTTTGAGCAAGACTTCAGTTGTACATTACGAAGAGGATCTTTTTCTAATCATGTCAGCTTGTCCACAAGGGATTTGAAAGGTGATGAGGGACAGCATGCAGGGCAAAATAACAGATTTCAAGTTAATCTCTGCAGTTGTTATTGATTATCCACATACTTACAACCCTTAATAACTGTCAGTGTTTTTGTAAACTAAGAAAATCATGCCTACTACTTGCAGACACAACAGACAACATCAGGAACACTGTAAAATCCGTGGCAAACAAACTATGGGGATATGCAAATGCTGTAGAAAACTAACGGCATCTGAGAATTACACATTTTGTTTACATACTTTGAACTTCCTTCTAGGGAGTGAAGAATGAGAGAGTGAGGGTTGAAAACTTCACCGCAACTTTTTGAAACACTTCTGAAACTGTGACTAAACCCATTTCTACTCTGCCCGTGTTTATGACAAGTTGACTGCCTTTTTATTATCCTAACTTTATTTTGCAATCGTTTGAACGAGACGAGGTTCGTCGCTGCTGTCCAGCAAAACACACTCTCTGATGTCACCCTCCAGTCGACAGTTTATTGGAGGATGGACTCTGTTACTGTATCCCACACACACGTCACTACCTGTCTGGCCGTGAAAAGACGTTTGCGTTTCCCGTCCGTTTCTTAGATCAGGGAGATCTTGGCGTGTTCGCTTGTCAGTATAGTTCAGGTGATTAACCACGGCGTTTGCAGCATGGCATATTTTAATCGATTGCCAAACCAGGGGGGCTTCGTTTCTGCGTTTCTCCTCCTCTCCGCCCTCGTGAACATGGCATCCAGCGTCACTCATTACTCTGTACCCGAAGAAATGGAGGAAGGGTCCGTTGTTGCCAATTTAGCCACCGATCTCACGCTGGATGTGAAGTCTCTTAGTGCGAGGAAAATGCGCATCGACGTGGTAGGCAATAAGAAATACCTCGACATCAACAAGGAAACGGGAGAGTTGTTTATTCTGGAGAGGATAGACAGAGAATTGTTGTGCCCCTTGAAGACAACGACATATTGCTTCCTGAAAGTCGACGCTACGATTGAAAACCCAGTAAGGATGTTTAATATCGAGGTGGAAATCACTGACATCAACGACAACGCTCCTCATTTCCGACGCGGAACGATGCACCTGGACATCTCCGAGTCGAGCGCAGTTGGAGAGAGGTTCTCACTGAATAACGCCGCGGATCCAGATGTTGGAGCGAATTCAGTGAAAGATTACCACCTGAGCTCCAGTGAGCACTTTGCTCTCGAAATACAGACAGGGAGAGACGGATCGAAGTTCGCGGATTTGATCCTGAAAAGGGCTTTAGACAGAGAGCAGCAGGCTGTTCACAACCTGATCCTGACCGCTGTGGACGGTGGAGTCCCCACACGCACAGGTACGGCCAGCATCATTGTCCGAGTGCTGGATGTGAACGACAACGCCCCTTCGTTTGACAAAGACACGTATCTGGTGGATGTGATGGAAAACGCTCCGATTGGCAGTCTAGTTATTAAAATGAATGCTACAGATGTAGATGAAGGCTCCAACTCTGATATTGTGTATTCATATAGTTTGTATACTTCAGAGAGAACGCAACAGATGTTTAATCTGAATCCAGCAAATGGAGAAATCAGAGTGAAAGAGATGATCAATTATGAGGATTTTAAGGTCTATGAAATGGAAATTATTGCAAGTGATAAGGGGCCTAACTCATTATCAGGACAGTGCAGACTGACTATCCAGGTGACTGATATGAATGACAATCATCCAGAAATCTCTATCAAGTCGTTTCAAACTCCCATCAGAGAAAGTGAACCAGTAGACACAGTGATAGCAGTGGTTAGTGTCAGTGACAAAGACTCAGGGGACAATGGAGTGGTAGATCTGCATATTCCCGATAACATGCCTTTCAGACTGAGGGAATCCTCTGATAACTACTATGAATTAGTGGTGTCAGAGCCATTAGACCGGGAGAAGGTTCCAGAGTACGACATCACTTTCACTGTCACAGACAGAGGTTCTCCTCCTTTATCTGACAATGAAACTATGACCTTAGAGCTGCTGGACGTTAATGACAACGTTCCTCAGTTCCCTCAGTCCTTTTATACCATACGTGTGATGGAGAATAATGCACCTGGGGCCTTGCTCAGCTCCCTCACTGCATTCGACCCTGACCTCCATGAGAACCAGTATCTGGTCTACTTCATCCTGGAGAAGGAGATAGCCAACACCTCCATGTCCATGCTGTTCTCCATCAATCCAGAGAACGGGAATCTTTATGCTCTGAAAACTTTTGACTATGAGATTGAGAAGGAGTTCCTCTTCCACATCGAGGCCAGAGACTCTGGTTCTCCTCCACTCAGCAGCAACGTGACTGTCCACATCATCATAGTGGACCAGAACGACAACGCTCCAGTCATTGTGTCTCCATGGCGTGCTCATGGCTCGGTGGTGGAGGAGAAGATCCCCAGATCCACTGATAAAGGCTCTCTGGTGGCTAAGGTGATAGCCTTAGACACTGACTCAGTGCACAACTCTCGGATCACCTACCAGTTCCTCCAGGTGACTGACGCCACCTTGTTCAGTCTGGACCAGTACAACGGAGAGATCCGGACTATGAGGATGTTCAGCTACAGAGATCCTCGCCACCAGCGGCTGGTTGTCATTGCCAAGGACAACGGGGATCCTGCTCTCTCTGCTACAGTCACCATCAAGCTGTCCACAGTGGAGACTGCAGTCAAGGCCTACTCTGACATGACCGAGGTGCCTCTGGAATACGACATCTTCTCAGACCTCAACCTGTACCTGGTCATCGGTCTGGGCTCGGTGTCCTTCCTGCTGCTCATCACCATATTGGTCACCATCGTGCTCAAGTGTCAGAAACCCAAGCCCAGCAAAGCAGCTCCTCCCTGCAGGAACAGTGTGATCAGTGAGAGGAACTCCACCATCGCAGACTCCACTCTGGTGTCCAATGATGCCTACTGGTACAGTTTGTTTCTAGCAGAGACCAGGAAAGGAAAGCTGGTGGTCAGACAGCCTGTGCCAAAAGGCTCCAGATACATCGTGTCCAGTATCCCCAGAGGAACAGGCCTGACAGACACTAGTGATTCTGCAGCCTCCACTCTGCAGGTAGAAATTAATCAGTTCAAATATGCCACTAATCCTACATTTATGCTCACGATGATCATGTTCAGGACTAATTTATCCAGATTCTATAGTATTACTAGTATGCTTGTAACTTTTAAGTTGGTTAAGAAAAAAGTTGCATGGAAACGACCATTGGCACATTTATCTATTTAAACATGACAGTAGGTCGTAATACAGTGATGGATGATCATGTCCATTCTGTCAAACAAGCCACACAAATATACAGCCCTTCACATTTAACTAAAGTTAAATGACTGGTTAAGTTCTATGCTTCACTGCATAGAATGCAATTCTCACTTTGACCCTCTAATTCTGATGTTAGCTCTCGTGTTTACTATGTCATTGTGTGACACTGACATTTCCTACCGACTGCACTCGTGTGTGTGTGCGTGTGTGTGAGTGTCATGAGGTCATACAACATTGCAGTCTTAGAAAAATGTTCCACACCTCTCAATCCCTCTACATGATCTAAATTGTCTTTTCACAGGACATATGAATGCAGTGGCTTTGTTTATGTAGACAAAATAAACATGGTTTTCATCTGTGTTAAAGCACATCTCTGCAGTGTGTGCAGGTATGTGCTAGTGCATGAAGTGCAGTAGTTTTTGACTGTGTCAAGTGTGCAAGTGGGTGAGGAGGCAGTGTGTGTGGGTGTGTTTGTGTGTGTGGGGGGGTTCTCTAATGTAACAAACTAACTAATTATTTTCCTGCAATACATTCCCATTGACATAATTGATACACTGTTAACCTTCTTCAAAACATGCACTGCACACTTTTCATCCATACAGAGGAGCATCTGCGGCAACACACTGTGCCACATTTCAGCACCTTTCCGCTGCAGGTTTAGAGTCTGTGACAGCAGTTAAAGATGGAGCACAGTCTGCAGCAGTGGGCAGTCAAGAAATGTGGAAATGTGACTGGACACTTTTATGCTTTGCATCAGCACTGTACTTATATGAAATGCACACAGCAGGACTTGCAGCTTAAAGTGACCTGAGCCTTTTTTTCCCCCATCATGTGGCAATGAATGCTCATCTACAGACCTACTTATGCATCTACCTCTACCTCTACCTCTCTCTCTCTCTCTCTCTCTCTTTCTCTTTCTCTGACTCTCTGTACGGTAAGTATGCTGACACTATAGTTATAGAGCTAGAGATTAAGATATATACTTTTTTTCTTTTCAAAGATGACATTTATACTGCCTCAGCACCAACTCTGTGGTGATAGGGATATATACACAAATCATCCTCTTCATATGCTTGCAATGATCTGACCATTAAATTGCCTGTTTGTTTGTTTTTCTCCCCACTCTAAAGTACCCTAAATGAGGGAAGTCCACTCTGCAGCTGGAGGTATGCAGGAGTCTCACTCCCCCGCCCTGGAAGCCCCTTCAATGAAGTTCCAGAGCTCAGTGTTTGTGTTGTTGTTCTCAGTGGATAGTTTTGTTCGTATAGTAAAGTATTTTTAAGTGGTATTTAAGTATATTTCCTGTTAGTATCTCTTGAAAAAGTAGAAGTACAATTTAAATTGCCAGAGATGAATCAGTATGCCAAATATAATGTGTGCCTTTATTTTGGCCACTATCACTCATGTTACATCTTCATCTTTAAAGCCCTCTTGAATATCTCCATGCACTCTAACTAGCACATTCATTAACACGACTTAACTTATTACACTAATTTTACAATTATGACCTTTTCCACATTTGTTTTTACATGGTTTAATAGAGCCTACAAATATGGCCTTGATAATCTGTTTAACTTTTGGGACAAAAGTCCACACTGATCAGAGTGGATAATGTATAGTTTGATTCCCTGCAGTCAACACAGACTGATAATGCACATGAAGTGGTGTTGCATATTACATTTCCATTCATAAGGGGCTAATTTCTACAAATACATAAACACAAAATGACATTATCAAAATGCTGCACATTAAAGCTTTTGCAGGAACTGGTTTTATTGTAATCTGGCTTTGTCCTGTTTACACACATGCTTAGATATACTGAAAGGGCCTCAAATTAATGTTTTCAGAATGTTTATGTGCATGTGAAGGTTAATGTTTGTTCATCCCCTACTGACCCATCACTAATAGACTAGGAGCGTGTCCTGTTAAGTCCTGGGCATGAGTGGGAGCGTGGAGTGTGCTGTTCCTGTCCAATTCGGGCGATTACAGCTGTGATTCTAGTGTTACGGACTTCTACTAAACACAGGATAAATAACACCTCTGGATTTTCTGTCTGCTCCAGTGTGAATTATGACCCAGTTCTTTGTGCAGGAGAGGCGCAGAGTGAAACCAGTCGCCCAGTTACCTAGCAACCACTGTACTCCACATAGTCCTGGAGCATGGTATTCATTGATAGACCCGCCACCTCACCACTACATGTTCCAGGATCCCCTTCACCCACTCTGTCTTCTGCCTGAAGCCCCCTGTCCAAGTGACAGACGTCGGCTGCATGAGATGTGTCACTTTGGCCAGTCACAGTGCTGATGCGGCTCTGCTCCGGTTGTGTCTAACTCTCCTGTCTTGTCTGCAGGCGTCCACCAGCAGCAGCAGCAGTTCCACATGAGGCCACACCTTCGGCTGCATCCTGGATTTTCGCTGACAGGGAAGCCAGCAACCCCCTCCGTGTCCATCCCGCACAGTGTGACCCCCCTCCACCCCACTCCTCGATGTATAGATGTCATGCTAAGACACCAAATGGACTATGGTGGCTAATCAATGACCTTCCCCTCCCCCTCTTTTTATTTAAGCACATAGAAAGCCAGTCAACAATCCCCCTCTGTCCATTCAGTGTGCATGATAAGACTGCATGGCTTCAATCACCCATAAGACCTTCATACAAGAAAAATAAATCCAAGAGGACATTCCCACAAAGAAGCAAAACAGAGAAGAACACGTGATATTCATAGAAGCTGAAACAAGGACTATTAGAGTGGACACAGGAATGTTGAAATGCCTTTAAGAGACCGTTTTCCCTCTCTAAAAATGAAACGTGTTGAATATTACCTTTTTTAACTCTCTGCTTTGTCTTGCTGCAGCATCAGTGTGTAATATACAAGGTATCTAAGAAATGAAACAGCACAATGAACTAAATGCCAGAAAAAAAAGCACCATCGTCTGATTTTTATGTATGAAGCATAAGGGAATCAGTGTTTTATAAGTGTGATGGCTTTTAGTAGTTTGTACTTTGTGAGTTATACAGCATATGAACAAGGCCTATGTATGTCTATAATGTCATCAGTATGCCACTGAGAGTACTGAGAGATTAATAGAGATTAACAGTCCAAACAGATACAGGGGAGACCTTTATCTGATACGTACCTGCCGCCTTTGAGTTGTTTTTGCATGGCTAAATCAATGTACATGGATAGCTTCAGATATTTTATGACCTTAAGGAATCCATGTTCTATGGCAACACTTTTAAGTACTGTTTGATATCTGATTACATTTTGATGGATCATAATTAGTTATAACAGTGTCATACTTGTATCTTAATGTGGACCCTCTCCACAGAGAGAGCATACATGTTAACTCATTCCTTTTTCTGAGTGTACAGGTAATAGGAAAGTTTGGTGCCAGCAGCTGGACATATCGATGTATTAAAAAAACTAGCATACTGTGGGCTTGACAGTGACTGAACACAGGCGAATGGTCTTCGAGAATGGATTGAAGAATAGGTCTTTATGGCTACTGTACATATACTTATGGATATCATAAACATGACCATGTACCTCTCACTATTTAGGTTTTAAAACCTTAAGTTAAAATGTCTGAACACTCAGTGTTTACTTTACAATATTCATACAAAAGAACACAATACAGTGCAGTACTCGTGGTTGATTTCCTCTAATGAAAGCTGCATGTATTTCTGACTACTGTATCAGATATGATGTATCTTCATGTAACACGTAAATATGACACATACAGTATATCATGTGACTGTATCTCTATGCCTTTCTTTTTCAACAATAACACTGATGTTTTTTTCAGGAACAAACTCCTGTGCCATCAGAGTCTTGGGGCCAAGTCGTGCGTGTGAACGAGTAATACGGGCAGACATCATGTAGTCAAACTCTTTAGCACAGCTCACATTGCGTTACTTGTATAAAATTGTAATGTTTTACAGTAAGTGCTTTTGTACGGTAGTACTTTTATGGTGCAATACGTAGTATCGTGTGTAATGTAAGCTTACTGTAAGCTATGGTCTGGTGTGTATGATCTATTAAAAACAAAGAGTGGAACAACACCTGTGGTCCTGGTTCATTTCAGCTTTGCATCATAATGATCTGATATTTACAGTAAATACTATTATTATATATCATTATTATTATTATTGTTGCTCTGCATCAATATTTTTTGTGATATGTTGCTTTAGTTTAAGAAGCAATGAAAAAATCATTTGCTGAGATTTAAAAGAAGCTGTCGCCCATAAGCACTATAACAGTTCATATTTAGCCACATAATGCAACAGGACTGCATTAATGTTCTTGAAAATGTGAAGTTGAATTTTACTGATTCAGGGCTTTTCAGAAGCTTTGAAATTAATGTGACCTAATATACTGAGTTGATGAGGTTTGGCTGTGATGGAGGAGGGTAAAGGCAACTATATATTTAGTCCTTCACTGATAAGATTGGCAGGATGGATAATTTCTTTCTAGCTGTGTCACAGGCATTGCAGTTCTGTCTTTGAGGGCCTTTGACAGATGACAGAAAAAAAGAAACAGGAAGAGGGAGAAGAAAGTGCTTCAACACCACCTACTGAATGGAGAGGAGGAGGAGGAGGATGAGAATGTAGGCTGCCATGACAGACTACCTGCTTTCATCATCACATAACTCATGACTCACTGTTTAGCCATTACTATCCACAACATGAGTTCCACTGGCTCAAAATATGCTCAAAATATGTACAAGGTAAGACTGGTAAAGAGATCGGTATATTAAAACTATAATCTATTGTTTTATCTATTTTTCAATAGACTTTTTTTCATGAAAATGAATACATTTCACTGAATTGTTTTTTTTATTTTATTTAACCTTTATTTAAGCAAGTAGGTCAACTGTGAGCCAGTTCTCGTTCACAATGACAATGTGACTGAGAAGCAGTATAAAAGGCAGATGGCAAGCAGTGATTTCCAGTGAAGGCTGAAGCCAACACAAAAAAAAAGACAAATCCATTAGTGCACAAGCATAGTCAAATGACATAGTCAATGACAGGCGGGCTTTTTAGGAAATCATCTCTGTATAGGGCAAAGTGTCCCTTCTGAGCTGTCTCCACGACTCACAGTCTGCACGTCCTTCATGCGTGAGGTCATGTGACTGGCTATATCCTGGAAAACCAAGAGCAAATCAGGAACAAGATATGAAATTGTGGAAAAGAGTGGCTACACAATATTTGGAGTTAATCTCTTAATAGCTGAAATACTGAAGTACTAGTTAAAATACTAACTACGAATACTATCTAAGGATCACAGGTTAAACTGATGTCTGGGTGTCATTATATTTTTTTGGACACAGACAGACAGTGGACAGCGTTTTTTTTCCCCCTGTTTTTGTATATGACCTCATCTCTCTGGGGAGATGAGGTCACACATACACACATCTGTGAGCGGCAGTGCCTACAATTTACTGACACTCATTTAAAATGCCCCCTCCCCTACCTCTTCAGGCCACTTTTTTATGGATTGAACCCAGACAGGAAGCTCACATAGCCTTTTGTCTGCTGCTCTGCTGCATCACACAATGATTCACCAGTGTGGAACAGAACACCAGACCTGCCACCAGCTGGCACTAGTAGGCCAACACATGTGGACCATGCATCAGGCTGCAATGTTCTCCATGTACTACCTGGGCTGTATTTGGTACTCCTGTGACACTGAAAAGAAACAAAAATGTGAAAATTATATTTTATGTGCATCCCATTCATTGTCTCATATATTGCCTGTTAACTTGCATAAACCCTGCACTTGTGCTGCACACTATTGCCCTCTGATCCCTTATTTAGTCTGAAAAAATGTACTGTTGTGACAATACCTGTAGTTGAAAAGGTCCCTTGCTCGAATTCCCTTCCCATATGTGTTCGATAAATAAGTTTTAACTCAATGATGAATTTTAGCATACCTTACATGTGTGTACAAATACATTCATTGTAAATGGAAATAACTGGAAATAAACTGCGATCACCGTGAAAAGGATGTTAACCTACATATATCAGGGTATGGGGGTGCAGCACACTGTCCTTTGTCTCCAGCATTAACAGCATTAACAGCTCCAGTACCCCCCCACCCCCCACCCTTTGTGTTTCCTCCCTGCCCTCGCGCTGCTTGCTTTCAGCACCACGGACAGTGACGTTCACGGTGATGCTGCGTTGCCATGGCGACACGCTGTCTGGGGCTCGCGGTGTTCTCTGAAGCTGCCTCTAATTTAACATTCAGACAGTCCCCCACCCCCTTCCCTCCCTCCCTCTCTTCACAGCGCAGGAGACATCAGATTCTCTGTGAAACAAGCGCTGTAAGCGATGGAGAGGAGCGGCTGACACAATCTGGTGCAGCACAATCTAGGATGGGGCGGGGGGGTCCCCCCGACGGAGGCAGAATGGGAGGAGCTGTTGCGGAATGCGGCAGAGTGCATGCACACGCACGCATACGCTTGGCCTACATCCAGTAACAGCCGCAGCATGAGGGCGGGGTGCGGAGATCCGAGAGTCTGATTTCATATCATATCATAGATGTCGATTCAATGATCCGATCCCCGTCTTCTAATGTCTTATCACGAGCTTTTACATTTCCCAATGCACCGCAGCAGTGTGGAGCGATGTGTGCATGAGGGGAAAAAACGGCACTGCATATGAGCTGTGCAGACTACACCACCTGCAGTTTCAAATTTGGTCCAGAAGATGTCGCTGCACGACTCAACAAAAACAAGAGGAATGTGGGAGCGTGCTCCGCAGAGCACTGACACACGCCCAAAAAATCTTATATCAACATAAGGCACATGACTTGGCAAAGGTTTCCTATGAATCAGTATAAATCAGTATTTTCATTTTCCTATTGCCATCTAATTGAATATGCTTGCCGAACTGTGGAGGTTAAATGAATAATTCACAAGTATAAATCAAAATCATTGTGTTAACGTTTTTGGCTTCTTATAAATAAATCCCCAAATCCTGGTTATATATTTGTTATGACAAATTTTTAACTTTACTTTATCATTAAATCAAAATAATCTAATGACTGGACCACAGTCTGAATTTCATTTATTTCAAAGTATATTACTCTGATTAATTTCGGTTTTGGTGTAAAATGAGCAAGGTAAAGAACTGACATTTCGAGCCATATCAACCTAAATCTCTTACTACCAGACATTATTAAGGCAGATATCAATATCAATATATAATTCCATCCAGCTTGACTCTACAACTGAGAGCATAGACCCGATAACCCATTGGCTTGAAGCAAGATGAAAATGAAACTTTGGCCCAGGACAACATTGAAGACATTATGGAAAAGGTCTTGACCCAGATATTAACATATATTAGTATGCAAACAGTGGCATACTACTTGCACCCTGCTCCACAGAGATGACCTTTGAACCTTGAAGGTGAGACGCTTTTGAAGGCAACAGGGCAGCAACAAACTGTGCTGCAGACAAGATTGAAATAGTTTTGGAAATCTCTTGACCTTGACCGGTAGGAAAATACAATTTCATCCTTCAGTTAAAGAAATGATCAAATCTGACCAAACCGGTGAACTTCCCACGACCCAAAATGTATAATGAATTCGAAATATAGTATTATTATTATTATTATTATTATTATTATTATTGTTATTATTAGAACAAAAAGCACTGCACCAGCCCACCTGAGGCAAGAGCTACGACTGACACCGCACGTGTAGCCACAATGATTGACAGCAGGCGGCTTCGGACCAATAAGACGTCAGATACTGTTGACCAATCAGGCAGTTGGGGAGACACGCGTGGAGAGGCTCGAAACGTCAGTATGAAACGGCAGGAGGCCGAAGGCAAAAAAACCCCCAAAACAACAAAACAGCAACAACCAAAGATCCTAGGGGTTTTGTTTTGTGCTTATGCTTGTCCCTAAAGACAGGCTAAATAAGCCTGAGATGTTTAACTTTATTTGATATATTTAGAATCTGCTTGCATTTTAAAATGTTGTGCTTGTGGGTTTGACTAAAACCTATGACTGATCTGATTCTAACCACTTTTGTCTTTGGACTGGGTGCAGATATGGGGCAGCATTTCACCACGACGTGGTGCTGTTACATAGTGTATCATCGTGGTGATGGTGGTGGGCGATGGGGGGATTTTCTGTTCTTCATGTGCATTCAGTATCATCCCAAAGACACGAAGAGAAGCGGCCGATCAGTCTAGATTCCTCAACCGTGATGATTGTACCCTTACATTGTTTATTTGTGCGATGTAATTGAAAATCCACGAGGATTTTTGTTCTGTTTTGATTTGGATTTACAAGGATTTCACCTCACAATGGCGATGCCGGGCACCAAAGGACGGCGGATGTCAGCGAGGACTTCTTTTTGTCTGCTTCTAATGATGGTGGCTCATCTGAACAGAGCTGCAGCTCAGATAAGATACTCCATCCAGGAGGAGTCAAAACCTGGATCCGCGGTGGGAAACGTGGCCAAAGATCTCGGACTGGATCTCGGACGACTGGTGGACAGGAATCTTCGTGTGGTGTCAGGAACAAAGCAGGACCTGTTCACGGTAAACCCCAGAGACGGCGTTTTGTTAGTGAACCAGAGAGTAGACAGAGAGGAGCTGTGCGCCAAAACGACTCCCTGCGTTACAAACCTGAAAGCGGTGGCGGAAAATCCCCTAGAGATGCACCAGATTACAGTCGAGGTGCTCGATGTAAACGACAATGTGCCGAAATTTCCTGAAGAGAACTACACGCTGGAGGTTCTGGAGTCCGCTGTTGTAGGCTCTCGATTTCAGATGGAGGGTGCGCACGATTTGGATGTGGGATTAAATTCGTTGCAATCATATAAATTAAACCATAATCAATATTTTCGACTAGAAACGGAGGAATTTGGAGAGGACGGAAAGGTCCCGTTTCTGATATTACAGCGAGCTCTCGATAGAGAACAGGCCGCTCAGCACTGGTTACTATTAACAGCTGCAGATGGGGGTAAACCATCAAAATCTGCCACGATTAATATCACTGTCGTTGTGTCTGATGTAAATGATAACCCGCCTATGTGTGATAAACAGAAATACACAGTAACAATAAAAGAAAACGCACCTGCGGGAACTTTCCTACTGACAGTGAACGCATCAGACCCGGATGAGGGAGTTAATGGGGAGGTTGAATATTCATTAAGGAGCAAACACAGAGGGAGCTCACCTGAGCCCTTTACTTTGGACAGCAAGAGCGGAAAACTAACAGTGAAGGGAGCTCTGGATTATGAGGAGAAACAAATATTTGAGATTAAAGTCCTGGCTGCAGACAGAGGCGCTGTCTCTCTGTCCACACACTGCAATATGCTGATCAGAGTGGAGGATGTGAATGACAACCCACCTGAAATAGACATCACGTCCCTGTCGAGTCGCATCCCAGAGGACGCTCCACCTGGCACGGTGGTGGCTCTGATGGGTGTGACGGACCTGGACTCAGGTGTGAATGGGCAGGTGGTCTGCAGTGTTCCTGCACATCTACCTTTTGATTTGAAGCCATCCCCGGATGGACACTCGTACTCTCTGGTCACTAAAGGCTACTTAGATAAAGAAACACAACGTGTGTATGATATTACAATAACTGCAAAAGATTTAGGGAGCCCAGCTCTGTCATCCACAAGAGTGATCCAGGTGGATGTACAGGATGTTAATGACAACAGCCCTGTGTTCACTAACAGTCCCTATACCTTTTATGTGCCTGAAAACAACAAAGCGGGAGTGTCAGTTTTTTCAGTGAGCGCCACAGAT
Source organism: Karalla daura (assembly GCA_029224185.1). Classification (NCBI taxonomy): domain Eukaryota; kingdom Metazoa; phylum Chordata; class Actinopteri; order Chaetodontiformes; family Leiognathidae; genus Karalla; species Karalla daura. The sequence goes on from CM055195.1 coordinate 18,810,166, forward strand.
GCTGATGAAGGAGAAAATGCAGCTGTCACATATTCACTTAGCAGGAACAATCAAGGGTTAATAGCATTTTTAAATATAAATGAAGCCAATGGTACAGTTTCAGCTCTGAAAAGCTTTGACTTTGAGACAGTGAAGAGTTTCCAGTTCCAGGTTGTGGCCACAGATGGAGGGAGTCCATCACTGAGCAGCAACGTGACAGTGAAGGTGTTCATTCTGGATCAGAACGACAACGCTCCAGTCATCCTGTATCCAGTCAGCTCCAACGGTTCTGCCGAAGGTGTGGAGGAGATTCCCCGCAATGTGAACGCAGGACACTTGGTGACTAAAGTGCGAGCCTATGACGCTGATATAGGATATAACGGCTGGTTGCTGTTCTCCCTGCAGGAAGTGACTGAGCACAGTCTGTTTGCTTTGGACCGCTATACAGGACAGATCAGAACACTTCGCTCCTTCACAGAGACAGACGAGGCTGAGCACAAACTGGTGGTGCTGGTGAAAGACAATGGCAACGTGTCTCTGTCAGCAACAGCTACTGTCCTAGTGAAAGTGGTGGAGCCCAAAGAGGCTTTTGCAGCTTCTGATGTGAAGAGCTCCTCAAAGGATGAGGAGGGCAACGATGTGACTTTTTACCTGATGGTAACTTTGGCCTCAGTCTCAGTGCTTTTTCTCATCAGCATCATCGTGCTGATTGCCATGCAGTGCTCCAAATCCACAGACTACACTTCTAAATATCTGCAAGAGACCAACTATGATGGGACTCTGTGTCACAGCATCCAGTACAGATCAGGAGACAAACGCTACATGTTGGTTGGACCTAGAATGAGTATAGGATCTACTATAGTCCCTGGCAGCCATGCTAACACTCTGGTGCTGCCTGACAGGAGGAGAGGATCTACTGAGGTAAGAAAAACTTTTGATGTTAATACATACAGTTTAATTGTGTCCTCCAAATTAGTTAAAGTAAAAAGTGACCATCCCTCAAATTGTTCATAATCTGTGAATACATCAAGTTGTTTTCACTGATGATCTGTGGATTCTTTTTGGCTATTGGAAGTAAGCACGTTTTCCCCTTTTACCTGAGTTCAGTTACTTTGTCAGAATCTTTCTCATTTCTAATTCCGGGGTCTTATAATGTTAACTTTGCTTACCATGTTGGAATTTTGAGGGTTGCTCGGCTCTTGTACTGAAATATTATACCACTTGGATATAATAAGCATATTGATATGCTTTTATCATTATAAAGCAACAACAACTAACCCTAACTGCCCTCTTTGAAATATAACTTGCATCCCAGGCAGCTGTAGTTTGAGCCAAGAGGCTGAAAGAGAAACTGTCTATCTCTCACTGCAAGAGACTAATTTATCTGTTGTTTGATTGTTGGGAAGATGGTTCTGGTCAATATCAGTGCATGCATTACACTTGGAAAAAATTGGGATAGACACCGCTGCATTTTAGATGCATTTGTGGGATTCATTTGGAAGACTACATATTGGGATGTTGAGGATGGAAAATGTGTCGTGAAGTTTGCTCGGAGTCACTGTCCAGTGGTACTGCAATACACTGACTCATGCAAGAAAATAACCAGTCATGTACAAAGAGTAAGTAGAATTGATTTTGCTGTCCTAGATATTACCTCTCCGAGATACTGACCGTTTACAGCCTTTTGATGCACTGAATTTCTTTGTTCTGGTTTCTGGTCTTTTGGATGGAATAATGTGCAGAAGCAAAGTAGGGCCACATGTTCATCCATGAATAGCATATATATTTTGCAAATTCAGAGTTTTACCTCAGAATTCTGATAAACATTTAATTAATAGGCATATGTCCCTACTCCCCGTATTTTTCTTCGCTTTTGTTGTGCGGCTGGAATTTCAGCTCAAAGACGACGTCTTCATATGGCATTTTATGTATTTATATTGTAGAATGATGCCTCTTGGTGTCACTGTAACACCAATAAGACCATGAAACAGTCCCAGTCCCTCCCTTGACAAAGCTTTTGTTTGGGAGCTCTCAGCAGAGGATACATTTGGTTTGGTCGTGTGGGTGGACTCAGACCGCGTAGCGTCGTCTGAACATGCGATCCTAACCAGGCTGGATCAGATCTGCTCTTTGATTTACTGCAGAAACACTGCTGCGTGTTTTGTGTTGCTGGATGTAAAGATGGGGAGTGAGACGCGACGCCGGTCGAGTGACTACGTGTGGTGGTTTTTTCATGTTTCCCTCCTTTTGTTTTTCGGAGATGAGGCTTTGGCTGAACTGAGGTACTCTGTTCCAGAGGAGATGAGAGAGGGAACAGTTGTTGGAAATGTTGCGAAGGATCTTGGTCTGGATAAAAGCTCTCTGATTGATCGACGGTTCCGCGTTGTGTCTGGATCTAAAGATGCTTTTTTCGAAGTGAACCCGGACAATGGTGCGTTAGAGGTGCGTCGGAAAATTGACAGAGAGGCGCTGTGTCAGGGGAGCGGTGCGTGTCTGATGGAGCTGAAAATCCTCGTGGAAAACCCTCTGGAAATGCACCATGTTATCGTTGAAATTACGGATGTAAACGACCATTCACCTCGCTTTCCTGAGAAGGAGCAGCAGTTCCAGATCGCAGAGCACACACCTCCGGGAACCCGGTTTGAGCTTCACGCGGCCCGTGATCCTGATGCTGGAATAAACTCTATCCGAACATACACACTGACGTCAAATGAGCACTTCGATATAGAGGTTAGTCAAAGCGATGAGGACAAAATACCCTTTCTAGTGCTGAGGAAGCCCTTAGACAGAGAAAAGATGAACGATCATACGTTATTTGTTACAGCAGTAGATGGCGGAAAACCACAAAGATCAGCGACAGTTAATATCTCAGTAATTGTTCTTGATATTAATGACAATCGACCCATGTTTAGTCAGGAGAGCTACCAGTTAGAAATATATGAAAACACCCCAGTTGGTGCAGTTGTCATGAAGGTGAATGCCACTGATCCAGATGAAGGGACGAATGGTGAAATAGAGTACAGCCTGAGCAAGACATTGTCACGTAAAGGTTATGACATCTTTGAACTGGATAGTTTAAATGGGCAAATTAAACTTAAAGACACTTTGGATTTTGAGGAGTCACAATTGTATAAGCTAGACATTGAGGCATCTGACAAAGCAACACCTCCACTAAAAAATCGATGCAAAGTCATTGTAAAGATTAAAGACGTCAATGATAATGCACCGGAAATAGAAATTACATCTCTGTCAAACACAGTGCCTGAAGACTCAAAACCTGGCACAGTTATTTCTCTTCTGAGTGTGACAGATAAAGACTCTGAAGTCAATGGAAAGATAATTTCACACATATCAAATGATGTACCATTTGAATTAAAGCCTTCGTACAAGGAGAGCATATATTCAGTTGTCACCAAGGATTTTTTGGACAGAGAGAAGGTGTCACATTATGAAATAACAATCAAAGCTACTGATTGTGGTGAACCTCCTTTATCCTCTTTCAAAACTCTCAGCATTCAGATATCAGATGTAAATGACAACAGTCCACACTTTGAACACAATCCATTACAGTTTTATCTGTTAGAAAATAATGTTGCTGGAGCCACAATATTCTCTGTGAGTGCAACTGACAATGATGTAGGTGATAATGCAGTGATTTCCTATCACATCGCCAGAGGAAATGATATAACATCTTTCCTGAATGTCAATGCAGACAGTGGTCAGATATCAGCTCTAAAAAGCTTTGACTTTGAGACAGTGAAGAGTTTCCAGTTCCAGGTTGTGGCCACAGATGGAGGGAGTCCATCACTGAGCAGCAACGTGACAGTGAAGGTGTTCATTCTGGATCAGAACGACAACGCTCCAGTCATCCTGTATCCAGTCAGCTCCAACGGTTCTGCCGAAGGTGTGGAGGAGATTCCCCGCAATGTGAACGCAGGACACTTGGTGACTAAAGTGCGAGCCTATGACGCTGATATAGGATATAACGGCTGGTTGCTGTTCTCCCTGCATGAAGTGACTGAGCACAGTCTGTTTGCTTTGGACCGCTACACAGGACAGATCAGAACACTTCGCTCCTTCACAGAGACAGACGAGGCTGAGCACAAACTGGTGGTGCTGGTGAAAGACAATGGCAACGTGTCTCTGTCAGCAACAGCTACTGTCCTAGTGAAAGTGGTGGAGCCCAAAGAGGCTTTTGCAGCTTCTGATGTGAAGAGCTCCTCAAAGGATGAGGAGGGCAACGATGTGACTTTTTACCTGATGATAACTTTGGCCTCAGTCTCAGTGCTTTTTCTCATCAGCATCATCGTGCTGATTGCCATGCAGTGCTCCAAATCCACAGACTACACTTCTAAATATCTGCAAGAGACCAACTATGATGGGACTCTGTGTCACAGCATCCAGTACAGATCAGGAGACAAACGCTACATGTTGGTTGGTCCCAGAATGAGTATAGGATCTACTATAGTCCCTGGCAGCCATGCTAACACTCTGGTGCTGCCTGACAGGAGGAGAGGATCTACTGAGGTAAGAAAAACTTTGTCATTTACATTATGTTCCTCATCATTTTATTCGCTCAGTGGTGTGTCGTTAATTGCATCGTTACCTTAGCAAATGTTATTGGCTTAGTCTTTTTTTCTGCCACATTTTTTTAAGTGTTGTGGCTTTCTTCCTACTATTAGGGAATCATCCTTTTTTGAAAATCTCTGTATAGCGCTAATATACTGTAATCTTTGTGTTGCATGTCCTCACTTTCTACTATTGAATTAGTGTGAAAATATGTGAGAGTGTGAGGCGATGCAGCAGGTACCTTTGTGTCACTGAGGGGTGAGTCTAGTTTTATACATGCTCTGCTGTTGCTCCTCTATTGTGAAGGACACCGAAGCACTCTCTCTATATATACATTCTGCTGCTATACATTAAATGTTCTTTCCTTGGCTAAATATGTCCCTCACCCGTGTGTGCTCAGAAGCTGAGAAGAGGTATGAAACATCCAGTTAATAAGCCAGCAGTCAATGGAAATGATGGAGTTGATAATCTCTGTTGAATTTTTATGTCTTTTCATTCCTCTGATTATTTCAGCTGTGTTTTTGCTCAGTGCCTTGTGAAAGTCTCAAGATAGTTAGTGGATGGTGGATTTTAAACTGAATGTGGCTCCAGTATGAGGACTCTAAGTGAGTTCAAACTAATGATGTTAGATTTAGTGCCTGCGTGTGCGTACATGCGCGTGCGTGCGAGAGAGAGGGTGGGTGGTGCAGTTATCAAATCGACCGTTATATTGCGCGCGAAATTAAAAAGTGGCGACCACTGTGCACTAGCGTTAGTGTTTACATCTGATATCGTCGTGTCAAACGCTAGGGACCCAAACACCCGATAATGTCGATTGGAATATAAAGAGTGAATATTTTTTTTATGGCAGAGAAACGTTGATCTTTCATTTTTCGTTTTCGAGTCAAACATATGTAATATTTCCCGTGACAAATTGAGAGTTTGGAGGGGTGTTTTAGTGTCTCAGACAGGTGAAAGTAGTTTTGAAGTGGAAAGTAGTAGATTTATGTTGACAGAGAATTTATATCCGACATGATATAACTCGATTTAACTGCACTATGCACGAGCAGCCATTGAGCCAGCGTAGATCATAGAGGTATATTTAAGTTAATGAAATGTATTAGATTGACATGGTGATAGGTTTGACAGTGAGTCACAGGGAACGGAAACCAGACTAATAGACTTTATTGAAAGCAGACAGACGTTGAAACATTGACGCAACTATGCCCTAGGAAGAGTTTGAATTTTTTTTCAACATGTTCTAGTCAAAGATTACAGTTGGTAAGAGAAGCGCACGGTTTGCGTCTTCATCCCTCAGAATATTTCACACAGACAATTGTCAGATTAAAGTGAGTTGTAAACCAGCATTGTGACCCCTGGCAACAAACCTTATTGCGCTGGCTGTAAGTGTTCCTGATTGTTGCGCACACATCTGGAATACATTAATGAATACCGATACGGAGGGCAGAGTGGCCTCAGATATATCCTATGATGTTCTTATATGCATTTTGCTTTAGAATTAACAGAACGTATTGAATGCAAATAATGAAAAAAACTAAACAAAACCCCGCAAACAATCAGCTGTTTGGAGGTATTTCAAATGATCTTCAGTTACACCTGTTCCGTGGCGGAGTGATCACAATGATCCTCTATGTGGTAGCGGCCTTTTCTATGGCAATAACCTCTGGGTGTCAGTATTACATTGGGGAAAGAAGCACTGTCCCTCCCCTCGCACGGCTTTTGTTTGCCTCCTAAAAATCAGAACAATCATTTGAGTCGAGCTCTGCGCCCGATGGAGTCGTTACTCGGTGTGTAAATGTGGACGATCACTGCATTAACAGGCATCTGTGTTGTTTTCTGTGCGACTGAATAACGATGGCTTTGGACGGACAAACCAGAGGAAGGCTTTGGTCCTGGTTTATTTTACATCTGAGTCTTTTTCTGGTCGGAAAACGGGCATCGGCAGAAATCAGATACTCTGTTCCCGAGGAGGTGAAGGAAGGAACCGTGGTTGGAAATGCTGCGAAGGATCTTGGTCTGGACATCGGCTCTTTGTCTGAGCGACGCTTTCGTGTTGTTTCTGAGTCAAAGGACGCGTTTTTTGAGGTGAACCAGGACAATGGAGCTCTGTACGTTCATAAGAAGATCGACAGAGAGGAGCTGTGTCAGGGCAGCGGGGCCTGCGTGATGGAGCTGAAAGTCATAGTGGAAAACCCTCTGGAAATACACTACGTGGTTGTAGAGATCACGGATGTAAATGATCATGCTCCTCGTTTCCCTGAAAAAGATCAAAGGTTTGAAATATTTGAACAAACATCACCAGGTAGGCGATTTCAGCTGCATGCAGCCCGGGACCCGGATGCTGGAGTTAACTCTATTCGCACGTACACAATAACGTCAAATGAACATTTTGATGTAAATATCCGTGAAAGTGATGCCGGCAAGATGCCATTTTTAGTGCTGAAGAAATCATTGGACCGAGAACAAAGGGACAAACACACGCTTCTGGTTACAGCAGTAGATGGAGGTAAACCTCAAAGATCAGGAACATTAAATGTTTCTATTATTGTTCTAGACAGTAATGATAACAGACCCATATTCAGTCAGGAGATATACCAAATTTCAGTTAGAGAAAATGTCCCACTTGATACTTCAATATTTAGATTAAATGCAACTGATCCCGATGAAGGAACTAACAGTGTAATTGAATACAGCTTGGGAAAAACTTTTAAGAAACAGGTCTATGACATCTTTGAGCTCGACAAATTAACTGGAGAAATTAAAATAAAAGGAGTAGTGGACTATGAAGAAAATCATTCATTTGAACTAGACATAGAGGCATCAGACAAGGGAACACCTCCACTAACAGGTGAGTGTAGAGTTATTATTAAGATATTAGACGTCAATGATAATGCACCAGAAATTGATGTGACTTCGTTGTCAAACACAGTGTCTGAAAACTCAAAACCTGGTACAATGATTTCACTCATCACAATGAGAGATAAAGACTCTGGAGTCAATGGTAAAATAATATCTAGCATCACCTCAGATGTGCCCTTTGAGCTGAAACCTTCCTACAAGGAGAACATATACTCAGTTGTCACCAAGGATTATTTGGACAGAGAGAAGGTCTTGCATTATGAAATAACAATCAAAGCTACTGATTGTGGTGAACCTCCTTTATCCTCTTTTAAAACTCTCAGCATTCAGATATCAGATGTAAATGACAACGGTCCACACTTTGAACACAATCCATTACAGTTTTATCTGTTCGAAAATAATGTTGCTGGAGCCACAATATTCTTTGTGAGTGCAACTGACAATGATGTAGGTGATAATGCAGTGATTTCCTATCATATCGCCAGAGGAAATGATATAACATCATTCCTGAATGTAAATTCAGATAGTGGTCAGATATCAGCTCTGAAAAGCTTTGACTTTGAGACAGTGAAGAGTTTCCAGTTCCAGGTTGTGGCCACAGATGGAGGGAGTCCACCACTGAGCAGCAACGTGACAGTGAAGGTGTTCATTCTGGATCAGAACGACAACGCTCCAGTCATCCTGTATCCAGTCAGCTCCAACGGTTCTGCCGAAGGTGTGGAGGAGATTCCCCGCAATGTGAACGCAGGACACTTGGTGACTAAAGTGCGAGCCTATGACGCTGATATAGGATATAACGGCTGGTTGCTGTTCTCCCTGCAGGAAGTGACTGAGCACAGTCTGTTTGCTTTGGACCGCTACACAGGACAGATCAGAACACTTCGCTCCTTCACAGAGACAGACGAGGCTGAGCACAAACTGGTGGTGCTGGTGAAAGACAATGGCAACGTGTCTCTGTCAGCAACAGCTACTGTCCTAGTGAAAGTGGTGGAGCCCAAAGAGGCTTTTGCAGCTTCTGATGTGAAGAGCTCCACAAAGGATGAGGAGGGCAACGATGTGACTTTTTACCTGATGATAACTTTGGCCTCAGTGTCAGTGCTTTTTCTCATCAGCATCATCGTGCTGATTGCCATGCAGTGCTCCAAATCCACAGACTACACTTCTAAATATCTGCAAGAGACCAACTATGATGGGACTCTGTGTCACAGCATCCAGTACAGATCAGGAGACAAACGCTACATGTTGGTTGGACCTAGAATGAGTATAGGATCTACTATAGTCCCTGGCAGCCATGGTAACACTCTGGTGCCTCCAGACAGGAGGAGGGGATCTACTGAGGTAAGACCATTGTATGATATTAATATTGCGGGTTTAGTTAAATAACCCAAGTTGTATGGACTTGAAATATTTATGTTTTTTTTCAATGATCTTCACTGAGTTCCTCTTAAAACAGAAAAATTAGTTCTGCCTTTTTCCATCAGCCTTGTCACTTCATCTGACTATTTTGTCTTGATAAACCTGATTCCGTTATATTACAAATGAAGCTTTGCTTACACTCATGTTGTTTTTGTGACTTGACTCATCCTGTCCTACTTGGATGCCATCTTAGTGGTCTTAGACCATTACAAAGCCACTGCAAAGACTCCACTGTTGTCGGTGCTGACCATGGTGCTGGACTGCTCTCTTTTGCGTTGTTGAAATCTCATTAGTTGGAAAAAATTTATTTGTGAATGGTGAGTCATTAGACTGTTGATAAAGTAAGTCACCATCTGGTCTTCTTGATGCTGATTTGTTGACAATGTGTTTGTTTTGTGGCATCAGCAGCTTGATATGCCAAAAATGTATTTTGGCTCTGAGCCTTTGCAGAAAGGAAATTTTTGGTTTCTGTCTGTAGGATGTGTATTACATAGTCTGAGCTATGTCAACTTGAAGTGACTTTGGACGTTTGGTCTTCATGTATTCAATGTAAGGTTCATGTTTTCTCATAATAAGAGGTAAGTGTCTGAATTTCTTGCTTCTAAAGTGAAAGTTGTGCAGCTTTGTTTTTTTCTCACAAGGAGTAAGTATTTTCATAAATTTTCGTACTAATTTATTGTATTCAACTCACCTTGCAAGTCATTGGGAATTCCAGTATCAATTTTCTATACTTAAAATACACGTATAAGCACAAATTATCTTTTTTTACCTGTAAGAGACTAACATAAAGCTGATGACTAACTTAGATGTTGGCTAATTTATCAAAAGTGGCACCATGCAGATTCCCATTAATGTATTCATTAAGACGCTTCTAAAAAAACACAATAAAGCTGAGTATATTTTTGTTGCCTCAAATGGATTGATTTGCACTTGGCAACATATTTTTATGATCATGACTGAGTTGTGCTTTTTGCCACAGCGCTTGTTAAGGAAACAAATAGTGGGGTTGAGATAGAAAATGGCTGAGTTTGCTTTGAGTCACTGTCTGTGGTGCTGAAAGGCATTGGCTTAACAGTTCAGAGTAGAGAATTAAAAGACATCAAATACTTTGGCCAAATAGTATTCATGTTCTCATTTTCTCCATATTGAACCTTGGGATATTGACTTTTGCATTTATTTCATGGATGTTCATGTGTTTTTCACTCTGGTCTTATTTGTTTATTTGGAGAAAAGGAAATAATCAAAAATAACCCCAAGAATGACACAGGGAAGAGGGTCACATGTTAATTTATCCATTTATGTATTTTAAATAAATATATATATATTTTTAAAGAGATTCAGTCTGTCTCAGAATTCTTTTTGAGTATTCTGAGTGTTAAAAATAATTATCATGTGGCCCTGATAGTCCTCAGCATGGCTTTTGTTGTTTGTGTCTCTTGCGGATTTTCTAACCATATGATATTGCTCATACACCATTTTATGTATTTATATATATTGTAGAATGATGCCTCTTGGTGTCACTGTAACACCAATAAGGCCATGAAACAGTCCCAGTCCCTCCCTTGACAAAGCTTTTGTTTGGGAGCTCTCAGCAGAGGATACATTTGGTTTGGTCGTGTGGGTGGACTCAGACCGCGTAGCGTCGTCTGAACATGCGATCCTAACCAGGCTGGATCAGATCTGCTCTTTGATTTACTGCAGAAACACTGCTGCGTGTTTTGTGTTGCTGGATGTAAAGATGGGGAGTGAGACGCGACGCCGGTCGAGTGACTACGTGTGGTGGTTTTTTCATGTTTCCCTCCTTTTGTTTTTCGGAGATGAGGCTTTGGCTGAACTGAGGTACTCTGTTCCAGAGGAGATGAGAGAGGGAACAGTTGTTGGGAATGTTGCGAAGGATCTTGGTCTGGATAAAAGCTCTCTGATTGATCGACGGTTCCGCGTTGTGTCTGGATCTAAAGATGCTTTTTTCGAGGTGAACCCGGACAATGGTGCGTTAGAGGTGCGTCGGAAAATTGACAGAGAGGCGCTGTGTCAGGGGAGCGGTGCGTGTCTGATGGAGCTGAAAATCCTCGTGGAAAACCCTCTGGAAATGCACCACATTATCGTTGAAATTACGGATGTAAACGACCATTCCCCTAGCTTTCCTGAGAAGGAGCAGCAGTTCCAGATCGCAGAGCACACACCTCCGGGAACCCGGTTTGAGCTTCACGCGGCCCGTGATCCTGATGCTGGAACAAACTCTATCCGAACATACACACTGACGTCAAATGAGCACTTCGAAATAGAGGTTAGTCAAAGCGATGTTGGAAAAATACCATTTTTAATTCTAAGGAAGGCATTAGATCGAGAACACAATAGTAAATACACATTTTTCGTCACAGCAGTAGATGGAGGTAAACCTCATAGATCAGGAACATTAAATGTTTCTATTGTTGTTCTGGACATTAATGATAATCGACCAACATTTAGTCAGGAGATTTACCAGTTAGAAATATTTGAAAACACCCCAGTTGGTGCTGTTCTTATGAAGGTGAATGCCACTGATCCAGATGAAGGGACTAATGGTGAAATAGAGTACAGCCTGAGCAAGACATTGTCACGTAAAGTCTATGACATCTTTGAACTGGATAGTTTAAATGGACAAATTAAATTAAAGGAAGGACTGGATTTTGAGCATTCAGAGATTTATAGAGTTGATGTTGATGCATCAGACAAAGCAACACCTCCTCTAAAAGGTCAGTGCAGAGTTATTATAAAAGTTAAAGATGTCAATGATAATGCACCAGAAATAGAAATTACATCTCTGTCAAACACAGTTCCTGAAGACTCAAAACCTGGCACAGTTATTTCTCTGCTGAGTGTGACAGATAAAGACTCTGGAGTCAATGGTAAAATAATATCTAGCATCACCTCAGATGCGCCCTTTGAATTAAAACCTTCCTACAAGGAGAACATATACTCAGTTGTCACCAAGGATTTTTTGGACAGAGAGAAAGTGTCACATTATGAAATAACAATCAAAGCTACTGATTGTGGTGAACCTCCTTTACCCTCTTTTAAAACTCTCAGCATTCAGATATCAGATGTAAATGACAACAGTCCACACTTTGAACACAATCCATTACAGTTTTATCTGTTAGAAAATAATGTTGCTGGAGCCACAATATTCTCTGTGAGTGCAACTGACACTGATGTAGGTGATAATGCAGTGATTTCCTATCACATCGCCAGAGGAAATGATATAACATCATTCCTGAATGTGAATTCAGACAGTGGGCAGATATCAGCTCTGAAAAGCTTTGACTTTGAGACAGTGAAGAGTTTCCAGTTCCAGGTTGTGGCCACAGATGGAGGGAGTCCATCACTGAGCAGCAACGTGACAGTGAAGGTGTTCATTCTGGATCAGAACGACAACGCTCCAGTCATCCTGTATCCAGTCAGCTCCAACGGTTCTGCTGAAGGTGTGGAGGAGATTCCCCGCAATGTGAACGCAGGACACTTGGTGACTAAAGTGCGAGCCTATGACACTGATATAGGGTATAACGGCTGGTTGCTGTTCTCCCTGCAGGAAGTGACTGAGCACAGTCTGTTTGCTTTGGACCGCTACACAGGACAGATCAGAACACTTCGCTCCTTCACAGAGACAGACGAGGCTGAGCACAAACTGGTGGTGCTGGTGAAAGACAATGGCAACGTGTCTCTGTCAGCAACAGCTACTGTCCTAGTGAAAGTGGTGGAGCCCAAAGAGGCTTTTGCAGCTTCTGATGTGAAGAGCTCCTCAAAGGATGAGGAGGGCAACGATGTGACTTTTTACCTGATGATAACTTTGGCCTCAGTCTCAGTGCTTTTTCTCATCAGCATCATCGTGCTGATTGCCATGCAGTGCTCCAAATCCACAGACTACACTTCTAAATATCTGCAAGAGACCAACTATGATGGGACTCTGTGTCACAGCATCCAGTACAGATCAGGAGACAAACGCTACATGTTGGTTGGACCCAGAATGAGTATAGGATCTACTATAGTCCCTGGTAGCCATGTTAACACTCTGGTGCTGCCAGACAGGAGGAGAGGATCTACTGAGGTAAGACAATTGAGTTCTAAGCTTTCTTTAATATGTTTCAAGACAACAGATAATTTATATATTTCATTAGAGCATTTAGTAGCCTGAATTGTCTTTTAAAAGTTTTCGGTAATTTCAATGGAACCAAACACAATTTATAGTACAGAATGTGATTTTCGTGATATGTGATATTGTAAACAAACTGGTTTTGTTGTTTTTCACTCTATGGAGTCATTTCAGTGACAGTGCTGGTTGGACGTAGTTGCAGCAATCCAATTAGTTAATTTGCTAATTCAGTATCATTTTGGCATTTTAGGATGTTTGCAATGTTTGTGTTGGGTATATTGAGCAATTTCTGTCCATTTATTTGTTATGACACTGAGCTCAAGTGAAAATGCCTGACCGGTCTAGTTGCTGACCATGGTGCTGAATGGAAATGTCAGGGGTCACATTAGATTTTCTTTCACTGGTGTCTGAATTTGAATGTGGCAGGGGAACTGTAGGTAGAGCCAGCACCGCAGGACGCATGTCGAAAGAAGAGGGCGTCAAGGTGGCACCGTGAAATACGTCAGGGAATTTTAAGGAGGGATGGTGGTATGTGTGCGGTCCTTGGCCCCTTTCCTGTTGTCCTCTGGTGGACAAGCCAATCTCCTTCGCAGCCTATGAGAGAAACAATTCAAGGAATGGTAGTTTTAAAAACTGTACTCATGGATGTTTCGATGTTGTTAGAGGATGAAGACGAAATTGGAGTTCAGATGGAGATGAATGATGGTGAAATGAGAGGGAAGCACTGGAAATGTGTTGTAATTTAACTGTCATTTGCGACTTTGTTTTAAACAGATACAGCCTATGTTGCCAGGTTTAGGATTGCCATTTTCCTCTTGGTGTCAGTATTACATCGGGACACCATTGCCTACACTGTCCCTCCCCTTCATGGGCTTTTGTTTCCTCTGAATAGAGCACACACGGTTCGCGGATCGTCCAGAGCAGCCGGAGATCTCTGGCTTTTCGACAGAAAAATCTGCGAAATTCGGCGTGTTGGACATAAATACGCGCTGCTCGTCTTTCCTAATTTCTGTATGAATGTGTGTTTTTGGATGACGATGGGAACCAGCACAAAGGGACGAGCAAGGGACTGCTGCCGAGTGGTTTTTCATATGGCTCCGCTGATGCTGATGCTGCTTTCCCTGAAAGAGGCTGCGGCTCAGATCCGATACTCCATCCCAGAGGAGCTGAAAGAGGGAAGTGTTGTCGGGAATGTGGCCAAGGATCTGGGCCTCGACATCGCCTCTTTGACCGATCGGCGGTTCCGTGTTGTGACGGGAAGTAAAGAGGCCGTCTTTGAGGTAAATCAGAATAACGGAGCTTTGTACGTGAACCAGCACATCGACAGAGAGGAGCTGTGTCAGAGCAGCGGTGCTTGTCTGATGGAGCTTAAAATCCTGGTGGAAAACCCTCTGGAGATGCACTACGTGATCGTGGAGATTACAGATGTAAATGATCATGCTCCTCGTTTTCCTGAAAAAGAACAAAGGTTTGAAATATCTGAACAAACATCACCAGGAAGGCGATTTCAACTACATACTGCTCGAGACCCCGATGCTGGAATTAACTCTATTCGCACGTACACAATAACGTCAAATGAACATTTTGAGATAAATATCCGTGAAAGTGATGCCGGTAAGATGCCCTTTTTAGTGCTGAGAAAATCATTGGACCGAGAACAAAAAGTCAAACACACGCTTCTGGTTACAGCAGTAGATGGAGGTAAACCTCAAAGATCAGGAACATTAAATGTTTCTATTATTGTTCTAGACAGTAATGATAACAGACCTATGTTTAATCAAGAGATTTACCAGATTACAATGAAAGAAAATGTCCCACTAGGTACTTCAATATTTAAAATGAATGCGACTGACCCTGATGAAGGAACCAACAGTGAAATTGAATATAGCTTTGGGAGGACTTTAAACCGGAGAATCTATGACATTTTTGAGCTTGACAAAATAAGTGGAGAGATAAAAATAAAAGAGGGGGTGGACTATGAAGAAAGTCATACATATGAACTTGATGTAGAGGCATTAGACAAGGGAACACCTCCACTGGCAGGTGAATGTAGAGTTATTGTAAAGATAATAGATGTAAATGATAATGCACCAGAAATAGAAATTACATCTCTGTCAAACACAGTGCCTGAAGATTCAAAACCTGGCACAGTTATTTCTCTGTTGAGTGTGACTGACAAAGACTCTGGTGTGAATAGTAAAATAATATCTAGCATAATTTCAGATGTTCCCTTTGAGCTGAAACCTTCCTACAAGGAGAACATATACTCAGTTGTCACCAAGAGTTTATTGGATAGAGAGAAAGTGTCACATTATGAAATAACAATCAAAGCCACTGATTGTGGTGAACCTCCTTTATCCTCTTTCAAAACTCTCAGCATTCAGATATCAGATGTAAATGACAACAGTCCACACTTTGAACACAATCCATTACAGTTTTATCTATTAGAAAATAATGTTGCTGGAGCCACAATATTCTCTGTGAGTGCAAATGACAATGATGTAGGTGATAATGCAGTGATTTCCTATCACATCGCCAGAGGAAATGATATAACATCATTCCTGAATGTGAATTCAGACAGTGGGCAGATATCAGCTCTGAAAAGCTTTGACTTTGAGACAGTGAAGAGTTTCCAGTTCCAGGTTGTGGCCACAGATGGAGGGAGTCCATCACTGAGCAGCAACGTGACAGTGAAGGTGTTCATTCTGGATCAGAACGACAACGCTCCAGTCATCCTGTATCCAGTCAGCTCCAACGGTTCTGCTGAAGGTGTGGAGGAGATTCCTCGCAATGTGAACGCAGGACACTTGGTGACTAAAGTGCGAGCCTATGACGCTGATATAGGATATAACGGCTGGTTGCTGTTCTCCCTGCAGGAAGTGACTGAGCACAGTCTGTTTGCTTTGGACCGCTACACAGGACAGATCAGAACACTTCGCTCCTTCACAGAGACAGACGAGGCTGAGCACAAACTGGTGGTGCTGGTGAAAGACAATGGCAACGTGTCTCTGTCAGCAACAGCTACTGTCCTAGTGAAAGTGGTGGAGCCCAAAGAGGCTTTTGCAGCTTCTGATGTGAAGAGCTCCTCAAAGGACGAGGAGGGCAACGATGTGACTTTTTACCTGATGATAACTTTGGCCTCAGTCTCAGTGCTTTTTCTCATTAGCATTATCGTGCTGATTGCCATGCAGTGCTCCAAATCCACAGACTACACTTCTAAATATCTGCAAGAGACCAACTATGATGGGACTCTGTGTCACAGCATCCAGTACAGATCAGGAGACAAACGCTACATGTTGGTTGGCCCCAGAATGAGTATAGGATCTACTATAGTCCCTAGTAGCCATGCTAACACTCTGGTGCTGCCAGACAGGAGGAGAGGATCTACTGAGGTAAGACCATTGTATGATCTTAATAATATAAGGAGTTAAGCTAGATAACTACGCTTATCTCACTGTACTCATCATACCAATGAACTTATAACATGACCTAGAGTGTATGGACTTGAAATATTCAAGGTGTTGCCCCTGTCTTTCAGTCAGTTTCTCTTAAAAATGGAAAATTAGTTTTGCCTATTTCCATCAGCTTTTTAACTTCATCCGATTATCGTGTCTCTTTAACCCTCATTCCAGTATATTACATTCTTTGCTTACGCTTTTCTCATGTTGTTTTTGTGGTGCCATGCCGATCACTATCAATGGATCAATTAATACTCTTTTAAAATACAATATACCTCAGTACATTTTAATTGCTTTAGGCATATTTGTTTGCACTTGGCAAAATACATTTATAATCATGATTGAGTTGTGCTCTGTATACCGTATCACTTGTTCAAGATACAAATACTGGAGTTTCGACAGAAAATGGCTGAGTTTGCTTTGAGTCACTGTCTGTGGTGCTGAAAAGCACTGGCTTCACAGTTCAAAGTAGAGAATGAAAAGACATCAAATATTTTGGCCAAATAATATCTATTTTTCTCGTTTTCTGTATGTTGAACCTTGGGATATTCACTGTTGTTTTTTTTATTGACGTGCATGTGTTTTTCATTCTTGTCTTATTTGGAGAAAAGGAAACAATCAAAGTTAACCCCAAGAATGACGCAGGAAAGAGGAATGAGGGTCACACGTCAATTTATCCATTTCTGTATTTTAAATATTCACATTTTTTTTAAGAGACTCATTCTGTCTCAGAGTTTTGTTTGACAATCCGAGAAAACAGAAGAATTAGCATGCGACTTTCATAATCGTCAGCATGGCTTTTGTTGTTTGTGCCTCGTCTGGGTTTTCTGACCATATGATATATGCTCATACACCATTCTATGTATTTATATATATTGTAGAATGATGCCTCTTGGTGTCACTGTAACACCAATAAGGCCATGAAATATTCCCAGTCCCTCCCCTGACAAAGCTTTTGTTTGGGAGCTCTCAGCAGAGGATACATTTGGTTTGGTCGTGTGGGTGGACTCAGACCGCGTAGCGTCGTCTGAACATGCGATCCTAACCAGGCTGGATGAGATCTGCTTTTTGATTTACTGCAGAAACACTGCTGGGTGTTTTGTGTTGCTGGATGTAAAGATGGGGAGAGAGACGCGGCGCCGGTCGAGTGACTACGTGTGGTGGTTTTTTCACGTTTCCCTCCTTTTGTTTTTCGGAGATGAGGCTTTGGCTGAACTGAGGTACTCTGTTCCAGAGGAGATGAGAGAGGGAACAGTTGTTGGAAATGTTGCGAAGGATCTTGGTCTGGATAAAAGCTCTCTGATTGATCGACGGTTCCGCGTTGTGTCTGGATCTAAAGACGCTTTTTTCGAGGTGAACCCGGACAATGGTGCGTTAGAGGTGCGTCGGAAAATTGACAGAGAGGCGCTGTGTCAGGGGAGCGGTGCGTGTCTGATGGAGCTGAAAATCCTCGTGGAAAACCCGCTGGAAATACATTATATTACGTTGGAGATTACTGATGTGAATGATCACTCTCCAAACTTCCGTGAAACGGAGCAGCAGTTCCAGATCGCAGAGCACACACCTCCGGGAACCCGGTTTGAGCTTCACGCGGCCCGTGATCCTGATGCTGGAACAAACTCTATCCGAACATACACACTGACGTCAAATGAGCACTTCGAAATAGAGGTTAGTCAAAGCGATGAGGACAAAGTACCATTTTTAGTGCTGAGGAAACCATTGGACAGAGAAAGGAAGAACAATCAGACGTTATTTGTTACAGCAGTAGATGGAGGAAAACCTCAAAGATCAGGAACATTAAATGTTTCTATTATTGTTCTCGACAGTAACGATAATAGACCCATTTTTAGTCAGGAGATTTATCAAGTAGAAATATATGAAAACACCCCAATTGGTGCAGTTCTCATGAATGTGAACGCCACTGATCCAGATGAAGGGACTAATGGTGAAATAAAGTACAGCCTGAGCAAGACATTATCACGTAAAGTCATTGACATCTTCGACTTAGATAGTTTAAATGGACAAATCAAACTGAAGGAAGGTTTGAATTTTGAGGAATCTGAGATTTATAGATTTGATGTTGAGGCATCAGACCAAGGAACACCTCCACTTACTGGTCGGTGCAGAGTTATTATAAAGATTAAAGATGTAAATGATAATGCACCAGAAATAGAAATTACATCTCTGTCAAACACAGTGCCTGAAGACTCAAAACCTGGCACAGTTATTTCATTAATTAGTGTGACAGATAAAGACTCTGGTGTCAATGGTAAGATAATTTCACATATTCTGGAGGAAGTTCCTTTTGAGCTTAAGCCTTCTTATAAAGAGAACACATACTCAGTTGTCACTAAGGGTGTCTTAAACAGAGAAGAGGTGTCACATTATGAAATAACAATCAAAGCCACTGATTGTGGTGAACCTCCTTTATCCTCTTTTAAAACTCTCAACATTCTGATATCAGATGTAAATGACAATAGTCCACACTTTGAACACGATCCATTACAGTTTTATCTGTTAGAAAATAATGTTGCTGGAGCCACAATATTCTCTGTGAGTGCAACTGACAATGATGTAGGTGATAATGCAGTGATTTCCTATCACATCGCCAGAGGAAATGATATAACATCATTCCTGAATGTGAATTCAGACAGTGGGCAGATATCAGCTCTGAAAAGCTTTGACTTTGAGACAGTGAAGAGTTTCCAGTTCCAGGTTGTGGCCACAGATGGAGGGAGTCCATCACTGAGCAGCAACGTGACAGTGAAGGTGTTCATTCTGGATCAGAACGACAACGCTCCAGTCATCCTGTATCCAGTCAGCTCCAACGGTTCTGCTGAAGGTGTGGAGGAGATTCCCCGCAATGTGAACGCAGGACACTTGGTGACTAAAGTGCGAGCCTATGACGCTGATATAGGATACAACGGCTGGTTGCTGTTCTCCCTGCAGGAAGTGACTGAGCACAGTCTGTTTGCTTTGGACCGCTACACAGGACAGATCAGAACACTTCGCTCCTTCACAGAGACAGACGAGGCTGAGCACAAACTGGTGGTGCTGGTGAAAGACAATGGCAACGTGTCTCTGTCAGCAACAGCTACTGTCCTAGTGAAAGTGGTGGAGCCCAAAGAGGCTTTTGCAGCTTCTGATGTGAAGAGCTCCTCAAAGGATGAGGAGGGCAACGATGTGACTCTTTACTTGATGATAACTTTGGCCTCAGTCTCAGTGCTTTTTCTCATCAGCATCATCGTGCTGATTGCCATGCAGTGCTCCAAATCCACAGACTACACTTCTAAATATCTGCAAGAGACCAACTATGATGGGACTCTGTGTCACAGCATCCAGTACAGATCAGGAGACAAACGCTACATGTTGGTTGGCCCTAGAATGAGTATAGGATCTACTGTAGTCCCTGGCAGCCATGGTAACACTCTGGTGCTGCCTGACAGGAGGAGAGGATCTACCGAGGTAAGACCATGTTTTGGTTTTCATTCATTTTATTTTCCATGCTCTCACTGAGAGTGATGCGATTGAAAGGATGATTGCGTCATCCAGACACTATTTGCTCTTCCAGCGTTCTCCATCTTGGTGTTTTAATGTCCCTTTCTGTAGCCCTTGTTTTTGTGGCTTTGCTATTCATGGTTTAGTCTCTAAAATACTATGCAAAATGTGTGGATGTGTAATGTCTAGATCAGAGGTTACTGCAAAGCTGGAATCCTTGTTTCAGAATCACACAGGGCCAGTAGGACAGGAAAGTGCTGTCCATGGTGCTGACAGCTATGGCCTATCATTCTGTCGCGATCCTCTTGTCACAGTCTGAATTTCATCGAAAAAACACATTAATTTAACCAATGGATTTGATTATTTTTGTCCTGGCTGGTGCTTTCTCTTCTTATTCTTTTCGTCTTTTTACTTTAAAACACTTAATTGTAGAATGACATACCGCACATGGACTTACTAAGGACATCTCTGTAACTACTGCAGCAATCGCAATAACTCAACGTCACTGGAGGTGCACTCAAATGATTTTGCAGGGTTCTGCCTATCGCTATTTGCCTGTTACGGCGTCTTTTTTTTTTTTACATCAAAGCAGTTGTCAATGCATCTGGTAAAATCCTTTCTTGTCCTCTGGATGTCACTGTGAGATTGAGCAAGCGTGTACGGACGGGTCCCTCCCCCGAAAGCGCTTTTGTTCGTTGTTTGCAGAGCAGACATTTCTATGAAGCGCACCAGTCTGTGGCTGCATGGAGTATGGGATTTTCAGATGCGCCGATCGATGGGAGATCATTAACATTTTTGCCGTGATTGCAGCATTTCTTGTCCTTTCTCCAGATTGGAATTATGATGGGTGTTTCTGGGCAATCTGGGAGGCGTGTGTGGCATTTTCTGGCGTTTGTTTTATTTCTGCTGCTGTTTTTCGGAAAGCGGGCTTGTGGACAGATAAGGTACTCAGTACCCGAGGAGGTGAAAGAAGGAACCGTGGTTGGAAATGTCGCGAAGGATCTTGGTCTGGACATCGGCTCTTTGTCTGTCCGACGCTTCCGCGTGGTTTCTGGATCTCAGGAGACATATTTTGAGGTGAACCAGGACAACGGAGCTCTGTACATAAACAGGAAGATAGACCGAGAGGAGCTGTGTCATGACAGCGGGACCTGCGTGATTGAATTAAAAATCCTTATAGAAAATCCTTTGGAGATGCATTACGTCAATGTTGAAATCACGGATATAAATGATCATGCTCCTCGCTTTCCTGAAAAGGAGCAGACATTTGAAATAGGTGAACAAACATCACCAGGCAGGCGATTTCAGCTTCACACCGCTCGGGACCCGGATGCAGGAGTTAACTCTATTCGTACGTACACAATAACGTCAAATGAGCATTTTGAAGTGGATATCAGGCAAAGTGATGATGATAAAGTACCATTTTTAGTGCTGAAGAAATCACTGGACCGAGAACAAAAGGACAAACACACGCTTCTTGTTACAGCAGTAGATGGAGGTAAACCTCAAAAATCAGGAACATTAAATGTTTCTATCATTGTTCTAGACAGTAATGATAACAGACCCGTGTTCAGTCAGGAGATTTACCAAATTACCGTGAGAGAAAATACCCCATTAGGCACTTCAATTTTTAGGTTAAACGCAACTGATCCTGATGCAGAATCTAACAGTGAAATTGAATATAGCCTGGGAAAAACCTTGAAGAAACAGGTCTATGACATCTTTGACCTTAACAAATTAACTGGAGAAATTAAAATAAAAGGCATAGTGGACTATGAACAAAATGACGTGTATAAGCTTGATGTTGAGGCATCAGACAAGGGAACACCTCCACTAGCAGGTGAATGTAGAGTTATTATAAAGATTAAAGATGTAAATGATAATGCACCAGAAATAGAAATTACATCTCTGTCAAACACAGTGCCTGAAGATTCAAAACCTGGCACAGTTATTTCTCTGTTGAGTGTGACTGACAAAGACTCTGGTGTCAATGGTAAAATAATATGTAGCATAACTTCAGATGTGCCCTTTGAGCTGAAACCTTCCTACAAGGAGAACATATATTCAGTTGTCACCAAGGATTATTTGGATAGAGAGAAAGTGTCACATTATGAAATAACAATCAAAGCCACTGATTGTGGTGAACCTCCTTTATCCTCTTTTAAAACTCTCAGCATTCAGATATCAGATGTAAATGACAACAGTCCACACTTCTGTGAAAAACACAGATGCACTCTCTCTCTCTCTCTATATATATATATATACATTCTGCTCCTATACATTAAATGTTCTTTCCTTGGCCAAATGTTTCCCTCACCTATGTGTGTCCTCAGATGATGATAAGAGGTATGAAACATCCAGTTAATAAGCCAGCTGACAATGGAAATTATGAAGTTGATCATCTCTGTTTTATTTTTATGTCTTTTCATTCCTCTGATTATTTCACCTGCATTTCCAGTCAGTGCCCTGCGAAAGTCTCAAGATAAGTTAGTAGATGGTGGATTTTAAATGTAATATAGCTCCAGTATGAAGACTTCTGATGTTAAATTTTGAGCTATGTGTTTGTGTGCGTGCGTGCGAGAGAGAGGGTGGGTGGTGCAGTTATCAAATCGACCGTTTCTTTGCGCGCGAAATTAAAAAGTGGCGACCACTGTGCAAAAGCGTCAGTGTATTTACATTAGATATCGTCGTATCAAACGCTAGGGTCCCAAACACCCAACAATGTCGGTTGGATTATAAAAACTAAATATGTTTATAGCAGAAAAACGCTTATATTTTATTTTGTCGGTTCGAGTTAGACGTGCTAGTATATGTTCCATTTCCCGTGACAAGTTGAGAGTTTGGATGTGTGTCTCATTGTCTCAGACGGGTGAAAGTAGTTTTGAAGTGGAAAGTAATAAATTTATGTTGACAGAGAATTCATATCCTACACGATATAACCCGATTTAATTGCACTATGCATCAGCAGCCATTGAACCGGCGCCGATCATATAGAGGTATTGTTTGGGAGGTAGTCAGCTGGGGCTGATTCGGTTAAGGTTTAAGCAGTCGTCAAGATGGGTGTCGGTCAGGACACAGGAAAGGATGACAGGAGAATTCCTCTTTTCTGTCTGCTTCCAAGGCAGCCGTGTTTAATAAACTCAGCTTGGGCAACAGTCTTCTGGGATAGCAGTAACATACATATAAGTTGACGAAATGTACATCAAACAATCAAATGTAATCAAGGCACATACATTGACTCTGTAATGGTGGTATGTATAGCTTATGGCCATCAAACAATCAAATGTAATCAAGGCACATACATTGACTCTGTAATGGTGGTATGTATAGCTTATGGCTCGAGCACACGTCAATAGCGCCATCTACTGTTCGAGCACACAACTACAAAAACTATAGCGCATGGCTGGACCGGACTTGTCCGCAGCCAGCGCATGGTAAACAAAACGAAACTTAACTGTATGATAGCGGTTAAACAAGGCACACCCACACGCGTTATACTATTGACTACCAAAACAGGTATTGTAGTCCTACAACAACTGAAGGGCAGTCACCACCAACACAACCTAGAAACTTTGTGGGTCTAATAAGCCGTGACTAAACTGTGCCGAGTCAGAAAGTGTACTCACTTCTTCATGGACTGACCCTCTGAGAGTCTAAATCACGGCACGAGGATCCGGGAGTGGTTAATAACTAAATTATATCCTGGAGCGTATCAAGGGCTGAGGACCTGCTGGAATGATAAATCCGGAGAAAACCGGTCTAGGAGTGATGACGTCACTGTAACTCTAAACTAGGGGTGGAGCCTACACCGGGGCCATGCGACAGCCTTTTATACAGGTATATTTATTTAAAGACAGTTAACAGAGTGGCATGGTGGTAGCTTTGACAGTGAGTCACAAGGAACAGAAACCTGACTGATAAACTTTATTGACAGCCAACAGACGTCGAAACATTGACGCACTGTACCTACGAGGAGTTTGAATATATTTTCAACATATAATATCATGTCGAAGATGACAGTTGGTAAGAGAAGCGCACGGTTTGCGCCTCCATTCCTCAGAATATTTCACACAGGAAATTGTCAGATAAAAATAATTTGTTTCCGTAAACCAAGCTTGCAACACTGGCGGTGGACTTTACTGCGTTTGCTGAAAGTGTTTCTAATTGTTGCGCACACACCTGGAATACATAAATGAATACCGATACGGAGGGCAGAGAGGCCTCAGATATATCCTATGGGGTTCTTATATGCATTTTGCTTTAGAATTAACAGAACGTATTGAATGCAAATAATGAAAAAAAAAACCCACAAGCAATTCGCTCTTTGCAAGTACTTCAAGTGATCGTCAGTTACACCTGTTGCACAGCGGAGTGATCACATTGATCCTCTATGTGGTAGCGGCCTTTTCTATGGAAATAACCTCTGGGTGTCAGTATTACATTGGGGAAAGAAGCGCTGTCCCTCCCCTCGCACAGCTTTTGTTTGCCTCCTAAAAATCAGAACAATCATTTTAGTCGAGCTCTGCGCCCGATGGAGTCGTTACTCGGTGTGTAAATGTGGACGATCACTGCATTAACAGGCATCTGTGTTGTTTTCTGTTCGACTAAATAGCGATGGCTTTGGACGGACAAACCAGAGGAAGGCTTTGGTCCTGGTTTATTTTACATCTGAGTCTGTTTCTGATCGGAAAACGGGCATCGGCAGAAATCAGATACTCTGTTCCCGAAGAGGTGAAGGAAGGAACCGTGGTTGGAAATGCTGCGAAGGATCTTGGTCTGGACATCGGCTCTTTGTCTGAGCGACGCTTCCGTGTTGTTTCTGAGTCAAAGGACGCATTTTTTGAGGTGAACCAGGACAATGGAGCTCTGTACGTTCATAAGAAGATCGACAGAGAGGAGCTGTGTCAGGGCAGCGGGGCCTGCGTGATGGAGCTGAAAGTCATAGTGGAAAACCCTCTGGAAATACACTACTTGGTTGTAGAGATCACGGATGTAAATGATCATGCTCCTCGCTTTCCTGAAAAAGATCAAAGGTTTGAAATAGGTGAACAAACATCACCAGGCAGGCGATTTCAGCTTCACACCGCTCGGGACCCGGATGCTGGAGTTAACTCTATTCGTACGTACGTAATAACATCAAATGAACATTTTGAAGTGGATATCAGGCAAAGTGATGATGATAAGGCACCGTTTTTAGTGCTTAAGAAATCATTGGACCGAGAACAAAAGGACAAACATACACTTCTTGTTACAGCAATAGATGGAGGTAAACCTCAAAGATCAGGAACATTAAATGTTTCTGTTATTGTACTCGACAGTAATGATAATATTCCGACATTCAGTCAGGAGATTTACCAGATTGCAATAAGAGAAAACGTCCCACTCGGGACTTCAATATTTAGACTCAATGCAACTGATCCTGATGAAGGACTTTACAGTGAAATTGAATATAGCCTGGGAAAAACCTTAAAGAAAAAAGTTTATGACATTTTTGAACTAAATAGAAGAACTGGAGAGATTAAAATAAAAGGGTCAGTGGATTATGAAGAAAATGATATTTATAAAATTGATGTTGAGGCATCAGACAAGGGTACGCCTCCACTTACAGGCGAGTGTAGAATTATTATAAAGATAATAGATGTAAATGATAATACACCAGAAATAGATGTAACCTCCTTATCAAACACAGTGTCTGAAAACTCAAAACCTGGTACAATGATTTCACTCATCACAATGAGAGATAAAGACTCTGGTGTCAATAGTAAAATAATACCCAGCATCACTTTAGAAGTGCCCTTTGAGCTGAAACCTTCCTACAAGGAGAACATATACTCAATTGTCACCAAGGATTTTTTGGACAGAGAGAAGGTGTCACATTATGAAATAACAATCAAAGCTACGGATTGTGGTGAACCTCCTTTATCCTCTTTTAAAACTCTCAGCATTCAGATATCAGATGTAAATGACAACAGTCCACACTTTGAACACAATCCATTACAGTTTTATCTGTTAGAAAATAATGTTGCTGGAGCCACAATATTCTCTGTGAGTGCAACTGACAATGATGTAGGTGATAATGCAGTGATTTCCTATCACATCGCCAGAGGAAATGATATAACATCATTCCTGAATGTGAATTCAGACAGTGGGCAGATATCAGCTCTGAAAAGCTTTGACTTTGAGACAGTGAAGAGTTTCCAGTTCCAGGTTGTGGCCACAGATGGAGGGAGTCCATCCCTGAGCAGCAACGTGACAGTGAAGGTGTTCATTTTGGATCAGAACGACAACGCTCCAGTCATCCTGTATCCAGTCAGCTCCAACGGTTCTGCTGAAGGTGTGGAGGAGATTCCCCGCAATGTGAACGCAGGACACTTGGTGACCAAAGTGCGAGCCTATGACGCTGACATAGGATATAACAGCTGGTTGCTGTTCTCCCTGCAGGAAGTGACTGAGCACAGTCTGTTTGCTTTGGACCGCTACACAGGACAGATCAGAACACTTCGCTCCTTCACAGAGACAGACGAGGCTGAGCACAAACTGGTGTTGCTGGTGAAGGACAATGGGAACGTGTCTCTGTCAGCAACAGCTACTGTCCTAGTGAAAGTGGTGGAGCCCAAAGAGGCTTTTGCAGCTTCTGATGTGAAGAGCTCCTCAAAGGATGAGGAGGGCAATGATGTGACTTTTTACCTGATGATAACTTTGGCCTCAGTCTCAGTGCTTTTTCTCATCAGCATCATCGTGCTGATTGCCATGCAGTGCTCCAAATCCACAGACTACACTTCTAAATATCTGCAAGAGACCAACTATGATGGGACCCTGTGTCACAGCATCCAGTACAGATCAGGAGACAAACGCTACATGTTGGTTGGCCCCAGAATGAGTATAGGATCTACTATAGTCCCTGGTAGCCATGCGAACACCCTGGTGCTGCCAGACAGGAGGAGGGGATCTACTGAGGTAAGACCATTGTATAATCTTAATAATATATGGAGTTAAGCTAGATAACTACGCTTATCTCACTGCACTCATCATACCTATGAACTTATAACATGACCGTCTGGACTTGAAATATTCAAGGTGTCGCCCCTGTCTCTCAGTCAGTTTCTCTTAAAAATGGAAAATTAGTTTTGCCTATTTCCATCAGCTTTTTAACTTCATCCGATTATTGTGACTCTTTAAACCTGATTCCAGTATATTGCAGTCTTTGCTTACGCTTTTTTCATGTTGTTTTTGTGACGCCATGGCGATCACTATCAATGGATCAATTAATACTCTTTTAAAATGCACAGTATACCTCAGTACATTTTAATTGCCTTAGGCATATTTATTTGCACTTGGCAAAATACATTTATAATCATAACTGAGTTGTGCTCTGTATACCGTATCACTTGTTCAAGAAACAAATACTGGGGTTTAGACAGAAAATGGCTGAGTTTGCTTTGAGTCACTGTCTGTGGTGCTGAAAGGCACTGGCTTAACAGTTCAAAGTAGAGAATGAAAAGACATGAAATACTTTGGCCAAATAGTATCTATTTTTCTCGTTTTCTGTATGTTGAACCTTGGGATATTCACTGTTGTTTTTTTATTGACGTGCATGTGTTTTTCATTCTTGTCTTATTTGTTTATTTGGAGAAAAGGAAACAATCAAGGGTAACCCCAAGAATGACACACGAAAGAGGAATGAGGGTCACACGTCAATTTATCCATTTCTGTATTTTAAATATTCACATTTTTTTTAAGAGACTCATTCTGTCTCAGAGTTCTGTTTGACAATCCGAGGAAACAGAAGAATTAGCATGCCGCTTTCATAATCGTCAGCATGGCTTTTGTTGTTTGTGTCTCGTCTGGGTTTTCTGACCATATGATATATGCTCATACACCATTTTATGTATTTATATTGTATAATGATGCCTCTTGGTGTCACTGTAACACCAATAAGGCCATGAAATACTCCCAGTCCCTCCCCTGACAAAGCTTTTGTTTGGGAGCTCTCAGCAGAGGATACATTTGGTTTGGTCGTGTGGGTGGACTCAGACCGGGTAGCGTCGTCTGAACATGCGATCCTAACCAGGCTGGATCAGATCTGCTCTTTGATTTACTGCAGAAACACTGCTGGGTGTTTTGTGTTGCTGGATGTAAAGATGGGGAGTGAGACGCGACGCCGGTCGAGTGACTACGTGTGGTGGTTTTTTCACGTTTCCCTCCTTTTGTTTTTCGGAGATGAGGCTCTGGCTGAACTGAGGTACTCTGTTCCAGAGGAGATGAGAGAGGGAACAGTTGTTGGAAATGTTGCGAAGGATCTTGGTCTGGATAAAAGCTCTCTGATTGATCGACGGTTCCGCGTTGTGTCTGGATCTAAAGACGCTTTTTTCGAGGTAAACCCGGACAATGGTGCGTTAGAGGTGCGTCGGAAAATTGACAGAGAGGCGATGTGTCAGGGGAGCGGTGCGTGTCTGATGGAGCTGAAAATCCTCGTGGAAAACCCTCTGGAAATGCACCATATTATCGTTGAAATTTCGGATGTAAACGACCATTCCCCTAGCTTTCCTGACAAGGAGCAGCAGTTCCAGATCGCAGAGCACACACCTACAGGAACGCGGTTCCAGCTTCATGCGGCCCGTGATCCTGATGCTGGAATCAACTCTATCCGAACATACACACTGACGTCAAATGAGCACTTCGAAATAGAGGTTAGTCAAAGTGATGAGGACAAAATACCATTTTTAGTTTTGAAAAAAGCCTTAGACAGAGAACAGAGGAACAATCATACGTTATTTGTTACAGCATTAGATGGAGGAAAACCTCAGACATCAGGAACATTAAATGTGTCCATAATTGTTCTTGACAGTAACGATAACAGGCCCACGTTTAATCAAGAGATTTACCAGATAGAAATATATGAAAACACCCCAATTGGTGCAATTGTCATGAAGTTGAATGCCACTGATCCAGATGAAGGATCTAATGGTGAAATAGAGTACAGCCTCAGTAAGACACTTACAAGAAAAGTATATGAAATCTTTGAACTGGACCGTTTAAATGGACAAATTAAACTGAAAGAAATTTTGGACTTTGAAGAGTCAGAAATTTATAAATTAGATGTTGAGGCACTGGACAATGGGACCCCTCCATTACGAGGTGGCTCTAGAGTTATTATAAAGATTAAAGATGTAAATGATAATGCACCAGAGATAGAAATTACATCTCTGTCAAACACAGTGCCTGAAGACGCAAAACCTGGTACAGTTATTTCTCTACTAAGTGTAACTGACAAAGACTCTGATGTCAATGGAAAGATTATTGTACATATATCAAATGATATACCATTTGAATTAAAGCCTTCCTACAAGGAGAACATATACTCAGTTGTCACCAAGAATTTTTTGGACAGAGAGAAGGTGTCACATTATGAAATAACAATCAAAGCTACTGATTGTGGTGAACCTCCTTTATCCTCTTTTAAAACTCTCAGCATTCAGATATCAGATGTAAATGACAACAGTCCACACTTTGAACACAATCCATTACAGTTTTATCTGTTAGAAAATAATATTGCTGGAGCCACAATATTCTCTGTGAGTGCAACTGACAATGATGTAGGTGGTAATGCAGTGATTTCCTATCACATTGCCAGGGGAATTGATGTAACATCATTCCTGAATGTGAATTCAGACAGTGGTCAGATATCAGCTCTGAAAAGCTTTGACTTTGAGACAGTGAAGAGCTTCCAGTTCCAGGTTGTGGCCACAGATGGAGGGAGTCCATCACTGAGCAGCAACGTGACAGTGAAGGTGTTCATTCTGGATCAGAACGACAACGCTCCAGTCATCCTGTATCCAGTCAGCTCCAACGGTTCTGCTGAAGGTGTGGAGGAGATTCCTCGCAATGTGAACGCAGGACACTTGGTGACTAAAGTGCGAGCCTATGACGCTGATATAGGATATAACGGCTGGTTGCTGTTCTCCCTGCAGGAAGTGACTGAGCACAGTCTGTTTGCTTTGGACCGCTACACAGGACAGATCAGAACACTTCGCTCCTTCACAGAGACAGACGAGGCTGAGCACAAACTGGTGGTGCTGGTGAAAGACAATGGCAACGTGTCTCTGTCAGCAACAACTACTGTCCTAGTGAAGGTGGTGGAGCCCAAAGAGGCTTTTGCAGCTTCTGATGTGAAGAGCTCAACAAAGGATGAGGAGGGCAACGATGTGACTTTTTACCTGATGATAACTTTGGCCTCAGTCTCAGTGCTTTTTCTCATCAGCATCATCGTGCTGATTGCCATGCAGTGCTCCAAATCCACAGACTACACTTCTAAATATCTGCAAGAGACCAACTATGATGGGACTCTGTGTCACAGCATCCAGTACAGATCAGGAGACAAACGCTACATGTTGGTTGGCCCTAGAATGAGTATAGGATCTACTATAGTCCCTGGCAGCCATGCTAACACTCTGGTGCTGCCCGACAGGAGGAGAGGATCTACTGAGGTAAGACCATTTTCAGTACAAATGTATCTGACTCAGTATATTCCAAATAAAATTTAAGCTTTGTGATGACACATTTTTAGCATGATCTAAGATGGTTTGGTCCGATACTGTAATGGCGCTGTTTCATTTAGTCTTCATTTTCTTGGTTGGATTTTGACTTGACGAATACATCCGTTGCCTTATGGGTATTCTCTGGGCTGTCTAGTTTCCTCCCACAAAGTGAAAACATGTTGATTTGAGGCTCTTCTTTGCCTCTACAGATTTGAGTTTGAAAATCACGTGTGTTTGTGTTGTCTGTGATGTACTTGTGACCATTACATAATTTATACCATGCCGACACTCTATTTGCACATTGTTCCAACAGACCCCTGTGACACTCCTGGGTACAAAAATAAATGATCATGGATGGATGTCTTGCTTTCTTTGTCATTGGGATTGTTTGAAGTATTTTGGCCTGATGTGTTAGTTTGGATTTTGCCAGTTTGATACTTTTGTTGTTCCTCTTAATGGACAATCTGGTTTGTAAACTGATTCTTCTTCGGTCCCCAGTTTCTATCCTTGCTCCTGTTTTTCATTTATTTTAAATTACATTTCTTACTTACTAACTCTTATATTCTCACTCATTTTTACAAGTCACTGCAAATCCAAGTGACTGGTTTATCTATAACTACAAATCATATTTGAACAAGCAAAGCAAAATAAAATGTGTTTGTGCTGGTATAAGGCTGTTGTGTCCTGAGCCATTACGCTTCGATCTTATTTCCGATTAACCTCCTTTGATGAACACAGTAATTCATAACATCTGAACCTGCGAGTAGTATTGTTGGCATAATCAACCCAAGAAGGATAAAAACTTAATTTTAAATCATACAATGCATTTACACATCCAGTCACAGGGCGGCGGTAGCCAGCGGTATAAGGCCTTCGTGAGGATATGAAGGAGTCCGCCTGTTCTGCGCTCAGTGTGGTTGGAAAACACTGAGCTGTAAGGGCTTCGATAAGCGCACGTTGACCGCTCATCATTGGAAATTTATAAAGGAAATCCGGTGGACTAATAGAGAGAGGCAGTGCTGCGATGGAAACGACATTTTAAAAAAAATTGTGGATCACGATGGACGCGTTTGGACTATTCTTTTTCCCTCATACCATGAAACAAAGAGGATGGGAGACGGGACGACTGAGCGCAAAATTGGTCGCCGCTTTGGTATTGCTTGTTTTTCTCAGCTCTGCCTCGGCGCAGCTGAGATACTCCATATCCGAGGAGATGAAAGAAGGTAGTTTTGTTGGCAACATAGCTAAAGATTTGGGGATAGACCTGAATGTAATGAAGCGCAGAGGATTTCGTATTATGTCCGGTTCGGCTGAGCCGCTTTTCAAGGTAAATGAGGATGACGGGGTCCTTTATGCGAATCTTCAGATTGACCGAGAAGAGGTATGTAAGGAGAGCAGTGCGTGTTTGATTAATCTGAAAACTGTTCTGGAAAACCCTCTGGAGGTGCACTATGTCACCGTGGAGGTGACGGATCTGAACGACCACTCTCCCACATTTCCAGAGAAAACAAAGAGGCTTGAGATATTTGAGTCTGCGCTACCGGGTGCAAGATACCAGCTGCAAAATGCGCACGACCCAGACGGAGGTACCAACTCTGTTCAGCAGTATAAAATCAGCCAGAATGAACATTTTCGTTTAGAGATCAAAGATCGTGGGAGGGATGGTAAAACCCCAATTTTACAGCTGCAGAGGCAGCTCGACAGAGAGGCCAAAAGCAGCCACAGATTGGTGCTTACAGCTATAGATGGGGGAAATCCTCCGAAATCAGGTACAGTTGAAATATACATAGATGTGCTGGACGTTAATGATAACATGCCGGTGTTTGTGAAAGAAACATATTCAGCTGTGTTGCAAGAAAACTCCCCCGTCGGCACAACAGTGATCCAAGTCAATGCGACTGATTTGGACGAGGGTTCTAACGGTGAAGTTGTTTATTCGTTTGGCAGTGATGTGAAAGGAAAAATCCGGGAACTGTTTGATGTTGACACTGTAACCGGGGAGATTATTGTGAAAGGCAGAGTAGACTTTGAGGAGCAAGACAGCTATGACATCGATATACAGGCTTCTGATAAGGGCAGCATCCCGTTCAGGACAGATAAAAGCGTCATTATTAAAATTAGAGATATGAACGATAATTCACCCGAGATAGAGGTGGCGTCCTTGTCGAGTGCTGTTTCCGAGGACTCCAGACCAGGGACAACTGTGGCACTTATCAGCATCACTGATTTAGACTCTGGGATTAATGGTAAAATAATCAGTCATGTCACCGAAGACAGCCCTTTTACACTAACCCCGTCAATACAAGATAATATGTTTGCGATTGTCACCAAATCGCAGCTTGACAGGGAACAAAAATCAAAATATGATATTACGATAATTGCTAAAGATGCAGGTGAACTAGCGTTAACATCTGAAAAGACCATAAGCGTGGTTGTGTCGGATAAGAATGACAATAGACCGCAGTTTTCAATGAACCCCTATACTTTCTATATTTTTGAAAATAACCTTCCCGGAGCCTCTCTGTTTTCTGTAGAAGCATCTGATCTTGATGAGGGAGATAATGCGGTAATTTCCTACCATATTCTAAGGAATGAAGGTCTAGACAATAAAATGGCCTCATTTCTTAACATCAACTCAGAAAATGGAGAGATTCTTGCCCTGAAAAGCTTTGACTTTGAGACAGTGAAGAGTTTCCAGTTCCAGGTTGTGGCCACAGATGGAGGGAGTCCATCAATGAGCAGCAACGTGACAGTGAAGGTGTTCATTCTGGATCAGAACGACAACGCTCCAGTCATCCTGTATCCAGTCAGCTCCAACGGTTCTGCTGAAGGTGTGGAGGAGATTCCCCGCAATGTGAACGCAGGACACTTGGTGACTAAAGTGCGAGCCTATGACGCTGATATAGGATATAACGGCTGGTTGCTGTTCTCCCTGCAGGAAGTGACTGAGCACAGTCTGTTTGCTTTGGACCGCTACACAGGACAGATCAGAACACTTCGCTCCTTCACAGAGACAGACGAGGCTGAGCACAAACTGGTGGTGCTGGTGAAAGACAATGGCAACGTGTCTCTGTCAGCAACAGCTACTGTCCTAGTGAAGGTGGTGGAGCCCAAAGAGGCTTTTGCAGCTTCTGATGTGAAGAGCTCCACAAAGGATGAGGAGGGCAACGATGTGACTTTTTACCTGATGATAACTTTGGCCTCAGTCTCAGTGCTTTTTCTCATCAGCATCATCGTGCTGATTGCCATGCAGTGCTCCAAATCCACAGACTACACTTCTAAATATCTGCAAGAGACCAACTATGATGGGACTCTGTGCCACAGCATCCAGTACAGATCAGGAGACAAACGCTACATGTTGGTTGGCCCTAGAATGAGTATAGGATCTACTATAGTCCCTGGTAGCCATGCTAACACTCTGGTGCTGCCAGACAGGAGGAGAGGATCTACTGAGGTAAGAGCTTTGAAACAAGCATCCAGCCATCATATTTTATTTGTGGGAGAAGTTGCCCTATTTGTACTGTTTGTTCACATCTGTCATGTACTTTTAATGCTTGGGTTTGGAATTCACCAATTGTGAAAAAAAAATCCTCACCTATTTTTCCTGCCGCTCAAGACTTGCAGTTAATTCATGTTTTTTTTTATTGTTGTCAGGTAATCAGTCTCTGATTTGTCATATTTAAAAAAATTTAATACTTCTCTGAAACTAATGCAATCACGCTGCAAATAAATGCATTGATTTTTTGAGGCCCGCTGTGCCACAACACTACTCTACTCAGGTTTTCAAGTTGTGTCCATATGTGGATTTGTCTTTACGACACTGAGAAAATCTTTGATTACAAAATCGGTTCTTACGTTTCTTGGTCAATATTCACACATATTTTCAATTGAAATACTGGTTTAATCTTTGTCTTTAAAATATACATAC
Source organism: Karalla daura (assembly GCA_029224185.1). Taxonomy (NCBI): domain Eukaryota; kingdom Metazoa; phylum Chordata; class Actinopteri; order Chaetodontiformes; family Leiognathidae; genus Karalla; species Karalla daura. The sequence goes on from CM055195.1 coordinate 18,844,540, forward strand.
AAATATACAGTAAATTTCTCGTCGCGTTTAGGTGCCTGGATTGTAGAGAGCTGAAGATTGACTTGAGCCTTGTCCATGGTGCTGAACAGACTTACTCTGATTTAACATGGAGAACATGAAACACTCTCACAGTCTCTGTCAGTCCCTTGATTCAGGTTTCGATGTTTCTCGTATCTCACTCAAACACAAACGAACGCATGACGCACGCACACGTAACCCACACATAGACGCACATATTTATTTATTTATTTTTTACCGTTTTGTTTAAACAAGTTTAGTCTAAACCTGTTGAAACAATTTTCTCGTTGACTTTTTCGTTTGGAGATTTTTAAGGGGATACTTGGAAAGGCTGTTTGTATTTAGACAGATGCTCATTGGCCCATTCTCGATACGAAATAGATTTCTCCCGAGCTTGTGTTTTCCTGTCTTGACTCTCCTCAGTTTCATTTCAGATCGCATGGTGTCAGTGTAACAGAAGCTTTACAGCTGTGTATTTGCGTCTGTGCGTGTTGGTTCCTCCTCTTTGTCACTTCGTCATTTCGCTGTGGACAGAGACGTGTCGGAGCTTACTGGTGCTTTTGGAAAGACTCGTTTTCGCCTCATGTCAGTGATTTTCAGAGGAGGGTTCGTATTTTGAGACGAGGCTGTGTTGTAGTCGATGGATGTTGCGCCTCTTTGTCCTTGTGGATGATTGTTCTTGCCATCGCGTTCAGCCATGGAACAAAGAGGATCCGGGAGACGCTCGGTGCCAGAGTTTGTGTCCTGCTGCCTGGTTGCGGTGCTTTTATGGAGCGGAGCCGCGGCGGACATCAGATATTCAATCTCTGAGGAGGTAAACGAAGGAAGTGTGGTTGGAAATATAGCGAAAGACCTGGGCCTGGATAAAAGCTCCCTGAAAGACAGGAAGTATCGCATTGTGTCGAGCAGCGCGGAGCCGCTTTTCCACGTCGATCAAAACGATGGCATCCTGTATGTGAGCCGCAAGATCGACAGAGAAGAGGTGTGTGCTCAGAGCAGTACGTGTTTACTCAACCTGAAAACCGTGCTAGAAAACCCTCTGGAGGTGCACTATGTTGAGGTGGAGGTGGTGGATATTAACGACCACCACCCTTCTTTCCCGGAGGATGAGACAGAATTGGAAATTTCTGAGTCAGTTTTACCTGGAGCGAGGTTTAAGCTTAAAGCTGCTCGGGATCAGGACAGTGGACATTTCGCTGTGCACCATTATAAACTCAGTAATAATGATTATTTCCGTCTGGAAGTAAAAGATAAAGGAGAAGATGGTAAAATACCAATATTAGTGGTACAGAAATCACTCGACAGGGAGACCGCCAGAAGTCATTCCTTAGTGCTGACTGCTCTAGATGGAGGGAAACCTCCGAAATCTGGAAATGTGAAAGTTCTGGTCAATGTTTTAGATGTGAATGATAATGCACCTGTTTTCTCAAATTCTGATAACTTGGTGACACTCGGTGAAAATGTTCCTGTAGATACGACAGTTGTACAAGTAAATGCTACTGATTTAGATGAAGGACTAAATGGAGAAGTGGTTTATTCATTCAGCAAGAGTATGACTCAAAATATACTAAATCTGTTTAGTATTAACCCATTAACAGGTGAAATAACAGTGAAAGGATTGATAGATTATGAAGACAAGGACAAATATGAAATTGAAGTTGATGCATCAGATAAAGGCCTGGCTCCTCTCACTACAGAGAAAAGTGTGATCATCAAGATAGTTGATGTGAATGATAATGCTCCTGAGATTGAGGTCACCTCATTCTCAAGCTCCATCCCAGAAGATTCCAGACCAGGAACTACTGTTGCCCTGATCAGTGTCAATGACTTGGACTCTGGTCTGAATGGAAAAGTTATTTGCTCCATAAAAGAGGAAGCTGTTCCTTTCATGTTGTCACCATCCATAAAAGAAAAAATGTTTTCATTAGTGACCAAATCTCCTCTGGACAGAGAGAAACAGTCCCATTATGACCTGACAATAAGTGCAAAAGATGCTGGCCAACCAGCTCTGTCTTCTGTAAAGACAATCAGTGTTGTGTTGTCAGATGTGAATGACAACAGTCCAGAGTTTTCACTGAGTCCATATACTTTCTATCTGACTGAGGGGAATGAGCCTGGAGCCTCTGTGTTCTCAGTTAAAGCTTTTGATCGTGATGAGAACGACAATGCTGTGATTTCATATCATATTCTGAGACATGCAGGAGAAAGAAACAAGATGGCCTCATTCCTGAATGTGAATTCAGACAGTGGTCAGATATCAGCTCTGAAAAGCTTTGACTTTGAGACAGTGAAGAGTTTCCAGTTCCAGGTTGTGGCCACAGATGGAGGGAGTCCATCACTGAGCAGCAACGTGACAGTGAAGGTGTTCATTCTGGATCAGAACGACAACGCTCCAGTCATCCTGTATCCAGTCAGCTCCAACGGTTCTGCTGAAGGTGTGGAGGAGATTCCCCGCAATGTGAACGCAGGACACTTGGTGACCAAAGTGCGAGCCTATGACGCTGATATAGGATATAACGGCTGGTTGCTGTTCTCCCTGCAGGAAGTGACTGAGCACAGTCTGTTTGCTTTGGACCGCTACACAGGACAGATCAGAACACTTCGCTCCTTCACAGAGACAGATGAGGCTGAGCACAAACTGGTGGTGCTGGTGAAAGACAATGGCAACGTGTCTCTGTCAGCAACAGCTACTGTCCTCGTGAAAGTGGTGGAGCCCAAAGAGGCTTTTGCAGCTTCTGATGTGAAGAGCTCCTCAAAGGATGAGGAGGGCAACGATGTGACTTTTTACCTGATGATAACTTTGGCCTCAGTCTCAGTGCTTTTTCTCATCAGCATCATCGTGCTGATTGCCATGCAGTGCTCCAAATCCACAGACTACACTTCTAAATATCTGCAAGAGACCAACTATGATGGGACTCTGTGTCACAGCATCCAGTACAGATCAGGAGACAAACGCTACATGTTGGTTGGCCCCAGAATGAGTATAGGATCTACTATAGTCCCTGGTAGCCATGCTAACACTCTGGTGCTGCCAGACAGGAGGAGGGGATCTACTGAGGTAAGAACTATCTAAGTGCAAAGTTTGAGGTGACTCCACGTATTTTTTTTATTTCTTCTATAAAGTTTTTCTCTGTGGTTGATGTTTTATTTGGCATGACAGTTTTTTTGGGCCTCATGGTATCCACAAGCAATGATTACCTCTTGTATTCCTTTCACCTTGAATTTTTTTTGTCTTTGAAAGAAATCAATCAGTATGAATGGGCTCATCTGTTAGTCTTTCGACTGCTTCTGTTTGTCAGTTATCTCATGTCCAGCTGGCATGTGTACTGATAAGTGACTTGGGTTGGTTTTTATTAGGCTTTTGTCAGCAAATTCATCCATACATTTAGTGGATTTTATACACATTTCCAAATGTAACTTCAGTCAAAACGGCTTGTTAATCAATCTGTTATGATCTTGAACTCCAGGTTTTAGTTTGAAGACAAATATAAACGTTTTTGAGCAATCTTATATGCATTGATCATCATCATAATAAGTCAGGAGGCATTTTTCCATCTGTGATGTAGAACATCAGCTGTGTTCCTGCGGTTTATCTGCTGTCCGTGGTGCTGAAGGTTCTGCTTTGCTCTCTTGCTCTCATCTAACTCAGCAAAAGTCACTTCGGCTTTACTTGTCGCATGCATATGTTGTGTGTGTTGGTAAGTCTCTTGTATGGAACAAGTGGCATAGCAGATGTCATTTCAGTTATTTTCTCCTGATCTTCCTGATGGTAAAGCTGAATTTGTAGTTTGTTGTGTTGGGAGCAATGTGTCCATTCAAACTGTGAAAAAAAGAAAAAATAATCCCTTTAATATTTTTGGTTACTCACTGACACCACATAATGTTTATTTACTGCACATATCATGCAGCCATCATATACAATTGTGTGACAGGACACCTGATTTTTTTTCTTGGCTTATACCCCAGATCCCTTGGGATCTTTGATCCTGGATATATGTCTTTACATCTAAAAATTGTCTTTCTCATGGCCGTTGACTCTAGACATGTTGACGCCACTGGTGTCTTGTTGAATGTATAGCTACAATTATTGGTGGTAATTGTGGCCTAACATTATAATAAAGCATTCTTTGTCATCTTTATATTCCTGTCTCCCAACTCACATTCACGATAATGATTAAGATCAGTCGCTACTAAACAGTGCTTACATCACACTGCTTTACATTTATTGCGAGGCCAATGACAATCATTCTTATAATTACAAACAACACATAATGAAAAACTAGGAAGTGAACTCCACTTGAATTATGGGGGCCGAAAAGTCAATTCGGCACTGAGAAAAACGGACGAAACGTGGCAGTGTTTGAATAGATTTGTTGCGGGTGACTGTGACGTGTCCAGACCACTGTCCACGGTTCTGAACGTGCTTTGCTTCTTTTCATCTCTGGGTCTCAAGACACGGCGCAGACATTTGACATGTCATTTACGTATTAGTATGGATTTCAGTGTTAAAGCCGTGTTTTGTTTTCGACCATGTTGAGACGTGGTTTGTCGACTACTGCGGTCAGACTGGACAGCACATGGTTTCGAACACTTCAACAGCGTAGTAATTCGACAGCTGTGGGTGGAAAAGAAGACAAACGAATAGATAATTATATCTCAGTTGTTGAAATGTACAAAACGCGTTAAATTTGTTGTTCCGTAGTGAGAGAGGAGGACGCATGGTGTCAGTAAAATGTCGACATTGGTTGTTGGAGGAGCTCCACGTCACTGCTACTCGGCACCACCTTCAACTTAACGTTTTCCCCCAGTCCATTCACCATTGTCTTTGTGCTTCTTGAGGTGAACGGCTCGCCTAAAACGCTTTCGGGTTATGATGTGAATAGCAGCTTACGAAGAGGAACGTGTTGGATTTTGTCTTTCTTGCGCCCATATGGTCTTTCTGTTGAACTGCACGCGTTTCTGGATCTGACCATGGAACAAAGAATGAACCAGCGACGGAGGACGAGGGGGTTTGTGTCCTGCTGCCTGGTTGCGGTGCTTCTATGGAGCGGAGCCACGGCGCAGATCAGATATTCAATCTCTGAGGAGGTAAACGAAGGAAGTGTGGTTGGAAATATAGCGAAAGACCTGGGCCTGGATAAAAGCTCCCTGAAAGACAGGAAGTATCGCATTGTGTCGAGCAGCGCGGAGCCGCTTTTCCACGTCGATCAAAACGATGGCATCCTGTATGTGAGCCGCAAGATCGACAGAGAAGAGGTGTGTGCTCAGAGCAGTACGTGTTTACTCAACCTGAAAACCGTGCTAGAAAACCCTCTGGAGGTGCACTATGTTGTGGTGGAGGTGCTAGATATAAATGATCACTCCCCTAGCTTCCCGGAGACAGAGACAGCTTTAGAGATTTCTGAGTCAGTTTTACCCGGAGCGAGATTTCAACTGAAAGCCGCACAAGATCGAGACAGTGGACATTTCTCTGTCCAGCATTATAAACTCAGTAATAATGATCATTTCCGCTTGGAGGTTAAAGACAAAATGAATCAAGGTAAAATACCCATATTGATTGTTCAGAAGTCTTTAGACAGGGAAACTGTAGCAATCCATTCATTAGTGCTGACTGCTCTAGATGGAGGGAAACCCCCGAAATCTGGAAATATGAACATTTTAATAAATGTTTTGGACATTAATGATAATGCACCGATTTACTCTAAAGAGGTATATTCTGTTATGCTCAATGAAAATGCTCCCCTAGGTACAGTAGTTGTACAAGTGAATGCAACTGATTTAGATGAAGGACCAAATGGAGAAGTATCTTACTCCTTCAGCAAAAGCATGACTCAAAATATACTGAAACAGTTTGAAATAAATCCATTAACAGGAGAAATAACTGTGAATGGTCTAATAGACTATGAGGACAATGACAGATATGAAATTGAGATTGAAGCATCAGATAAAGGTCTGGCTCCTCTGACTACAGAGAAAAGTGTGATCATCAAGATAGTTGATGTGAATGACAATGCTCCTGAGATCGAGGTCACCTCATTCTCAAGCTCCATCCCAGAAGATTCCAGACCAGGAACTACTGTTGCCCTGATCAGTATCAATGACTTGGACTCTGGTCTGAATGGAAAAGTAATTTGCTCCATAAAAGAGGAGGATGTTCCTTTCATGTTGTCTCCATCATTACAAGAGAGAATGTTCTCGTTAGTGACCAAATCTCCTCTGGACAGAGAGAAACAGTCCCATTATGACCTGACAATAAGTGCAAAGGATGCTGGTCAACCATTTCTATCTTCTGAAAAGACAATCAGTGTTGTGGTGTCAGATGTGAATGACAACAGTCCAGAGTTTTCACTGAGTCCATATACTTTCTATGTGACTGAGGGGAACGAGCCTGGAGCCTCTGTGTTCTCAGTTAAAGCTTTTGATCGTGATGAGAACGACAATTCTGTGATTTCATATCATATTCTGAGAGATGCAGGAGAAGGAAACAAGATGGCCTCATTCCTGAATGTGAATTCAGACAGTGGGCAGATATCAGCTCTGAAAAGCTTTGACTTTGAGACAGTGAAGAGCTTCCAGTTCCAGGTTGTGGCCACAGATGGAGGGAGTCCATCACTGAGCAGCAATGTGACAGTGAAGGTGTTCATTCTGGATCAGAACGACAACGATCCAGTCATCCTGTATCCAGTCAGCTCCAACGGTTCTGCTGAAGGTGTGGAGGAGATTCCCCGCAATGTGAATGCAGGACACTTGGTGACTAAAGTGCGAGCCTATGACGCTGATATAGGATATAACGGCTGGTTGCTGTTCTCCCTGCAGGAAGTGACTGAGCACAGTCTGTTTGCTTTGGACCGCTACACAGGACAGATCAGAACACTTCGCTCCTTCACAGAGACAGACGAGGCTGAGCACAAACTGGTGGTGCTGGTGAAAGACAATGGCAACGTGTCTCTGTCAGCAACAGCTACTGTCCTAGTGAAAGTGGTGGAGCCCAAAGAGGCTTTTGCAGTCTCTGATGTGAAGAGCTCCTCAAAGGATGAGGAGGGCAACGATGTGACTTTTTACCTGATGATAACTTTGGCCTCAGTCTCAGTGCTTTTTCTCATCAGCATCATCGTGCTGATTGCCATGCAGTGCTCCAAATCCACAGACTACACTTCTAAATATCTGCAAGAGACCAACTATGATGGGACTCTGTGTCACAGCATCCAGTACAGATCAGGAGACAAACGCTATATGTTGGTTGGACCTAGAATGAGTATAGGATCTACTATAGTCCCTGGTAGCCATGCTAACACTCTGGTGCTGCCAGACAGGAGGAGGGGATCCACTGAGGTAAGGGAACTTTCTACAAACTTGCTTTTTTCTTTCCATTTGATCTAGTTACTGAGCATTAATATTGTGTGCAATGGAGGATGTTCATGACTGACACCTGAGCAATTTCTGTGTTTTAGCTGATTTATTTTATCAGGTATTTGGCTGCGTTTATGCATATATGAGCCCTGTAGTGGGAGTTATATCTGGTCAATGTGAATATGTGTTTCACACCTCATTTGATGTGAGACTTTTTTGTCCCAGGCTTCCAGATTTCTGTGATTGTAATCTTTGTGAGTGTTCAGTTTGATTCCTTTTTCTCTCCTCTTATCTTATTCTCTATTCTTTCATGAGTATGTGGTAGTATGTTGTGTAACATAGTGTATGGATCTGTCTGGTGTCATTTTAAATATCTGGTGCGATGTAGTTTCAGTGAATTTTCACTTGTCTGTTTTATTAACCATATGTTTCTAAGAATATCAACCTTTGTGTCTCAGTCCCCATAATTTGTTCATAAACTCACAGTACACATTATGATAAAGTCACTAGTCCTCTAAATCCTAAAAATAGGTTCAAGCTAATGTGTACAATGGCAGTCATTCTCTACAGTCATCAAACAATTTATTTTCACAAGGTTATTTAAAATATCGAGTTTGTCTTGTGAAAAGGTGTCCACATATTTATTTTTGCCGTCTTCCACATTTAGTCATACAATAGTTTCATCAACGGTATCATTCACAGTGTATTTAGGTGTTATAAACGCTGCGACGTGTCTACAGCATGGTGTGTGGTCGCATGGTGTCAGTGCTCTGTAAGAAGTCAGCAGCAGAGCTTCACGTCACTGCTTTGTGGTTCCACCTCTTCACATTTAGCTTTGGACTCGGAGCCGTCCTGTTCCCTGCCCATTGTGTCTTTGTGGAAACCCTGTTTGGTACCTTTTCTGGAGACGCAGAGAGAGATATTTTTACGGGGAGGTGTTGCATTTTGTTGAGACAAGGTGGACGTTATTTTCGTGATGGATTGTTGATGGTTTCGCGTTCAGCCATGGAACAAAGAGGATCCGGGAGACGCTCGGTGCCAGGGTTTGTGTCCTGCTGCCTGGTTGCGGTGCTTCTATGGAGCGGAGCCGCGGCGGAGATCAGATATTCAATCTCTGAGGAGGTAAACGAAAGAAGTGTGGTTGGAAATATAGCGAAAGACCTGGGTCTGGATAAAAGCTCCCTGAAAGACAGGAAGTATCGCATTGTGTCGAGCAGCGCGGAACCGCTTTTCCACGTCGATCAAAACGATGGCATCCTGTATGTGAGCCGCAAGATCGACAGAGAAGAGGTGTGTGCTCAGAGCAGTACGTGTTTACTCAACTTGAAAACCGTGCTAGAAAACCCTCTGGAGGTACACTATGTTGAAGTCGATGTACTAGACGTAAATGATCACTCACCTAATTTCCCGGAGAAAGAGAAAAGATTGGAAATATCTGAATCTGTGCTAATTGGAGCGAGGTTTCAACTTCAAGCCGCCTATGATCAAGACAGCGGACATTTCTCTGTGCAGCATTATAAAATCAGTCATAACGACCACTTTAGATTAGAAGTTAGAGATAAAGGAGAAGATGGTAAAATACCAATATTGATCGTACAAAAGTCTTTAGACAGGGAAACAGCAGCAAGTCATTCAATTGTGCTGACTGCTCTAGATGGAGGCAAACCTCCGAAATCCGGTAATATGAACATTACAGTGAATGTTTTAGATATTAATGATAATGCACCTTGTTTTTCAAGAGACATTTATTCTGTTATGCTCAATGAAAATGCTCCTCTAGGTACAGTAGTTGTACAAGTGAATGCAACTGATTTAGATGAAGGACCAAATGGAGAAGTAGGTTACTCCTTTAGTAGTAGCATGAATAAAAAGATATTACACTTATTTGATATCAATCCATCAACAGGTGAGATTACTGTCAATGGTCGAATAGACTATGAGGGTAAAGACAAATATGAAATTGAGATTGAAGCATCAGATAAAGGTCTGGCTCCTCTAACTACAGAGAAAAGTGTGATCATCAAGATAGTTGATGTGAATGACAATGCTCCTGAGATCGAGGTCACCTCATTCTCAAGCTCCATCCCAGAAGATTCCAGACCAGGAACTACTGTTGCCCTGATCAGTATCAATGACTTGGACTCTGGTCTGAATGGAAAAGTAATTTGCTCCATAAAAGAGGAAGCTGTTCCTTTCATGTTGTCACCATCCATAAAAGACAAAATGTTTTCATTAGTGACCAAATCTCCTCTGGACAGAGAGAAACAGTCCCATTATGACCTGACAATAAGTGCAAAAGATGCTGGTCAACCATCTCTGTCTTCTGAAAAGACAATCAGTGTTGTGGTGTCAGATGTGAATGACAACAGCCCAGAGTTTTCACTGAGTCCATATACTTTCTATGTGACTGAGGGGAACGAGCCTGGAGCCTCTGTGTTCTCAGTTAAAGCTTTTGATCGTGATGAGAACGACAATGCTGGGATTTCATATCATATTCTGAGAGATGCAGGAGAAGGAAACAAGATGGCTTCATTCCTGAATGTAAATTCAGATACTGGACAAATATCAGCTCTGAAAAGCTTTGACTTTGAGACAGTGAAGAGTTTCCAGTTCCAGGTTGTGGCCACAGATGGAGGGAGTCCATCACTGAGCAGCAACGTGACAGTGAAGATATTCATTCTGGATCAGAACGACAACGCTCCAGTCATCCTGTATCCAGTCAGCTCCAACGGTTCTGCTGAAGGTGTGGAGGAGATTCCCCGCAATGTGAACGCAGGACACTTGGTGACTAAAGTGCGAGCCTATGACGCTGATATAGGATACAACGGCTGGTTGCTGTTCTCCCTGCAGGAAGTGACTGAGCACAGTCTGTTTGCTTTGGACCGCTACACAGGACAGATCAGAACACTTCGCTCCTTCACAGAGACAGACGAGGCTGAGCACAAACTGGTGGTGCTGGTGAAAGACAATGGCAACGTGTCTCTGTCAGCAACAGCTACTGTCCTAGTGAAGGTGGTGGAGCCCAAAGAGGCTTTTGCAGCCTCTGATGTGAAGAGCTCCTCAAAGGATGAGGAGGGCAACGATGTGACTTTTTACCTGATGATAACTTTGGCCTCAGTCTCAGTGCTTTTTCTCATCAGCATCATCGTGTTGATTGCCATGCAGTGCTCCAAATCCACAGACTACACTTCTAAATATCTGCAAGAGACCAACTATGATGGGACTCTGTGTCACAGCATCCAGTACAGATCAGGAGACAAACGCTACATGTTGGTTGGACCTAGAATGAGTATAGGATCTACTATAGTCCCTGGTAGCCATGCTAACACTCTGGTGCTGCCAGACAGGAGGAGAGGATCGACTGAGGTAAGAGCTTTGAAATAAGCATCCAGCCATCATATTTTATTGGTGGGATAATTTCTCCACTTGTATTGTTTGTTCACATCCATCACTGAGTCTTAAGGCTCTGTTTCAGAATTCACCAACAGTTAAAATCATTTTGCCATTGAAGATTTGCAGTCAATTAGTGTGAGTTTCCATGTTGTTTTTGTCAGTGGATCAGTTACTGCTCAGTTAGATGTAAGTAACACATGCCTTAAATTATTGTCATTTATGGTCAACAAAATAAACTGAAGTTATGTTTCCACATGCTGTCAAGAGCCTTTGCAGCATTGAGAAAATCATTGATTTCATATACTGTTTTTACCTCTCTTTGTCAGGATCCAGAGATATTTCTCAATTGAGATACTGCGCTGCTTTTTCTCTATGAAATGTACAGAGTATTATTGTAAATTTCTGGTCGCATTTAGGTGTCTGGATTGGATTCAGTTGGAGATTGACTTGAGCCTTGTCCATGGTGCTGAACAGGTTTACTCCGCTTTAACATGGAAAACATGAAACACTCTCCCAGTCCCTGTCAGTCCTTTGATTCAGGTTTTGACGCTTCTCGTTCCTCACACAAACACGAACGAACGGATGATGCACGCACACATAAACCACACATAGACGCCCATTTTTCAACCATTTTGTTGAAATAAGTTTAGTCTAAACCTTCTTAAACAACATGCTCGTTGACTTAATAGTTTGGATATTTCTAAGGAAATTCTTGGAATGGCTGTATGTTGACGGATAAGTATGGGCCCGTTCTCGATATAAAAGAGAGTGCTCCTTAGCTTGTGTTTTCTTGTCTTGACTTGCCTGAGTTTCATTTCAGATCGCATGGTGTCAGTGCAACAGAAGCTTTACAGCTGTGTATTTGTGTCTGTGCGTGTTGGTTCCTCCTCTTTGTCGCTTCATCAATTCGCTGTGGACACAGACGTGTCGGAGCTGACTGGTGCTTTTGGAAAGACTCGTTTTCGCCCCATGTCAGTGATGTTCAGAGGAGAGTTCGTATTTTGAGACGAGGCTGTGTTGTAGTCGATGGATGTAGCGCCTCTTTGTCCTTGTGGATGATTTTTCTTGCCATCGCGTTCAGCCATGGAACAAAGAGGATCCGGGAGACGCTCGGTGCCAGGGTTTGTGTCCTGCTGCCTGGTTGCGGTGCTTCTATGGAGCGGAGCCGCGGCGGAGATCAGATATTCAATCTCTGAGGAGGTAAACGAAGGAAGTGTGGTTGGAAATATAGCGAAAGACCTGGGCCTGGATAAAAGCTCCCTGAAAGACAGGAAGTATCGCATTGTGTCGAGCAGCGCGGAGCCGCTTTTCCACGTCGATCAAAACGATGGCATCCTGTATGTGAGCCGCAAGATCGACAGAGAAGAGGTGTGTGCTCAGAGCAGTACGTGTTTACTCAACCTGAAAACCGTGCTAGAAAACCCTCTGGAGGTGCACTATGTTGAAGTGGAGGTGGTGGATATAAATGATCACTCTCCCACTTTTCCGGAGACAGAAAAAAGGTTAGAAATGCCAGAAAGTGTTTTTCCTGGTGCGAGATTTCAACTGAAACCTGCTCAGGATCGAGACAGTGGACCTTTCTCTGTCCAACATTATAAAATTAGTAATAACGACCATTTCCGGTTGGAGATAAAAGACAAAGGAACAGATGGTAAAATTCCGATTTTAATTGTTCAGAAGTCAGTGGACAGGGAAACAATAGGAAGTCACTCGTTAGTGTTGACTGCTCTAGATGGAGGGAAACCTCCAAAATCGGGTGAAATGAACATTGTAGTAAATGTTTTAGATATTAATGATAATGTTCCTGTCTTTTCTAAAGACGTGTATTCTGTGTTGCTGGATGAAAATACACCTCTGGGTACAGTAATTGTACAAGTAAATGCAACTGATTTAGATGAAGGAACAAATGGAGAAGTAGGTTACTCCTTTAGTAGCAGCATGAATCATGATATTTTACACCTGTTTGACATTAATCCATCAACGGGTGAGATAAGTGTTAAAAGTCTAATAGACTATGAGGATAAAGACAAATATGAAATTGAGATCGAAGCATCAGATAAAGCTTTTCCCCCTCTCACTACAGAGAAAAGCGTGATCATCAAGATAGTTGATGTGAATGACAATGCTCCTGAGATCGAGGTGACCTCATTCTCAAGCTCCATCCCAGAAGATTCCAGACCAGGAACTACTGTTGCCCTGATCAGTGTCAATGACTTGGACTCTGGCCTGAATGGAAAAGTTATCTGCTCCATAAAAGAGGAAGCTGTTCCTTTCATGTTGTCACCATCCATCAAAGACAAAATGTTTTCATTAGTGACCAAATCTCCTCTGGACAGAGAGAAACAGTCCCATTATGACCTGACAATAAGTGCAAAAGATGCTGGTCAACCAGCTCTGTCTTCTGAAAAGACAATCAGTGTTGTGGTGTCAGATGTGAATGACAACAGTCCAGAGTTTTCACTGAGTCCATATACTTTCTATGTGACTGAGGGGAACGAGCCTGGAGCATCTGTGTTCTCAGTTAAAGCTTTTGATCGCGATGAGAACGACAACGCTGTGATTTCATATCATATTCTGAGACATGCAGGAGAAGGAAACAAGATGGCCTCATTCCTAAATGTGAATTCAGACAGTGGTCAGATATCAGCTCTGAAAAGCTTTGACTTTGAGACAGTGAAGAGTTTCCAGTTCCAGGTTGTGGCCACAGATGGAGGGAGTCCATCACTGAGCAGCAACGTGACAGTGAAGGTGTTCATTCTGGATCAGAATGACAACGCTCCAGTAATCCTGTATCCAGTCAGCTCCAACGGTTCTGCTGAAGGTGTGGAGGAGATTCCCCGCAATGTGAACGCAGGACACTTGGTGACTAAAGTGCGAGCCTATGACGCTGATATAGGATATAACGGCTGGTTGCTGTTCTCCCTGCAGGAAGTGACTGAGCACAGTCTGTTTGCTTTGGACCGCTACACAGGACAGATCAGAACACTTCGCTCCTTCACAGAGACAGACGAGACTGAGCACAAACTGGTGGTGCTGGTGAAAGACAATGGCAACGTGTCTCTGTCAGCAACAGCTACTGTCCTAGTGAAAGTGGTGGAGCCCAAAGAGGCTTTTGCAGCTTCTGATGTGAAGAGCTCCTCAAAGGATGAGGAGGGCAACGATGTGACTTTTTACCTGATGATAACGTTGGCCTCAGTCTCAGTGCTTTTTCTCATCAGCATCATCGTGCTGATTGCCATGCAGTGCTCCAAATCTACAGACTACACTTCTAAATATCTGCAAGAGACCAACTATGATGGGACTCTGTGTCACAGCATCCAGTACAGATCAGGAGACAAACGCTACATGTTGGTTGGCCCCAGAATGAGTATAGGATCTACTATAGTCCCTGGTAGCCATGCTAACACTCTGGTGCTGCCTGACAGGAGGAGAGGATCTACTGAGGTAAGAGCTTTGAAATAAGCATCCAGCCATCATATTTTATTTGTGGGAGAAGTTGCCCTATTTGTACTGTTTGTTCACATCTGTCACATACTTTTAATGCTTGGGTTTGGAATTCACCAATTGAAAAAAAAGGTCTTCACTAATTTTTCCTGCCGCTCAAGACTTGCAATTAATTAATCTTTTTTTTGTTGTTGTTGTCAGGCAATCAGTCACTGATCTGTCATATTTTAACATTTTATCAACACTTTTCTGAAACTAAAGCAATTATGCTGCAAATAAATGCATTGATTTTCTTCGGTCCACTGTATCACAACATCTGCTCAAGTTTTCAAGTTGTGTCCATATGTTATCATTACTCTTAACGGCACTGAGAAAATAATTGATTTCAATTCTGGTTCTTACGTTTCTTGGTCAACATTCACACACATTTTCAATTGAGATACTGGACTGCTCTTTGTCTTTAAAATTTTTAGACGTTTACTGTAAATTTCTCATTGTATTTACGTGTCTGGATTGCAGACGGTTGGAGATTGAAATGAGCCTTGTCCATGGTGCTGAACAGATTCACCCTGCTTGAACATGGAGAACATGAACCACTCACAGTCTTTGTCAGTACTTTGATCCAGCTTTTGACGCCTCTCGATCCTCACACCAACACGAACGAACGCATAATGCACGCAAACGTAACCCAAACTTAGACACACATTTTTTTTTACCATTTTGTTGAAACAAGATTCGTCTGAACCTGTTATACAACATATTCGATGACTTATTAGATTTGAGATTTATCAGCAAATCATTCGAGTGGCTATTTGTATTTAGACAGATATGTACGGGCCTGTTCTCGATATAAAATAGAGTGCTTCTTAGCTGAAGTGTTTTCTTGTCTTGACTTGCCTGAGTTTCATTTCAGATCGCATGGTGTCAGTGTAACAGAAGCTTCACAGCTGTGTATTTGTGTCTGTGCGTGTTGGTTCCTCCTCTTTGTCGCTTCATCATTTCGCTGTGGACACAGACGTGTCGAAGCTGACTGGTGCTTTTGGAAAGACTCGTTTTCGCCTCATGTCAGTGATTTTCAGAGAGGGTTCGTATTTTGAGACGAGGCTGTGTTGTAGTCGATGGATGTTGCGCCTCTTTGTCCTTGTGGATGATTTTTCTTGCCATCGCGTTCAGCCATGGAACAAAGAGGATCCGGGAGACGCTCGGTGCCAGGGTTTGTGTCCTGCTGCCTGGTTGCGGTGCTTTTATGGAGCGGAGTCGCGGCGGAGATCAGATATTCAATCTCTGAGGAGGTAAACGAAGGAAGTGTGGTTGGAAATATAGCGAAAGACCTGGGCCTGGATAAAAGCTCCCTGAAAGACAGGAAGTATCGCATTGTGTCGAGCAGCGCGGAGCCGCTTTTCCACGTCGATCAAAACGATGGCATCCTGTATGTGAGCCGCAAGATCGACAGAGAAGAGGTGTGTGCTCAGAGCAGTACGTGTTTACTCAACCTGAAAACCGTGCTAGAAAACCCTCTGGAGGTGCATTATGTTGAGGTGGAGGTGCTGGACATTAACGACCATTCTCCCAGTTTCCCGGAGAAAGAAAAAAGGCTGGAAATATCTGAAAACGTATTTTCTAGAGCGAGGTTTCAGTTGAGAGCAGCTCAGGATCGAGACAGTGGACATTTTTCTGTTCAGCAATACAAACTCAGCAATAACGATCATTTCCGTTTGGAAGTTAAAGATAAAGGTAAAGATGGTAAAATTCCGATATTAATTGTCCAGAAACCACTTGATAGAGAAACAGCAGCAAGTCATTCATTAGTTCTGACTGCTTTTGATGGAGGGAAACCTCCGAAACTGGGGGAAATGAAAATTAATATAAATGTTTTAGATAATAATGATAATGTCCCTGTATTCTCTAAAGATGTTTATTCTGTAACACTAGATGAAAACTCTCCACTAGGTACAATAGTTGTTCAAGTGAATGCTACTGATTTAGATGAAGGAACAAATGGAGAAGTAGGTTACTCCTTTAGTAGCAGCATGAATCATGATATTTTACACCTGTTTGACATTAATCCATCAACGGGTGAGATAAGTGTTAAAAGTCTGATAGACTATGAGGAGAATGACAAATATGAAATTGAGGTTGAAGCATCGGATAAAGCCTTTGCTCCTCTGACTACAGAGAAAAGTGTGATCATCAAGATAGTTGATGTGAATGACAATGCTCCTGAGATCGAGGTCACCTCATTCTCAAGCTCCATCCCAGAAGATTCCAGACCAGGAACTACTGTTGCCCTGATCAGTGTCAATGACTTGGACTCTGGTCTGAATGGAAAAGTTATCTGCTCCATAAAAGAGGAGGATGTTCCTTTCATGTTGTCGCCATCCATCAAAGACAAAATGTTTTCATTAGTGACCAAATCTCCTCTGGACAGAGAGAAACAGTCCCAATATGACCTGACAATAAGTGCAAAAGATGCTGGTCAACCAGCTCTGTCTTCTGAAAAGACAATCAGTGTTGTGGTGTCAGATGTGAATGACAACCGTCCACAGTTTTCATTGAGTCCATATACTTTCTATCTGACTGAGGGGAACGAGCCTGGAGCCTCTGTGTTCTCAGTTAAAGCTTTTGATCGTGATGAGAACGACAACGCTGTGATTTCATATCATATTCTGAGAGATGCAGGAGAAGGAAACAAGATGGCTTCATTCCTGAATGTAAATTCAGACAGTGGTCAGATATCAGCTCTGAAAAGCTTTGACTTTGAGACAGTGAAGAGCTTCCAGTTCCAGGTTGTGGCCACAGATGGAGGGAGTCCATCACTGAGCAGCAACGTGACAGTGAAGGTGTTCATTCTGGATCAGAACGACAACGCTCCAGTCATCCTGTATCCAGTCAGCTCCAACGGTTCTGCTGAAGGTGTGGAGGAGATTCCCCGCAATGTGAACGCAGGACACTTGGTGACTAAAGTGCGAGCCTATGACGCTGATATAGGATATAACGGCTGGTTGCTGTTCTCCCTGCAGGAAGTGACTGAGCACAGTCTGTTTGCTTTGGACCGCTACACAGGACAGATCAGAACACTTCGCTCCTTCACAGAGACAGACGAGACTGAGCACAAACTGGTGGTGCTGGTGAAAGACAATGGCAACGTGTCTCTGTCAGCAACAGCTACTGTCCTAGTGAAAGTGGTGGAGCCCAAAGAGGCTTTTGCAGCTTCTGATGTGAAGAGCTCCTCAAAGGATGAGGAGGGCAACGATGTGACTTTTTACCTGATGATAACATTGGCCTCAGTCTCAGTGCTTTTTCTCATCAGCATCATCGTGCTGATTGCCATGCAGTGCTCCAAAACCACAGACTACACTTCTAAATATCTGCAAGAAACCAACTATGATGGGACTCTGTGTCACAGCATCCAGTACAGATCAGGAGACAAACGCTACATGTTGGTTGGCCCCAGAATGAGTATAGGATCTACTATAGTCCCTGGTAGCCATGCTAACACTCTGGTGCTGCCTGACAGGAGGAGAGGATCTACTGAGGTAAGAACTATCAAAGTGCAAAATTTGAGGTGACTTCACATATTTTTTTATTTCTTCTATGACATTTTTCTCTGTGGTTAATGTTTTGTTTGGCATGACACTGTTTTTTTGGGCCTCATGGTATCCACAAGCAATGATTACCTCTTGTATTTCTTACACCTTTAAGTTTTTGGGGTCTTTGAAAGAAATCAATCAGTATGAGTCGTACAATGCAGTTCATGAATGGCCTCATCCATTTGTCTTTCGACTTCTGCTTTTTGTCATTTATCTCATGTCCAGCTGGCATATGTACTGATAGGTGACTTGGGTTGATTTATGAGGCTTTTGGCAGCAAATTCATTCATACATTCAATGGATTTTATACACAATTTGAATTATAACTTCTGTCACAATTGCTTGTTCATGAATCTGTTATGACCTTGAACTACAGGTTTTAGTCTGAAGGGAAATATGAACTTTTTGAGCAATCTTATATGCATTGATCATCATCATAAAAAGTCAGTAGGCCTTTGTCCATCTGTGATGTAGAACATCAGCTGTGTTCCTGCTGTTTATCTGCTGTCCTTGGTGCTGAAAGTTCTGCATCGCTCTCTTGCTCTCATCTAACTATTCACTTTGGGTTTACTTGTCGCGTGCGTATGTTGTGTGTGTATGTGTGTGTAAGTGTAAGTGTGTGTGCGTTTAGACGCCAGACTTTCAAGATCCACTGTTCCTGATCTAGTATCAGTTTAGCCACCATGCTGTTTCATTTTCCTTGTGAAGGAATTCACGCTTCGTCTTCGTTGGTAGAGTACTTTCAGGAAGCATCCTGGCCCTTGCAGAAGTATACGGACATAACATTGTGAGCTTTGATATCGCTGTAGTGAGCAGAGGGATCGCATGGTGTCAGTGTGTTGGAGCAATAGCAGCTTTTTTCGTGTCGTCATATCATTTTGTTTCCACCTCTTTGTTGCTTCCTCACTTCGTCACCGGCAGCGTCGCTTGGCCGCTCGCTGCTGCCTTCACCGCCTCTGCCTCGAGTCTCCGACATTTCTTTAGCAAAGAGAGCGTTTGCACACACCTATGTGATGGACTAATTTCTTGCAGTGCGATTGTTAATTGGACAACGGATCGACTACATTTTTTTTCTTGTCCATGATGGAACAAAGGGAACACGGGATGAGGAGGACGAGGAGGAGGTGGATCACTTGCGTGGTTGCGGTGCTTCTATGGAGCGCAGCGTCGGCGCAGATCAGATATTCAATCTCTGAGGAGGTAAACGAAGGAAGTGTGGTTGGAAATATAGCGAAAGACCTGGGCCTGGATAAAAGCTCCCTGAAAGACAGGAAGTATCGCATTGTGTCGAGCAGCGCGGAGCCGCTTTTCCACGTCGATCAAAACGATGGCATCCTGTATGTGAGCCGCAAGATCGACAGAGAAGAGGTGTGTGCTCAGAGCAGTGCGTGTTTACTCAACCTGAAAACCGTGCTAGAAAACCCTCTGGAGGTGCACTATGTTGTTGTCGAGGTGCTGGATATAAATGATTACTCTCCCAGTTTCCCTGAAAAAAATAAAAGGTTGGAAATATCCGAGAGTGTGATTCCCGGAGCGAGGTTTCAGCTTCAAGCCGCACATGATCCAGACAGTGGACCTTTCTCTGTGCAACATTATAAGCTCAGTAACAACGAGCATTTCCGTTTAGAAGTTAGAGATAAAGGTGAAGATGGTAAAATACCGATATTAATTGTTCAAAAGTCTCTTGACAGAGAAACGGCAACAAGTTATTCATTAGTGCTGACTGCTCTGGATGGGGGAAAACCTCCGAAATCAGGTAATATGAACATTTTCATTAATGTTTTGGACATTAACGATAATGCACCTATTTTTTCGAAAGATGTTTATTCTGTGAAGCTTAATGAAAACGCTCCATTTGGTACAGTTGTTTTACAAGTAAATGCAACTGATCTAGATGAAGGACCAAATGGAGAAGTAGGTTACTTATTTAGTAGTGGAACAAATAAACGAATATTAAACCTATTTGACATTAATCCACTGACTGGTGAGATAACTGTTAAAGGTCAAATAGACTATGAAGAGAAGGACAAATATGAAATTGAGATTGAAGCATCAGATAAAGCTTTTGCTCAACTCACAACAGAGAAAAGTGTGATTATCAAGATAGTTGATGTGAATGATAATACTCCTGAGATCGAGGTCACCTCATTCTCAAGCTCCATCCCAGAAGATTCCAGACCAGGAACTACTGTTGCCCTGATCAGTGTCAATGACTTGGACTCTGGTCTGAATGGAAAAGTTATTTGCTCCATAAAAGAGGAGGATGTTCCTTTCATGTTATCTCCATCATTACAAGACAAAATGTTTTCATTAGTGACCAAATCTGCTCTGGACAGAGAGAAACAGTCCCATTATGACCTGACAATAAGTGCAAAAGATGCTGGTCAACCATCTCTTTCTTCTGAAAAGACAATCAGTGTTGTGGTGTCAGATGTGAATGACAACAGTCCAGAGTTTTCACTGAGTCCATATACTTTCTATGTGACTGAGGGGAACGAGCCTGGAGCCTCTGTGTTCTCAGTTAAAGCTTTTGATCGTGATGAGAACGACAATGCTGTGATTTCATATCATATTCTGAGAGATGCAGGAGAAGGAAACAAGATGGCTTCATTCCTGAATGTGAATTCAGACAGTGGTCAGATATCAGCTCTGAAAAACTTTGACTTTGAGACAGTGAAGAGCTTCCAGTTCCAGGTTGTGGCCACAGATGGAGGGAGTCCATCACTGAGCAGCAACGTGACAGTGAAGGTGTTCATTCTGGATCAGAACGACAACGCTCCAGTCATCCTGTATCCAGTCAGCTCCAACGGTTCTGCTGAAGGTGTGGAGGAGATTCCCCGCAATGTGATCGCAGGACACTTGGTGACTAAAGTGCGAGCCTATGACGCTGATATAGGATATAACGGCTGGTTGCTGTTCTCCCTGCAGGAAGTGACTGAGCACAGTCTGTTTGCTTTGGACCGCTACACAGGACAGATCAGAACACTTCGCTCCTTCACAGAGACAGACGAGGCTGAGCACAAACTGGTGGTGCTGGTGAAAGACAATGGCAACGTGTCTCTGTCAGCAACAGCTACTGTCCTAGTGAAAGTGGTGGAGCCCAAAGAGGCTTTTGCAGCTTCTGATGTGAAGAGCTCCTCAAAGGATGAGGAGGGCAATGATGTGACTTTTTACCTGATGATAACTTTGGCCTCAGTCTCAGTGCTTTTTCTCATCAGCATCATAGTGCTGATTGCAATGCAGTGCTCCAAATCCACAGACTACACTTCTAAATATCTGCAAGAGACCAACTATGATGGGACTCTGTGTCACAGCATCCAGTACAGATCTGGAGACAAACGCTACATGTTGGTTGGCCCCAGAATGAGTATAGGATCTACTGTAGTCCCTGGTAGCCATGCTAACACTCTGGTGCTGCCAGACAGGAGGAGAGGATCTACTGAGGTAAGAACTATCAAAGTGCAAAGTTTGAGGTGACTCCACGTATTTTTTTAATTTCTTCTATAAAGTTTTTCTCTGTGGTTGATGTTTTATTTGGCATGACAGTTTATTTGGGCCTCATGGTATCCACAAGCAATGATTACCTCTTGTATTCCTAACACCTTGAATTTTTTTTGTCTTTCAAAGAAATCAATCAGTATGAATGGCCTCATCTGTTAGTCTTTCGACTTCTTCTGTTTGTCAGTTATCTCATGTCCAGCTGGCATGTGTACTGATAGGTGACTTGGGTTGGTTTTTGTTAGGCTTTTGGCAGCAAATTCATCCATACATTTAGTGGATTTTATACACATTTCTAAATGTAACTTCAGTCAAAACGGCTTGTTAATCAATCTGTTATGATCTTGAACTCCAGGTTTTAGTTTGAAGACAAATATAAACGTTTTTGAGCAATCTTATATGCATTGATCAGCACATGAATATTTTTTGCAATATCACATTCATCATAAAAAGTCAGGAGGCATTTGTCCATTTGTGATGTATAACATCAGCTGTGTTCCTGCGGTTTATCTGCTGTCCATGGTGTTGAAGGTTCTGCTTTGCTCTCTTGCTCTCATCTAACTCATCAAAAGTCACTTCGGCTTTACTTGTCGCATACATATGTTCTGTGTGTTGGGAAGTCTCTTGTATGGAACAAGTGGCATAGCAGATGTCATTTCAGTTATTTTCTCCTGAACTCCCTCACGGTAAAGCTGAATTTGTAGTTTGTTGTGTTGGGAGCAATGTGTCCATTGAAACTGTGAAAAAAAGAAAAAATAATCCCTTTAATATTTTTGGTTACTCACTGACACCACATAATGTTTATTTACTGCATATATCATGCAGCCATCATATACAATTGTGTCTTTGACAGGACACCTGATTTTTTTCTTGGTTTATACCCCAGATCCCTTGGGATCTTTGATCCTGGATATATGTCTTTACATCTAAAAAATGTCTTTCTCATGGCCGTTGACTCTAGACATGTTGACGCCACTGGTGTCTTGTTGAATGTATAGCTACAATTATTGGTGGTAATTGTGGCCAAACATTATAATAAAGCATTCTTTGTCATCTTTATCTTCTTGTCTCCCAACTCACATTCACGATAATGATTAAGATCAGTCGCTACTAAACAGTGCTTACATCACACTGCTTTACATTTATTGCGAGGCCAATGACAATCATTCTTATAATTACAAACAACACATAATGAAAAACTAGGAAGTGAACTCCACTTGAATTATGGGGGCCGAAAAGTCAGTTCGGCACTGAGAAAAACGGACGAAACGTGGCAGTGTTTGAATAGATTTGTTGCGGGTGACTGTGACGTGTCCAGACCACTGTCCACGGTTCTGAACGTGCTTTGCTTCTTTTCATCTCTGGGTCTCAAGACACGGCGCAGACATATGACATGTCATTTACGTATTAGTATGGATTTCAGTGTTAAAGCCGTGTTTTGTTTTCGACCATGTTGAGACGTGGTTTGTCGACTACTGCGGTCAGACTGGACAGCACATGGTTTCGAACACTTCAACAGCGTAGTGATTCGACAGCTGTGGGTGGAAATGAAGGCAAACGAATAGATAATTATATCTTAGTTGTTGAAATGTAAAAATCGCGTTCAATTTGTTGTTCCGTAGTGAGAGAGGAGGACGCATGGTGTCAGTAAAATGTCGACATTGGTTGTTGTAGGAGCTCCACGTCACTGCTACTCGGCACCACCTCCACTTAACGTTTTCCCCCAGTCCATTCACCATTGTCTCTGTGCTTCTTCGGGTGAACGGCTCGCTTAAAACGCTTTCGGGTTATGATGTGAATAGCAGCTTACGAAGAGGAACGTGTTGGATTTTGTCTTTCTTGCGCCCATATGGTCTTTCTGTTGAACTGCGCGCGTTTCTGGATCTGACCATGGAACACAGAATGAACCAGCGACGGAGGACGAGGGGGTTTGTGTCCTGCTGCCTGGTTGCGGTGCTTCTATGGAGCGGAGCCGCGGCGCAGATCAGATATTCAATCTCTGAGGAGGTAAACGAAGGAAGTGTGGTTGGAAATATAGCGAAAGACCTGGGCCTGGATAAAAGCTCCCTGAAAGACAGGAAGTATCGCATTGTGTCGAGCAACGCGGAGCCGCTTTTCCACGTCGATCAAAACGATGGCATCCTGTACGTGAGCCGCAAGATCGACAGAGAAGAGGTGTGTGCTCAGAGCAGTACGTGTTTACTCAACCTGAAAACCGTGCTAGAAAACCCTCTGGAGGTGCACTATGTTGTTGTGGAGGTCTTGGATATAAATGATCACTCTCCCGGATTCCCTGAAAAAGATAAAAGGTTTGAAATCTCCGAGAATGTGATTCCCGGAGCGAGATTTCAGCTGAAAGCCGCTCACGATCCAGACAGTGGGCATTTCTCTGTCCAGCATTATAAACTCAGTAACAACGAACACTTCCGTTTGGAAGTTAAAGAAAAAAGAGAAGATGGTAAAATACCGATATTAATTGTTCAAAAGTCTCTAGACAGGGAAACAGCAGGAAGTCATTCATTAGTGCTGACTGCTCTAGATGGAGGCAAACCTCCGAAAACTGGTAATATGGACATTTTAGTGAATGTTTTAGATATAAATGATAATGCACCTGTTTTCTCGAAAGACATTTACTCCGTGATGCTTAATGAAAACGCTCCATTAGGCACAATAGTCATACAAGTGAATGCAACTGATCTAGATGAAGGACCAAATGGAGAAATAGGTTACTCATTTAGTAGTAGCATGAATCAAAATATATTAAACTTGTTTGACATTAATCCACTGACTGGTGAGATTAATATTAAAGGTCTAATAGACTATGAGGAGAAGGACATATATGAAATTGAAATTGAGGCATCAGATAAAGGTCTTGCTCCTCTAACTACAGAGAAAAGTGTGATTATCAAGATAGTTGATATGAATGACAATGCTCCTGAGATCGAGGTCACCTCATTCTCAAGCTCCATCCCAGAAGATTCCAGACCAGGAACTACTGTTGCCCTGATCAGTGTCAATGACTTGGACTCTGGTCTGAATGGAAAAGTTATTTGTTTTGTAAAAGAGGAAGATGTTCCTTTCACGTTATCTCCATCATTACAAGATAATATGTTTTCATTAGTGACCAAATCTCCTCTGGACAGAGAGAAACAGTCCCATTATGACCTGACAATAAGTGCAAAAGATGCTGGTCAACCAGCTCTGTCTTCTGAAAAAACAATCAGTGTTGTGGTGTCAGATGTGAATGACAACAGTCCAGAGTTTTCACTGAGTCCATATACTTTCTATGTGACTGAGGGGAACGAGCCTGGAGCCTCTGTGTTCTCAGTTAAAGCTTTTGATCGTGATGAGAACGACAACGCTGTGATTTCATATCATATTCTGAGAGATGCAGGAGAAGGAAACAAGATGGCTTCATTCCTGAATGTAAATTCAGATACTGGACAAATATCAGCTCTGAAAAGCTTTGACTTTGAGACAGTGAAGAGTTTCCAGTTCCAGGTTGTGGCCACAGATGGAGGGAGTCCATCACTGAGCAGCAACGTGACAGCGAAGGTGTTCATTCTGGATCAGAACGACAACGCTCCAGTCATCCTGTATCCAGTCAGCTCCAACGGTTCTGCTGAAGGTGTGGAGGAGATTCCCCGCAATGTGAACGCAGGACACTTGGTGACCAAAGTGCGAGCCTATGACGCTGATATAGGGTATAACGGCTGGTTGCTGTTCTCCCTGCAGGAAGTGACTGAGCACAGTCTGTTTGCTTTGGACCGCTACACAGGACAGATCAGAACACTTCGCTCCTTCACAGAGACAGACGAGGCTGAGCACAAACTGGTGGTGCTGGTGAAAGACAATGGCAATGTGTCTCTGTCAGCAACAGCTACTGTCCTAGTGAAAGTGGTGGAGTCCAAAGAGGCTTTTGCAGCCTCTGATGTGAAGAGCTCCCCAAAGGATGAGGAGGGCGACGATGTGACTTTTTACCTGATGATAACATTGGCCTCAGTCTCAGTGCTTTTTCTCATCAGCATCATCGTGCTGATTGCCATGCAGTGCTCCAAATCCACAGACTACACTTCTAAATATCTGCAAGAGACCAACTATGATGGGACTCTGTGTCACAGCATCCAGTACAGATCAGGAGACAAACGCTACATGTTGGTTGGACCTAGAATGAGTATAGGATCTACTATAGTCCCTGGTAGCCATGCTAACACTCTGGTGCTGCCAGACAGGAGGAGAGGATCTACTGAGGTAAGAGCTTTGAAATAAGCATCCAGCCATCATATTTTATTTGTGGGAGAAGTTGCCCTATTCGTACTGTTTGTTCACATCTGTCATGTACTTTTAATGCTTGGGTTTGGAATTCACCAATTGTGAAAAAAAAGTCTTCACTTATTTTTCCTGCCGCTCAAGACTTGCAGTTAATTCATGTTTTTTTTTTATTGTTGTCAGGTAATCAGTCTCTGATTTGTCATATTTAAAATTTTTTGATACTTGTCTGAAACTAATGCAATCACGCTGCAAATAAATGCATTGATTTTTTGAGGCCCGCTGTGCCACAACACCACTCTTCTCAGGTTTTCAAGTTGTGTCCATATGTGAATAAGTCTTTACGACACTGAGAAAATCTTTGATTTCAAAATCGTTCTTACGTTTCTTGGTCAATATTCACACATATTTTCAATTGAAATACTGGTCTAATCTTTGTCTTTAAAATATACATACAAATATACAGTAAATTTCTCGTCGCGTTTAGGTGCCTG
Organism: Karalla daura; assembly: GCA_029224185.1. Classification (NCBI taxonomy): domain Eukaryota; kingdom Metazoa; phylum Chordata; class Actinopteri; order Chaetodontiformes; family Leiognathidae; genus Karalla; species Karalla daura. Next base: position 18,870,596 of record CM055195.1, read on the forward strand.
GATTGTAGAGAGCTGAAGATTGACTTGAGCCTTGTCCATGGTGCTGAACAGACTTACTCTGGTTAAACATGGAGAACATGAAACACTCTCACAGTCTCTGTCAGTCCTCTGATTCAGGTTTCGGTGTTTCTCGCATCTCACTCAAACACGAACAAACGCATGACGCACGCACACGTAACCCACACATAGACGCACATATTTATTCATTTATTTTTTTTACCATTGTGCTTAAACAAGTTTAGTCTAAACCTGTTTTAACAATTTTCTCGTTGACTTATTCGTTTGGAGATTTTTAAGGGGATACTTGGAAAGGCTGTTTGTATTTAGACAGATACTCGTTGGCCCATTGTCGATACGAAATAGATTGCTCCTTAGCTTGTGGTTTCCTGTCTTGACTCTACTCAGTTTCATTTCAGATCGCATGGTGTCAGTGTAACAGAAGCTTTACAGCTGTGTATTTGTGTGGTGCGTGTTGGTTCCTCCTCTTTGTCGCTTCATCATTTCGCTGTGGACACAGACGTGTCGGAGCTGACTGGTGCTTTTCGAAAGACTCGTTTTCGCCTCATGTCAGTGATTTTCAGAGGGTTCGTATTTTGAGACGAGGCTGTGTTGTAGTCGATGGATGCAGCGCGTCTTTGTCCTTGTGGATGATTGTTCTTGAGATCGCGTTCAGCCATGGAACAAAGAGGATCCGGGAGACGCTCGGTGCCAGGGTTTGTGTCCTGCTGCCTGGTTGCGGTGCTTCTATGGAGCGGAGCCGCGGCGGAGATCAGATATTCAATCTCTGAGGAGGTAAACGAAGGAAGTGTGGTTGGAAATATAGCGAAAGACCTGGGCCTGGATAAAAGCTCCCTGAAAGACAGGAAGTATCGCATTGTGTCGAGCAGCGCGGAGCCGCTTTTCCACGTCGATCAAAACGATGGCATCCTGTATGTGAGCCGCAAGATTGACAGAGAAGAGGTGTGTGCTCAGAGCAGTACGTGTTTACTCAACCTGAAAACCGTGCTAGAAAATCCTCTGGAGGTGCATTATGTTGAGGTGGAGGTGGTGGATATTAACGATCACTCTCCCAGTTTCCCGGAGAAAGATAAACGGTTGGAAATATCAGAGTCAGTATTACCCGGAGCCAGATTTCAGTTGAAAGCTTCACAGGATCGAGATAGTGGACATTTCTCTGTACAGCATTATAAACTCAGTAATAACGAGTACTTTCGATTAGAAGTAAAGGACAAGGGGGAGGATGGGAAAATACCAATACTGATTGTTCAAAAGTCCTTAGACAGGGAAACTGCAGCGACCCATTCATTAGTTCTGACTGCTCTAGATGGAGGGAAACCCCCAAAATCTGGTAACATGAACATTTTAGTTCATGTTTTAGATATAAATGATAATGCACCTGTTTTTGCAAAGGAGATGTATTCCTTTAAACTCGATGAAAATGCTCCACTGGGTACTACAGTCGTTCAAGTGAATGCAACTGATTTAGATGAAGGTACTAATGGACAAGTAGCTTACTCATTTAGTAGTAGTATGAATCAAAAGATATTAAACCTATTTGACATTAATCCACTGACAGGTGAGATATCTGTAAAAGGTCTAATAGATTATGAAGAGAAGGACAAATATGAAATTGAGGTCGAAGCATCAGATAAAGCCTTTGCTCCTCTGACTACAGAGAAAAGCGTGATCATCAAGATAGTCGATGTGAATGATAATGCTCCTGAGATTGAGGTCACCTCATTCTCAAGCTCCATCCCAGAAGATTCCAGACCAGGAACTACTGTTGCCCTGATCAGTGTCAATGACTTGGACTCTGGTCTGAATGGAAAAGTTATTTGCTCCATAAAAGAGGAGGATGTTCCTTTCATGTTGTCACCATCCATCAAAGACAGGATGTTTTCATTAGTGACCAAATCTCCTCTGGACAGAGAGAAACAGTCCCAATATGACCTGACAATAAGTGCAAAAGATGCTGGTCAACCAGCTCTGTCTTCTGAAAAGACAATCAGTGTTGTGGTGTCAGATGTGAATGACAACAGTCCAGAGTTTTCACTGAGTCCATATACTTTCTATCTGACTGAGGGGAACGAGCCTGGAGCCTCTGTGTTCTCAGTTAAAGCTTTTGATCGTGATGAGAACGACAACGCTGTGATTTCATATCATATTCTGAGAGATGCAGGAGAAGGAAACAAGATGGCTTCATTCCTGAATGTGAATTCAGACAGTGGGCAGATATCAGCTCTGAAAAGCTTTGACTTTGAGACAGTGAAGAGCTTCCAGTTCCAGGTTGTGGCCACAGATGGAGGGAGTCCATCACTGAGCAGCAACGTGACAGTGAAGGTGTTCATTCTGGATCAGAACGACAACGCTCCAGTCATCCTGTATCCAGTCAGCTCCAACGGTTCTGCTGAAGGTGTGGAGGAGATTCCCCGCAATGTGATCGCAGGACACTTGGTGACGAAAGTGCGAGCCTATGACGCTGATATCGGATATAACGGCTGGTTGCTGTTCTCCCTGCAGGAAGTGACTGAGCACAGTCTGTTTGCTTTGGACCGCTACACAGGACAGATCAGAACACTTCGCTCCTTCACAGAGACAGACGAGGCTGAGCACAAACTGGTGGTGCTGGTGAAAGACAATGGCAACGTGTCTCTGTCAGCAACAGCTACTGTCCTAGTGAAAGTGGTGGAGCCCAAAGAGGCTTTTGCAGTCTCTGATGTGAAGAGCTCCTCAAAGGATGAGGAGGGCAACGATGTGACTTTTTACCTGATGATAACTTTGGCCTCAGTCTCAGTGCTTTTTCTCATCAGCATCATCGTGCTGATTGCCATGCAGTGCTCCAAATCCACAGACTACACTTCTAAATATCTGCAAGAGACCAACTATGATGGGACTCTGTGTCACAGCATCCAGTACAGATCAGGAGACAAACGCTATATGTTGGTTGGACCTAGAATGAGTATAGGATCTACTATAGTCCCTGGTAGCCATGCTAACACTCTGGTGCTGCCAGACAGGAGGAGGGGATCCACTGAGGTAAGGGAACTTTCTACAAACTTGCTTTTTTCTTTCCATTTGATCTAGTTACTGAGCATTAATATTGTGTGCAATGGAGGATGTTCATGACTGACACCTGAGCAATTTCTGTGTTTTAGCTGATTTATTTTATCAGGTATTTGGCTGCGTTTATGCATATATGAGCCCTGTAGTGGGAGTTATATCTGGTCAATGTGAATATGTGTTTCACACCTCATTTGATGTGAGACTTTTTTGTCACAGGCTGTCAGTTTTCTGTGATTGCAATCTTTGTGAGTGTTCAGTTTGATTACTTTTTCTCTCCTCTTATCTTATACTCTATGCTTTCATGACTATGTGGTAGTATGTTGTGTAACAGTGTATGGATCTGTCTGGTGTCATTTTAAATATCTGGCGTGATCTAATTTCAGTGAATTTTCACTCGTCTGTTTTATAAACCATATGTTTCTAAGAAGATCAACCTTTGTGTCTCAGTCCCCACAATTTGTTCATAAAATCACAGTACACATTTTGATAAAGTCACACTAGTCCTCTGAATCCTAAAATTAGGTTCAAATTAATGTGTACAATGGCAGTCATTCTCTGCTGTCATCAAACAATTTCTTTTCACAAGGTTATTTAAAATATCGAGTTTGTCTCGTGAAAATGTGTCTCCATATTTATTTTTTCCGTCTTCTATATTTAGTCATACATTAGTTTCATCAACGATATCATTCACAGTGTATTTAGGTGTTACAAACGTAGCGACGTCTCTACAGCATGGTTTGTGCTCGCATGGTGTCAGTGCTCTGTAAGAAGTCAGCAGCAGAGCTTCACGTCACTGCTTTGTGGTTCCACCTCTTCACATTTAGCTTTGGACTCGGAGCCGTACTGTTCCCTGCCCATTGTGTCTTTGTGGAAAGCCTGTTTGGTACGCTTTCTGGAGACGCGGAAAGAGATAATTTTACGGGGAGATGTTGCATTTTGTTGAGACAAGGTGGACGTTATTTTCGTGATGGATTGTTGATGGTTTCGCGTTCAGTCATGGAACAAAGAGGATCCGGGAGACGCTCGGTGCCAGGGTTTGTGTCCTGCTGCCTGGTTGCGGTGCTTCTATGGAGCGGAGCCGCGGCGGAGATCAGATATTCAATCTCTGAGGAGGTAAACGAAGGAAGTGTGGTTGGAAATATAGCGAAAGACCTGGGCCTGGATAAAAGCTCCCTGAAAGACAGGAAGTATCGCATTGTGTCGAGCAGCGCGGAGCCGCTTTTCCACGTCGATCAAAACGATGGCATCCTGTATGTGAGCCGCAAGATTGACAGAGAAGAGGTGTGTGCTCAGAGCAGTACGTGTTTACTCAACCTGAAAACCGTGCTAGAAAATCCTCTGGAGGTGCATTATGTTGAGGTGGAGGTGGTGGATATTAACGATCACTCTCCCACTTTCCCGGAGACAGACAAAAGATTGGATATTTCTGAGTCAGTACTACCCGGAGCGAGATTTCAGCTGAAACCTGCTCGGGATTCAGACAGTGGACATTTCTCTGTGCAACAATATAAACTCAGTGGCAATGACCATTTTCGATTGGAGGTTAGAGATAAAGGCAAAGATGGTAAAATACCTATCTTGGTGTTGCAGAAATCCGTAGACAGGGAGGCAGGAGGGAGTCATTCATTAGTGCTGACGGCTCTGGATGGAGGGAAACCTCCAAAATCTGGTGAAATTCAAATTTTGATAAATGTTTTGGATGTCAACGATAATACACCTATTTTTTCGCAAGATGGTTACTCTCTCAACCTCTATGAAAACACTCCAGTAGGTACCACTGTAATACAAGTTAATGCAACTGATTCAGATGAAGGTCAGAATGGAGAGGTGTTTTATTCGTTTGGTAACAGTGTAAGCAATAAGATATTTACACTATTTGACATAAATCCATCAACAGGTGAGATAGTTGTTAAAGGTCTAATAGATTATGAAGAAAATGACAGATATGAAATTGAGATTGAAGCATCAGATAAAGGTCTGGCTCCTTTAACGACAGAGAAAAGTGTGATCATCAAGATAGTTGATGTGAATGATAATGCTCCTGAGATCGAGGTCACCTCATTCTCAAGTTCCATCCCAGAAGATTCCAGACCAGGAACTACTGTTGCCCTGATCAGTGTCAATGACTTGGACTCTGGTCTGAATGGAAAAGTTATTTGCTCCATAAAAGAGGAGGACGTTCCTTTCATGTTGTCACCCTCCATCAAAGACAAAATGTTTTCATTAGTGACCAAATCTCCTCTGGACAGAGAGAAACAGTCCCATTATGACCTGACAATAAGTGCAAAAGATGCTGGTCAACCAGCTCTGTCTTCTGAAAAGACAATCAGTGTTGTGGTGTCAGATGTGAATGACAACAGCCCAGAGTTTTCACTGAGTCCATATACTTTCTATGTGACTGAGGGGAACGAGCCTGGAGCCTCTGTGTTCTCAGTTAAAGCTTTTGATCGTGATGAGAACGACAATGCTGTGATTTCATATCATATTCTGAGAGATGCAGGAGAAGGAAACAAGATGGCTTCATTCCTGAATGTGAATTCAGACAGTGGGCAGATATCAGCTCTGAAAAGCTTTGACTTTGAGACAGTGAAGAGTTTCCAGTTCCAGGTTGTGGCCACAGATGGAGGGAGTCCATCACTGAGCAGCAACGTGACAGTGAAGGTGTTCATTCTGGATCAGAACGACAACGCTCCAGTCATCCTGTATCCAGTCAGCTCCAACGGTTCTGCTGAAGGTGTGGAGGAGATTCCCCGCAATGTGAACGCAGGACACTTGGTGACGAAAGTGCGAGCCTATGACGCTGACATAGGATATAACGGCTGGTTGCTGTTCTCCCTGCAGAAAGTGACTGAGCACAGTCTGTTTGCTTTGGACCGCTACACAGGACAGATCAGAACACTTCGCTCCTTCACAGAGACAGACGAGGCTGAGCACAAACTGGTGGTGCTGGTGAAAGACAATGGCAACGTGTCTCTGTCAGCAACAGCTACTGTCCTTGTGAAGGTGGTGGAGCCCAAAGAGGCTTTTGCAGCTTCTGATGTGAAGAGCTCCACAAAGGATGAGGAGGGCAACGATGTGACTTTTTACCTGATGATAACTTTGGCCTCAGTCTCCGTGCTTTTTCTCATCAGCATCATTGTGCTGATTGCCATGCAGTGCTCCAAATCCACAGACTACACTTCTAAATATCTGCAAGAGACCAACTATGATGGGACTCTGTGTCACAGCATCCAGTACAGATCAGGAGACAAACGCTACATGTTGGTTGGACCTAGAATGAGTATAGGATCTACTATAGTCCCTGGTAGCCATGCTAACACTCTGGTGCTGCCAGACAGGAGGAGAGGATCTACTGAGGTAAGACATACTGAATCCCAATGTTCTTTCCCTATGAATTTACTTTACAAGTGAAAATTGAGTTTTATATGTCGATAGGAACATTTCCATAAATGAAAAGACCACTGGATTGATCTTGTTTCAGACTTTCTCCAAGGAGTCCTCTCAGTAATACTGAATCACTATGTCACCTTGTTTGCTTGTTGTTGTGTTTTTTGAGTCTGCACTTACACATATTCAATTTGCTTGTCATAGCAATAGACTAGGCTTTAAATTATTTTTTAAGTGTTTAAATTTGGTTATGGACGAAGGGGGGCCCAGCACTGGCTCAGGTGTATGGGATAGACTGATAAGATACTCCTCAAAGCCAGTGTCAGAGAACCTGGTGAAGGAAAATACTTCTGTATAAAAGATGGAGACCAAGCAGGTTTATTTTGCTTAGGTAAACTGTAAGTGTATCTGTGCTGCATGCAATCAAACAAAGAGTACCTTGTCCTGCTTTGTTGGTCTGATTCCTTGAAATAGAGGAAGGAGCACCTGCCACATTTCTAAAGTTTTACACTTTGGCAAATACTTAACAATGTTGAGACTATGGAACTGCTGCCGTAGTAGCACTGAGTCTTGTCAGTGAATGTGAAACAGTTTTTCTCATTGATAGACTATTTGTCACAAATCGTTTTCTATGCAGATGGTATTGCCGATCATTTCATTGGCTGTTTTATTTCTTCTCATGTATTGTAACAAGCTTTCATAGGACCGCAGTTGTGTTTTTCTTCTTATAATGTTTAATTTTTTGGCTGCTATAATTTCACAAGACGGAGCTTATCAGTGGTCATGAAAATAGTTCTATTCTTTATTATATGCCATGTGCATGTATATAAGAACATAATCAGTGACTGACCAGTTCCAAGTTATTTCTCTTTTAGAACCTGTCACCAGTTTGATAACGTTCCACCCATTTGTCTACAGCCATATTTTCCTTCTCACAGGCTGGAAGGTTCTTGACCTTATGCTAAACGTCATCCAGTTTTTATATACTTTCTAAATGCATATTCTCAAATGTTTATGCTGCACATTTAATTGCAACTCACTTCCTGAAACATTGCATTTAGATTATTGTAAACCCGTCCTCAAAAAGGTTGCTGATTGGTGACAGTTCAGCACTATCACAGTATCCTCAACACACTCCGACACAGAAATCTCATTCACTTTTCCTGGTGCTTAATGACTTTGCTCTAGGTCTCCAGAGTTTGGATATATATATATATTTTTAAAAATTGGACTTTTGGAGGAGGTACTACTGTTGCATCGATTATTAAGATTTATTTTGAATGTCTTCATACCATTGGTAAACCTTCTGCTCACTCTTCAGGCTATTTGCAGTTTATATGTCCAGACTGAGGGATCACGAGTTCAGCGCATGAAATAATCGTGTATCCACTTATAATAACTTATTTGGGTGTTATAAACGTAGCGACGTGTCTACAGCATGGTGTGTGGTCGCATGGTGTCAGTGCTCTGTAAGAAGTCAGCAGCAGAGCTTCACGTCACTGCTTTGTGGTTCCACCTCTTCACATTTAGCTTTGGACTCGGAGCCGTCCTGTTCCCTGCCCATTGTGTCTTTGTGGAAAGCCTGTTTGGTCGACCTTCTGGTGTCGCGGAAAGAGATACTTTTACGGGGAGGTGTTGCATTTTGTTGAGACAAGGTGGACGTTATTTTCGTGATGGATTGTTGATGGTTTCGCGTTCAGCCATGGAACAAAGAGGACCCGGGAGACGCTCGGTGCCAGGGTTTGTGTCCTGCTGCCTGGTTGCGCTGCTTCTATGGAGCGGAGCCGCGGCGGAGATCAGATATTCAATCTCTGAGGAGGTAAACGAAGGAAGTGTGGTTGGAAATATAGCGAAAGACCTGGGCCTGGATAAAAGCTCCCTGAAAGACAGGAAGTATCGCATTGTGTCGAGCAGCGCGGAGCCGCTTTTCCACGTCGATCAAAACGATGGCATCCTGTATGTGAGCCGCAAGATCGACAGGGAAGAAGTGTGTGCTCAGAGCAGTACGTGTTTACTCAACCTGAAAACCGTGATAGAAAACCCTCTGGAGGTGCACTATGTTGAGGTGGAGGTGGTGGATATGAATGATCACTCTCCCAGTTTCCCGGAGACAGAGACGCATTTGGAGATTTCTGAGTCAGTATTTCCCGGAGTTCGCATACAGATGAAAGCATCGCGGGATGCGGACAGTGGTCATTTTTCCGTACAGCGATATAAACTCAGCGAAAATGAACATTTTCGTCTGGAGGTTAAAGACAAAGGAGAAGATGGGAAAATACCTATTTTGGTTGTTCAAAAGTCTTTAGACAGGGAAACGTCAGGAAAGCATTCATTAGTGCTGACAGCACTGGATGGAGGGAAACCTCCCAAATCGGGTGAAATGAAAATTCTGGTAAATGTTTTAGACATTAATGACAATGCGCCTGTTTTTTCAAAAGACGTTTATTCTGTGATGCTTGAAGAAAACACTCCAGTCGGTACAGTAGTTGTTCAAGTGAATGCAACTGATCTAGATGAAGGAACAAATGGAGAAGTAGGGTACTCTTTTCCCAGCAGTATAAATCAAAAATTACTGAAACTATTCGAAATAAATCCAGTGACAGGTGAGGTTGTTGTAAAAGGTCTAATAGATTATGAGGAGAAGGACAAATATGAACTTGAGATTCAAGCATCAGATAAAGCTTTTCCTCCTCTGGCTACAGAGAAAAGTGTGATTATCAAGATAGTTGATGTGAATGACAATGCTCCTGAGATCGAGGTCACCTCATTCTCAAGCTCCATCCCAGAAGATTCCAGACCAGGAACTACTGTTGCCCTGATCAGTGTCAATGACTTGGACTCTGGTCTGAATGGAAAAGTTATTTGCTCCATAAAAGAGGAAGCTGTTCCTTTCATGTTGTCACCATCCATAAAAGACAAAATGTTTTCATTAGTGACCAAATCTCCTCTGGACAGAGAGAAACAGTCCCATTATGACCTGACAATAAGTGCAAAAGATGCTGGTCAACCAGCTCTGTCTTCTGAAAAGACAATCAGTGTTGTGGTGTCAGATGTGAATGACAACAGTCCAGAGTTTTCACTGAGTCCATATACTTTCAATGTGACTGAGGGGAACGAGCCTGGAGCCTCTGTGTTCTCAGTTAAAGCTTTTGATCGCGATGAGAACGACAACTCTGTGATTTCATATCATATTCTGAGAGATGCAGGAGAAGGAAACAAGATGGCCTCATTCCTGAATGTGAATTCAGACAGTGGTCAGATATCAGCTCTGAAAAGCTTTGACTTTGAGACAGTGAAGAGTTTCCAGTTCCAGGTTGTGGCCACAGATGGAGGGAATCCATCACTGAGCAGCAACGTGACAGTGAAGGTGTTCATTCTGGATCAGAACGACAACGCTCCAGTCATCCTGTATCCAGTCAGCTCCAACGGTTCTGCTGAAGGTGTGGAGGAGATTCCCCGCAATGTGAACGCAGGACACTTGGTGACTAAAGTGCGAGCCTATGACGCTGATATAGGATATAACGGCTGGTTGCTGTTCTCCCTGCAGGAAGTGACTGAGCACAGTCTGTTTGCTTTGGACCGCTACACAGGACAGATCAGAACACTTCGCTCCTTCACAGAGACAGACGAGGCTGAGCACAAACTGGTGGTGCTGGTGAAAGACAATGGCAACGTGTCTCTGTCAGCAACAGCTACTGTCCTCGTGAAAGTGGTGGAGCCCAAAGAGGCTTTTGCAGCTTCTGATGTGAAAAGCTCCACAAAGGATGAGGAGGGCAACGATGTGACTTTTTACCTGATGATAACGTTGGCCTCAGTGTCAGTGCTTTTTCTCATCAGCATCATCGTGCTGATTGCCATGCAGTGCTCCAAATCCACAGACTACACTTCTAAATATCTGCAAGAGACCAACTATGATGGGACTTTGTGTCACAGCATCCAGTACAGATCAGGAGACAAACGCTACATGTTGGTTGGCCCCAGAATGAGTATAGGATCTACTATAGTCCCTGGTAGCCATGCTAACACTCTGGTGCTGCCAGACAGGAGGAGAGGATCGACTGAGGTAAGAGCTTTGAAATAAGCATCCACCCACCACACCATATGATTAAGAGAAGTTGCTATATGTGCATTGTTGGTCCACATCCGTCACTGAGTCTTAAGGCTCTTCTACAGAGTTCACTAACAGTAAAAGAAGACTTGCAGTCAATTAGTGTTGGTTTCCATGTTGTTTTTTTCAGTTAGTCAGTCACTGCTAAGTCAGATTTAACTCATTCTTAACACTTGCCTTAAATATTGTGAATTATGGTCCACAAAATACACTGACGTATTTTAGACCTAATTGTTTACAGCATCTGCTCAAGTTTGCACATTGTTTCCATATGTTGCAAGGAGTCTTTGCAACAGTGAGAAAATAATTGTTTTCAGATTTGTTTGTTATCTCTCTTTGACAGCATCCACAGATATTTCTCAGTTGAAATACTGCGCTGCTTTTTCTCTACCAAATGTACAGTCTATTACTGTAAATTTCTGGTCTCATTTAGGTGTCTGGATTATAAACAGTTTGAGATTGACTTGAGCCTTGTCCATGGTGCTGAACAGGTTTACTCTGCTTTAACATGGAGACCATGAAACACTCACAGTCTCTGTCAGTCCTTTGAATCAGGTTTTGACGCCTCTCTTTCCTCACACAAACACGAACGAACGCATGACGCACGCACACAAAACCCACACAGAGACGCACATATTTTTTAATCATTTTGTTTAAACAAGTTTAATCTAAACCTGTTTAAACAACATGCACGTTGACTTATTCGTTTGGACATTTGTAAGGGAGTACTTGGAATGGCTGTTTGTATTTAGACAGACACTAATTGGCCCATTCTCGTTCCGAAATAGATTGCTCCTTAGCTTTTGTTTTCTTGTCTTGACTTGCCTCAGTTTCATTTCAGATCGCATGGTGTCAGTGTAACAGAAGCTTTACAGTTGCGTATTTGTGTCTGTGCGTGTTGGTTCCTCCTCTTTGTCGCGTCATCATTTCGCTGTGGACACGGACGTGTCGGAGCTGACGGGTGCTTTTGGAAAGACTCGTTTTCGCCCCATGTCAGTGATTTTCAGAGGAGGGTGTGTATTTTGAGACGAGGCTGTGTTGTAGTCGATGGATGTAGCGCGTCTTTGTCCTTGTGGATGATTGTTCTTGCCATCGCGTTCAGCCATGGAACAAAGAGGATCCGGGAGACGCTCGGTGCCAGGGTTTGTGTCCTGCTGTCTGGTTGCGGTGCTTTTATGGAGCGGAGCCGCGGCGGAGATCAGATATTCAGTCTCTGAGGAGGTAAACGAAGGAAGTGTGGTTGGAAATATAGCGAAAGACCTGGGCCTGGATAAAAGCTCCCTGAAAGACAGGAAGTATCGCATTGTGTCGAGCAGCGCGGAGCCGCTTTTCCACGTCGATCAAAACGATGGCATCCTGTATGTGAGCCGCAAGATCGACAGGGAAGAGGTGTGTGCTCAGAGCAGTACGTGTTTACTCAACCTGAAAACCGTGCTAGAAAACCCTCTGGAGGTGCACTATGTTGAGGTAGAGGTGATGGATATCAATGATCACTCCCCTAGCTTCCCGGATAAAGAGACAGCATTAGAAATTTCTGAGTCAGTTTTACATGGGGCGAGATTTCAACTGAAAGCCGCTCAAGATCGAGACAGTGGACATTTCTCTGTCCAGCATTATAAACTCAGTAGTAACGATATCTTTCGTTTGGAAGTCAAAGATAAAGTGAATCAAGGTAAAATACCAATCCTGATTGTTCAAAAGTCTTTAGACAGGGAGACTGCAGGAATTCATTCGTTAGTCTTGACGGCACTGGATGGAGGAAAACCTCCGAAATCTGGAAACATGAATATTATCGTAAATGTTTTAGACATTAATGATAATGCGCCTATTTACTCTAAAGATGTTTATTCTGTGATGCTGAATGAGAATGCTCCACTTGGTACAATAGTTGTACAAGTGAATGCAACTGATTTAGATGAAGGACCAAATGGAGAAGTATCTTACTCCTTCAGCAAAAGCATGACTCAAAATATACTGAAACAGTTTGAAATAAATCCATTAACAGGAGAAATAACTGTGAATGGTCTAATAGACTATGAGGAAAATGACAGATATGAAATTGAGATTGAAGCATCAGATAAAGGTCTGGCTCCTCTCACCACAGAGAAAAGTGTGATTATCAAGATAGTTGATGTGAATGACAATGCTCCGGAGATCGAGGTCACCTCATTCTTAAGCTCCATCCCAGAAGATTCCAGACCAGGAACTACTGTTGCCCTGATCAGTGTCAATGACTTGGACTCTGGTCTGAATGGAAAAGTTATTTGCTCCATAAAAGAGGAGGATGTTCCTTTCATGTTGTCGCCATCCATCAAAGACAGAATGTTTTCATTTGTGACCAAATCTCCTCTGAACAGAGAGAAACAGTCCCATTATGACCTGACAATAAGTGCAAAAGATGCTGGTCAACCAGCTCTGTCTTCTGAAAAGACAATCAGTGTTGTGGTGTCAGATGTGAATGACAACAGTCCAGAGTTTTCACTGAGTCCATATACTTTCTATGTGACTGAGGGGAACGAGCCTGGAGCCTCTGTGTTCTCAGTTAAAGCTTTTGATCGTGATGACAACGACAACTCTGTGATTTCATATCATATTCTGAGAGATGCAGGAGAAGGAAACAAGATGGCCTCATTCCTGAATGTGAATTCAGACAGTGGTCAGATATCAGCTCTGAAAAGCTTTGACTTTGAGACAGTGAAGAGCTTCCAGTTCCAGGTTGTGGCCACAGATGGAGGGAGTCCATCACTGAGCAGCAACGTGACAGTGAAGGTGTTCATTCTGGATCAGAACGACAACGCTCCAGTCATCCTGTATCCAATCAGCTCCAACGGTTCTGCTGAAGGTGTGGAGGAGATTCCCCGCAATGTGAACGCGGGACACTTGGTGACTAAAGTGCGAGCCTATGACGCTGATATAGGATATAACGGCTGGTTGCTGTTCTCCCTGCAGGAAGTGACTGAGCACAGTCTGTTTGCTTTGGACCGCTACACAGGACAGATCAGAACACTTCGCTCCTTCACAGAGACAGACGAGGCTGAGCACAAACTGGTGGTGCTGGTGAAAGACAATGGCAACGTGTGTCTGTCAGCAACAGCTACTGTCCTAGTGAAAGTGGTGGAGCCCAAAGAGGCTTTTGCAGCTTCTGATGTGAAGAGCTCCACAAAGGATGAGGAGGGCAACGATGTGACTTTTTACCTGATGATAACTTTGGCCTCAGTCTCAGTGCTTTTTCTCATCAGCATCATAGTGCTGATTGCAATGCAGTGCTCCAAATCCACAGACTACACTTCTAAATATCTGCAAGAGACCAACTATGATGGGACCCTGTGCCACAGCATCCAGTACAGATCAGGAGACAAACGCTACATGTTGGTTGGACCTAGAATGAGTATAGGATCTACTATAGTCCCTGGTAGCCATGCTAACACTCTGGTGCTGCCTGACAGGAGGAGAGGATCTACTGAGGTAAGAACTATCAAAGTGCATAATTTGAGGTGACTCCACATAATTTTTAATTTTTTTCTATAATGTTTTTCTCTCTGGTTGATTTTTTTATTTGGCATGACACTGTTTTTTTGGGCCTCATGGAGTCCACAAGCAATGATTACCTCTTATATTCCCTACACCTTGAATTTTTTGGGGTGTTTGAAAGAAATCAATCAGTATGAGTAGTACAATGCAGTTCATGAATGGCCTCATCCATTAGTCTTTCGACTTCTGCTGTTTGACAGTTATCTCATGTCCACCTGGCATATGTACTGATAGGTGACTGGGGTTGATTTATTAGGCTTTTGGCAGCAAATTCATTCAATAAATGGATTTTATACACAATTTGAACTATAACTTCTGTCACAATTACTTGTTCATGAATCTGTTATGACCTTGAACTACAGGTTTTAGTCTAAAGGGAAATGTGAACTTTTTGAGCAATCTCATATGCATTGATCAGCACATTAATATTTTTTGCAATATCACATTCGTCATAAAAAGTCAGGAGGGCTTTGTCCATCTGTGATGTAAAACATCAGCTGTGTTCCTGCTGTTTATCTGCTGTCCATGGTGCTGAAGGTTCTGCTTTGCTCTCTTGCTCTCGTCTAACTATTCACTAAGGGCCTGATTTACTAAGATCCCAAATAAGGTGCGCTAAATTGCGAGCTCCTGGTAAGAATTTGCGTGCTTGATTCTCGTGCGTTTTGCGGGTGATTTACTAAGGGAATTTGCCGCCGTGACAACAGGTGCAAACAGCAGTATGTAAATGAGGAGTTTGCGCGCTGTCAGCCTTTCCATCATAGCGAGTGCAAAGGAAAGAGGAAGAATAAATATGATTCCCAGGACTTTGAAGTCCTTGTGGCTGAGGCAAACAGCCGCATCTGGCAGGAGGAAGTAAAAAGTTTGCGGCTCTCGATCACGGGCGATTGCGCAAGAGGTGCGAGCAGCGGCCAGTATGGCTCGTGCGCTCCGGTGGCACCGGTGCCCGCACACCGGGCACCTCGTCGGCGCCGTGTCTGGACCAGCGATGGCCATATAGTCACTGAGTAGAGGAGTGGAAACTGCGGTGCAGGCAGTGGCCGATTCTTCCATCAGCCTAAGAGCTGAGGGACTGGAGGGGCTGGAGGGGCTGGAGGGACTGGAGGGACTGGGGCAGCGAGGGGCTGGAGGGACTGGAGGGGCTGGAGGGACTGGAGCAGGCAGGAGAGAGAGGGAGGTGGAGAACCAGAGAGCGCAGGACCAGTGCGAACGCTGCGTAATAGTGCTGTTAATTATGTGTTTGGTGCAAAAAACAACCAAGAAAACAGAGCCACAGAGATGCCATATTGACAGGTTATTCTTGAAAAATATGTTTAATCACGTTCGCCATACGAAACATCTTATTTCCCTGTATGCTTTCGCTTTTTTTGAATGAAAATAAAACGCACCATAAACAGCTCACAGAAATTAATTCAGGATCAAAATTCGTTTTCTGCAGCCATTGTGCGTCAAACTGGGAGGTTTTTCACCTTACTTTCAGACGTGTTAAATTTAGCCGCAAAAACAGTCACCGCAATCGTTTCCGGGTTTGATAAATCGTTGAGCGTGTGCTAATATTTCCAATCTGCATATTCTCCTCCCAGGATTTTGCACGCACGAGCTGTCACGCCCCATATTGCACATGCATTAAGGCCAAGATACTAAATGGGCAGCGTGCGCTGTTTTCCTCACTTAGAGAACGCAGTCCACTGTGCGCACCGTTAGTAAATCAGCTTGCACATTTTTTTGCGAGTGACAGCGAGTTTGCACACGATTTTATACACGCAAAGGTTTAGTAAATCAGGCCCTTAGGCTTTACTTGTCGCGTGCGTATGTTGTTTGTAAGTGTAAGCGTGTGTGCGTTTAGACGCCAGACTTTCAAGATCCACTGTTCCTGATCTAGTATCAGTTCGGGCTCCACGTTGTTTCATTTTCCTTGTGAAGGAATTCATGCTTCGTCTTCGTTGGTAGAGTACTTTCAGGAAGCATCCTGGCCCTTGCAGAAGTATACGGACATAACATTCTGAGCTTTGATGTCGCTGTAGTGAGCAGAGGGATCGCATGGTGTCAGTGTGTTGGAGCAATAGCAGTTTTATCGTGTCGTCATATCATTTTGGTTCCACCTCTTTGTTGCTTCCTCAATTCGTCCCCGGCAGCGTCGCTTGGCCGCTCGCTGCTGCCTTCACCGCCTCTGCCTCGAGTCTCCGACATTTATTTAGCAAAGAGAGCGTTTGCACACACCTATGTGATGGACTAATTTCTTGCAGTGCGATTGTTAATTGGACAACGGATCGACTACATTTTTTTCTTGTTCATGATGGAACAAAGGGAACACGGGATGAGGAGGACAAGGAGGAGGTGGATCAGCTGCGTGGTTGCGGTGCTTCTATGGAGCGCAGCGTCGGCGCAGATCAGATATTCAATCTCTGAGGAGGTAAACGAAGGAAGTGTGGTTGGAAATATAGCGAAAGACCTGGGCCTGGATAAAAGCTCCCTGAAAGACAGGAAGTATCGCATTGTGTCGAGCAGCGCGGAGCCGCTTTTCCACGTCGATCAAAACGATGGCATCCTGTATGTGAGCCGCAAGATCGACAGAGAAGAGGTGTGTGCTCAGAGCAGTACGTGTTTACTCAACCTGAAAACCGTGCTAGAAAACCCTCTGGAGGTGCACTATGTTGTTGTCGATGTGCTGGATATTAACGATCACTCTCCCAGTTTCCCAGAGACAGAGACAGCTTTAGAGATTTCTGAATCAGTGTTACCTGGAGCTCGTATTCCTCTCCAGCCCGCCCGAGATCCAGACGGAGGCTCTTTCTCTGTGCAACATTATAAACTCAGTCAAAGCGATCACTTCAGATTGGAAGTAAAAGATAAAGGAGAAGATGGTAAAATACCAATATTAGTTGTGCAGAAGACCTTGGACAGGGAGACAGGACGAAGTCATTCATTAGTGCTGACTGCTCTCGATGGAGGCAAACCACAGAAATCGGGGAACATGAAAATTTCAATAAATGTTTTAGATGTAAATGATAATACTCCTGTTTTCTCTAAAGATGTTTATTCTGTTATGCTTGATGAAAATGTTCCACTGGGTACAGTGGTCATCCAGGTGAATGCAACTGATTTAGATGAAGGACTAAACGGAGAAGTAGGTTACTCCTTTAGTAACAGTGTCAGTCACAGATTATTAAATCTCTTTGATATAAATCATTCAACAGGTGAAATAATTATTAAAGGCTTAATAAACTATGAGGATAAAGACAAATATGAACTTGAGATTCAGGCATCAGATAAAGGTTTGGCTCCTCTGGCTACACAAAAAAGTGTGATCATCAAGATAGTTGATGTGAACGATAATGCTCCTGAGATCGAGGTCACCTCATTCTCAAGCTCCATCCCAGAAGATTCCAGACCAGGAACTACTGTTGCCCTGATCAGTGTCAATGACTTGGACTCTGGTCTGAATGGAAAAGTTATTTGCTCCATAAAAGAGGAGGATGTTCCTTTCATAAAAGAGGAGGATGTTCCTTTCACGTTATCTCCATCATTACAAGACAATATGTTTTCATTAGTGACCAAATCTCCTCTGGACAGAGAGAAACAGTCCCATTATGACCTGACAATAAGTGCAAAAGATGCTGGTCAACCAGCTCTGTCTTCTGAAAAGACAATCAGTGTTGTGGTGTCAGATGTGAATGACAACAGTCCAGAGTTTTCACTGAGTCCATATACTTTCTATGTGACTGAGGGGAACGAGCCTGGAGCCTCTGTGTTCTCAGTTAAAGCTTTTGATCATGATGAGAACGACAACGCTGTGATTTCATATCATATTCTGAGAGATGCAGGAGAAGGAAACAAGATGGCCTCATTCCTGAATGTGAATTCAGACAGTGGTCAGATATCAGCTCTGAAAAGCTTTGACTTTGAGACAGTGAAGAGTTTCCAGTTCCAGGTTGTGGCCACAGATGGAGGGAGTCCATCACTGAGCAGCAACGTGACAGTGAAGGTGTTCATTCTGGATCAGAACGACAACGCTCCAGTCATCCTGTATCCAGTCAGCTCCAACGGTTCTGCTGAAGGTGTGGAGGAGATTCCCCGCAATGTGAACGCGGGACACTTGGTGACTAAAGTGCGAGCCTATGACGCTGACATAGGATATAACGGCTGGTTGCTGTTCTCCCTGCAGGAAGTGACTGAGCACAGTCTGTTTGCTTTGGACCGCTACACAGGACAGATCAGAACACTTCGCTCCTTCACAGAGACAGACGAGGCTGAGCACAAACTGGTGGTGCTGGTGAAAGACAATGGCAACGTGTCTCTGTCAGCAACAGCTACTGTCCTAGTGAAAGTGGTGGAGCCCAAAGAGGCTTTTGCAGCTTCTGATGCGAAGAGCTCCTCAAAGGATGAGGAGGGCAACGATGTGACTTTTTACCTGATGATAACGTTGGCCTCAGTCTCAGTGCTTTTTCTCATCAGCATCATCGTGCTGATTGCCATGCAGTGCTCCAAATCCACAGACTACACTTCTAAATATCTGCAAGAGACCAACTATGATGGGACTCTGTGTCACAGCATCCAGTACAGATCAGGAGACAAACGCTACATGTTGGTTGGCCCCAGAATGAGTATAGGATCAACTATAGTCCCTGGTAGCCATGCTAACACTCTGGTGCTGCCTGACAGGAGGAGAGGATCTGCTGAGGTAAGAAGACATAGTTTCAAGGCAGTTGTTTTCTGAATACATATCATTAAGTCTATACACACTGGTTGCTCATTACTAGGAAACTGCCTATCTTCACCTTTTTTCCTGTTTATATGCACGCCCACTGCTACATCACCACTATTAATGATTTCTATTAATTTTGGATGTTTCTGCTTCATCTTGTTTTTCTAAATAAGCTTTCTTTCTTTCTTTCTTTCTTTCTTTCTTTCTTTCTTTCTTTCTTTCTTTCTTTCTTTCTTTCTTTCTTTCTTTCTTTCCTTCTTACTTTCTTTTCTTCTTACTTTCTTTCTTTCTTTCTTTCTTTCTTTCTTTCTTTCTTTCTTTCTTTCTTTCTTTCTTTCTTTCTTTCTTTCTTTCTTTCTTTCTTTCTTTCTTTCTTTCTTTCTTTCTTTCTTTCTTTCTTTCTTTCTTTCTTTCTTTCTTTCTTTCTTTCTTTCTTTCTTTCTTTCTTTCTTTCTTTCTTTCTTTCTTTCTTTCTTTCTTTCTTTCTTTCTTTCTTTCTTTCTACCTACCTACCTTCTCACAACCAGAGTTTATCCTGTTTATTTTTTTCATGTCTCATGGCTTTCAATTACAAGTTCAACTTAGAATAGATTTTCACAGCACTTATTGTTGTAAAAGTAAATTATACTTGATGTGACTTTCAAATCAGAACAGGATGTGAATTGAGGGTTTCTAACTCCTGAGACTCAAGATCATCACTCTCCCTCTTCCTCGTGCTGGGCAGTACCTCTGATTATCTGCTGTCCATGGTGCTGACTACGCTGTTGTTCTTGAGTTTCTGGCTCCTCTGTTGAGCAACGTAAAATCTCTTGTTTTACAGCTTTGTTCTTTTATTCTCTTCTTTTTTAACAAGTGCCTGCCATAAAAGTTAATTTAATTTAAATTCCACTCACAAATCAAGTCGAATCGATGCGCATCCTCTGCTCACCTTTTGTATCCAAAACAGTGTGGACTCGGCTGAGTTTGCTGTTCACTTTTTGCACCTTTGAGCAGTTTACCTTGAGGCTGATTACTTCCAGCCTCACTCAGCGCAAACACGACGATGTGTTCTGGCCCGGTGAGGTGCGTCTGGGCTGTTTCTGCACAGCTCGCATGGTGTCACTGCTTGTGGAACTGAAGGTCTAGGCTTGAACCTCCTCTACGTCACAGGTTGTGCTGCTATTTCGCGTTAGTGTGCGCTGGTGCTGTCGGGCGTTCACACCGATCAGTTGCTATCAGTGTAAAAAAACGCGCCCCCCTGTGTAAACCCACATTCGTATTGGTTTTGCTTTTTTCGATTCCTGTTTTAATAATCCGACATGGCCCGACTGGGATGCAGGCTTTGGCTGAAGCTGGTTCTTATTTACGTCTGTGGAGATTCTCATTCATCCAGGTCATGGTATCCAATGTTCAGTTTAGTCGAGCAACTGGACTTCTTTCTGGGGTTTGAAGACGTTTCGTCCTTCATCCGAAGGGCTTCTTCAGTTCTGGTTGGTTTGGGGGGAAGCCAGGATTTAAACTCTCCGGAAGTGGGTGGGACTGTGGATATGGGCCATTCCCCTCGTTATGTGACAAAAGGGGTCACATGAGTGAGCATTAGCACGTTAATACCTGTGGCAGTGAATGGTCACAAGATGGGCCATTGACACCTGTGGCGGTGAAGCCACACCCCCTCATCAAGTGACGAGATGGGGCCATTAACGTGTTAATGGCTCTTCCACTACATCAACTAGTGTCAATGTGTGAAGGGTTGGGGTTGAATGGGTCCTCATGATCACAGGGTCCAGAGGGTGTTAACTGCTGTGATGTTGATGAGCAGTTGAATTTCCTGGGGTGGGATCTCAAGGCAGAGTGGTATGTGGCAGACAAGCGATGACGCAGTCCTCCTCCTCTGTTTAGAGTGGGTCTTTCCAAATGAGTGTAGATGGCCTCCTTTACTCCTCTCTCAAACCATCTATCCTCCTTGTCCAAAATGTGCACATCAGTGTCTTTAAAGGAGTGTCCTTTCTCCTTTGTGTGTATGTAGACCGCTGACTGTGGTCCTGTTGTAGCTGATCTCCTGTGTTGGTACATGCGTTTGTGGAGCGGCGAAACAAGATTCCTCACAGTGAAGCAGAAGAAATCAGGATGAAGGTTTCAGCAGCACTTAAAAGTACAAAGATGCCACCGCCCAACCTCACTCACGAGGAAAGAAAAGCACTGACATCCTTAAGCAGGGACAAAAACATCACCATTCTACCAGCCGACAAAGGAAGATGCACGGTAGTGCTAAACACAACTGAGTATCATTCCAAGATGAACACTCTACTCAGCGACTCCAACACCTACGAAAAACTCAAAAGAGACCCAACCAGCAAATACAAGAAAAGGATAGTGGACTGCATACTAGCCTGGAAAAAGGACAAAACCATTGATGAACGCACTTACTGGAGAATACACCCCGGTGACTCCATCCCATGCATATATGGTCTACCTAAGATCCACAAAGACGGTGCTCCTCTCAGACCCATCGTGAGCAGCATCAACTCGGTCACCTACAACATCGCCAAACTCCTGGCTACCATTCTAGGACCCCTGGTGGGACACAGCCCTCACCACATCCACAACTCCACGGACTTCACCAATAAAATCAAGAACTTAAAAATGGACCCAGATGAAACTATGGTGTCATTTGATGTCACCTCCTTGTTCACCTGCATCCCCACCACAGAGGCCACGGAGACAGTCAGAACCAGACTACTACAGGACAACTCCTTGGACACCAGAACCAACCTCACAGTGGACCAGATCTGCACACTCCTGGAACTCTGCCTCACCACCACCTATTTCAAATACAACGGTGATTTCTATAGACAAAAACACGGCTGCGCTATGGGCTCGCCCGTGTCACCCATTGTGGCCAACCTCTACATGGAGGAAGTAGAAAACCAAGCGTTGGTTTCTTTCAAAGGAACCAAACCCAGCCACTGGTTTAGATACGTGGACGACACATGGTGCAAAATTAGAAGCCAGGAAGTGGAGGCTTTTACCAAACACATCAACTCAGTCAACAACTACATCAAGTTCACCAGGGAAGACATGGCTGATGGAAAACTACCTTTCCTGGACTGCAAAGTCATCGCAGAGGAGGAGGGGAATCTAGTCACTGAGGTCTACAGGAAACCTACACACACGGACCAATATCTCCTCTTTGACTCCCATCACCCCCTGGAACACAAACTCAGCGTCATCAGGACCCTGCAACACAGAGCAGAGAGCATCCCATCTAAAACAGAAGGGAAAGAAAAGGAGCACACACACATCAGACAAGCACTGAGAACCTGTGGCTACCCCAACTGGACCTTTATCAAAAGGAGGAACGGACAGAATAGTGAAACCAGCACAGATACAGGGAACCGAAGGAAACACATGGTGGTTCCATATCTATCCGGATTATCAGAGAAACTAAGGAGAATCTTCCACAAACACAACATCCCAGTTTATTTCAAGCCAGGAAACACCCTCAGACAGAGACTGGTTCACCCTAAGGACAAAACTCCAAAAGAAAAACTCAACAATGTGGTCTATGCAGTACAGTGCAGCGAGGAATGCCCGGACCTATACATTGGAGAGACCACACAACCGCTCCACAAACGCATGTACCAACACAGGAGATCAGCTACAACAGGACCACAGTCAGCGGTCTACATACACACAAAGGAGAAAGGACACTCCTTTAAAGACACTGATGTGCACATTTTGGACAAGGAGGATAGATGGTTTGAGAGAGGAGTAAAGGAGGCCATCTACACTCATTTGGAAAGACCCACTCTAAACAGAGGAGGAGGACTGCGTCATCGCTTGTCTGCCACATACCACTCTGCCTTGAGATCCCACCCCAGGAAATTCAACTGCTCATCAACATCACAGCAGTTAACACCCTCTGGACCCTGTGATCATGAGGACCCATTCAACCCCAACCCTTCACACATTGACACTAGTTGATGTAGTGGAAGAGCCATTAACACGTTAATGGCCCCATCTCGTCACTTGATGAGGGGGTGTGGCTTCACCGCCACAGGTGTCAATGGCCCATCTTGTGACCATTCACTGCCACAGGTATTAACGTGCTAATGCTCACTCATGTGACCCCTTTTGTCACATAACGAGGGGAATGGCCCATATCCACAGTCCCACCCACTTCCGGAGAGTTTAAATCCTGGCTTCCCCCCAAACCAACCAGAACTGAAGAAGCCCTTCGGATGAAGGACGAAACGTCTTCAAACCCCAGAAAGAAGTCCAGTTGCTCGACTAAACTGGTTCTTATTGTTTGTCTGGATCTCACTCTCAACTCAGTGTCCGCACAGCTCCGGTACTCGGTTCCCGAGGAGTTGACGGTAGGCGCCGTCGTCGGGAATGTGGCCAAGGATTTAGGTCTGGATGTGACTGCTCTGACGTCCAGAGGGTTCCGCATCGTGTCCGGGTCCGGGTCCCCGGAACCCATGTTTCGACTGAACGACAACGGCGTCTTACACGTCGCCCGCGAAATGGACCGAGAGGAGGTGTGTGAGCGGGTCAGCAGCTGCATCATCAACATCAAGACCGTACTGGAGAACCCGTTGGAGGTGCATTACGTCGCTATTGAGATTTTGGACGTAAATGATCACACCCCCACCTTCTCCGACGGAGAGACGGATTTAGAGATATCCGAGTCGGCGTTACCCGGTGCTCGCTTTCAGCTGCAGGGTGCCCGGGACCCAGACAGCGACGCTTACTCTATTCAGCTCTACAGGCTCAGTCAAAATGACCATTTTCGCCTGGAGGTTAAAGATAGAGGAGAGGATGGTAAAATCCCTGTTCTGTATTTGCATAAACCGCTGGACAAAGAGACTGCGAGAAGTCATAGGTTGGTGCTGACAGCTGTTGACGGAGGGAAGCCAGCTCGCTCAGGGACAATGGTCATCACAGTCAATGTCTTGGATGTGAATGACAACATGCCGGTGTTTGTTAAAGACTCCTACATAGCAGTGCTGAGTGAAAATGCACCCATTGGCACAACTGTCCTGCAGGTGAACGCCACAGACTTAGATGATGGATTAAATGGGGAGGTGGTTTATTCATTTGGAAATAATGTGAATAATAGAATAAGAAAACTTTTTGAAGTTGACAGTGAAACTGGGGAAATTATTGTGAAAGGAATGCTAGATTTTGAAGCCAAAGACAGATATGAAATTGATATTAAGGCATCTGATAAAGGACCAGTACCTCTAGCAACAGAAAAAAGTGTTAGAATAACTTGCTGATTTGAATGACAATGCACCTGAAATTGAAGTCACATCTTTTTCAAATGCAATTCCTGAAGACTCTAAACCTGGAACGACAGTTGCACTGATAAGTGTGAGTGACAAGGATTCAAGTGTTAATGGGAAGGTGATATGTTATATCAGTGAGGATGTACCTTTTACTTTAACGCCATCTTTACAAGACAATATGCACTCAGTCGTAACTAAATCTCTGTTGAATAGGGAGCAGAAGTCAAAGTATGACATCACAATAATTGCTAAAGATGCTGGGGAGCCAGCTCTGTCGTCTCAGAGGACGATAAGCGTCACCATATCAGATGTGAATGACAACAGTCCAGAGTTTTTAACCAGTCCATATACTTTTTATGTTGTTGAGAATAATGCTGCAGGATCCTCCTTGTTTTCAGTGAGTGCTTGTGATTATGACAAGGGTGATAATGCTCTTGTTTCATACAGCATAGTGAGAAATGGCGAGGAAGACAAAAAAACTGCGTCATTCCTAAACATAAACTCTGAAAATGGGGAGATTGTGGCTCTGAAAAGCTTTGACTTTGAGACAGTGAAGAGCTTCCAGTTCCAGGTTGTGGCCACAGATGGAGGGAGTCCATCACTGAGCAGCAACGTGACAGTGAAGGTGTTCATTCTGGATCAGAACGACAACGCTCCAGTCATCCTGTATCCAGTCAGCTCCAACGGTTCTGCTGAAGGTGTGGAGGAGATTCCCCGCAATGTGAACGCAGGACACTTGGTGACTAAAGTGCGAGCCTATGACGCTGATATAGGGTATAACGGCTGGTTGCTGTTCTCCCTGCAGGAAGTGACTGAGCACAGTCTGTTTGCTTTGGACCGCTACACAGGACAGATCAGAACACTTCGCTCCTTCACAGAGACAGACGAGGCTGAGCACAAACTGGTGGTGCTGGTGAAAGACAATGGCAACGTGCCTCTGTCAGCAACAGCTACTGTCCTAGTGAAAGTGGTGGAGCCCAAAGAGGCTTTTGCAGCTTCTGATGTGAAGAGCTCCTCAAAGGATGAGGAGGGCAACGATGTGACTTTTTACCTGATGATAACGTTGGCCTCAGTCTCAGTGCTTTTTCTCATCAGCATCATCGTGCTGATTGCCATGCAGTGCTCCAAATCCACAGACTACACTTCTAAATATCTGCAAGAGATCAACTATGATGGGACACTGTGCCACAGCATCCAGTACAGATCAGGAGACAAACGCTACATGTTGGTTGGCCCCAGAATGAGTATAGGATCAACTATAGTCCCTGGTAGCCATGCTAACACTCTGGTGCTGCCTGACAGGAGGAGAGGATCTACTGAGGTAAGAAGACATAGTTTCAAGGCAGTTGTTACCTGAATACATGGGATAAGTAAGACTATACACTCAGTGGATGACATTAAGCGGATTACTAGGAAACAAAGAGGGAGTCTACTATTTCTACACTGCTGACTGATTTTGATGGTTTACAGGTGGCCTAACGTATGTTAATTCTGCCTTGTGTGTCTGCCGTGTGTATGTGTGTGTGTGTGTGTGTCAATGTAATGCAGGATGGTTTTGGTCCCTATAGTGATACAGTATCAAACAAATTGGGTTGCTGCTCATCTGTAACCTTCTTTTATAAATGCCATCTCTTTTTATACTGTTTTATCTCATCTGAATTTAAGACCATCAAAAATATTATATTCACAACACAGACCAACCCTGGCTATTAATAATTTAAACCGCAGAGTTTCTATTTTAGGCCATATGCGGTTGTGTCATAGTACTTCATAAAGAGCCAGTGAAAAAAAAAATGTTCAAGCTGAAACAGTTAAACCTTGTGAAATGAGGAAATGAATTGGATAGAGTTAGAAAACAAAGCTTAGTTTATTTTTGTAGCTACTGCTTACTCACACTGTTCTCACAGACAGACTTCCACCAGCATTTAGAGTACGTGACCTGCTCTCCTGTATCTGTTCCTCCACATCTTACATTATGTCCTCTCGCTCTCTAGATGTGCGTCTGTATTTTGCTTGTGTTTGACTCTGAGAGGACAGATATTGTGGCCTGTGGTTTCCCAAGATGTGCGAGTATGTTTTCCACCACTGTGCATCTATGTGTTTGGGTCGTTACGTGCTTGTAAGGGGAGAAACTGCCCGACTGACAGTTACTTGAGGTCTGTGTGTGCACTGATGTAGTAGAAGTGATTCAGTGGGCCATGAATGACTGCAGCTATGACAGAGAGACAGAGAGAGAGACAGAGAGAGAGGCAGAGAGAAAGAGAGAGTGGGTGAGAGAGCCTGCGGCTAGTGTGCAGTGAATCACAATGTATAGCTGGTCAGGTGGGGTTTGCGCTCTTTCCTTGCACATGGGTATAAACAACAAGCAATATATAATCTTTCTATTTTCCACTATATTTTGTGCTTGGGGTTTGACAAATCTGAGGCAGTGATGTTAAATGGATCTATACAGTTTGGCTATAAATATCCACTACACACACATGCCCGTGTGCAGCAGATCCCTATTGACTGACTGAAAAAATAGGTCATATTTTATCACATGTGTGAGGGTCTGTGCGCTCGGCTTTTGGGCTGATTCTCCGCTGAACACTGTGCGTTGCCCATAGCAACACATGAGGAGATCCACCTCTCTGAATCTACTGGTTTCTGCAACTAGCAAATGCTCAGCGGTCTTAGCAACAGCAGCGGAAGAGGATGAAGGAGAGAGGAAGGGAGGGAGGGAGGCAGGGAGGGAGGAAGGGAGGCAGCAGCAGATGAGGGGGGAGGGGATGTGGCTTTTGTATTGCTCATCTATAGACACCTCACAATATTTAATGGAAATGGGTTTACTTAGATGGAAACACGTGGATTATGTCAGGGAAATAGTGAATCAGTCAACAGATGGTCCAGATCCAGTAGTAATAGTGAAGTCAGGAATGGCTGAGCTTCTAATTAGATATGTTTTATTGTTGAGATAATCTTTTCACTCGACAACTGGGTCAACCTTAGATTTTCAGTCAGAAAATCAAAACTGCCATTTAATTTGCCCATGCTGGAAATCTGATGGCATTAGGTTGACCCACTGTGCAGCATGTGAAACAAAGCCGTCAGTGTGAGTGGAGCATGAATGTAGGAGAGGAAGAGGGATCAGCTCAGAGTGGGGCAGGGAGATACCAAACACACTCCCAGTGCTTTTCTAGACAGCAGCGACTGCCTGTGTGTGTGTGCATGCATATTTCATACGCTTGTGTTTGTGTGTCAACTAAAAGTGTGTGAGGCAACACGGCAGCTGCACTAAGCTGTGCCTGGGCAGCACATTCCCAGGAAAAAAAGATTTATAGATGCGATTTAAAAACGATAGAATCTCATTAAGCCTCAAAATGTCAAGTCTGGTGTCAGAGAATCACACTGGTCCCTTGTTTCACTGTGAACTGCCCCTGATCGAGCAGTGTCACACTTTCCTCTTGTTACTTTGCCTTTGTATGAGCCAGATCTGAATATCTGAGCCAGATCTGAATATTAACAAATGGATCAAGTCACATGTTTTTGCCATTACTGAAGACATTGTGTGGTCTGTCTCTGTATTAGTTGAAATCACCATTTGTCTCCTATATTTGACTTTTCTCCCTTTGTCTTTTACTGTGATGTTCTTTATCAGTTTCCATTACAGTAGTACAAGGGCTGGATTATAGGGAGCTGAGCTGCATTGAGCACTTGAGGGTCAGTATATTGATGAAATAGCACATTGTACATTTGAATTATAGTTTTCATATAGCATTGTAACTTCACATGAGTTTGCGTTTCACTTTAGGTTTTTCCAGCATTTTCTAGGCCTATTGGAGACTCTAAATTGACTCAGGAGTGTGTGCATATGTGTGTGTGTGTATGCCTTCCCCCTATGTGAGCTAGAGACAGGCTCCAGTAGACCCCAGTGCTGATGGATGGATGAATTTAGGGATGAGAGTGCAGTCGAGTAAGTATTTGCACTTGTTAAAAGAAAGATAGCAGCAGGAAGAATGTAAAAGTTAGGAGGGCAGACGACTAAAATTAGTAATTGCACTGCTTGTAACTTCAATTGAAACTGTGACTCCCTATCACTGCACTGCAGGGCACTGGGAGGCCTCCCAGTACATTTTCATTCAGCGTGCTCTCTGTGGTGGGGGTGTGGCCGCCTCCTCTGCTGCCTTTGTCTGTCTGCTTGGCTAGCTCAGCAAATCAGTGCAATTGCGTTTGCATGCTGAGTGTCCCCACTGTAAAACACTCTCAGCGCAACAAACCCTGCTCTCGGTGTGTCTGTGTACGTTAAAGGAGCGTTTTCATCATTTAAACTGCGCTCAGTGACAGAGGGAGAGAGGACACAGCTGTCACTCTGACTGTAGCTACTGTCAGCAGATTGAGCTCATTGTCACTGTTGCAGCACACACACAAACACACACACACACACACAAACAAAAACAACAACAACCTAATCCCAAGTATTTCTGCCTTTTTTTGGTTTGCTTTCTTTTGCTTTTCTCGCAATCTCTGCGCCCCAAGATCACTTCACTCCTCATCTGTGTCAATCTCTCAAAGCCTTTTTGGCAGATTACCTTCTTTTAATTCACCAATACGTCCCTGCAATATGAATGTCAGTCTGTATAGTAACACTCCTCTCCACTCCACTCCTAGAGTACTGCATGTTCTATTCTGCCCTTATGGTTTGGTTTCACCCAGCAGCCTGCTCCTTATTTTCTGCATCTCTCTCTGTCTCCACACTTTTCCCCTCTCTCTCTCTCTCTCTCTCTCTCTCTCTCTCTCTCTCTCTCTCTCTCTCTCTCACTCTCTCTCTCCTTCTCTCACACTGATGTAACTCTGTCTCCCCCACCCTCCCCCATCTCACTCGTGGCCTCCTTTTCCCACTTCCATGTCTCCATCCTGTTTCCTTTTCATATGCCGCCCTTTTTTTCGGTCTCGCTATCGTCTCTGTCTTCCTCTGTGTCGTCGGCGTCCTCTCTCGATCTGCCACATGCCCTTGTAACTCTGCGTTGCTGCCTGCTACATGCCTGTAGGGTTGTGGCCGTGGATGCCGCATGTGCTGTTGTGTGTCAGTAGGGCACATTCTCCCTTATTGCTCCAGCTTTGTTGGAGGATGGCGCCACTCACATCGAGGTCAGCAGCAGTGATGTTAATCTAATTTACACACACACACACACACACACACACACACACACACACACACACACAGCAGGGTAGAAGGAAAACAGCTACAATCTTAATGTTCACACTCTACAGCTTGTCCTCATACGCAGAAGCACACACACATCATATCACACATACTCTCATAGGGCTAATCCACTTTCACAGCAGAAAGGGGGCTGGGTGGATAGAGGGAGAATGTGGAGAGAGGAAGAATACAGAAAGGAGGAAAACACCCAACTGTGAGACGAATATGTCAAGCGGAGCTTTTTGCCAAAATCAAATCTCCTCCTGTAACTGAGGACTGGATACCAAAACGACAGCTATCTTTCACTCAACTGCAGTTTTCTATGAGAAAACCTCTTAGTTATTACATTTTATCTCATACTGCTCTTATCGATAGAAAACATGGCGTGAGACTCACACAGGAAGCAGGCAGTGACACTGATGTCAGTGAGTGTGCTCTGTGGGTGTGTAATTACTCAGATAATACAGCCGTTTAATGATGAGGACAGAGCGCAGCTCATGCATGCTCAGTGTGCCGTAAACTACATTTAATGATTGCATACTCGTTTGATCAATGTGTACACTTTAGCCATTACAGCTTATACCCCTCTTGTGTTGTGCTTTGCAAATACAAAGTCTACGAATCCTTTGTTTCTCTAGTGGCTGAGATGTGACCTTTTCCCTTCCTTGACCTCAAGTCTAAATACATAACTGGTGAACTTAGAGCAGCAGAGGTCTGCTTTGCACTTTTTTATTGGAATATTGGAATATTATGATATTTAAGTATCTTAAGACCTAACATAAAAAACACCATCAAAACAAATCCCCTCTGCCTGTATGACTAAGAGACGACACAGGGCATGTGTGGTCAGGTACTCTGGTTTCCTCCTACAGTCCAAAAACATTCATTTTGTTGAAGTTGTCTGGAGACTTAACTGTAGAAAAAGGTGTGATCTGTCAGTTTAGGCTGAGATTGTTTTAGGATGGTTATGTTGCATCATTGAGCTGTTCTCAGTTCCATTTTATTGCACAACATAAACAGTATGCTGTTATAAAAGCTTGATCATATGTGCTGATCCTGCTGATGCTGCACAGAGAGTGTGTCTGTGTGTGTGTGTGTGTGTGTGTGGGTGTGTGTGTGTGTCAGCGCTTCTGTTCAGGTGGATAGTTGCTGGTGAATTAGGAAGTTGTTATTGAGAATGTCAGCAGTGTAACAGATCAATACTTGGTTTGTACGTCTCTGTGTGATACACAATGGTCAAAGGAGTTCAGAAAAGGCTTTGGTGATGATGTGAAATATCTCATCTCATTGGTTTGTACTTAGGAAGAATGTTTCTAATGGTGATACAATATGAAAGATGGACTGCAAGTCTTTTTTGGTCTTCTGTGTTAACAGGACAAAATCAGAGTCAGGGAACCCGTAGCTTTATTATAGACCGCATTTACATTTAGCTGTGGGCCAAGGCTCTCTGGCACTGCTTTTTCCTCTCTTGTCATTTGTCCTAGAACATGATGCGGCTGGTTCAGGGCCATGTGAGGCTGTGATGTGAGCTGGCCTGGGATAGTGACTACTCTTAAGTATGTGGGTCAAACCTGTTTCTTCCATGTTGATAAAGAAATCCGGTATGTTTATGTGTTATGGTGTCCAGCCAGTCTAATTTGGCTGCCTTAGTGACACACTGCTTATTTAAGGCATACTAAATGCACATTTTCTTTTTAATAATCTGACCGATTGCAAAGCAGAGCATGAAGACTGAGGCTTCTTCTCTCTCTCACTGTCACGTCTGTGTGAAACACTGTGTGAGTGGGTCTGACCCTTTCCTCTCCCCACCACTCTGTTATATAAGCACTCAGTTTCATTACGCCTCAGTCCATTGACTCACTGCTGTGCGCATGCATCCTATAGGGTGGCCCATGCCACCCTCATTTCGCAATCACTCCACCACTGCTAAATCGAGGCACTGAGGCCTGGAGACCTTGTTCAGGGTGTTGCTAGGGTGGTGGACTCTATGAGAACATAGAGCTAGAATATTGCTCTCAAGAAAATCATTTGCTCGCTCTATCCCTGCGTTGTTTAAAATCCATGCTGGATGAGATCAGTACAGGTCCCGCTTATACAATGAAGTCTCCACATTTTCCTGTTTTTGAAAGAAATAGGAGAAGGTGTCTCAAACGTGATGATTTAACAGCACAGTCAGCACTGCCCTATTTGTACCTTCAGTCTGATATAGACTCCCATATAGGGCAGAGGATACAGCCTGGACAGGTCACCTGCAAAGCACACACACACATTCACTCTCACTCTCACGCCTATAGAGGCTCCAATTGACCTAAACATTCATCTTTTTGGACTGTGAGAGCAAATGAGAGCACCCCATGTAAACCCATGCAGACTCAAGGAAAGCATGCAAATAGTGACAGTGCTATCCACCGAGCTGTCATGTCACCTTTATGTATGTAACATTAATATGCGGGCCTGCCCATGTCTCTCCCTCTGATGTAATAACCAGCACATGATAGCTAAGTGCACTTAGTCCTGTGCTGCGCTGTGTTTAATTATTTCTTTTTTTTCTGAATCAACAGAGAGCAGCACAGATGTGGGTCCGCACTGCACTCGTTTGGCTTCAGTACTCACACAGCCACAACATCTGCTGCTGTGCTTAGGTCATCATCGCATGCCTGCAGGATTGAACTGGCTGTGGGGTCAGCACAAGGCAGCGTAGAAGACAGACAGCTATTAAGAAGGAAAACTAGAGAAAAAAAAGACGCAGCTGGTTGGAAATCCACTTTGAGTCACAGCTTGTTGCTTGCCTGGGAGTTTCCTGTATCCTGAGAGCCAGATTAATATGTCGTGGTTGCGACGTCTGCCTGAGCAAATGCATACATTGGGGATGCAGAGTCTGCTGTATAGACTTGCAGCCTTGATAAGAGGATTTCCGTCTTACAGTTGGATCCATTCACTGCTCAGAGTGTAGTAGACATGGTACATGGCCACAATTGGCACTCAGTTGACTGATTAATGCTGTATGTTGCGTTTATTTCTGGCCACGCACAGAGGGGATCAGATGTTAGAGAGATCTAGTATCTCACTGCAGGGCTCCTCGTATCCCATGTGATTTGTTGCCCCCAGCCTAATGTCTCCCACTAACTCCTCTCTAAACAAAGATAGATGGATACATACATACATAGATGGACAGATAGATAGATGGACAGATAGATAGATGGACAGACGGACGGACGGACGGACGGACGGACAGACGGACAGACGGACAGACAGACGGACAGACAGACAGACAGACAGACAGATTATCTATGTAAGCAGCAGTTGTGTTGTGAATCTATGAATGTGTTTTTCAAGCAGGTAATAAATATATACGCAATGAAGTGCAGTCAGTTGTGTGTCTATGTTTACATTAAATACTTGGAGTGGCTTGTGAAATGGCTAATAAATAATGGTTTTTGTTTGGTTTGCGGTGTTGTCTGTGATAGTCATCAGATGTTCCTCCTCTTCCTCTACCCCGGCAGCTGTGCCCTGTGTCCTCCCACTGTGGAGGTGTACAGTGTGATGGATTTAGATAAAATGCAAGTGGCTGGCTTGAAATGACAGACAGCGTCTTGTGTCAGTATGTGCCATTAGCTCTGTATTCTGTGAGCCCCCTCTCTTTATACTCTCTAGTTGTAATGTTCCTTATCAGCTCAAATGGTGTAAGATTTGAACTGGCGTCAGTGATAGATGATTTCTGTACATGTAACCCTTTTCAATGGAAAGAAACGGGGAATTGTGGCTCGGAGTGGCTGTGAATAATCTGCATTTCACAGCCTGCAGCCTCCTCAGGACAGCTCTGTGTGCCTGTGTGTGTGTGTATATGTGTGTGTGAAATCACATGGCATATGGTTATGCAGATACAGAGAAAGAGCTCATTTATGGCTTAAACATCAGGTTTCTTATTTTGAAATCAGTCTGAGCATCATTTGGCTCCTTCTGGTCATGGTTGGGAGCGTGAACCAGCTTGCTGTTCTGTACAGCGGGTGAGTCATATAATCCCACATGTAGTTTTTCACTTTGAGAAGTTGGTCTGCTGTGTTTATTTTTAGGTGAACCATCTGTCGTAAAAAAGATGGGACTTCAGCATTTTAGAGAAAGAGGTGGTATTACTCAAACATTATATTAAGCAGATTTAGTTATGTGATCATATCTGGCTGCGCATACATTTGAGTGTGTGTTTACGTTTGTATGGATCACTGTGTACTCCATGTTTCCCGCCATCTTATCTCAGGGTTTCAGCGTATGAATAAAACAATGAGACATGGGTGTGGAAGATGAGTGTTAATGCTGTGATTCTGACTGGTCGACTCTCTCCCTCTCCCCCTTCATGTGCCTTTGTTCTCGTTATCACTACCCCACTTCTCTTGTGCATCTTGTGCCTTCTCTCTAGTCTACACCTTTTGCTGATTTCTTCCACTCTGCTATCTTATTTCCTCCGTGGCTCTCTTTGTTTTTTCAGATGATCCTCATCCATACAGAATGAACCTTTTTTTTATCTCTGATTTCCATCATTCCTCTCCTCCTACGCATCCTGCATCCTACTGGCTGCTCGTCTTCTGTGTGCCCCCTCCTGTCTTTTCAAGCAACTGCAGTCCAGTAGAAAATGGATGACACCTTTTTGGAGCTGTGTTACTCTTTCTCTCTTTCTCTCCCTCTTTCTCACCCTTGTTTGCCTTTTGTTGCAGTCTGTTGCTCTTAGTTTGGTTCTTACTGTGCTAGCGAGCTTTGTCCTTCAGTCTCTATCACACCATGCACCCTCCTTTCTCTTCTCCCTGTCTGACTCCTGAGATACAATCTCCTCTCTGCACTACATCCTTTTTTTTCATAAAAATGGAGCTGTGAGCAGAGCTGCGTATGTCTTCGTAAATTCTGTTTCTCTCCCCTTTATGACTGCAGCAAAATAAAGGGCATACAAGTACACCTTAGTTACACCTCACAACCTCTGTGTGAGTCCCACACATGAATCCAGGGCATCTATTTGTGTTATTTGTTGTTGATTCAATAGAATAGCTTTGCTCATTTATTATTTATTAATAGCTGTTTATTACATCCATTCATCATTATCTTACCCACTTTGTATCTTAATAATGTTGCAGGGGTCTGTTTGAGCCAGTCCCAGTGCAGACAGGGCAAAGGCAAGGCATGCACACTGAACAGGTTGCCAGTCTATCCTAGAGCACGCACTCATACACATTCCCACACACCACTCACTCTCCCATTCTCACCTAGTGGCAATTTGTCTCCAATTGACCTAAATGCTGTTTTTGGACTGTGGGAGGAAACCAGAGAAAACCCTCAGACATGCTGGGACAACAAGTAACCTTCACAGAGAGCCCCCATGTCTGACCGGGAGTCAAACCGGTGTCCTCTCTTGCTGTGAAGTGACAGAGCTAACCACTCACCCATTGTGTAGCCTCTGGTTATTTCATAAGTTGTGCAAAGACTCTTTGAAATACTGAAAAGGTTTGTCTGTAATTCAACTGGTGTGTGTGCGTGTGTGTGGACCAGTGTGAAGGATTATTTTGACCTGGCAGTAAGTTGAGCTTTTAGTTGCAATTAGTTGTGCACCTGCTCTGCCTCTCACTGCCTGCCTGACCATTCTCATTGTGTTGCTTTTGATCAGTGATCTGGGCTTTGGGACATCACAGTGGCTTAATCGCATCATGTTTTTCTGTATTTAGTCATCAGCAGACACTGATATCACAGAACAAAATCAGGTATCACAAACATTTGTCAGAAGGACACATTAAATCCGCCGTTTGCATATCCCCCAATAGCAGACACTGGGTTAGAGAATTTATGCATCACATTACAGATAATGAAGGGAGAAACTGCCTAATGTGAAGAGAGCCGCAAAACTGCGGACAGACAACAGAGTCATTAAAAAAACATGATTCAAAATCTGGAGCAGAGTTTGGTGCACTTGTTTACACTCTACTGTAAATTGGATCCTCGCTATAAGACGGCAGTATAATTGTTCCCTAAGCCCTTGTTTACTCCCTAATGTTTGTCTTAATCCTCTCCCACTTTGCTTTGACCTCTGTGAACTGCAGTAGTAAGTTAGGCTGGCAGTGTTTCTTATAAAATAAGTACATTTTGTGTATTGTTTGAAATAAATGAATAAAGTAAAAAAAAAGTATTTACATGGTAAATACAGCCAGAATGTTGGTTTAAATGCTGCTGTATGTGAAGCTGATGAATTAGACTTGTGGAAAGTAGATGTCGGTCATTTACTGTCATTTGTTTCTTTAGATGTTTTAAGGTGGGAGCTCCTGCACAGGCGTTCCCCTGTCAATAGTTGCAGTTGCCTTGGATTAAGGCTTTTGCAAAGTGTGTAAAGTCAAAATTCTACTATGTTGCTCCACTAATGCGATTACGTGGAATCATCTTAACCATGCCATGAAAAGTAGCTTTGAAAGGGCAACAGTACAGACAGTAAGCTTCGATGCCACTCACCCTTTAATTCCAGGCTAATGTCCAGGCTGACTCTTTATTTATTTATTTTGATTTTATTTTGGACTCTGCATTCTATTATTGTTGTTTTGCGTTTGTTTTGGTGTCTCTTTTCATTCACAGTGAACTTTCCTTTACATGTTTGCTGTCTTTACATTTGCATGAACATCCATTCTCAGTGGGAAGTATCCCATGTAGTGCACTGGATTTAGATAGATAGGTGTACCTATAACTAGCTGGTACCTCTAGCTCGACTTCAGGCAAAATGCCGCACACACACCAGCTAAGATGCACACTCATGTCACACTGCTATCCTCAGGATCTTTACAGAGGCTTCGGGTGCTACACATGCCAGACTGATCTGCCTGTAGCTGTTTAAGTTTTGATGCTCATGAGAGTGGAAGGTGGTGTTTGCTATTCTCGGAAAGCAGCAGCAACACAGCCACGGCTTGAATGATTGGTAGGCAGGTCATTATTCTATAAATAGTTTTCTTCATTTCCAATGGAAAGTGGAGCAACCTCACCAAACCTTTTCAGCCGTTTCCTACATCAGATTCTCTGCAGACCGGCACTCTCCTCTATTATTCACACCGTTTTTTTTATTTATATATGAAAAGAAATGGGCCATGCCCTAGTGCAGCAGACCTGCACCTGCAATGCACTTCCCATGCAGCACCACCAGCTGCACATTCAGCACTATATAGACACCACTGTGTGTGTGTATATCTATCTATCTATCTATCTATCTATTTATCTATCTATCTATCCATCTATCTATCTAGATAGATAGATAGATAGATTTGTGTGTGTATATGTATATATATGTATATATATATATATATATATATATATATATATATATATATATACACACACCCCCCCCCCCCCCCACACACACACACACACACATATATATATATATGAATGAGGAACTGCTGTAACCTGCTCACATTTACAGTTTCGAATGACAAAATAGTAAATAAAGTGTATGCAAAATATACTGGCTGATGGAGTTCTCACTCTCTTTTTTTCTTTTTGTTTGGATGAGCATGAGACTAGATGGCAATGTGCAGGTGCTGCATATCTCCTTCCTCATCTGGGATAGGTGACAATTTAATATCCGCGAGCTGAGGAAATGTGTGGCGGAAATCAAGGCTGTGAGTGTATCTGTACCACTGATCCAATTGTTGGAGTAGTTGAGCGTGCTAATCCAATCTAATGCTTTCTGGCGTTGTCTTCCTCTGACATCACTGTGTGTGTCTGTGCGTCCGTGCATGTCGACTGTTGCATCAGACAACAAAGGAAAGGGGGGAAAAGCTCCCTCTTGTGGCCGCAGTGCGGAAATGCCTCGCCGCCGCCTCCTTTGTGTGGTCTAAATCTGTGTCAATACATTCGATTATTTAGCATGTTGCCACACTGTATGTGGTAGTGTATTGACTGGTATTGTTATTGAGTTTCTGTGTCAGTATTGATCCACACATGGGGGCCCCCTCGTCCCAGTTATCATTCATATTAAAGCCAAACACCGGCCGTGCCCTCTTCCCCACTGAACTGTTTGATTGACAAATCTAGGTTACGCATGCCTGACTATAAAGCTAGATTTATTCTTAATCCCACAAAAATGATGTGGCACAGGGTGTTTCTGCGTTAGACAGAGAAAATAGGAGGAAGAGGGGGAGCACAGTGTTTGTGCCCTCTAGTAAATTAAATCCGAATATAGAATGTGCACAATGTAGAAAAAATGTTTGTGTGTGTGTGTACGTATGTACGATATAAGGTTTTTTTTGAGTCTGTGTGGTTATAATGAGGAGGAAATAAATGGATGCTCTGTCCTTGACACATTTACTGGCTGCTCATGAAGACGGCTGTGGAGGAGGGCGTGCAGGGAGGGGCACAGATGGAGGGCGCTGCATCTGTATCACCATGGATACAACAGGGGAGCCAGTGAATCAATGGTGGGTGCACCCTGAGTAAGCGGGGATCTATCAGACCCTTCCTTTGTCTCCAGGCGCTTTACTCAGCCAATCAGGGTGTCCGTTACAGTCACATTGATTCTAGGTGACCAATCAGGTGTCCATGCTTCCTCTGCTGTTACCAAACCGCCCTCCATCGACAGTTTTGATTAATACTGTCTTTTTCTGCAAGTAAACAGTGATTGGCTCTCTCCCTCTGCCTCATGGTCTACTTTTCCAACAACTACCTGGAGTCCTCACTGCTATACATACACTTGAGCTTACCTGACAACAGCAAAGTCCATCAGGAGACAGTGATTAAATGCTGTGTAGATGCTTTTGCCTAACATCACAGGTTCGGCGGCTTGTATAATACCTCTGTGACAATATTGTTATGTTGGTGATGACGATGGTGTTTTGGCATTTATATGTGTCGGGCCTGTGTGGGATACAGATTACAACCAGCTAAATGCCTCTCTGCCAATACTCCTACATGCAGCAAGGAGAAAGCACAGTGGTTGTGAAATTAAAGCAAAATCCACTCTCTAGAGTCTGTTTTTTTCTGTCCACTACTACTCCTGAACTATGAGGGTGAAACATAATAGTGTGTACAGTCTTTTCAACTAAGATTCACTCAGTTAGGCAGCACATTGTATGAGAGGTTATCGCCTCACAGTCCAAAGACATGCATTTTTAGGTCAGTTAGAGACTTTAAATTGTCCCTAGGTTTTAAACAACGTTTGTGTGTATGTGTGTGTATGCCTGTGTGCTTGCCTTCACTCTATGGGCCTGATTTACTAAAGCTTTGCGTGTATAAAAACGTGTGCAAACTCGCCGTCACCCGCAAAAAATGTGCAAGCTGATTTACTAACGGTGCGCACAGTGGATCGCGTCCTCTAAGTGAGGAAAACAGCGCACGCTGCCCATTTAGTACCTTGGCTTTAATGCATATGCAATATGGGGCGTTACAGCTCGTGCGTGCAAAATCCTGGGAGGAGAATATGCAGATTGGAAATATTAGAACACGCACAACGATTTATCAAACCCGGAAACGATTGAGGTGACTATTTTTGCGGCTAAATTTAACACGTCTGAAAGTAAGGTGCAAAACCTCCCAGTTTGACGCACAATGGCTGCAGAAAA
Source organism: Karalla daura (assembly GCA_029224185.1). Classification (NCBI taxonomy): domain Eukaryota; kingdom Metazoa; phylum Chordata; class Actinopteri; order Chaetodontiformes; family Leiognathidae; genus Karalla; species Karalla daura. Next base: position 18,909,411 of record CM055195.1, read on the forward strand.
CGAATTTTGATTCTGAATTATTTTATGTGAGCTGTTTACGAGGCGTTTTATTTTCATTCAAAAAAGAAAGGATACAGGGAAATAAGATGTTACGGATGTTTTCATGGCGAACGTGATAAAACATTTTTTTCAATATGTCAATATGACATCTCTGTGACTGTTTTCTTGGTTGTTTTTTTCGCCAACACATAATTAACAGCACTATTACGCAGCGTGGGCACTGGTCCTGCGCTCTCCGGTCCTTCATCTCCCTCTCTCTCCTGCCTGCTCCAGTCCCTCCAGTCCCTCAGCTCTTAGCCTGTTGGAAGAACCGGCCACTGCCTGCACCGCAGCTTCCACACCTCTACTCACTAACTGTATAGCCATCGCTGGTCCAGACACGGCGCTGACCAGCTGCCCGGTGTGCGGGCACCGGTGCCACCGGAGTGCACGAGCCAAACTGGCCGCTGCTCGCACCTCTTGCGCAATCGCCCCTGATCGAGAGCAGCAAACTTTTTACTTTCTCCTGCCAGATGCGTTTGTTTGCCTCAGCTACAAGGACTTCCAACGCCAGGGAATCATATTTATTCTTGCTCTTTCCTCTGCACTCGCTATGAAGGAAAGGCTGACAGCGGGCAAACCCCTCATTTGCATACTGCTGTTTGCACCTGTTGTCACTGCGGCAAATTCCCTTAGTAAATCACCCGCAAAACGCACGCAAATCAAGCACGCAAAATCTTACCAGGAGCTCGCAATTTAGCGCCCCTTATTTGGAATCTTAGTAAATCAGGCCCTATGTGTGCTGCGACAGGCTGCTGTGACACTGCTTTGATCCAGAGCAGTTTGGGATAATGGATGGATATACATGGTTCTTATTTTCATGTATACTAATGTTTTAGTCAATTTCTGCCCTGACTTCAATTTTTGAGCATTTAAATGTACAGTGTAAGGTGTAAACAAGCAAAATATTTCATGTTTTTTTGTGACACCCTGATTAAAAATATGATTAACATGAAAAAGTTAAGGAGAGATTTTTGCATGCATGATCACTCTTTGTAATAACTGCATTTTTTTTACTATGTGAGAAAGTTTTCTAAATCGTCAACTCAGTTTTGCAAGAAGACTTAAATATATGAGTCAAAAAATGAAAATGTGCTAAATCACATTTTATATCAGTTTTTAACTAACTAACTATCTTGTGTCTTGCCTGCATGCTAAAATTAAGTAGTTCATACAAGGTAAAGTCAGTAGATATACTACTAAATCTACTACTATCAGGCAATGGAGCTCTGTGGTATCATCAAAGAGAACAATAACCACAGTGTGAATCGCATCCCTCCAACTCCTGCTTGTTGTTTTACAGTAGAGTAACTTAATTATATTATTTTCGGGCACGGTGCCATTGCTTTCCAAATGAGTGAGCACTGTGTTGCTGTGCCTCTGGTTGTATCTCAGGGGTGTGTTCATGTATGGGTTTGGGCACACTCCATGTTGCTGTGTCCTGGATTCTCATCTTGTTCCGGCTCATGTTTCCCTGGACCCGCCCCTGTCCTACTTACTCCAGAAACCAGTGGAGCCGAGCACAGATTTGGAAATAAATGATTAAGTGGTCGTTGGATTAAATGCGAGGAGCAATTCATCTTTGCGCCATCATCTCTCCCTCTCCCTCTCCCTCTCCCTCTCCCTCTCCCTCTCCCTCTCCCTCTCCCTCTCCCTCTCCCTCTCCCTCTCCCTCTCCCTCTCCCTCTCCCTCTCCCTCTATCTCTCTCTCTGTCTCTCTCTCTCTCTCTCTCTCTCTCTCTCTCTCTCTCTCTCTCTCTCCCTACCTATCTGTCCATCCATCCATCTGGCTGCAGTGATGTCATGGATGACAGGAATTTGAGACAAATCTCAGTGTCATAGAGTAACAATGAGTATAACACCCCTCCCCATTTCTATCTCTCTCCCTCTCACTTTCAAGTGATATTTCTCTCCCTCCCTCACTCCATTTTTCTACAGTTCATCACAGTTCCTACTCTTTTCTTTAAATACTTTTAAAGGACTTTTTCAAGATATATGTTGCCACACCATCCTCTGTGATTTAAAAATGTTTGACTCTCCAGGCTATAATTTTTCTCTGATATGCCAGATTTATAGACAATGCATGTGTGAACCCTGTAAATCCATCTCCGTTTACAAGGTTGAGAGAAGCAGAAGGTTTCCAGGACACTTCCGTTTTTTGATGACATTTCACTTTTTCTCTTGCTTTCCATGACTGTAAAACTGGTCACTTATTGTAAGTGGGAATGCTGTATCATGCTGTTTTAGCTTTATCACCATTCACCTTCTGTCCTTGATCATTTAGTCGAAATCATGAGTGAACTGCTGCAGGAGGGTGTGGTTGATCAGGTTGCTTCTGAAATAAGACCTTACTCACAGCTGTGTGTCAGACAGACAGAGAATCTGGATCAGTGGATTAGGTCCCAGGCCTCAGTACACAAAGACAATGAGAAGAGGAATTCTTGTGAATGATATGGTGCTGGAAGGGAGGTATAGGTAGAGGGGAACACATGCACAAGGAGTAGGTTGCCCCCTTGTGCTGTGATGGGCTCCATTGCAGACAACATTAGCACAGTGACATCAATGCCTTGTCACGTGAAGCAGACAGCACTGTGCAAGACCACAGTAGTGGTCTCCAGAGCCCTGACCCAGAGAGGGTACAGTGGGCCGGGCATGACTGAGCGCAAAGGTCAGGCTCTCTGCGGGGCTGCGGGGGTGGAGGGAGAAGCAGGCACTGCTGCTTAAGTGGATCCGTCATTGTGAATATGCTGCGGCAGGGCTGCATTATCAATGCATGACCAGCCCAGCTGCAGCTGAGGGCAGGGATGTATGGTATGCTTAGGATTGAGGTTTGCTTGACTGACTTTGTATGTGTTTGTGTATGTGTGTTCACGCTCCATGCCTGTCACAATGATTCCTTCAGAGAGATGAAACAGCAGTTTTAAAGAAAACACTGGCATGCCAAGCTCTGGAAGTGGGCACAATCTCAGGTGTGTTATTCTTCCATTTAGGCATTTAGCTGCAAAACATTCTCCAGAGTGAATGAGTGTCGCATATTCTTCACATTGTGCCTCTTTAGAGAAATCAATCCATGGATATGGCTTCAACATGGATGGGTGAGGGTGTGTGCACACATGCAGCATGTCTGTGGCTGCGTTGCCATAGAGACAAGTGCGCTGTGCACAAGGAAAGAGGAAGTGGGAGGGGGGTAGACTCGCCTTGGAGCATGTTCAGATAGCACCCCTCCCCCATCTGCTCACACACATGAAGAGTACAGTACACACCCTTATGGCAGACACTTATTCATGCGCAAACACTGCGCACACACACACACACACACATGCACACAGCTGATGGCGCTGCTGATGCCTATCCTAACATGGGATCGGTATAGAATTAAGCAGCTATGGCTGCTAATTGAGGGATGATATTCAGTGGTGGCCCTTCAATAATTCAGTGGATGTGCCTGACCCACTGCTGTTGGCTGTTTCCGCCCCTGCCTCTCCCTCCCCTCACCTACACACACTACACTCTCTTTCTCTGCTCTTACTGCTTCCCTGTCATTTGTCCTTGGATTTTATCTTTTCATGTGTAGGTTAACAGGCACATGTGTATTCAACCACTTGATTTATTATGCAGAGCCATCTGTGTTCAGGGAGTAAATACTGTGTATTTTTCTTAACCACTATTTATTCACTATTAATTATTCAGCAAACTCAATTATCATATCCCCAGGAAACGCAACTTTCATCAATGAATGCAGGGTGCATTAAGAGAGAGTGAACTGCTGTCTTTATTAGGACTTGGTTAATACAAACAATGGAAAAGGACATGGGCATTAAAGAGGAGGTGGGATGTGTTCAGGATCAAACTAAGATCATGGAGTGAGCAGGCCACAAAGCAGCTTCCCTGTCAGCCGTATGCTTTTTAAGGGCACATTCCCCGTACAGTGCTGAGTAAACTGTAGTACTGTATCAGTGGAGAGTGTGTCATGTTGATTTTTATGACAGTGCTAATCCAGACAGAAGTATTCCTAGGTCACTACAGTATAGACAGTAGGCAAATAAAGTATGAATCAGTGAGTTTTATCACAGCCAGGCTGAGCCAGATGGGGCCGGTGGCCTTTGACTGTGTGTGCCTGCATGCTTGTGAATGGTTTTATCTACAGTGGATTATTTACTATTTCCTCTCACCATACATTATGGAGATTGAACACACAGGTCATCCTCCGTCACCTATTATTATTATTGTATTTTGGGGTCAACAAATGACTCCAGGTCAGTGTGTGATGGTTATTAATAATTTCAAATCAAATCATGTTTCCTGCAGAATGGAAATAGGACAGGACATGCAGAGCGGAGGGCTTAATCCTGGGATTACAAACCAGGGAACGTTTATAAGCCCATGACTACTGTCTCTGTGGGAATGTGGAGGGACACTAAATGAACCGAAATACTCCACTGCACACGGAAGTCCCCTCTCTGTTCATGTGTAGTACAATGAAAGAGACCAATTAATTATTCGTATTGCCCTTAAGGTCAGATCAGTGGGAAGAGAATGCATTATTTAATACTGCAATTTTTAGATGGGGAAAAAATGTATTACAAATATGTAACAATTTAACAACAATTTAATACCAATAAAGACACATAACATAAAGCCATTTGGGTTGACAATTTAGAGAATTGTACTTCTTCACCAGGAAGTACCATCTAAACATGTACATTTTTGGACTGGGAGAGAAAACTGGAGTACTGCCACACAGACACCTAGAGAACTTGTACAAGTGAGGCGACGATGCTAAGCACACACACACACCCTTGATAACTTCAATCACAGAGTCCAGTCTAAGTAACTAATTACGTTAAGTCTAAACACAGTCTAAGTAACTAATTAATAGCTGATTGTGGATCTTTAACTGGAGGAAGTGAAGTGATCTAACTGTTAGTCTTAGTTTAGGACATAAACAGAACGGCTCTCCGAGGCCTATAAAAGGTTAATAGCATGTACTCATGCTGCTGATACTGAATAATGTGTGTGTGTGTGTGTGAGTGCGTGCGTGCGTGCATCTCTGTGTGTGTGTGAGAGAGAGAGAGAAAGAGTATGTGAGAGAAAGGGAAAAAGAGAGAAAAATATTCTGTGTGTGTGAGTGTGACAGAGAGAGCGAGACTGACAGAGGGAGGACAAGCATTCATCCACGGTGTTGGGCCGTGTGTTTTCTGTCCATGGTGCTGACTTGTATGGCGCTGCTTGTGGCAGTTTAGCCACACTGCACTGTAGCTGTGGAGGAGGGAGGGGGCGGCGCGGCCGGCAGTTCACCCTTTCCCCACTTGGCGCCGCTGTAGATCCACCATGGACAACGCTACTGTCTGATCAAACTAGGTCCCTCCTGTTTCCAAGCTGCTGGAGCACATCTCCAGTCTTTGTTATAAAGAGAAGACGGAGGATCAAACAAGCATTTCTCCGTCACGTTAGAAGCCAGACTCGGCTGATATATCTCATACCAATATTTTTACCTGGAAATCACATTTATGCTTGTTCACATTGGACAGAAACATGGCTTGGCCTCGTAGATGGAGCTATTTTGGGATATATCTCGGTCTTTTTCTACTGGATTGTTACTGGGGGGAGGTGTTGAGCCAGCTCTCTCACTCCGTATCAGAGGAGGTAAACCCGGGGACTCCTGTTGGAAACATTGCGAAGGACCTGAGTATTAATGCACAGGAACTGGAACGGCGGATGTTTCAGATTGTGACCGGATCAAAGAGGAAATATTTCGAGATAAACGTGAAGACTGGTGTGCTGTATGTCAGTGAGAGAATAGACAGAGAGGAGCTGTGTGCAGAGGAACTGAAATGCTCTCTAAGTGTAGAAGCCGTGATAAGCAACCCTTTGAAGCTTTATCGCATTGATATAGACGTTTTAGATGTCAATGACAATGCCCCTTTGTTCACTACCAACTTACAAAATCTGTATATCGCAGAGAGTACTTTGCCTGGGGTCAGATTCGCATTATCAGAAGCGACTGACGCAGACGTGGGTAAAAACGGAGTTAATACCTATAAATTGAGCCAAAACGAACATTTCTCTCTGGCGGTGCACAGAGCAGGAGACAGTGTATCTGCAGAGCTGGTGCTGCAGAAAGCTCTGGACAGAGAGAAGCAGCCCGTCATCACCATGACTCTCACCGCTGTGGACGGAGGCACTCCTCCGAAATCGGGCACCTCACAGCTGGTTGTTAATGTCTTAGACAATAATGATAATATTCCGATATTCAGCGAAACCTTATATAAGACAAAGGTGACGGAAAACGCGCCCCTGGGCACGGTAGTGATCGCAGTGAACGCCAGCGACGCGGACGAGGGTCTAAACAGCGAGATTGTGTATTCCCTCAGAAGCAAAGACCAGGATCATGTGTTGGACATATTCGAAATAGACAGTGAGGCAGGCGTCATCAAGGTTAAAGGGAATATCGACTTTGAGGAGAGAAAGGCGTTTGAGATACGAGTGGAGGCCAGCGATAAGGGCCAGCCGCCGATGTCCGCTCATTGTAAGGTGCTGGTGGAGGTGCTGGACCTCAACGACAACGCTCCGGAGATTGTCGTGACGTCGCTGCACACGTCAGTGACGGAGGACGCGGCCGTGGGCACCGCGGTCGCTTTCGTGTCCGTGCTCGATCGAGACGGCGGGAAAAACGGTGACGTCAGCGTCCACATTAAAAACGACGTCCCGCTGAAAATCGAGACAAATTACAGGAATTACTACTCGCTGTTGGTGGGCGGACGGCTGGACAGAGAGAGCGCTTCCCTCTATAATGTGACGATAGTCGCCGCTGATAAAGGGACTCCGTCGCTCTCCAGCACCAGTGTGCTTTCTATACACATTTCTGACGTCAATGATAACGCGCCTCTGTTCTCGCAATCTTTGATTAACGTGTACGTGAGGGAGAACAGTCCAGTGGGGGCAGTTATTAAAACAGTGACAGCAAGTGATGCTGACGTAGGTCAGAACAGTCACCTGACTTATTCATTTCTACACGTAAACAGCGACTCGTTACCTCTGTCCACCATGATTAACATCAACTCAGAGACTGGAGAGATAGTGAGTTTACAGTCCTTTAACTTTGAGGAGTTGAAGACGTTTCAGTTCAAAGTCCAGGCCACAGACTCTGGTGTTCCTCCTCTCAGCAGCAACGTGACTGTCAGTGTGTTTATCCTGGATGAGAATGACAACAGTCCCTCCATCCTGTCTCCATACTCTGAGCACAGCTCTGTGAACAGTGAGAGCATCCCCTATTCTGCTGAAGCAGGATACTTTGTGGCAAAGATCAGGGCTGTAGACGCAGACTCTGGATACAACGCTCTGCTCTCTTATCACCTGTCTGAGCCCAAAGGAAACAACCTGTTCCGGATCGGAAGCAGCACCGGGGAGATCAGGACTAAGAGGAGGATGAGTGACAATGACCTGAAGAGTCACCCCTTGGTGGTGTTGGTGTCTGACAGTGGAGAACCCTCCCTGTCAGCTACTGTGTCTATTGACGTGGTGGTGGTGGAGAGCACGGCTGACATCCAGACTCCGTTCAGGCATGTGCCCATGGTGGAGGAGAGCTTCTCTGACCTCAACCTGTACCTGCTGATCTCCATTGTGGCGGTGTCAGTCATCTTCCTGCTCAGCCTCATCACTTTAATAGCTGTCAGATGCCACAGGACAGACGGCTCTTTCAGCAGGTACAGCGCCCCAATGATCACCACCCACCCTGACGGGAGCTGGTCTTACTCTAAGTCCACGCAGCAGTATGACGTGTGTTTCAGCTCTGACACGCTCAAGAGTGATGTAGTGGTTTTCCCCGCACCGTTTCCACCTGTAGACGCTGAGCTCATCAGCATAAATGGAGGAGACACTTTTACCAGAACTCAGACCTTACCCAACAAAGAGAAGGTAAGAAACCTTTGCAATATATATTTCCATGTAGATGCTGGCGTTGTCTGTAATTGCGGTCTGTTGTTAAAGCAGACTTTAACGTCGCTATTTATAGTCTGTTGTGAATCTGTCACGTGACAGAGGTTTTCGTCAACATCACGTTTATATTAAATGTGTAATAAGTGTGTATGTGTGTGTGTGTGTGTGTGTGCAACCAAAGATAGCAGTTAAAATCGTGATGTTTCTACAATAGAAATGATAAAAGATGACCATGGATCTTTTGTTTTTTATTGTTTTGTTAATTTGGGGTTTCGCGTTGTATCCGATCGACGACTGATCGTGGGTGGGACTGGATCGTATCCGATTGTGAAGTGGGTGGCTGCGGTGGCAACAGCGCTAAATGCGGTCTCGCCTCTAACTTTCTCTTTCGGTCTGCGGGGTACCCGTAATATCTTAATATTGGGGGCGACTCGCCCGTCCCCAGTCATCAGTTCAAAAAAGTGTCTCCCAAATGTTAAGGAGGACCTGTCCCTCCAGTTATCACGGTGGGTACGCACATGAGTGTTACTCTCCAAGGTGCTGAAGGCAATTTCATGAACTTCAATCGCGAAACTAAAACCGCAAAAAAAACACGCGTATTAACAAGGAAAATTAAGTTGTTTTATTATGCACTGTCTCCTAACTTGTTTTCAGTATGTATTTGCTGCTTTAGAGATGAATTGTTTTGTGAGGTTTGTATGAAAAATTGTCGACTTCAATTGGCATCTAAAAACAACTATTTCTCTGACGATTAAATCAATTAGTTTGTTTGAAAAAAAAAATTATAATACAATTAAATACTGACACATGTGTAGACTTAATACTGGTGACATTTGTCCAGATGACTGAGGGAACAGTGCGGGTGTCTCGGTCTCATCATGAGCCTGGTATTTGATGCAGTTCTTCCAAATGTCCACATGAGGACATCTTAGACCGTCACATTGAGACTCACAGTGGAGGATGGAGCTCCTCCCAGATTCAGACGACGATGATTTTTTTCAGGCGACAGGAACAAAGAGACGGAGATGGTCAAAAGAAGCGGATGAGGTTTTTGTGCGTCTCATTTCAGTCCCTTGGTTTCGAGTCTTTCTGCCTTAGGTTTCTGATTGTATGGGTCTGTATGGTTTCCCTCGATGGATGTAAAGATGCGTTTCCCGTGCAGTGCGAGCTCTGTGTGGATCTACGTGCTGGTCGCGCTGCTGGATTGTTACTGGGAAGCGGTGTCTGGACAGCTCTCTTACTCCGTGTCCGAGGAGCTCAATGTCGGGACTGTGGTCGGAAATGTGGCCAAAGATCTCAGCATCAGTGTGCAGGAGCTGGAGTCCCGCATGTTTCAGATCGTTGCTGGATCGAAGAGGAAATATTTCGAGGTAAATCTAAAGACTGGCGTCCTGTACGTGAACGAGAGAATAGATCGAGAGGAGCTCTGCGGCGACGAGGCCAAATGTTCGCTCAGTGTGGAGGCAGTGATTAATAATCCTTTAAAGCTGTACCGCATTGAAATTATTATACTAGACGTGAATGACAATTCTCCGTCATTTCTCAGTGCATCGCAGATAATTAACATTACAGAAAGCACAGCAGCAGGGGCCAGATTTCCTTTACACCCAGCTCAAGATGCAGACGTCGGTAAAAATGCAGTAAGTACCTACAAGCTCAGTCAAAATGAGCATTTCTCTGTGGATATACTTAAAGGAGAGAGTGTTACTGCAGAACTAGTTCTTCAGAAAGTTTTAGATCGAGAAAAAACCCCTGTGATTCGACTTGTACTCACAGCTGTCGATGGAGGAACACCAGCTAAATCTGGGACTTTGATAGTTATAGTCAATGTATTGGATATTAATGACAACGCTCCTGTATTCAACCAGAAGCTTTACAAGACCAGCATTTATGAGAACTGCAAGATTGGAACTTCAATTATAACTGTAAATGCAACGGATATAGATGAAGGTGCAAATGGGCAAGTGTTGTATTCATTTAGTGATGTTGGTCGAGGGAAACAAAGTGGGTTTTTTGCTATAGATGATAAAACAGGTGTAGTTACAAACATAAGAAATGTCAATTTTGAGGAAAATAATGCATTTGAGATTAGAGTCCAAGCCAGTGACGGAGCAGCTTCTCCTCTCACCTCCCATGCAAAATTATTGATTGAAGTGTTCGATGTCAATGACAATGCTCCTGAAATTTCGGTGACATCACTGCTCAGCAACGTGAGAGAAGATGCCTCCATCGGCACCGCCATCGCTCTGGTGTCAGTGTTAGATAAAGATGGAGGTAAAAATGGGATGGTGAACTGTAGGATATCAAACAACGTCCCATTTAAACTGGAGTCCAACTACAAGAATTACTACTCGCTGGTGGTGGACGGTCCTCTGGACAGAGAGAGTGCAGCTCAGTATAACATCAGCATCACTGCTACTGATGAGGGCAGCCCCTCACTGTCCAGCACCAGTGTGGTTAATGTTCATATCTCAGATGTGAATGATAATAAGCCTCTGTTCACAGAAAACACCATCAGTGTTTATGTGAGGGAGAACAGTCCAGTGGGGGCAGTTATTAAAACAGTGACAGCAAGTGATGCTGACATAGGTCAGAACAGTCACCTGACTTATTCATTTCTACACGTAAACAGCGACTTGTTACCTCTGTCCACCATGATCAACATAAACTCAGAGACTGGAGACATAGTGAGTTTACAGTCCTTTAACTTTGAGGAGCTGAAGACGTTTCAGTTCAAATTCCAGGCCACAGACTCTGGTGTTCCTCCTCTCAGCAGCAACGTGACTGTCAGTGTGTTTATCCTGGATGAGAATGACAACAGTCCCTCCATCCTGTCTCCATACTCTGAGCACAGCTCTGTGAACAGTGAGAGCATCCCATATTCTGCTGAAGCAGGATACTTTGTGGCAAAGATCAGGGCTGTCGACGCAGACTCTGGATACAACGCTCTGCTCTCTTATCACCTGTCTGAGCCCAAAGGAAACAACCTGTTCCGGATCGGAAGCAGCACCGGGGAGATCAGGACTAAGAGGAGGATGAGTGACAATGACCTGAAGAGTCACCCCTTGGTGGTGTTGGTGTCTGACAGTGGAGAGCCCTCCCTGTCAGCTACTGTGTCTATTGACGTGGTGGTAGTGGAGAGCACGGCTGACATCCAGACTCCGTTCAGACATGTGCCCATGGTGGAGGAGAGCTTCTCTGACCTCAACCTGTACCTGCTGATCTCCATTGTGGCGGTGTCAGTCATCTTCCTGCTCAGCCTCATCACTTTAATAGCTGTCAGATGCCACAGGACAGATGGCTCTTTCAGCAGGTACAGCGCCCCAATGATCACCACCCACCCTGACGGGAGCTGGTCTTACTCTAAGTCCACGCAGCAGTATGACGTGTGTTTCAGCTCTGACACGCTCAAGAGTGATGTAGTGGTTTTCCCCGCACCGTTTCCACCTGTAGACGCTGAGCTCATCAGCATAAATGGAGGAGACACTTTTACCAGAACTCAGACTTTACCCAACAAAGAGAAGGTAAGAAACAATAATTTGCAATAAGTTAGATGTTTTAGAATGTGACAGTTTGTAATGCTCACTTTTTTAATATATATTCAGTATGTTAATAGGTTGCAAATTAGTATCCGTATTCGACTTCTTTGTTTTTCATTCCCATAATGCTCTTCCAGTATAAGTCAATTTTTTTACTCACCATTTCCCACAAACGGTGCTCTTATGGTCTGCTGTATGTTATCTCAGTGCAATTTGACAGCAGCAGGAAAACAACATGAGCATGATTCCAATCCACCTCTGAAAATAAATGTTTTCACACTCCTGTCTCTGGCACCATTGCAAATGCTGACATATTGGCAATTGTCATTGTGAAATTTGAAAATCCACGTTGAGGGGAATGAGTCTATATACCATACATGAAGGTTTAGTTCATGCTAGAAAAAATTGTGTCGTTATAGTTAATTTCTCATTGTACTTTTCTCGTCACGTTGCCTTGACCTGCTGTGAAATACAAAGAATATTAAATAATCACGAAATATGACCAAGTGTTTTGGCACATTTTTTCTATGAAAACAGCATTGTACTACTAAGCCTCTGCTTGTTATGATGCAGCCATTTGGTGCTGGGGACTAAATGCAGTTCGTGTGTCCATAATAGCTCCGCTTTGACTCGGTTGATTGTGTAATGAGATCCCGTACCCAATAGGGGGCGCTGAAGACCGTGACACGGATGCCACCTGACTTATAACCCGTTGTCCCTCCCATTTCAATAACGTGATCATGTCTTGTCGGGCTCGGACACAAAGAGACGCAGAATCACCGAGCGGTGGTTCGGCTGCGGGATCAGTCTCAATGGTGGACGTATAGAAGACGAGGAAAGGCAGTTGTGGTCCATCCTCCATTAGATGTTCTTTCTAGGCGGACTTCACGTCGGGCTGGATTATGCATTCATTTAACAGAGGCTCGGTGGTGGCGTCCGTGTTGTTTCTGATGCTGGATTGTTATTGGGATGCGGTGTCCGCGCAGCTTTCCTACTCTATATCAGAGGAGGTGAATCCAGGCACGTCTGTGGGAAATATAGCCAAGGATTTAAACCTCAGTGTGGACGAACTGGAGTCGCGCATGTTTCAGATCGTCACCGGATCAAAGAGGAAATATTTCGAGGTAAATTTAAAGACCGGGGTCCTGCTGGTCAGCGACAGGATAGACAGAGAGGAGCTGTGTGCGAAGGCCACGAAATGCTCCGTGAGTGTGGAGGCAGTGATCAATTCTCCTCTGAAGCTTTACCGCGTTGATATCACTATTCTAGACGTGAATGATAATTATCCATCATTCAGCGCAAATTCTCAAAGTATAGAAATAGCCGAGAGCACACTGCCTGGCACAAAATTCCTTGTGCTGTCCGCCTACGATGCGGATGTGGGGAAAAACGGCATCAGCACGTACAAGCTCAATCAAAATGAGCATTTTTCCTTATTGGTGAACAAAGGAGAGAGCGTGTCTGCTGAGCTGGTCCTCCAGAAGGCTTTAGACCGAGAAAAGCAGCCGGTCATCAGGCTGACGCTCACTGCTGTGGACGGAGGAACACCCCCGAAGTCAGGAACATCACAGATAGTAATCACTGTCTTAGACAACAATGATAATACCCCGGTTTTCACTAAATCATTGTACAAAACGAGCATTAAAGAAAATGTACCGCTTGGTTCCTCTGTGATGACAGTGACGGCGACAGATGCCGATGAGGGACCAAACGCGGAGATTTCGTATTCACTGGGCAGCAAAGATCAAGATCATATTTTGGAAATATTTCAAATTGATGAGAAAACAGGTGTAATAACAGTGAAGGGGAAGATTGACTTTGAAAAGCACCCGGCTTTTGAAGTCCGTGTGCAAGCTACAGACAAAGGCTATCCCCCAATGGCAGCGCAGTGTAAAGTCCTGATAGAGGTGGAGGATTTAAATGACAACATTCCTGAAATATCTGTGACATCGTTAATTAACAGAGTCAGAGAGGATGCAAAAATAGGTACTGCTGTGGCACTGGTGTCCGTCCTAGACAGAGATGGAGGCAAAAATGGAATAGTTCACTGTGCTATTAAAGATGATAGTCCATTCAAACTGGAGACAAATTATAAAAACTATTATTCTTTGGTAGTGGACGGAGAGCTGGACAGAGAGAGTGCCGCACAGTATAATGTCACCATCACAGCTACAGATGATGGAGTCCCCGCTCTCACCAGCACTAGTGAGCTTACTGTTTATGTTTCTGATGTCAATGACAACTCACCTCGTTTTACAGACACTCTGATCAATGTTTATCTGAAAGAAAACAGTCCAGTAGGAGCAGTTATTAAAAGGGTCTCTGCTGTAGATGCAGATGTATATCAAAATGCCCAAGTTAGCTATTCACTTCTAGAAAGTACCAGCAACACATTGCCTCTGTCCACAATGGTGAATATAAACTCAGAGACTGGAGAGATAGTGAGTTTACAGTCGTTTAACTTTGAGGAGCTGAAGACGTTTCAGTTCAAAGTCCAGGCCACAGACTCTGGTGTTCCTCCCCTCAGCAGCAATGTGACTGTCAGTGTGTTTATCCTGGATGAGAATGACAACAGTCCCTCCATCCTGTCTCCATACTCTGAGCACAGCTCTGTGAACAGTGAGAGCATCCCCTATTCTGCTGAAGCAGGATACTTTGTGGCAAAGATCAGGGCTGTAGACGCAGACTCTGGATACAACGCTCTGCTCTCTTATCACCTGTCTGAGCCCAAAGGAAACAACCTGTTCCGGATCGGAAGCAGCACCGGGGAGATCAGAACTAAGAGGAGGATGAGTGACAATGACCTGAAGAGTCACCCCTTGGTGGTGTTGGTGTCTGACAGTGGAGAACCCTCCCTGTCAGCTACTGTGTCTATTGACGTGGTGGTGGTGGAGAGCACGGCTGACATCCCGACTCCGTTCAGACATGTGCCCATGGTGGAGGAGAGCTTCTCTGACCTCAACCTGTACCTGCTGATCTCCATTGTGGCGGTGTCAGTCATCTTCCTGCTCAGCCTCATCACTTTAATAGCTGTCAGATGCCACAGGACAGATGGCTCTTTCAGCAGGTACAGCGCCCCAATGATCACCACCCACCCTGACGGGAGCTGGTCTTACTCTAAGTCCACGCAGCAGTATGACGTGTGTTTCAGCTCAGACACGCTCAAGAGTGACGTAGTGGTTTTCCCCGCACCGTTTCCACCTGTAGACGCTGAGCTCATCAGCATAAATGGAGGAGACACTTTTACCAGAACTCAGACTTTACCCAACAAAGAGAAGGTAAGAAACAAACATTTGCAGTATATATTTTCATGTAGATGCTGGCTTTGTCTGTAATTGCGGTCTGTTTTTAGGTCGGACTTTAACGTCGCTGTCGATCCTTTGTGAATGTGTCACGCCACAGTGGTTCTCGGCAACATAACGTTTGAACCAAAAATAGCAGTTCAAATCGTAATGAAAAAAAAATGCTGTCACAATAGAAATAATGAAAGATGCACATGGTTCTCTTGTTTATGATTCAATTTGGGGTTTCGGGTTGTATCCGATCGACGACTGATCGGGTGTGGTACTTGGTCGTATCCGATTGTGAAGTCGGCGGCTGCAGTGACAACGGAGCGCTCCATGCAGTCCCGCCCCTTAACTTTCACTTTCACTTTGTTGGACACCCGCATTGACATCTTATTGTGGTGGTGGTGGTGGGGGGGGGCGACTCCCCCGCACCCAGTCATCAGTTAAAAAATGTCTCCCAAATGTTAAGGGGGACCTGTCCCTCCAGTTATTATTGTGGGTACGCACATGAGTGTTACTCTCCATGGTGCTGAAGGCAATTTCATGAACTTCAACCTCGAAACTAAAACTACTAAAAAAACACGTGTGTTATCAAGGAAAATGCAGTTGTGCAACAAAACACGTTAATTGACAAGAAAAGGATTAAGACTTTAGTGTTGTTTTTGGTTGGGTTTTCATCTTATATCTTCATTGATTATTATGTGTATGTTGTTTTTTTGTCGTGGTTGTTTCATATCACAATGAAAGTAAAGTCTACATGATGAGAGACGGGATATAGTTCTTCATCTGAAATGCACAATTGAGGCATCTGTCTATCTATCTATCTATCTATCTATCTATCTATCTATCTATCTATCTGTCTGTCTATCTATCTATCTATCTATCTATCTATCTATCTATCTATCTATCTATCTATCTATCTATCTATCTATCTATCTATCTATCTATCTATCTATCTATCTATCTATCTATCTATCTATCTATCTATCTATCTATCTATCTATCTATCTATCTATCTATCTATCTATCTATCTATCTATCTATCTGAGGACGCCTCACTGTGTCTCTATCCATGGTCCTGAAATGTTTAGCGGCAGTCGTCTGTTTTTCATGAAAAGACCTGTGTTGCGGAGCAAGGATGGGAATCGTCTGAATTAAGGCGGCCTCTGATAAAATAAGTACTCGGCTGATTCTTTGAAATATCTGCAGTTATTCTAACTGGCCATGAGATGACGCTGTAGACCGTGACTCGCCAGCATGTCGCTGAGGAGGGGAGATCCCTCCCACCTTAAAAGGATATTTTCGCCGTGCTTTGTTAGTGTGAGACGCAGGACAGACGGGGACGGATATAGAGAACGTGTTGACATAGATTGCGCTCTAAGAAGCTATCTTTCCGATCTGCTGAAGACCGGGCACGTCGATCCAAGGATACATGCTTCATCCTCGTCGTATGGAATTATGCATCGGCCGGGAAGAAAGAGCCCGATCGGGATCTGTCTGGTGCTGCTTGTGTTGGAGAATAGCTGGGGAGCGGTGTACGGACAGCTCTCCTATTCAGTCTCAGAGGAGGTGAACCTCGGCACCTCTGTTGGAAACCTCGCCAAGGATCTAAACCTCAACGCGCAGGATTTGGAGTCACGTATGTTTCAGATCGTTACCGGTTCAAAGAAAAAGTATTTTGACATAAATCTGAAAACGGGGTTTCTCTACGTCAGTGAGAGGATCGACAGAGAGGAGCTGTGCGCTAAAAGCAGCAAATGCAAACTAAATATCGAGGCCGTGATTAATAATCCGCTCAAACTTTACCGGATTGAAGTGAATATTAATGATGTAAATGATAACCCGCCGACTTTTAGTGCTAAATCGCAGAAAATTAAGATAGCAGAGAGCATCCTACCGGGAGCTACGTTCCCAGTGCTCTCAGCCTACGACGCCGATGTCGGGAAGAACAGTATCAACACATACAAGCTGAGTCCGAGTGAATATTTCTCTTTGTCTGTGCACAAAGGAGAAAGCGTCTCAGCAGAGTTAGTGCTGCAGAAATCCTTAGACAGAGAGAAGCAGGCTGTAATAAAACTGACGCTCACCGCTGTGGACGGAGGAACACCACCAAAATCAGGTACCTCAGAAATAATCATTAATGTCCTGGATAACAATGATAATATCCCGATTTTTGCTAAAACGCTATATAAAACAAGCATTGTGGAAAATGCACGAATTGGCAGTACGTTAGTCACCGTGACTGCCACTGATGCCGATGAGGGGCCGAACAAAGACATTGTGTATTTCCTGAATTCTGAAGATCAGGATCATGTGTTAGACATTTTTGCCATTGATTCAGAAACTGGAATAATAACAGTGAAAGGCAAAATAGACTTCGAGTTAAATCCTGCCTTTGAAATCCGTGTGCAGGCTGCCGACAAAGGCCAGCCTCCCTTAACAGCGCAGTGCAAAGTCCTGGTGGAGGTGGTGGACGTGAATGACAATGCGCCTGACATCACGGTGACGTCACTCCTCAGCACAGTTAAGGAGGACGCCGAGATAGGCACTGCCATCGCACTGGTGTCAGTTCTAGACAGAGATGGGGGCAAAAATGGTGAAGTGAAATGTGAGATAGTGAATTCGACACCATTTAAATTGGAGACTAATTATAAAAATTATTACTCTTTAGTAATTGCTGGAGAACTTGACAGGGAATTAATTTCTCACTATAATATCACCATCAGAGCCACAGATGAAGGCAGCCCACCTCTCTCTAACACCAGCACGGTTGTTATCCAAGTTTCTGATGTCAATGACAACGCTCCTCGTTTTCCAGACACTGTAGTTAATATGTATGTGGATGAAAACAGTTCAGTTGGGACTGTTTTGAAAGCAGTCACTGCAACAGATGCAGATGCTGGTGAAAATGGCCGTATTAGATATTCATTAGTGAGTGAAAACAATCTGGTTCCTGTCTCAACAATGGTGAATGTTAACTCAGAGACTGGAGAGATAGTGAGTTTACAGTCGTTTAACTTTGAGGAGCTGAAGACGTTTCAGTTCAAAGTCCAGGCCACAGACTCTGGTGTTCCTCCTCTCAGCAGCAATGTGACTGTCAGTGTGTTTATCCTGGATGAGAATGACAACAGTCCCTCCATCCTGTCTCCATACTCTGAGCACAGCTCTGTGAACAGTGAGAGCATCCCCTATTCTGCTGAAGCAGGATACTTTGTGGCAAAGATCAGGGCTGTAGACGCAGACTCTGGATACAACGCTCTGCTCTCTTATCACCTGTCTGAGCCCAAAGGAAACAACCTGTTCCGGATCGGAAGCAGCACCGGGGAGATCAGGACTAAGAGGAGGATGAGTGACAATGACCTGAAGAGTCACCCCTTGGTGGTGTTGGTGTCTGACAGTGGAGAGCCCTCCCTGTCAGCTACTGTGTCTATTGACGTGGTGGTGGTGGAGAGCACGGCTGACATCCAGACTCCGTTCAGACATGTGCCCATGGTGGAGGAGAGCTTCTCTGACCTCAACCTGTACCTGCTGATCTCCATTGTGGCGGTGTCAGTCATCTTCCTGCTCAGCCTCATCACTTTAATAGCTGTCAGATGCCACAGGACAGACGGCTCTTTCAGCAGGTACAGCGCCCCAATGATCACCACCCACCCTGACGGGAGCTGGTCTTACTCTAAGTCCACGCAGCAGTATGACGTGTGTTTCAGCTCAGACACGCTCAAGAGTGACGTAGTGGTTTTCCCCGCACCGTTTCCACCTGTAGACGCTGAGCTCATCAGCATAAATGGAGGAGACACATTTACCAGAACTCAGACTTTACCCAACAAAGAGAAGGTAAGATCACTAAATTAGAGTATGTGTTGTATTTTAGAATCATAATTGCTCTGAAGTACTATAAAATACGTGCAAAGTCATTCATCTGATGCTTGTAGATGGGAATCATGCTCTCCATGGTGCTGATCGTGCTGCTTCTCCAGACTGATGCACTTGCTCGTCTTCATCTACTTTGAAGGGACTATTAGAAGAGCCAGGATTTGCCTGTGTTGTTTTCACAATTCTGGATTTACCTAACAAATACTAAACATAAGAGACTTCATTTATTCAGTTAAAATATACTGTTTTGTTCTTCATGTTAATTAAGGAACCCCAAGCTGTTGTTGCAATATACGTTTCATCTGTCGTAGTAATTCAGCATCTTAATATGTTTGTCGCCGTCTCTTGTTCTGGCCGACATTTTGTGAACGTGTCCCGTACTGCGCACCATTCGCGGAGTAATGCATGTGTATGTGCGCATACGTGGGCGCATATGTCTGTGCATGCATGCGCATGCACTCTAAGAATGTTCTGCATTGCAAAAATAACCTACAATCCTTTCTATTCTGAAGTTATTCTGAATGATTGGGGTTTATTCACCACTCTTCATAAAGGTGTAGTAAATCAAAGATACCACACGGCGACGCTCTAGACCGTGACACGCAAACGTGGACGCTCCTCCCAAACGATGAGCAGGAGCACGGAGGTGTCCTTCACAAAGAGATTCGGAGAGAGGCGAAAGCATAATGGAGTCCTCCTCTGCAACAATAAGATTTTCGGGAATGTGTTGTTTTTAATTGCAGCGCGTTCTGGTAGTCCACAGACGAAGGCGCAGTGTAGATGTGTGATTTTTTTTCTTCATCGGAGGAACAATGCATTTTCTGACTCGCAGGATTTGTATCGCCGCGTCTCTGGTGCTGCTGGGGTGGTACTGGGAAGCGGCATCTGCGCAGCTTTCCTACTCGGTCTCGGAGGAGGTTAACCCGGGGACTAATATCGGAAATATCGCCAAGGATCTGAGCCTCAATGTGCAGGATTTGGAGTCCCGTTCGTTCCAAGTTGTTGCAGGATCAAAGAGGAAATATTTCGAGGTAAATCTCAAGAGCGGATTTCTGTACGTGGATGAGAGGATAGACCGGGAGGAGCTTTGTGGTCAGAAACCAAAATGCACTATCAGCGTTGAGGCTGTGATAAACAATCCGCTCAAGCTTTACAGGATAGAGGTAGAGATCAAAGATGTGAATGATCATTCTCCATCTTTTAGCACGAAATCCCAAATGCTGGATATAGCAGAAAACACCGCCCCTGGTTTCAGATTCGCTCTGTCGGAGGCGAGCGATGCTGATGTGGGTAAGAACGGTGTGAGTGCGTATAAGCTCAGTCCTAATGAATACTTTAGTCTTGCGACGCACAAAAGGGGAGAAAGTACATCTCCAGAGCTGGTGCTGCAGAAAGCCTTAGACCGAGAGAAGAATGCACACATGCGCCTTCTGTTAACTGCGGTCGATGGAGGGACACCTCCGAAGTCAGGCACGTCAGAAATTGAAATTAATGTGTTGGATATTAATGATAATGCGCCATTATTCAGCAGCACTCTCTATAAAGTTCGAACCTTTGAGAATACCCCGATTGGCACGACAATCTTCAAATTAAATGCAACAGACGCTGACGAGGGCGCAAACAGTGAAATAGTTTATTCTCTGCGCAGTAAGGATCAGGATCATATTCTCGATATTTTCAGAATTGATCCAAACACAGGAATCATTTCAGTGAAAGGCAAAATTGATTATGAAGAAAACGCAGCTTTTGAGATTCGAGCAGAGGCTAAGGACAAAGGCCAGCCTCCCATGTCTGCTCACAGCAAAGTGCTGGTGGAAGTAACAGATGTGAACGACAACGCTCCTGAGATCACAGTGACGTCACTGCTCGGATCGGTGAAGGAGGACGCAGCTGTCGGTACTGCCATCGCGCTGGTGTCCGTGCTGGACAGAGACAGTGGGAGGAATGGAGAGGTGAGGTGTGAAATCAAAAACGATGTTCCCTTTAAGTTGGAGCCAAATTATAAAAACTATTACTCTTTAGTTGTTGATGGCCCGCTAGACAGAGAGGAAACTCCTCAGTATAATGTGACAATTACAGCGACCGATGAAGGGACTCCTCCACTATCCAACAGCAGTGTTGTCACTGTTTATATTTCAGACGTTAATGACAACGCCCCACGTTTCCCAGAATCCTCAGTGAACAGCTATGTGAGAGAAAACGGCAAAGTAGGAACCGTCATTAAAACTGTGACGGCTATTGATGCTGACGTCAGCAGCAACGGGCAGGTGAGCTACTCATTTTTAGAGGACAACAGTAAATCTGTGCCTCTGTCCACAATGGTGAATATAAACTCAGAGACTGGAGAGATAGTGAGTTTACAGTCCTTTAACTTTGAAGAGCTGAAGACGTTTCAGTTCAAAGTCCAGGCCACAGACTCTGGTGTTCCTCCTCTCAGCAGCAACGTGACTGTCAGTGTGTTTATCCTGGATGAGAATGACAACAGTCCCTCCATCCTGTCTCCATACTCTGAGCACAGCTCTGTGAACAGTGAGAGCATCCCCTATTCTGCTGAAGCAGGATACTTTGTGGCAAAGATCAGGGCTGTAGACGCAGACTCTGGATACAACGCTCTGCTCTCTTATCACCTGTCTGAGCCCAAAGGAAACAACCTGTTCCGGATCGGAAGCAGCACCGGGGAGATCAGGACTAAGAGGAGGATGAGTGACAATGACCTGAAGAGTCACCCCTTGGTGGTGTTGGTGTCTGACAGTGGAGAGCCCTCCCTGTCAGCTACTGTGTCTATTGACGTGGTGGTGGTGGAGAGCACGGCTGACATCCAGACTCCGTTCAGACATGTGCCCATGGTGGAGGAGAGCTTCTCTGACCTCAACCTGTACCTGCTGATCTCCATTGTGGCGGTGTCAGTCATCTTCCTGCTCAGCCTCATCACTTTAATCACTGTCAGATGCCACAGGACAGATGGCTCTTTCAGTAGGTACAGCGCCCCAATGATCACCACCCACCCTGACGGGAGCTGGTCTTACTCTAAGTCCACGCAGCAGTATGACGTGTGTTTCAGCTCAGACACGCTCAAGAGCGACGTAGTGGTTTTCCCCGCACCGTTTCCACCTGTAGACGCTGAGCTCATCAGCATAAATGGAGGAGACACTTTTACCAGAACTCAGACTTTACCCAACAAAGAGAAGGTAAGAAACAAACATTTGCAGTAAATATTTTCATGTAGATGCTGGCTCTGTCTGTAATTGCGGTCTGTTGCTAGAGCGGACTTTGTCACGTGACCGTGGTTTTCGTCAACATCACGTTATATATATATATGTGTGTGTGTGTGTGTGTGTGTGTGTGTGTGTGTTTCTGTCTGTCTGTCCTGTCCGTGTGTGTGTTCAACCAAAGATAGCAGTTAAGTTCGTGATGTTGCTCCAATAGAAATTATAAAAGATGACCATGGATCTCTTGTTTGTTTTTTTTTAGCTTTTAAGTTTTGTTAATTTGGGGTTTGGCGTTGTATCCGATCGACGACTGATCGGGGGGGGACTGGGTCGTGTCCGATTGTGAAGATGGCGGCTGCGGTGGCAACAGCGCTAAATGCGGTCTCGCCACTTACTTTCGCTTTCAGTCTGCGGGGTACCCGTAATGTCTTAATATTGGGGGCGACTAGCCCGTACCCAGTCATCAGTTAAAAAAGTGTCTCCCAAATGTTAAGGAGGACCTGTCCCTCCAGTTATAACGGTGGGTACGCACATGAGTGTTACTCTCCATGGTGCTGAAGGCAATTTCATGAAATTCAATCTCGAAACTAAAACCGCTAAAAAGCACGTGTGTTAACAAGGAAAAGGAAGTGGTTTTATTATGCACTGTCCCCTAACTTGTTTTCAGTATGTATTTGCTGCTTTAGGGATTAATTGTTTTAATGTAAGGTTCGTATGAAAAATTGTCAGCTTCAATTGTTTTCTAAAAACAACTATTTCTCTGAAGATTAAATCAATTTTACGAATAAATTTGTCAGAAAGAAGAAACATATATTTGTCATACAATATAATACTGATACATATTCAGTCTTGGTATTGGTGACATTTGTCTACATGACTGAGG
Source organism: Karalla daura (assembly GCA_029224185.1). Lineage (NCBI taxonomy): Eukaryota > Metazoa > Chordata > Actinopteri > Chaetodontiformes > Leiognathidae > Karalla > Karalla daura. Next base: position 18,932,179 of record CM055195.1, read on the forward strand.
AAACGGTGCGGGTGGCTCGGTCTCATCATGAGCCTGGTATTTGATGCAGTTCTCCCTAATGTCCGCATGAGGACATCTTAGACCGTCACAATGAGACTCAGAGTGGAGGATGGAGCTCCTCCCAGATTCAGACGACGATGATTTTTCTCAGGCGACAGGAACAAAGAGACGGAGATGGTGAGAGGCAGCGGAGGAGGCTTTGTGCGTCTCGTTTCAGTTCGTTGGTTTCGAGTCTTTCTGCCTTAGGTTTCTGATCGTATGGGTCTGTATGGTTTCCCTCGATGGATGTAAAGATGCGTTTCCCGTGCAGTGCGAGCTCTGTGTGGATCTACGTGCTGGTCGCGCTGCTGGATTGTTACTGGGAAGCGGTGTCTGGACAGCTCTTTTACTCCGTGTCCGAGGAGCTCAGTGTCGGGACTGTGGTCGGAAATGTGGCCAAAGATCTCAGCATCAATGTGCAGGAGCTGGAGTCCCGCATGTTTCAGATCGTTGCTGGATCGAAGAGGAAATATTTCGAGGTAAATCTAAAGACTGGCGTCCTGTACGTGAACGAGAGAATAGATCGAGAGGAGCTCTGCGGCGACGAGGCCAAATGTTCGCTCAGTGTGGAGGCAGTGATTAATAATCCTTTAAAGCTGTACCGCATTGAAATTATTATACTAGACGTGAATGATAATTCTCCGATATTCATGAGTGCACCACAAGTTATCGACATAACAGAGAACACAGCAGCAGGGACTAGACTTCCTTTGCATCACGCCGATGATGCAGACGTCGGTAAAAACGCAGTAAATACCTACAAGCTGAGTCAGAATGAACATTTCTCTCTCGTTGCACAAAAGGGAGAATCTGCATCACCCGAATTAGTCCTTCAGAAAGTTTTAGACAGAGAAAAACAGTCAGTGATTCATTTGACATTGACTGCTGTCGATGGAGGAACGCCTGCTAAATCAGGCACTATGGACATTATAATTAATGTGATGGATATCAATGATAATTTTCCTGTATTCAGCCAGACACTTTACAAAACCCGTGTTTATGAAAATGTTAAGATAGGTACATCAATAATAAGATTAAATGCCACTGATCTTGATGCAGGACAGAATGGAGAAGTGTCATATTCATTGAGTAAAGTAGGTCGAGGGAAACAAACTGATCTGTTTGCAGTAGATGAAAAAACAGGAACAGTCACAAATGTAAAAAATATTGATTTTGAAGAAAATAATGCTTTTGAGATTAGGGTTCAAGCCAGTGATGGAGCCTCTTCACCAATGACGTCACATGCCAAGTTATTGATTGAAGTGTTAGATGTCAATGACAATACTCCTGAAATTTCGGTGACATCACTGCTCAACAACGTGAGAGAAGATGCCTCCATCGGCACCGCCATCGCTCTGGTGTCAGTGTTAGATAAAGATGGAGGTAAAAATGGGATGGTGAACTGTAGGATATCAAACAACGTCCCATTTAAATTGGAGTCCAACTACAAGAATTACTACTCGCTGGTGGTGGACGGTACTCTGGACAGAGAGAGTGCAGCTCAGTATAACATCAGCATCACTGCAACTGATGAGGGCAGCCCCTCACTGTCCAGCACCAGTGTAGTTAATGTTCATATCTCAGATGTGAACGATAATAAGCCTCTGTTCACAGAAAACACCATCAGTGTTTATGTGAGGGAGAACAGTCCAGTGGGGGCAGTTATTAAAACAGTGACAGCAAGTGATGCTGACATAGGTCAGAACAGTCACCTGACTTATTCATTTATACATGTAAACAGCGACTCCTTACCTCTATCCACCATGATCAACGTAAACTCAGAGACTGGAGAGATAGTGAGTTTACAGTCCTTTAACTTTGAGGAGCTGAAGACGTTTCAGTTCAAAGTCCAGGCCACAGACTCTGGTGTTCCTCCTCTCAGCAGCAACGTGACTGTCAGTGTGTTTATCCTGGATGAGAATGACAACAGTCCCTCCATCCTGTCTCCATACTCTGAGCACAGCTCTGTGAACAGTGAGAGCATCCCCTATTCTGCTGAAGCAGGATACTTTGTGGCAAAGATCAGGGCTGTAGACGCAGACTCTGGATACAACGCTCTGCTCTCTTATCACCTGTCTGAGCCCAAAGGAAACAACATGTTCCGGATCGGAAGCAGCACCGGGGAGATCAGGACTAAGAGGAGGATGAGTGACAATGACCTGAAGAGTCACCCCTTGGTGGTGTTGGTGTCTGACAGTGGAGAACCCTCCCTGTCAGCTACTGTGTCTATTGACGTGGTGGTGGTGGAGAGCACGGCTGACATCCAGACTCCGTTCAGACATGTGCCCATGGCGGAGGAGAGCTTCTCTGACCTCAACCTGTACCTGTTGATCTCCATTGTGGCGGTGTCAGTCATCTTCCTGCTCAGCCTCATCACTTTAATAGCGATCAGATGCCACAGGACAGACGGCTCTTTCAGCAGGTACAGCGCCCCAATGATCACCACCCACCCTGACGGGAGCTGGTCTTACTCTAAGTCCACGCAGCAGTATGACGTGTGTTTCAGCTCAGACACGCTCAAGAGCGACGTAGTGGTTTTCCCCGCACCGTTTCCACCTGTAGACGCTGAGCTCATCAGCATAAATGGAGGAGACACTTTTACCAGGACTCAGACTTTACCCAACAAAGAGAAGGTAAGAAACAAACATTTGCAGTAAATATTTTCATGTAGATGCTGGCTTTGTCTGTAATTGCGGTCTGTTATTAGGTCGGACTTTAACGTCACTGTTGATCCTGTGTGAATGTGTCACGCGACAGTGGTTCTTGCCAACATAAGATTTCAATCAAAAATAGCAGTTAAAGTCGTATTGAAAAAATGTTGCTACAATAGAAATCACGAAAGATGCACATGGTTCTCTTGTTTTTTTTTTCTTTTTTTTAATTTGGGGTTTCGCGTTGTACCCGATCGACGACTGATCGGCGGTGATACTGGGTCGTATCCGATTGTGAAGTGGGCGGCTGCAGTGGCAACGGAACGTTAACTGCAGTCTCGCGTATAACTTTCACTTTCGCTCTGTTGGTCTTATTGGAGGGGACTCGCCCGCACCGAGTCATCATTTTTAATGGTGTTACACAAATGTTAGGGTGGACGTGTCCCTACAGTTTTCATGGTGGGTAGCACATGAGTGATACCCTCCATGGTGCTGAAGGCAATTTCATAAACTTCAACCTCGAAACTAAAACCACTAAAAAAAACACGTGTATTGACAGGAAAAGGATTAAGACTGTGTAAACTTTAGTATTTTTTTGGTTGGGGTTTCATCTTATATCTTCATTGATTAATATGTGTATGTTGTTTTTTTTCGTATTTTGTCTTAGTTGTTTTCATATCACAATGAAAGTACAGTCTACATGATGAGAGACGGGATATAGGTCTTCATCTGAAATGCACAATTGAGGCATCTATCTATCTATCTATCTATCTATCTATCTATCTATCTATCTATCTATCTATCTATCTATCTATCTATCTATCTATCTATCTATCTATCTATCTATCTATCTATCTATCTATCTATCTATCTGTCTATCTATCTATCTATCTATCTATCTATCTATCTATCTATCTATCTATCTATCTATCTATCTATCTATCTATCTATCTATCTATCTATCTATCTATCTATCTATCTATCTATCTATCTATCTACCTATCTATGTGAGGCCGCCTCACTGTGTCTCTATCCATGGTCCTGAAATGTTTAGCGGCAGTCCTCTGCTTGGTTTTCATGAAGAAGAGCGACGTGTGTTGAGCAATGCGCGGAATCGTCTGAATTAAGGCGGCCTCTGATAAAATAAGTACTCGGCTGTTTCTTTGAAATATCAGCAGTTGTTTAAACTGGCCATGAGATGACGCTGTAGACCGTGACTCGCCAGCATGTCGCTTAGGAGGGGAGATCCCTCCCACCTTAAAAGGATATTTTCGCCGTGCTTTGTTAGTGTGAGACGCAGGACAGACGGCGACGGATATAGAGAACATGTTGACATAGATTGTGCTCTAAGAAGCTATCTTTCCGATCTGCTAAAGACCGGGCACGTCGATCCAAGGATACATGCTTCATCCTCGTCGTATGGAATTATGCATCGGCCGGGAAGAAAGAGCCCGATCGGGATCTGTCTGGTGCTGCTTGTGTTGGAGAATAGCTGGGGAGCGGTGTACGGACAGCTCTCCTATTCAGTCTCAGAGGAGGTGAACCTCGGCACCTCTGTTGGAAACCTCGCCAAGGATCTAAACCTCAACGCGCAGGATTTGGAGTCACGTATGTTTCAGATCGTTACCGGTTCAAAGAAAAAGTATTTTGACATAAATCTGAAAACGGGGTTTCTCTACGTCAGTGAGAGGATCGACAGAGAGGAGCTGTGCGCTAAAAGCAGCAAATGCAAACTAAATATCGAGGCCGTGATTAATAATCCGCTCAAACTTTACCGGATTGAAGTGAATATTAATGATGTAAATGATAACCCGCCGACTTTCAGCGCTAAATCGCAGATAATCGATATAGCAGAGAGCATCCTACCGGGAGCTACGTTCCCAGTGCTCTCAGCCTACGACGCCGATGTCGGGAAGAACAGTATCAACACATACAAGCTGAGTCCGAGTGAATATTTCTCTTTGTCTGTGCACAAAGGAGAAAGCGTCTCAGCAGAGTTAGTGCTGCAGAAATCCTTAGACAGAGAGAAGCAGGCTGTAATAAAACTGACGCTCACCACTGTGGACGGAGGAACACCACCAAAATCAGGTACCTCAGAAATAATCATTAATGTCCTGGATAACAATGATAATATCCCGATTTTTGCTAAAACGCTATATAAAACAAGCATTGTGGAAAATGCACGAATTGGCAGTACGTTAGTCACCGTGACTGCCACTGATGCCGATGAGGGGCCGAACAAAGACATAGTCTATTTCCTGAATTCCAAAGATCAGGATCATGTGTTAGACATTTTTGCCATTGATTCAGAAACTGGAATAATAACAGTGAAAGGCAAAATAGACTTCGAGTTAAATCCTGCCTTCGAAATCCGTGTGCAGGCTACCGACAAAGGCCAGCCTCCCTTAACAGCGCAATGCAAAGTCCTGGTGGAGGTGGTGGACGTGAATGACAATGCGCCTGACATCACGGTGACGTCACTCCTCAGCACAGTTAAGGAGGACGCCGAGATAGGCACTGCCATCACACTGGTGTCAGTTCTAGATAGAGATGGGGGCAAAAATGGTGAAGTGAAATGTGAGATAGTGAATTCGACACCATTTAAATTGGAGACTAATTATAAAAATTATTACTCTTTAGTAATTGCTGGAGAACTAGACAGGGAATTAATTTCTCACTATAATATCACCATCAGAGCCACAGATGAAGGCAGCCCACCTCTCTCTAACACCAGCACGGTTGTTATCCAAGTTTCTGATGTCAATGACAACGCTCCTCGTTTCCCAGACACTGTAGTTAATATGTATGTGGATGAAAACAGTTCAGTTGGGACTGTTTTGAAAGCAGTCACTGCAACAGATGCAGATGCTGGTGAAAATGGTCGTATTAGATATTCATTAGTGCGTGAAAACAATTTGGTTCCTGTCTCAACAATGGTGAATGTTAACTCAGAGACTGGAGAGATAGTGAGTTTACAGTCGTTTAACTTTGAGGAGCTGCAGACATTTCAGTTCAAAGTCCAGGCCGCAGACTCTGGTGTTCCTCCTCTCAGCAGCAATGTGACTGTCAATGTGTTTATCCTGGATGAGAATGACAACAGTCCCTCCATCCTGTCTCCATACTCTGAGCACAGCTCTGTGAACAGTGAGAGCATCCCCTATTCTGCTGAAGCAGGATACTTTGTGGCAAAGATCAGGGCTGTAGACGCAGACTCTGGATACAACGCTCTGCTCTCTTATCACCTGTCTGAGCCCAAAGGAAACAACCTGTTCCGGATTGGAAGCAGCACCGGGGAGATCAGGACTAAGAGAAGGATGAGTGACAATGACCTGAAGAGTCACCCCTTGGTGGTGTTGGTGTCTGACAGTGGAGAACCCTCCCTGTCAGCTACTGTGTCTATTGACGTGGTGGTGGTGGAGAGCACGGCTGACATCCAGACTCCGTTCAGGCATGTGCCCATGGTGGAGGAGAGCTTCTCTGACCTCAACCTGTACCTGCTGATCTCCATTGTGGCGGTGTCAGTCATCTTCCTGCTCAGCCTCATCACTTTAATAGCGGTCAGATGCCACAGGACAGACGGCTCTTTCAGCAGGTACAGCGCCCCAATGATCACCACCCACCCTGACGGGAGCTGGTCTTACTCTAAGTCCACGCAGCAGTATGACGTGTGTTTCAGCTCAGACACGCTCAAGAGCGACGTAGTGGTTTTCCCCGCACCATTTCCACCTGTAGATGCTGAGCTCATCAGCATAAATGGAGGAGACACTTTTACCAGAACTCAGACTTTACCCAACAAAGAGAAGGTAAGAAACAAACACTTGCAGTGTGTATTTTCATGTAGATGCTGGCTTTGTCTGTAACTGCGGTCTGTTGCTCGAGCGGACTTTAACGTCGCTGTTGATCGTCTGCTGTGAATCTGTCACGTGACCGTGGTTTTCGTCAACATCATGTTTATATATATATATATATATATATATGTGTGTGTGTGTGTGTGTGTGTGTGTGTGTGTGTGTCTGTCTGTCTGTCTGTCTGTCTGTCTGTCTGTGTGTTCAACCAAAGATAGCAGTTAAGTTCGTGATGTTGCTACAATAGAAATTATAAAAGATGACCATGGATCTTTTGTTTTTTATTGTTTTGTTGATTTGGGGTTTCGCGTTGTATCCGATCGACGACTGATCGTGGGTGGGACTGGATCGTATCCGATTGTGAAGTGGGCGGCTGCAGTGGCAACAGCGCGAAATGCGGTCTCGCCTCTAACTTTCTCTTTCGGTCTACGGGGTACCCGTAATATCTTAATATTGGGGGCGACTCGCCCGTCCCCAGTCATCAGTTCAAAAAAGTGTCTCCCAAATGTTAAGGACCTGTCCCTCCAGTTAGAACGGTGGGTACGCACATGAGTGTTGCTCTCCAAGGTGCTGAAGGCAATTTCATGAACTTCAATCGCGAAACTAAAACCGCAAAAAAAACACGCGTGTTAACAAGGAAAATTAAGTGGTTTTATTATGCACTGTCTCCTAACTTGTTTTCAGTATGTATTTGCTGCTTTAGAGATTAATTGTTTTATTGTGAGGTTTGTATGACAAGTTGTCAACGTCAATTGTTTTCTAAAAACAACTATTTCTCTGAAGATTAAATCAATGAGTTTGTTTAAAAAAAATATTCATAATACAATTAAATACTGACACATGTGTAGACTTAATACTGGTGACATTTGTCCAGATGACTGAGGGAACAGTGCGGGTGTCTCGGTCTCATCATGAGCCTGGTATTTGATGCAGTTCTTCCAAATGTCCACATGAGGACATCTTAGACCGTCACATTGAGACTCAGAGTGGAGGATGGAGCTCCTCCCAGATTCAGACGACGATGATTTTTCGCAGGCGACGGGAACAAAGAGACGGAGATGGGGAAAGGAAGCGGAGGAGATTTTGTGCGTCTCGTTTCAGTCCGTTGGTTTCGAGTCTTTCTGTCTGAGGTTTCTGAACGTATGGGTCTGTATGGTTTCCCTCGATGGATGTAAAGATGCGTTTCCCGTGCAGTGCGAGCTCTGTGTGGATCTACGTGTTGGTCGCGCTGCTGGATTGTTACTGGGAAGCGGTGTCTGGACAGCTCTTTTACTCCGTGTCCGAGGAGCTCAGTGTCGGGACTGTGGTCGGAAATGTGGCCAAAGATCTCAGCATCAGTGTGCAGGAGCTGGAGTCCCGCATGTTTCAGATCGTTGCTGGATCGAAGAGGAAATATTTCGAGGTAAATCTAAAGACTGGCGTCCTGTACGTGAACGAGAGAATAGATCGAGAGGAGCTCTGCGGCGACGAGGCCAAATGTTCGCTCAGTGTGGAGGCAGTGATTAATAATCCTTTAAAGCTGTACCGCATTGAAATTATTATACTAGACGTGAATGATAATTCTCCGATATTCATGAGTGCACCACAAGTTATCGACATAACAGAGAACACAGCAGCAGGGACTAGACTTCCTTTGCATCACGCCGATGATGCAGACGTCGGTAAAAACGCAGTAAATACCTACAAGCTGAGTCAGAATGAACATTTCTCTCTCGTTGCACAAAAGGGAGAATCTGCATCACCCGAATTAGTCCTTCAGAAAGTTTTAGACAGAGAAAAACAGTCAGTGATTCATTTGACATTGACTGCTGTCGATGGAGGAACGCCTGCTAAATCAGGCACTATGGACATTATAATTAATGTGATGGATATCAATGATAATTTTCCTGTATTCAGCCAGACACTTTACAAAACCCGTGTTTATGAAAATGTTAAGATAGGTACATCAATAATAAGATTAAATGCCACTGATCTTGATGCAGGACAGAATGGAGAAGTGTCATATTCATTGAGTAAAGTAGGTCGAGGGAAACAAACTGATCTGTTTGCAGTAGATGAAAAAACAGGAACAGTCACAAATGTAAAAAATATTGATTTTGAAGAAAATAATGCTTTTGAGATTAGGGTTCAAGCCAGTGATGGAGCCTCTTCACCAATGACGTCACATGCCAAGTTATTGATTGAAGTGTTAGATGTCAATGACAATACTCCTGAAATTTCGGTGACATCACTGCTCAACAACGTGAGAGAAGATGCCTCCATCGGCACCGCCATCGCTCTGGTGTCAGTGTTAGATAAAGATGGAGGTAAAAATGGGATGGTGAACTGTAGGATATCAAACAACGTCCCATTTAAATTGGAGTCCAACTACAAGAATTACTACTCGCTGGTGGTGGACGGTACTCTGGACAGAGAGAGTGCAGCTCAGTATAACATCAGCATCACTGCAACTGATGAGGGCAGCCCCTCACTGTCCAGCACCAGTGTAGTTAATGTTCATATCTCAGATGTGAACGATAATAAGCCTCTGTTCACAGAAAACACCATCAGTGTTTATGTGAGGGAGAACAGTCCAGTGGGGGCAGTTATTAAAACAGTGACAGCAAGTGATGCTGACATAGGTCAGAACAGTCACCTGACTTATTCATTTATACATGTAAACAGCGACTCCTTACCTCTATCCACCATGATCAACGTAAACTCAGAGACTGGAGAGATAGTGAGTTTACAGTCCTTTAACTTTGAGGAGCTGAAGACGTTTCAGTTCAAAGTCCAGGCCACAGACTCTGGTGTTCCTCCTCTCAGCAGCAACGTGACTGTCAGTGTGTTTATCCTGGATGAGAATGACAACAGTCCCTCCATCCTGTCTCCATACTCTGAGCACAGCTCTGTGAACAGTGAGAGCATCCCCTATTCTGCTGAAGCAGGATACTTTGTGGCAAAGATCAGGGCTGTAGACGCAGACTCTGGATACAACGCTCTGCTCTCTTATCACCTGTCTGAGCCCAAAGGAAACAACATGTTCCGGATCGGAAGCAGCACCGGGGAGATCAGGACTAAGAGGAGGATGAGTGACAATGACCTGAAGAGTCACCCCTTGGTGGTGTTGGTGTCTGACAGTGGAGAACCCTCCCTGTCAGCTACTGTGTCTATTGACGTGGTGGTGGTGGAGAGCACGGCTGACATCCAGACTCCGTTCAGACATGTGCCCATGGCGGAGGAGAGCTTCTCTGACCTCAACCTGTACCTGTTGATCTCCATTGTGGCGGTGTCAGTCATCTTCCTGCTCAGCCTCATCACTTTAATAGCGATCAGATGCCACAGGACAGACGGCTCTTTCAGCAGGTACAGCGCCCCAATGATCACCACCCACCCTGACGGGAGCTGGTCTTACTCTAAGTCCACGCAGCAGTATGACGTGTGTTTCAGCTCAGACACGCTCAAGAGCGACGTAGTGGTTTTCCCCGCACCGTTTCCACCTGTAGACGCTGAGCTCATCAGCATAAATGGAGGAGACACTTTTACCAGGACTCAGACTTTACCCAACAAAGAGAAGGTAAGAAACAAACATTTGCAGTAAATATTTTCATGTAGATGCTGGCTTTGTCTGTAATTGCGGTCTGTTATTAGGTCGGACTTTAACGTCACTGTTGATCCTGTGTGAATGTGTCACGCGACAGTGGTTCTTGCCAACATAAGATTTCAATCAAAAATAGCAGTTAAAGTCGTATTGAAAAAATGTTGCTACAATAGAAATCACGAAAGATGCACATGGTTCTCTTGTTTTTTTTTTCTTTTTTTTAATTTGGGGTTTCGCGTTGTACCCGATCGACGACTGATCGGCGGTGATACTGGGTCGTATCCGATTGTGAAGTGGGCGGCTGCAGTGGCAACGGAACGTTAACTGCAGTCTCGCGTATAACTTTCACTTTCGCTCTGTTGGTCTTATTGGAGGGGACTCGCCCGCACCGAGTCATCATTTTTAATGGTGTTACACAAATGTTAGGGTGGACGTGTCCCTACAGTTTTCATGGTGGGTAGCACATGAGTGATACCCTCCATGGTGCTGAAGGCAATTTCATAAACTTCAACCTCGAAACTAAAACCACTAAAAAAAACACGTGTATTGACAGGAAAAGGATTAAGACTGTGTAAACTTTAGTATTTTTTTGGTTGGGGTTTCATCTTATATCTTCATTGATTAATATGTGTATGTTGTTTTTTTTCGTATTTTGTCTTAGTTGTTTTCATATCACAATGAAAGTACAGTCTACATGATGAGAGACGGGATATAGGTCTTCATCTGAAATGCACAATTGAGGCATCTATCTATCTATCTATCTATCTATCTATCTATCTATCTATCTATCTATCTATCTATCTATCTATCTATCTATCTATCTATCTATCTATCTATCTATCTATCTATCTATCTATCTATCTATCTATCTGTCTATCTATCTATCTATCTATCTATCTATCTATCTATCTATCTATCTATCTATCTATCTATCTATCTATCTATCTATCTATCTATCTATCTATCTATCTATCTATCTATCTATCTATCTATCTACCTATCTATGTGAGGCCGCCTCACTGTGTCTCTATCCATGGTCCTGAAATGTTTAGCGGCAGTCCTCTGCTTGGTTTTCATGAAGAAGAGCGACGTGTGTTGAGCAATGCGCGGAATCGTCTGAATTAAGGCGGCCTCTGATAAAATAAGTACTCGGCTGTTTCTTTGAAATATCAGCAGTTGTTTAAACTGGCCATGAGATGACGCTGTAGACCGTGACTCGCCAGCATGTCGCTTAGGAGGGGAGATCCCTCCCACCTTAAAAGGATATTTTCGCCGTGCTTTGTTAGTGTGAGACGCAGGACAGACGGCGACGGATATAGAGAACATGTTGACATAGATTGTGCTCTAAGAAGCTATCTTTCCGATCTGCTAAAGACCGGGCACGTCGATCCAAGGATACATGCTTCATCCTCGTCGTATGGAATTATGCATCGGCCGGGAAGAAAGAGCCCGATCGGGATCTGTCTGGTGCTGCTTGTGTTGGAGAATAGCTGGGGAGCGGTGTACGGACAGCTCTCCTATTCAGTCTCAGAGGAGGTGAACCTCGGCACCTCTGTTGGAAACCTCGCCAAGGATCTAAACCTCAACGCGCAGGATTTGGAGTCACGTATGTTTCAGATCGTTACCGGTTCAAAGAAAAAGTATTTTGACATAAATCTGAAAACGGGGTTTCTCTACGTCAGTGAGAGGATCGACAGAGAGGAGCTGTGCGCTAAAAGCAGCAAATGCAAACTAAATATCGAGGCCGTGATTAATAATCCGCTCAAACTTTACCGGATTGAAGTGAATATTAATGATGTAAATGATAACCCGCCGACTTTCAGCGCTAAATCGCAGATAATCGATATAGCAGAGAGCATCCTACCGGGAGCTACGTTCCCAGTGCTCTCAGCCTACGACGCCGATGTCGGGAAGAACAGTATCAACACATACAAGCTGAGTCCGAGTGAATATTTCTCTTTGTCTGTGCACAAAGGAGAAAGCGTCTCAGCAGAGTTAGTGCTGCAGAAATCCTTAGACAGAGAGAAGCAGGCTGTAATAAAACTGACGCTCACCACTGTGGACGGAGGAACACCACCAAAATCAGGTACCTCAGAAATAATCATTAATGTCCTGGATAACAATGATAATATCCCGATTTTTGCTAAAACGCTATATAAAACAAGCATTGTGGAAAATGCACGAATTGGCAGTACGTTAGTCACCGTGACTGCCACTGATGCCGATGAGGGGCCGAACAAAGACATAGTCTATTTCCTGAATTCCAAAGATCAGGATCATGTGTTAGACATTTTTGCCATTGATTCAGAAACTGGAATAATAACAGTGAAAGGCAAAATAGACTTCGAGTTAAATCCTGCCTTCGAAATCCGTGTGCAGGCTACCGACAAAGGCCAGCCTCCCTTAACAGCGCAATGCAAAGTCCTGGTGGAGGTGGTGGACGTGAATGACAATGCGCCTGACATCACGGTGACGTCACTCCTCAGCACAGTTAAGGAGGACGCCGAGATAGGCACTGCCATCACACTGGTGTCAGTTCTAGATAGAGATGGGGGCAAAAATGGTGAAGTGAAATGTGAGATAGTGAATTCGACACCATTTAAATTGGAGACTAATTATAAAAATTATTACTCTTTAGTAATTGCTGGAGAACTAGACAGGGAATTAATTTCTCACTATAATATCACCATCAGAGCCACAGATGAAGGCAGCCCACCTCTCTCTAACACCAGCACGGTTGTTATCCAAGTTTCTGATGTCAATGACAACGCTCCTCGTTTCCCAGACACTGTAGTTAATATGTATGTGGATGAAAACAGTTCAGTTGGGACTGTTTTGAAAGCAGTCACTGCAACAGATGCAGATGCTGGTGAAAATGGTCGTATTAGATATTCATTAGTGCGTGAAAACAATTTGGTTCCTGTCTCAACAATGGTGAATGTTAACTCAGAGACTGGAGAGATAGTGAGTTTACAGTCGTTTAACTTTGAGGAGCTGCAGACATTTCAGTTCAAAGTCCAGGCCGCAGACTCTGGTGTTCCTCCTCTCAGCAGCAATGTGACTGTCAATGTGTTTATCCTGGATGAGAATGACAACAGTCCCTCCATCCTGTCTCCATACTCTGAGCACAGCTCTGTGAACAGTGAGAGCATCCCCTATTCTGCTGAAGCAGGATACTTTGTGGCAAAGATCAGGGCTGTAGACGCAGACTCTGGATACAACGCTCTGCTCTCTTATCACCTGTCTGAGCCCAAAGGAAACAACCTGTTCCGGATTGGAAGCAGCACCGGGGAGATCAGGACTAAGAGAAGGATGAGTGACAATGACCTGAAGAGTCACCCCTTGGTGGTGTTGGTGTCTGACAGTGGAGAACCCTCCCTGTCAGCTACTGTGTCTATTGACGTGGTGGTGGTGGAGAGCACGGCTGACATCCAGACTCCGTTCAGGCATGTGCCCATGGTGGAGGAGAGCTTCTCTGACCTCAACCTGTACCTGCTGATCTCCATTGTGGCGGTGTCAGTCATCTTCCTGCTCAGCCTCATCACTTTAATAGCGGTCAGATGCCACAGGACAGACGGCTCTTTCAGCAGGTACAGCGCCCCAATGATCACCACCCACCCTGACGGGAGCTGGTCTTACTCTAAGTCCACGCAGCAGTATGACGTGTGTTTCAGCTCAGACACGCTCAAGAGCGACGTAGTGGTTTTCCCCGCACCATTTCCACCTGTAGATGCTGAGCTCATCAGCATAAATGGAGGAGACACTTTTACCAGAACTCAGACTTTACCCAACAAAGAGAAGGTAAGAAACAAACACTTGCAGTGTGTATTTTCATGTAGATGCTGGCTTTGTCTGTAACTGCGGTCTGTTGCTCGAGCGGACTTTAACGTCGCTGTTGATCGTCTGCTGTGAATCTGTCACGTGACCGTGGTTTTCGTCAACATCATGTTTATATATATATATATATATATATATGTGTGTGTGTGTGTGTGTGTGTGTGTGTGTGTGTGTCTGTCTGTCTGTCTGTCTGTCTGTCTGTCTGTGTGTTCAACCAAAGATAGCAGTTAAGTTCGTGATGTTGCTACAATAGAAATTATAAAAGATGACCATGGATCTTTTGTTTTTTATTGTTTTGTTGATTTGGGGTTTCGCGTTGTATCCGATCGACGACTGATCGTGGGTGGGACTGGATCGTATCCGATTGTGAAGTGGGCGGCTGCAGTGGCAACAGCGCGAAATGCGGTCTCGCCTCTAACTTTCTCTTTCGGTCTACGGGGTACCCGTAATATCTTAATATTGGGGGCGACTCGCCCGTCCCCAGTCATCAGTTCAAAAAAGTGTCTCCCAAATGTTAAGGACCTGTCCCTCCAGTTAGAACGGTGGGTACGCACATGAGTGTTGCTCTCCAAGGTGCTGAAGGCAATTTCATGAACTTCAATCGCGAAACTAAAACCGCAAAAAAAACACGCGTGTTAACAAGGAAAATTAAGTGGTTTTATTATGCACTGTCTCCTAACTTGTTTTCAGTATGTATTTGCTGCTTTAGAGATTAATTGTTTTATTGTGAGGTTTGTATGACAAGTTGTCAACGTCAATTGTTTTCTAAAAACAACTATTTCTCTGAAGATTAAATCAATGAGTTTGTTTAAAAAAAATATTCATAATACAATTAAATACTGACACATGTGTAGACTTAATACTGGTGACATTTGTCCAGATGACTGAGGGAACAGTGCGGGTGTCTCGGTCTCATCATGAGCCTGGTATTTGATGCAGTTCTTCCAAATGTCCACATGAGGACATCTTAGACCGTCACATTGAGACTCAGAGTGGAGGATGGAGCTCCTCCCAGATTCAGACGACGATGATTTTTCGCAGGCGACGGGAACAAAGAGACGGAGATGGGGAAAGGAAGCGGAGGAGATTTTGTGCGTCTCGTTTCAGTCCGTTGGTTTCGAGTCTTTCTGTCTGAGGTTTCTGAACGTATGGGTCTGTATGGTTTCCCTCGATGGATGTAAAGATGCGTTTCCCGTGCAGTGCGAGCTCTGTGTGGATCTACGTGTTGGTCGCGCTGCTGGATTGTTACTGGGAAGCGGTGTCTGGACAGCTCTTTTACTCCGTGTCCGAGGAGCTCAGTGTCGGGACTGTGGTCGGAAATGTGGCCAAAGATCTCAGCATCAGTGTGCAGGAGCTGGAGTCCCGCATGTTTCAGATCGTTGCTGGATCGAAGAGGAAATATTTCGAGGTAAATCTAAAGACTGGCGTCCTGTACGTGAACGAGAGAATAGATCGAGAGGAGCTCTGCGGCGACGAGGCCAAATGTTCGCTCAGTGTGGAGGCAGTGATTAATAATCCTTTAAAGCTGTACCGCATTGAAATTATTATACTAGACGTGAATGATAATTCTCCGATATTTCTTACCACGTCCCAGGTTATAGATATCACTGAGAGTACATCAGTAGGGACTAAATTTCCCTTGCAACGAGCTCATGATGCAGACGTCGGTAAAAACGCAGTAAATACCTACAAGCTCAGTCAGAATGAACATTTCTCTCTCGTTACTCAAAAGGGAGAAACAGTCTCACCTGAATTAGTCCTTCAGAAAGTTTTAGACAGAGAAAAACAGTCAGTGATTCATTTGACATTGACTGCTGTTGATGGAGGAACACCTGCTAAATCGGGCAGTATGGACATTACAATTATCATATTGGACAGTAATGATAATCCCCCCGTGTTCAGTCAAACACTGTACAAAGCCAGTGTCTATGAGAACGCTAAGGTGGGTACTTCAATAATAACATTAAATGCGACTGATATAGATGCAGGTGTAAATGGAGAAGTGTTTTACTCTTTCAGTAAATTAGACCGTGCAAAAAAGAATGATTTATTTGCAATAGATGAAAAATCAGGAACAGTAACAACCATTAAGAATATTGACTTTGAGGAAAATAATGCTTTTGAGATCAGAATCCAGGCAACTGATGGAGCCTCTTCACCTCTCACCTCTCATGCTAAATTATTGATTGAAGTGTTAGATGTCAATGACAATGCTCCTGAAATTTCGGTGACATCACTACTGAACAACGTGAGAGAAGATGCCTCCATTGGCACCGCCATCGCTCTGGTGTCAGTGTTAGATAAAGATGGAGGTAAAAATGGGATGGTGAACTGTAAGATATCAAACAACGTCCAATTTAAATTGGAGTCCAACTACAAGAATTACTACTCGCTGGTGGTGGACGGTCCTCTGGACAGAGAGAGTGCAGCTCAGTATAACATCAGCATCACTGCAACTGATGAGGGCAGCCCCTCACTGTCCAGCACCAGTGTAGTTAATGTTCATATCTCAGATGTGAATGATAATAAGCCTCTGTTCACAGAAAACACCATCAGTGTTTATGTGAGAGAGAACAGTCCAGTGGGGGCAGTTATTAAAACAGTGACAGCAACTGATGCTGACGTAGGTCAGAACAGTCACCTGACTTATTCATTTATACACGTAAACAGCGACTCATTATCTCTGTCCACCATGATCAACATAAACTCAGAGACTGGAGAGATAGTGAGTTTACAGTCCTTTAACTTTGAGGAGCTGAAGACGTTTCAGTTCAAAGTCCAGGCCACAGACTCTGGTGTTCCTCCTCTCAGCAGCAACGTGACTGTCAGTGTGTTTATCCTGGATGAGAATGACAACAGTCCCTCCATCCTGTCTCCATACTCTGAGCACAGTTCTGTGAACAGTGAGAGCATCCCCTATTCTGCTGAAGCAGGATACTTTGTGGCAAAGATCAGGGCTGTAGACGCAGACTCTGGATACAACGCTCTGCTCTCTTATCACCTGTCTGAGCCCAAAGGAAACAACCTGTTCCGGATCGGAAGCAGCACCGGGGAGATCAGGACTAAGAGGAGGATGAGTGACAATGACCTGAAGAGTCACCCCTTGGTGGTGTTGGTGTCTGACAGTGGAGAACCCTCCCTGTCAGCTACTGTGTCTATTGACGTGGTGGTGGTGGAGAGCACGGCTGACATCCAGACTCCGTTCAGACATGTGCCCATGGTGGAGGAGAGCTTCTCTGACCTCAACCTGTACTTGTTGATCTCCATTGTGGCGGTGTCAGTCATCTTCCTGCTCAGCCTCATCACTTTAATCACTGTCAGATGCCACAGGACAGATGGCTCTTTCAGCAGGTACAGCGCCCCAATGATCACCACCCACCCTGACGGGAGCTGGTCTTACTCTAAGTCCACGCAGCAGTATGACGTGTGTTTCAGCTCAGACACGCTCAAGAGTGACGTAGTGGTTTTCCCCGCACCGTTTCCACCTATAGACGCTGAGCTCATCAGCATAAATGGAGGAGACACATTTACGAGAACTCAGACTTTACCCAATAAAGAGAAGGTAAGATCCATACTGAAGTTACTATATCCTGTTTTTTGACATTTAAATTGGGTTAAGCTGACCTGCAGTTTCTACCTTTGTTTCACCATATTCCACCTTAAAACAGCTTCTCCTGAGTAACCTCAGTTTGGCTTTCTGATACCAGTCAATGCTTTCTGTAGATTTTTTGGAGTTGTGCCTCTATCCATGGTGCTGCATAATGTTTCGCTGTGCTGTCTCTCCAGATATACATTTGTAGATAGGCTGTTGGGTAGATAGACAAATTTACAGTGATGGTTAAACCTGCCAAATATATTTATTTCAAAGGGTTGAGCATCTACTGTCTTTAAGTTTTGAGTATATATTGACCCTAACTTGTAGAAAACATATCCAGCTGGATTTCTATCCTGTACATCCTACTTGAAAGCATTCACATACATTGCACATTTTTTGAGTTCCTCTTCTACTACTATCTGCAGCTAACATATAAAAACGGTGATAAAACTTAGCACAGCTTTCAACTCTACTCTTGTGCGCCACTACTATCACTACTGCGCTCTGAGTCCTTGGTATATATCGTTACACTGCGGTTCCTTGTGTGACGTCGCCTTTACAGCGTGTCTGCGAAACTGATTAAGGTGGAACTGTCATTTGTGACTGGAGTGTTATTGCTTCGCATTGCAAATAAATAATTTGACGGCAGTCAACGTGCATCAACAGCTTCTGGTGTGTAATCAACACTTCTCGCGGTATATTTATGTGAAAATATCACCCCCAGCTGAGGCGTTGTCTTTCTCCATGGTCAAAAAAAGTCACAGGGTGTCGCTCGAGACCGTGCAATAATAATCACGCGTTATTGGTGGAGAAACCCCTCCTTTGCCCGTGACAGCATTCACGTCTCCGGCTGGGAGTGCTTTGTTGAAATAGCGCAGCTCAGACGGGAGCGGACGCCAGGCGAGGATGGAGACATAAAGATGAGGCTTTTTCTCGGCTCGGCGCGCATTCGCAGCTTTTGATTTGCCAGAAATGGCTGCTCGGACTAAATGGGACACTATCTCGGGCGTGGTTTTGTCTCTGCTCTGTCTGTGCGGCGCCTCCGGGGCTCAGATCTCCTACTCCGTGTCAGAGGAGGTGGACAAAGGGACGGCGGTGGGAAACCTCGCCAAGGATCTCAGCCTCAGCGCGCAGCAACTCCACTCCGCGGCTCTGCAGATCACATCTGGATATAAAAAGCAATATTTCGACGTCAGCCACGAATCCGGAGTACTTTTTGTTAACGAGAGAATAGACCGGGAAGAGCTTTGTCCTAATACGGTAAAGTGCTCCTTAAATATAGCAGCCATTTTGAGTAATCCGCGCAGCCTGCATCGCATCGAGGTAGTGATTACAGATGTAAACGACAATGCCCCGTCTTTTCTAGAAGAAATGACCACGATAGATATGTATGAGTCTTCATATGTTGGAGAAAGGCATCCTCTACCTATAGCGCACGATGCAGATGTGGGTGCGAATGCAGTAAAGACGTACAAACTAAACTCCAATGAGTATTTCTCCTTGGATATCCAAAGCAGCAGCGACCAGAGTGTGTCTGCAGAGTTAGTGTTGCAGAAAGCGTTAGACAGAGAAAAGCAGGCTGTGATCGACCTTACACTGACAGCAATAGACGGAGGAAAGCCTCCGAAAACTGGAACTTTACAGATAAGAATAAACGTGTTAGACGTGAACGACAATTCGCCGCTGTTCAGTAAATCTCTCTACAAGGTCCAAGTGGTTGAAAACGCGAATGTTGGCACCACGTTGTTAACACTATCAGCCACTGATTTGGATGACGGAGTGAATGGTCAGCTGGTCTACTCGTTTACAGAGAGCAGGCGTCTGAACCCGGATGATAAATTCTCCCTGGATGGAAACACGGGGGAAATCACCATTAAAGGTGATATTGATTATGAAGAAAATCAAGCGTACGAGATCCGTGTACAAGTGCGAGATGAAGGCATCCCTCCTCGCGTTGCGCACAGCAAGGTTTTAGTGGAGGTTATCGATGTGAACGACAATGCGCCGGAGATCTCCGTGTCTTCCATCATGACTCCAGTGAAAGAAGATGCTGATGTTGGCACAGCTGTCGCTATGGTGACCGTTACTGATAAAGATGGGGGAAAAAATGGACTTACACATTGTAAAATTACAGGATCCGTCCCGTTTAAATTGAAGTCTAACTATAAAAGCTACTATTCTCTGCTAGTAGATGGACCTTTGGATAGAGAGAGTGTCTCCCAGTATAATGTGTCAATAGAAGCTGCAGATGAAGGGACTCCCTCTCTGTCCAGCACCAGCATAATTACTGTTCAAATATCTGATGTTAACGACAATCCTCCTCGGTTCATAGAGCCTGTGATTAATGTTTACGTGAAAGAAAATAGTCCAACCGGAACTACTATTTATACACTAACCACAATAGATTCAGATCTAAATGAAAATGCAAAGGCAACATACCACTTAACTGACACATCTCCAAAGATTACACAGATTTCATCAATGGTGAATATTAATTCAGAGACTGGAGAGATAGTGAGTCTACAGTCATTTAACTTTGAGGAGCTGAAGACGTTTCAGTTCAAAGTCCAGGCCACAGACTCTGGTGTTCCTCCTCTCAGCAGCAACGTGACTGTCAGTGTGTTTATCCTGGATGAGAATGACAACAGTCCCTCCATCCTGTCTCCATACTCTGAGCACAGTTCTGTGAACAGTGAGAGCATCCCCTATTCTGCTGAAGCAGGATACTTTGTGGCAAAGATCAGGGCTGTAGACGCAGACTCTGGATACAACGCTCTGCTCTCTTATCACCTGTCTGAGCCCAAAGGAAACAACCTGTTCCGGATCGGAAGCAGCACCGGGGAGATCAGGACTAAGAGGAGGATGAGTGACAATGACCTGAAGAGTCACCCCTTGGTGGTGTTGGTGTCTGACAGTGGAGAACCCTCCCTGTCAGCTACTGTGTCTATTGACGTGGTGGTGGTGGAGAGCACGGCTGACATCCAGACTCCATTCAGACATGTGCCCATGGTGGAGGAGAGCTTCTCTGACCTCAACCTGTACCTGCTGATCTCCATTGTGGCGGTGTCAGTCATCTTCCTGCTCAGCCTCATCACTTTAATAGCTGTCAGATGCCACAGGACAGACGGCTCTTTCAGCAGGTACAGCGCCCCAATGATCACCACCCACCCTGACGGGAGCTGGTCTTACTCTAAGTCCACGCAGCAGTATGACGTGTGTTTCAGCTCAGACACGCTCAAGAGCGACGTAGTGGTTTTCCCCGCACCGTTTCCACCTGTAGACGCTGAGCTCATCAGCATAAATGGAGGAGACACTTTTACCAGAACTCAGACTTTACCCAACAAAGAGAAGGTAAGATTATGCAAGCTTTCAGATTTTCTTTGTTTCAGTTGTTGTCTTACATGAGGTGGTTGACTAGGTTTGCTGGCTGTTTCACAAAGAGCAAAGGGTTGAATGCAATAATCAGAATTTTCTAGATTAAAAGACTAACATTAAATGGCAGCAATAAAAAGGTATCAGGATATTAAATGTGTTTCAAAGCTTTTATCTTGTTTCAGTGACAACAATGTACATGAAAAACTGCTGAATGAGAGATTCGCTCTCCATGGTGCTGGTGGCCCTGCATCAGGTTTGGGCTCCTGCTTGGGTTCATTGTACTTATTGGTGAAAAAAAAAAAAAAGATTTTAAATCCCTAGGCGTTTTAAATCATACACACTCATATAGACCACATCCTCAGGTGGTGAAATAATGAAAGGTTTGCTTGGTTAAGCGATCTTTTATTCATATATTTGTTTTATGAAAGAACAACATTTTATTTAGTTTGCAGTTTTGCCGTAATACTGTCATCCTTCCCCCATGATGTATTTTATATATAAAAAAAATTGCGACTGGTTTAACAAAAAAGGCCGTGCGGTCTGACAGACGATCACAGGATGTCGCACGAGACCACGCCTTTTTTTTATGACCTAAAACTCCTCCTCCAGTCGATGAAGGAGGAGACGGTCTGTGCGTTTTGAGTGAAAGGCTTAGTCTGAAAGATGGTGGTGAAGTGAGCGGAGCCTCGCTGCGTCTTGTTGGATATTTTACTGCTCATATGTGGATGGATGTCCTGTGCCTGAGTCTCGATCACACCATTAACTCCAGGATGGGTCGTCAGCGGTGTAGGGATGTGGAGTGGATGCTGATCGCCATTCTCTTTTGTTTATCTGGTCGGTGTATCGCTCAGATCTCCTACTCTGTATCCGAGGAGGTAGACAAAGGCATAGTGGTGGGGAATCTCGCAAAGGATTTAAACACCCCCGCTCAGCAAATGGAAGACCGAGGATTTCGGATTGTATCCGCATACAGTAAGAAATATTTCGAGGCAAACGTGCGGACAGGAGCTTTATTCGTGAATGAAAGAATAGATCGCGAGGAGCTTTGTCCCAATTTACCCAAATGCACCTTAAATATAGAGGGTTTGCTGAGTCATCCTATCAGCATCTATCGCATTGAAGTCATCATTGTCGATGTAAATGACAATGCACCGTCGTTTCTCGAGCAAACTCATGTATTTAATATATCAGAGTCCTCCTCCTCTGGGGAGAGGTACCCGCTGCCTATAGCTCAGGATGCAGACAATGGCAGTAACTCGGTGAAAACCTACAGATTAAGTCCCAATGAGCATTTCTCTATAGATGTAAGCAGCGGAGAGGACAGTGCGTCTGCCGAGCTGGTGCTGCAGAAAGCGTTAGATCGAGAGAAACAAGCAGTGATTAGGCTCACCTTGACTGCTGTGGATGGAGGAAAGCCTGCGAGGTCTGGCACCATGCAGATCCTTGTAAATGTGATAGATGTTAATGATAACACACCGTCCTTCAGCAAGTCGCTTTATAAAGTAAAAGTAAGTGAAAATGTGCCCGTAGGTACGACAATATTGAAACTGAATGCAACCGATTTAGATGAAGGCCCGCATGCAGACATTAGATATTCTCTAATGAAGAGAGGAAATGTCAACTCTGCAGAAAAATTTGATGTTATTCAGGAGAGTGGTGAAATCATCATAAAGGAGTATTTGGATTATGAGGACAGCAATGCATATGAATTAAGAGTTCAGGCAACAGATCAAGGTGCTTCACCTCGTAGTGGTTATTCTAAAGTGCTAGTAGAGGTTGTCGATGTTAATGACAATGCACCAGAGATCTCAGTCACCTCACTGATGAGTCCTGTGAAGGAAAGTGCTGAACTGGGAACAGTGGTTGCCCTGGTAACAGTGACTGATAAAGATGCAGGACAAAATGGCCTCATCACCTGTAAAATTAAAGACACGAGCCCTTTTTCCCTGAAGTCTAACTATAAGAATTATTACTCTTTGATAGTGGATGGTCTTCTTGATAGAGAGACTGTGCCACAATATAACATTACTATTACTGCTAATGATGAAGGAACTCCTCCTCTGTCCAGCACAGCTGTAATCAACATCCAGATTTCTGATATTAATGACAATGCACCACATTTTCCTGAAGGCAATATTAATATTTACGTGGAGGAGAACAGCAAAGTGGGAGATGTTATCAAAACAATAGGTGCGGGAGATGCAGATGAAAATGAAAATGCAAAACTTACTTATTCATTATTGGACAATTATCCAAAAAGATTTCCAATGTCAAGACTTGTAAATATTAATTCAGAGACTGGAGAGATAGTGAGTTTACAGTCCTTTAACTTTGAGGAGCTGAAGACGTTTCAGTTCAAAGTCCAGGCCACAGACTCTGGTGTTCCTCCCCTCAGCAGCAACTTGACTGTCAATGTGTTTATCCTGGATGAGAATGACAACAGTCCCTCCATCCTGTCACCATACTCTGAGCACAACTCTGTGAACAGTGAGAGCATCCCCTATTCTGCTGAAGCAGGATACTTTGTGGCAAAGATCAGGGCTGTAGATGCAGACTCTGGATACAACGCTCTGCTCTCTTATCACCTGTCTGAGCCCAAAGGAAACAACCTGTTCCGGATCGGAAGCAGCACCGGGGAGATCAGGACTAAGAGGAGGATGAGTGACAATGACCTGAAGAGTCACCCCTTGGTGGTGTTGGTGTCTGACAGTGGAGAACCCTCCCTGTCAGCTACTGTGTCTATTGACGTGGTGGTGGTGGAGAGCACGGCTGACATCCAGACTCCGTTCAGACATGTGCCCATGGTGGAGGAGAGCTTCTCTGACCTCAACCTGTACCTGCTGATCTCCATTGTGGCGGTGTCAGTCATCTTCCTGCTCAGCCTCATCACTTTAATCGCTGTCAGATGCCACAGGACAGACGGCTCTTTCAGCAGGTACAGCGCCCCAATGATCACCACCCACCCTGACGGGAGCTGGTCTTACTCTAAGTCCACGCAGCAGTATGACGTGTGTTTCAGCTCAGACACACTCAAGAGTGACGTAGTGGTTTTCCCCGCACCGTTTCCACCTGTAGACGCTGAGCTCATCAGCATAAATGGAGGAGACACCTTTACCAGAACTCAGACTTTACCCAACAAAGAGAAGGTAGGCAACACTCCTACAATAATGGTTGCATATAATAGAAATTCTCACTTAAATGCATCTGAGTACTTTTTTGCAATGTCAGTTTGGTGGAAGTTTGAATGACTGTGGAATTACAGTCTTCATTTTAGATGCAGGTAGTTCAGATTGTGTCGAACTTTTGTTCTGACCATGGTGCTGAAATGTGTTTGGGTCTTAACACTATATGAAATCAAGATCCTCTTTTACATCCTCTGGAAAGATTCTCAGAGCAAGTTACAGGTATATTGTATTGTGCTGAACTTAGGCCTGCTCTTTCCGTCATCATGCACTCATACACACTGAAAGCAGCGCTTGAGAACTTCAAATCCATGAACAGTGTTACTCTCCATGGTGCTGAAATCTGTCTTGAGACACTGAATACTGTGCAGTCTTTCTTGTGGTCATTTTTTAGTAGTTGAATGTCTTAGTCACCTATCTCATCTTGGAAATGGGCCTCCATCTGTTTGTTGCATTTAATGTCCAAATTCTTCGTATCATTCATTTTCTGGGAATGTATCATGGAGATGTAATCAGTTGGACGCCATTTGACGTTTTGCAAGGTTGAATTGTTTTCAGTCGAACGGGACGATCATATGTCGACGATATTACAAATCAATTTACCAAATCAAAGCGGCCTGCCCGTTTGCTCACCACAGGATGTCGCTGTAGACCATGAATCAGATGTGTCGCTGAATCGAAATCTCTACCTTAAGGGAGGGGGGAGAATCATCTCGTCATCGTCCATTGTGATCTCTGGGTGACTCCGCGGCGTTGTGACGAGAGAGGCTGAGGTTTACACGGCGTTGTTCCCGTTTGCTGGAATCGTTTTCACATGGATAAATGATCGAGTCGCCTCAGCTTTTATTCCACCGAGGATGTATGCGCGACAGCAGAGAAATCGGGCCTGGATCATCATAGCTGTGCTGATTTGTCTTTGTGACGGCGCTGCCTCACAGGTCTCCTACTCCATCTCCGAGGAGGCGAACAAAGGCACCGTGGTGGGGAACATTGCGAAGGATCTCAACCTAAATATACAGGAGATAGAAAGCAGAGGTCTGCAGATAGTGTCGGGGTACAAGAGGAAATACTTCGATGTGGATTTGCGGACTGGGAATATTTTTGTCGACGGGAGAATAGACAAAGAGGAATTTTGTCCCAGTACGGTAAAATGCACATTGAAACTACAAGCTCTTCTAAACGACCCGATGACTGCGCATCGCATTGAAGTAAACGTCTTAGATGTAAATGACAACTCGCCTGTTTTCGTCGAACAGTCACATGTTTTTAATATCACTGAGTCTTTATCACCGGGAGAGCGATTTCTTCTGCCAGTAGCAGAGGACGCAGACATCGGAAGCAACTCGGTAAAGACGTACAAGCTGAGTCCAAACGAACATTTCTCTCTGGATGTGCAGAGCGGAGGTGAACATGGAGTGTCTGCAGAGCTGGTGCTGCAGAAAGCTTTAGACCGAGAGAAACAGCCTGTCATTACTCTGCTCCTCACGGCTGTAGACGGAGGGAGACCTCCCAGATCAGGCACTCTGCAGCTCACTGTAAATGTACTAGATGTCAATGATAACACGCCGACCTTCAGTAAATCTCTGTATAAGGTGCGTGTGGAGGAAAATGCGGCTCCTGGTACATCCGTGATTAGATTAAATGCAACAGATTTAGACGAGGGTATCAACAGTAAAGTTGCGTATTCATTTATCAAACGGGGAAACATCGATCCGTCAAAAATATTTAATCTGAATTCAGAGACGGGAGAAATCACCGTGAAAGGCAGTTTAGATTATGAAGAAATTCCTGCTTATGAAGTCAGAGTTCAAGCTACAGACCAAGGGACGTCACCGCGCAGTGCACACGCTAAATTACTGATCGAGATAATTGATGTGAATGACAATGCTCCGCAAATGTCCGTGACGTCACTCATGAGTCCAGTTAAGGAGGACTCGGAGCTGGGTACCATCGTTGCCTTGGTGACAGTGAGTGACAGTGATGGAGGAAACAATGGTGTAGCTAACTGTAAGGTGGTGGGCTCTGTTCCCTTTCAGCTCAAGTCCAACTACAAAAACGACTATTCGTTAGTAGTAGATGGAGAGCTGGACAGAGAAAGCACCTCTCTGTACAATGTCACCATCACAGCCACAGATGAAGGAAGTCCACCTCTGTCCAGCATCAGAGTCATCGCTGTGCATGTTTCTGACGTCAATGATAATGCTCCTCGATTCCTGGAGCCTGTGGTTAGTGTTTATGTGAAAGAAAACAGTGTGGTAGGCTCTGTTATTTATACAATACAAGCCTTTGATCCTGATGTGGACATTAATGCAAAACTGACCTATAAATTGTTGGATGTTTCTCAGAGAAATATTCCAATATCGTCGATGGTGAATATAAACTCAGAGACTGGAGAGATAGTGAGTTTACAGTCGTTTAACTTTGAAGAGCTGAAGACGTTTCAGTTCAAAGTCCAGGCCACAGACTCTGGAGTTCCTCCTCTCAGCAGCAATGTGACTGTCAGTGTGTTTATCCTGGATGAGAATGACAACAGTCCCTCCATCCTGTCTCCATACTCTGAGCACAGCTCTGTGAACAGTGAGAGCATCCCCTATTCTGCTGAAGCAGGATACTTTGTGGCCAAGATCAGGGCTGTAGACGCAGACTCTGGATACAACGCTCTGCTCTCTTATCACCTGTCTGAGCCCAAAGGAAACAACCTGTTCCGGATCGGAAGCAGCACTGGGGAGATCAGGACTAAGAGGAGGATGAGTGACAATGACCTGAAGAGTCACCCCTTGGTGGTGTTGGTGTCTGACAGTGGAGAACCCTCCCTGTCAGCTACTGTGTCTATTGACGTGGTGGTGGTGGAGAGCACGGCTGACATCCAGACTCCGTTCAGACATGTGCCCATGGTGGAGGAGAGCTTCTCTGACCTCAACCTGTACCTGCTGATCTCCATTGTGGCGGTGTCAGTCATCTTCCTGCTCAGCCTCATCACTTTAATCGCTGTCAGATGCCACAGGACAGACGGCTCTTTCAGCAGGTACAGCGCCCCAATGATCACCACCCACCCTGACGGGAGCTGGTCTTACTCTAAGTCCACGCAGCAGTATGATGTGTGTTTCAGCTCAGACACGCTCAAGAGTGATGTAGTGGTTTTCCCCGCACCGTTTCCACCTGTAGACGCTGAGCTCATCAGTATAAATGGAGGAGACACTTTTACCAGAACTCAGACTTTACCCAACAAAGAGAAGGTAAGAGTCATTTTTGCTGAATACTTAAAGTTAGCGCTGAAACTGTTGTATAATTATGCCATTACTCAAACATGTTAGAATTTACAGTAGCTTCATCCCAGAATGTGCAGAACTATTATGAATTATCATTAAGGCAACAAATCAATGACTGGTCCATCTATGGTTATCATTGATTTTGGTGCAGAATCTGAGAAAAGCTCTTTTCTTTCTTTTTTGAGTACAATATTTAGTATGAGCCTCTCACAATTATTACCACGTTTTCTCTTTGGAAAGTTCTGAGCTTCACTGATTGTTGAGTAAACCGTAGTGGTGTTGGAACAATGGTTGATCGGCATTATCCAGACATGACTGTTTGGTGCTGAACTACGTTGTATGATGTAGTTGTAAATCTAGTTTCTTCACAGCCATTCAAACAGGTTTATTATATGGTTGATATGGTCTTAAGTGAGTTTTACTTTCATTTTGTGTCAATAGTTTGTATAATCCAGTTGTTATCTGTCTCTTGACATAACTTCATTATATATCCGCTGTCCATGGTGCTGCACAGTGTTGACCTGGTATATACTTTTTCAACCTGCTTGGGATCTCATTTGGTTACGATATTTAATGAACTTGAATCATGCGATTTTGACAGTACTGTATATGCACTCTGCAAACCGTTTAAATGTATATTTTTAATTGAGGTAATTGTTTGCTCTTCACAGTAGTTCATTCATCCTTTAAAGTGGTCATTTTTCCACAGATTCATAGTCGGCAAATATTTTCGATTACCTTTGCACGTGATAATTTGTATCATTCGGCGTATATGAATAATATTTGTAAATATGCTGGCGGACCTAGGATTTACCACACGATGTCGCATGAGACCATGAACATTACTGTGTGTGCACGTCCCAAACTCCTTCGTGCGTGGACAAAAAGAGCTCGTCATCAGCCTCAGTCCACCCACAGTAGCTGCTGTGATGAGGACGGCCGGAGTTTCCCGCACTCATATTTCTGTGATCGGGAATATTTGGACTGAGGATAAATGATTGTTTGGCTTGGGGTTCTTTCTTCGGATCAAACATGTTTCGTGGTGGACAAAGGCAACACGTCTGGATCCAGGTCGCTGTGTTTCTTTGTGTGTGGGGCTGCTCCGCTGCTCAGCTATCCTACTCGATCTCCGAGGAGGTGAACAAAGGCTCCGTGGTGGGGAATATTGCCAAGGATTTAAACCTCAATATCCAGGACTTAGAGACCAGGGGCCTACGTGTTGTTTCGAGCTACAGTAAGAGATATTTCGACGTGAATCTGCGGAGCGGGAACATCTTTGTAGACGACAGGATCGACCGAGAGGAGCTTTGTCCGCTTATGGTGAAATGCTCGTTGAATATACAAGCTGTTCTGAGCAACCCGATGAGTGCACACCGCATCGAGGTCAATGTTCTAGATATAAACGACAACTCGCCCACCTTCGTTGAGGGAAAACATATTCTAAACATTTACGAATCATCATTAATTGGAGAGCGGCATTTTCTCCCGATAGCAGTCGACGCAGACGTAGGAAGTAACTCGGTAAAGACGTACAAGCTGAGTCCAAACGAGCATTTCTCTCTGGATGTGCAGAGCGGAGGTGAACATGGAGTGTCTGCAGAGCTGGTGCTTCAGAAAGCTTTAGACCGAGAGAAACAGCCCGTCATTACTCTGCTCCTCACGGCTGTAGACGGAGGGAAACCTCCAAGATCAGGCACTCTGCAGCTCACTGTAAATGTACTCGATGTCAATGATAATATACCTACTTTTAGTAAATCTCTTTACAAAGCCCGTATTCCTGAAAATGCGGCAGAGGGTACAGTGATAATCAAATTAAACGCAACGGATCTAGATGAGGGGATCAACAGTAAGATTGTGTATTCGTTCGTCAAGCAAAGAAATATCGATCCGTCAAAAATGTTTGATCTAAATTCAGAAACGGGAGAAATCACCGTGAAAGGTATGTTAGATTATGAGGAAACTCCTGCTTATGAAGTCAGAGTTCAAGCTACAGACCAAGGCCCCACTCCACGCAGTGCAAATGCTAAATTATTGATCGAGATAATTGATGTGAATGACAATGCTCCACAAATATCCGTGACGTCACTCATGAGTCCAGTTAAGGAGGACTCGGAGCTGGGTACCATCGTTGCCTTGGTGACAGTGAGTGACAGAGATGGAGGAAACAATGGTGTAGCTAACTGTAAGGTGGTGGGCTCTGTTCCCTTTAAGCTCAAGTCCAACTACAAAAACGACTATTCATTAGTAGTAGATGGAGAGCTGGACAGAGAAAGCACCTCTCTGTACAATGTCACCATCATAGCCACAGATGAAGGAAGTCCATCTCTGTCCAGCATCAGAGTCATCACTGTGCATGTTTCTGACGTCAATGATAATGCTCCTCGATTCCTGGAGCTTGTGATTAGTGTTTATGTGAAAGAAAACAGTGTGGTAGGCTCTGTTATTTATACAACACAAGCCTTTGATCCTGATGTGGACAGTAATGCAAAACTGACCTATAAATTGTTGGATGTTTCTCAGATAAATTTTCCAATATCGTCTATGGTGAATATAAATTCAGAGACGGGAGAGATAGTGAGTTTACAGTCGTTTAACTTTGAGGAGCTGAAGACGTTTCAGTTCAAAGTCCAGGCCACAGACTCTGGAGTTCCTCCTCTCAGCAGCAATGTGACTGTCAGTGTGTTTATCCTGGATGAGAATGACAACAGTCCCTCCATCCTGTCTCCATACTCTGAGCACAGCTCTGTGAACAGTGAGAGCATCCCCTATTCTGCTGAAGCAGGATACTTTGTGGCCAAGATCAGGGCTGTAGACGCAGACTCTGGATACAACGCTCTGCTCTCTTATCACCTGTCTGAGCCCAAAGGAAACAACCTGTTCCGGATCGGAAGCAGCACCGGGGAGATCAGGACTAAGAGGAGGATGAGTGACAATGACCTGAAGAGTCACCCCTTGGTGGTGTTGGTGTCTGACAGTGGAGAGCCCTCCCTGTCAGCTACTGTGTCTATTGACGTGGTGGTGGTGGAGAGCACGGCTGACATCCAGACTCCGTTCAGACATGTGCCCATGGTGGAGGAGAGCTTCTCTGACCTCAACCTGTACCTGCTGATCTCCATTGTGGCGGTGTCAGTCATCTTCCTGCTCAGCCTCATCACTTTAATCGCTGTCAGATGCCACAGGACAGACGGCTCTTTCAGCAGGTACAGCGCCCCAATGATCACCACCCACCCTGACGGGAGCTGGTCTTACTCTAAGTCCACGCAGCAGTATGACGTGTGTTTCAGCTCAGACACGCTCAAGAGTGACGTAGTGGTTTTCCCCGCGCCGTTTCCACCCGTAGACGCTGAGCTCATCAGCATAAATGGAGGAGACACTTTTACCAGAACTCAGACTTTACCCAACAAAGAGAAGGTAGGCAACATTCCTACAATAATGGGTTGTATATAATAGAAATTCTCACTTAAATGCATCGGTTTACTTTTTTGCAATGTCAATTTAGTCGAAGTTTAAATGATTGTGGAATTCTAGTCTTTATTTTAGATGCAGGTAGTTCAGATTGTGTTTTAAAAGCTTACATAGCAACATAAGTTTTTGGTCTGTTATAGTGTGGTCTGATAGGCTTCATTTCATCACAGAGCCATATATTTCCCTTTGAAGATTGCACTCAAAACATTGCTCTATTTTTAAAATATCTTATGCTGAAGTAGAACTTTTGTGACTTGTGCTGACCATGGTGCTGAAATGTGTTTGGGTCTTCACACTTTATGAAGTCAAGATTCTCCTTTATATCCTCTGGAAAGATTCTCAGTGCGAGGTACGGGTATATTGTATTGTGCTGAACTTAGGCCTGCTCTTACCGTCATCATGCACTCATACATACTGAAAGCAGTGCTTGAGAACTTCAAATCCATGAACAGTGTTACTCTCCATGGTGCTGAAATCTGTCTTGAGACACTGAATGCTGTGCAGTCTTTCTTGTGGTCATTTTTTAGTAGTTGAATGTCTTAGTCAACTATCTCATCTTGGAAATAGGCCTCCATCTGTTTGTAGCATTTAATGTCCAAATTCTTAGTATCATTAATTTTCTGGGAATGTATCATGGAGATGTAATCAGTTGGACGCCATTTGACGTTTTGCAAGGTTGAATTGTTTTCAGTCGAACGGGACGATCATATGTCGACGATATTACAAATCAATTTACCAAATCAAAGCGGCCTGCCCGTTTGCTCACCACAGGATGTCGCTGTAGACCATGAATCAGATGTGTCGCTGAATCGAAATCTCCACCTTAAGGGAGGGGGAAAAATCATCTCGTCATCGTCCATTGTGATCTCTGGATTACTCCGCGGCGTTGTGACGAGAGGCTGAGGTTTACACGGAGTTATTCCCGTTTGCTGGAATCGCTTTCACATGGATAAATGATCGAGTCGCCTCAGCTTTTATTCAACCAAGGATGTATGCGCGACAGCAGAGAAATCAGGCCTGGATCATCATCGCTGTGCTGCTTTGTCTTTGTGACGGCGTTGCCTCACAGGTCTCCTACTCCATCTCCGAAGAGGCGAACAAAGGCACCGTGGTGGGGAACATTGCGAAGGATCTCAACCTTAATATACAGGAGATAGAAAGCAGAGGTCTGCAGATAGTGTCGGGGTACAAGAGCAAATACTTCGATGTGGATTTGCGGACTGGGAATATTTTTGTCGACGAGAGAATAGACAGAGAGGAATTTTGTCCCAGTACGGTAAAATGCACATTGAAACTACAAGCTCTTCTAAACGACCCGATGACTGCGCATCGCATCGATGTAAACGTCTTAGATGTTAACGACAACTCGCCTGTTTTCGTCGAACAGTCACATGTTTTTAATATCACTGAATCTTTATCACCGGGAGAGCGATTTCTTCTGCCAGTAGCAGAGGACGCAGACATCGGGAGCAACTCGGTAAAAACGTACAAGCTGAGTCCAAACGAGCATTTCTCTCTGGATGTGCAGAGCGGAGGTGAAGACGGAGTATCTGCAGAGCTGGTGCTGCAGAAAGCTTTAGACCGAGAGAAACAGCCTGTCATTACTCTGCTCCTCACGGCTGTAGACGGAGGGAAACCTCCAAGATCAGGCACTCTGCAACTCGCTGTAAATGTACTAGATGTCAATGATAACACCCCGACTTTCAGTAAATCTCTGTATAAGGTGCGTGTGGAGGAAAATGCCGCTCCTGGTACTCCGGTGATTAGGTTAAATGCAACAGATTTAGACGAGGGTATTAACAGTCAGATCGTATATTCATATATTAAACGAGGAAATATCAATCCGTCAAAAATGTTTGATCTAAATTCAGAGACGGGACAAATCACTGTGAAAGGCAGTTTAGATTATGAAGAAACTCCAGTTTATGAAGTCAGAGTTCAAGCTACTGACCAAGGCCCCACACCGCGTACTGCACACGCGAAATTATTGATAGAGATACTTGATGTGAATGACAATGCTCCGCAAATATCCGTGACGTCACTCATGAGTCCAGTTAAGGAGGACTCGGAGCTGGGTACCATCGTTGCCTTGGTGACAGTGAGTGACAGTGATGGAGGAAACAATGGTGTAGCTAACTGTAAGGTGGTGGGCTCTGTTCCCTTTAAGCTCAAGTCCAACTACAAAAACGACTATTCATTAGTAGTAGATGGAGAGCTGGACAGAGAAAGCACCTCTCTGTACAATGTCACCATCACAGCCACAGATGAAGGAAGTCCACCTCTGTCCAGCATCAGAGTCATCACTGTGCATGTTTCGGACGTCAATGATAATGCTCCTCGATTCCTGGAGCCTGTGATTAGTGTTTATGTGAAAGAAAACAGTGTGGTAGGCTCTGTTATTTATACAATACAAGCCTTTGATCCTGATGTGGACAGTAATGCAAAACTGACCTATAAATTGTTGGATGTTTCTCAGAGAAATATTCCAATATCGTCAATGGTGAATATAAACTTAGAGACTGGAGAGATAGTGAGTTTACAGTCCTTTAACTTTGAGGAGCTGAAGACGTTTCAGTTCAAAGTCCAGGCCACAGACTCTGGTGTTCCTCCCCTCAGCAGCAACGTGACTGTCAATGTGTTTATCCTGGATGAGAATGACAACAGTCCCTCCATCCTGTCTCCATACTCTGAGCACAGCTCTGTGAACAGTGAGAGCATCCCCTATTCTGCTGAAGCAGGATACTTTGTGGCCAAGATCAGGGCTGTAGACGCAGACTCTGGATACAACGCTCTGCTCTCTTATCACCTGTCTGAGCCCAAAGGAAACAACCTGTTCCGGATCGGAAGCAGCACCGGGGAGATCAGGACTAAGAGGAGGATGAGTGACAATGACCTGAAGAGTCACCCCTTGGTGGTGTTGGTGTCTGACAGTGGAGAACCCTCCCTGTCAGCTACTGTGTCTATTGACGTGGTGGTGGTGGAGAGCACGGCTGACATCCAGACTCCGTTCAGACATGTACCCATGGTGGAGGAGAGCTTCTCTGACCTCAACCTGTACCTGCTGATCTCCATTGTGGCTGTGTCAGTCATCTTCCTGCTCAGCCTCATCACTTTAATAGCTGTCAGATGCCACAGGACAGATGGCTCTTTCAGCAGGTACAGCGCCCCAATGATCACCACCCACCCTGACGGGAGCTGGTCTTACTCGAAGTCCACGCAGCAGTATGATGTGTGTTTCAGCTCAGACACGCTCAAGAGTGACGTAGTGGTTTTCCCCGCACCATTTCCACCTGTAGACGCTGAGCTCATCAGCATAAATGGAGGAGACACTTTTACCAGAACTCAGACTTTACCCAACAAAGAGAAGGTAAGAGTATGCAAACCACAGTATATTCTTTGGTCAAATTGTCATGTTTTAGCTAATTCAAACATTGTTGGTTGGTTCCCCATGTTCACCCCACCAAGATTGCAAAGTCTCCATGGTGAGACATGTGTTTTAGTTCTCTTGCTATCAACCTGAATATGTGAGAAATCTGTTAATATTAGTTTTTACCTGCATCAGTATCTCATTCTGCTGTTGGGTTCCTGCTTCCGTTGGCAAGATACTCCTTCCCTGTCTTTTCTCCTTCTTGGTCATGTTGGTTTGTGGTGCTCTCCATGGTCCTGAACATCAATATCAGTTATGTTGATTCCCCAAAGTCTCGGTCACTTACTTCCCATTTGCTCAGTTGCCACGCAGCTCTATTTTTTCCGTTAAACTGAACATTAGACTGATGAATTTGAATTAATGTGAATATCTTTTTTTTATTATTTTCATATTATCTTTTAACACTTGGGGTCGCTGATGACCGTAGCTTTTTCCCAGCCAAGCGTTTCTAGTCTCCTCCTGTCCGTTCAGCGTCAGCAGACTGAGGGCTTTGTGACAGAAACGCGAATGGCGATGAGACGGAGTGGACCTGGATTTATAATGCTGGCCGATCGAGTTGCGCTTTATGGATGAATATACATTTGGATGTTGTGTTTGAAAGCAGCGATGTGCGGTGGACGGAGTGACTGGTTTGTCCGCTGGCTTTTCACGCTGTTTTTATTGGACTGGACTGCGGCTCAGATCTCATTTTCTGTCTCGGAGGAGGTAGACAAAGGGACTGTGGTCGGAAACCTCGCTAAGAGCCTCGGTGTGAACGTGCGGGAACTGCAAACCAGGAATCTCAATATCGTCTCCGGGTACAGTAAGAGATATTTCGAGGGCAATTTTAAAACCGGGGATCTCTACGTTAACGAGCGGATAGACCGAGAGGAGCTCTGTCCAAACGCGATCAAATGCACGCTGAACTTAGAGGCAATACTGAGCGATCCCATTGTGCTGCACCGCATTGAGGTGGTTATTGCTGATATCAATGATAACGCTCCTATTTTTGTGGAGAAATTCTATTTATTTAATATTTCCGAGTCTTCACCTACGGGCGAGCATTTCCTGCTTCCTCTGGCGATAGATGCAGACACTGGGAGCAATGCAGTAAAGACCTACAGGCTGAGTCCAAATGAGTTCTTCTCCCTGGATGTGCAGAGCGGCGAGGAGCACAGTGTTTCTGCAGAGCTGGTGCTGCTGAAAGCTTTAGATCGGGAAAAACAAGCTGTTATTAAACTGACGCTGACCGCTGTAGACGGAGGAAAGCCTCCAAAAACCGGCAGTCTGAATATAAACATACATGTGCTGGACGCTAACGACAACACGCCTTTATTCAGTAAAACGCTCTACAAGGCGCAGGTACGGGAAGATGCGCCAGCTGGAGCGTTTGTCACGCAGCTGAGCGCTACAGATCTAGACGAGGGAGACAACGGGAGGGTGACTTACTCATTTGTCAAGCGCGGAAACTTTAACCCCGCTGATCTTTTTATGATCAATGCAGAAAGTGGAGAGATAACGGTAAAGGGTCGTTTAGATTATGAGGCACAGCCCGCATATGACATTCACGTCCAGGCGCGAGACCAGGGGGTTCTACCCCGAAGCGCGAATGGGAAGCTGCTGCTTGAGGTGGTGGATGTGAACGATAATGTCCCAGAAATAGTGGTGACGTCTCTCATGAATCCCGTTAAAGAGGACGCGGACATGGGAAGCGTGGTAGCGTTAGTGACGGTGACTGATAAAGACGGAGGTAAAAACGGTCAGACCAGCTGTAAACTGGCTGGTTCTGCACCTTTCAAACTGACTTCCAATTATAAGAATTATTATTCCTTAGTTGTAGATGGGCCCCTGGATAGAGAAGTGTTTAATGCCTATAATGTCACCATATCAGCTGCTGATGAGGGGACCCCGCCTCTGTCCAGCACCAGTGTTATTACTGTTCACGTTTCTGATGTCAATGATAACGCACCTGCTTTCCTGGAGCCGGTGATTAATATTTATGTGAAAGAAAATAGTCCTTCTGGAGCAAGCATCTATACAATAACTGCAATTGATCCCGATGTAAATGAGAATGCGAGAGTAACATACTCATTAGATGGTGACTCAAAAAGTGTCCCAGTATCATCTATGGTGAATGTTAACTCAGAAACTGGAGAGATAGTGAGTCTACAGTCGTTTAACTTTGAGGAGCTGAAGACGTTTCAGTTCAAAGTCCAGGCCACAGACTCTGGTGTTCCTCCCCTCAGCAGCAACGTGACTGTCAATGTGTTTATCCTGGATGAGAATGACAACAGTCCCTCCATCCTGTCTCCATACTCTGAGCACAGCTCTGTGAACAGTGAGAGCATCCCCTATTCTGCTGAAGCAGGATACTTTGTGGCAAAGATCAGGGCTGTCGACGCAGACTCTGGATACAACGCTCTGCTCTCTTATCACCTGTCTGAACCCAAAGGAAACAACCTGTTCCGGATCGGAAGCAGCACCGGGGAGATCAGGACTAAGAGGAGGATGAGTGACGATGACCTGAAGAGTCACCCCTTGGTGGTGTTGGTGTCTGACAGTGGAGAACCTTCCCTGTCAGCTACTGTGTCTATTGACGTGGTGGTGGTGGAGAGCACGGCTGACATCCAGACTCCGTTCAGACATGTGCCCATGGTGGAGGAGAGCTTCTCTGACCTCAACCTGTACCTGCTGATCTCCATTGTGGCGGTGTCAGTCATCTTCTTGCTCAGCCTCATCACTTTAATAGCTGTCAGATGCCACAGGACAGACGGCTCTTTCAGCAGGTACAGCGCCCCAATGATCACCACCCACCCTGACGGGAGCTGGTCTTACTCTAAGTCCACGCAGCAGTATGACGTGTGTTTCAGCTCAGACACGCTCAAGAGCGACGTAGTGGTTTTCCCTGCACCATTTCCACCCGTAGACACTGAGCTCATCAGCATAAATGGAGGAGACACTTTTACCACAACTCAGACTTTACCCAACAAAGAGAAGGTGAGTTGTATATTCACCAAGTAAATTATGATCCTTGTGTATGGTTTGTAGTAAGTCATCAGTTTACTAAATTTCCAGCTTTTGGAATATTGCTGAGATGTTTTTAACAATATTTTATACATCATTGCACTGGCCATTTTAACATCAATTAACCCCTTTTTATCCCTACTCACCCTTATTCAAAATACCAACCCATGACAATGCTTCGACTTTCCCTCTACTTGTCAAAAAAAGCTATGAACAAAGACAAATTAACAAAAAACACAGGATTTGTTAAAAAATTCATATACATAAACCATATTGTCCTGCTCCTACCCAGCTGTCATACAAACTACTGTGGCTGAACTCAATACTCTGACCAAAGTGGCATTACCATCAAATAAACATAATTTCTCTGCCTTCATAAAGCCATGTTGTATGCAATCGGCAAAAATACACTTAGAATTTCACTTAGTATTGTATTTCACTTAGTATTGTATTTCACTTCTAGCTTCACATCTTTACATCAAGGCTTTTACATCTTGACGCTCTATCTATCTAGGTATCTATCTATCTATCTATCTATCTATCTATCTATCTATCTATCTATCTATCTATCTATCTATCTATCTATCTATCTATCTATCTATCTGTCTATCTGTCTATCTGTCTATCTGTCTATCTGTCTATCTATCTATCTATCTATCTATCTATCTATCTATCTATCTATCTATCTATCTATCTATCTATCGACATTTAGTCCTGGTTACGCTGTTAAATGAGGCTTGTCCTGGGGACATCTCGCTGATTGTTGCTTCCAGTTGTGTTGTATTAGATGCTTTCTTCATCATCTTCTACCGAAATATTTCACAAATTTAAACATAAATCTATTCATATATTAACACGACAGATGGCGTCGCTGGACACCACATCATTCGTGTTTCTCCTTTTTTAAATTCTCTTACCCGGACTCCTCCTCTTCCTCCTCCTCCTCCTCCTCCCGCGCGTCAGTCGTGCGCCGGTGCTTTGTCGGAAAACGCACTAATGGTTACGAGGCAGACAACACTCGGACTGATCTTCGCATAATGCGCGGATATGTGTGACAACTGTTGTTTCTTTCATTCGAGTGCAGCGATGGGACGATCCGGGCTCGCGATCACCGTCTGGATTAATCTGATAGCGTTTCTTTGTTTGAGTGTCGGGTCGGAGGCGCAGCTCTCGTTTTCCGTGCCCGAGGAGGTTGACAAAGGGACGATCGTGGGGAATCTCGCCAAGGATTTACAAATCAGCGTCCATGAACTGGAAGCCCGGGATCTACGGGTCGTGTCTGGGAATTCTAAGAGGTACTTCGACGTGGATTTAAAAACGGGAGCGCTGTATGTTTGCGATAGGATTGATCGGGAGGAGCTCTGTCCCAATACAGCGAAATGCTCCCTGAATATAGAAGCCATCCTCAGCAACCCGATGCATTTACATCGCATAGAGGTGCAGATCATTGATATTAACGACAATGCTCCGTCCTTCCGCGACAAGGAGAAGACGTTCAATATTTCGGAGTCTTCTTTCACCGGGGAGAGATACCTACTCCCTGTGGCAAACGACGCAGATACGGGCAGTAACGGGGTGAAAAGCTACAAGCTGAGTCCGAACGATTATTTCTCTCTGGATGTGCAAGGCGGTGGACAGCACAGTGAGTCTGCAGAGCTGGTGCTCCAAAAATCTTTAGACAGGGAGAAACAGTCAGTTATCCATCTCACTTTAACTGCTCTGGATGGAGGTAAGCCTCCTCGGTCAGGGACCTTAAAAATAGTCATACATGTTATGGATATAAATGACAATGCTCCAGTTTTCAGTCAACCTCTGTATAAGGCTCAAGTCACTGAGAATGCTCCATTTCAGACATCAGTACTGACAGTTTCTGCAATAGATTTGGATGAAGGGATCAATAGTGAGGTTGTATACTCGTTTATTGAGAGGGGAAATTTCAACCCTGAAGCTGTGTTTTCCATAAATCCAGACACAGGTGAAATAACTGTGAAGGGAAAAGTAGATTATGAGGAAAATTCAGCATTTGATATACGTGTGCAGGCAAGAGACAAAGGTACTCCTTCTCGGAGCGTCCATGGTAAAGTGTTAGTGGAGGTAATCGATGTTAATGACAATACACCTGAAATTATTGTCACCTCTCTGATGAGCCCCGTTAAAGAGGACTCAGAGATTGGTACGGTGGTCGCTCTAGTGACTGTGAGTGACAAAGATGGAGGAAATAATGGCGTCACCAGTGCTAACATTTTAGGGGAGGTGCCTTTCAAACTCAAACTGAACTACATGAATTATTTTTCATTGACAGTTGATGGTCCACTTGACAGAGAGACAGTGTCTCAGTATAATGTCACCATTGTAGCCACTGATGAAGGCACTCCACCTCTCTCTAGCACCAGTACTATTCTTGTTCACATTTCTGATGTGAATGACAATGCACCTCATTTCTCAGAGCCTGTGATTAATGTATATGTCAAAGAGAATAGTGCAGTGGGAGCTACCATATTTACGATAACAGCAGTCGATCCTGATGTTAAAGAAAATGCAAAAGTAACATATGGACCATTAAATGACCTTTCAAAAAGCATTCCAATTTCTTCAATGGTGAGCGTTAACTCAGAGACCGGAGAGATAGTGAGTTTACAGTCCTTTAACTTTGAGGAGCTGAAGACGTTTCAGTTCAAAGTCCAGGCCACAGACTCTGGTGTTCCTCCTCTCAGCAGCAACGTGACTGTCAGTGTGTTTATCCTGGATGAGAATGACAACAGTCCCTCCATCCTGTCTCCATACTCTGAGCACAGCTCTGTGAACAGTGAGAGCATCCCCTATTCTGCTGAAGCAGGATACTTTGTGGCAAAGATCAGGGCTGTAGACGCAGACTCTGGATACAACGCTCTGCTCTCTTATCACCTGTCTGAGCCCAAAGGAAACAACCTGTTCCGGATCGGAAGCAGCACCGGGGAGATCAGGACTAAGAGGAGGATGAGTGACAATGACCTGAAGAGTCACCCCTTGGTGGTGTTGGTGTCTGACAGTGGAGAGCCCTCCCTGTCAGCTACTGTGTCTATTGACGTGGTGGTGGTGGAGAGCATGGCTGACATCCAGACTCCGTTCAGACATGTGCCCATGGTGGAGGAGAGCTTCTCTGACCTCAACCTGTACCTGCTGATCTCCATTGTGGCGATGTCAGTCATCTTCCTGCTCAGCCTCATCACTTTAATAGCTGTCAGATGCCACAGGACAGATGGCTCTTTCAGCAGGTACAGCGCCCCAATGATCACCACCCACCCTGACGGGAGCTGGTCTTACTCTAAGTCCACGCAGCAGTATGACGTGTGTTTCAGCTCAGACACGCTCAAGAGTGACGTAGTGGTTTTCCCCGCACCGTTTCCACCTGTAGACGCTGAGCTCATCAGCATAAATGGAGGAGACACTTTTACCAGAACTCAGACCTTACCCAACAAAGAGAAGGTAAGGATGATGGCACATCAAATGCAGAGTTCATATCATTATCAACAGTGGAGATGAGGCTTTGTACTTGTCAATAAGTGGTATTCTTTGTCAGTGGATGTGTTCCTTCTTGGGATGTTATTTCAGACCAGTCCTCTGATATATTGTTTCATACTAACAATTATCTTTCCCACTCTGTACCTTAAAAGTGCTGCAGATGTCTGCTGGAGTCACCAGCACATAGAAAGCAGGGAATACAGAGCCAAACGCAATTTAAAACCTTTTATTTTCTTTGACCTGCTGGTGAATTTACTTTGGTTTAGTTGGTGGCTTCATAGAGTGGGGATTTGCCTGTGCTTTGTTAATATTTACAGTTCTTATTATTCTTCTACTCCATCTATCTTCTCTTCAATAGCACTGAAACTCTGCACTACTGCAACTAAACTGCACTCTCATCCCTTGGTGGTAGAACAGCCTTTTGTATTACTCTGTTGTCTCTTTTGTCGTCTAGCTCATGTCTGCTGAGTAGACAATGTCTCTGTCCACCAGGCGACCGCAATATTTTAGTAACGCTACTGCATATAGACTGGAGATCCATTTATTTAATGTGATTTAATCCTTTTTGCCTGTGTTGTCACCTGTCTTACCACAAGATGTCGCTATCAGCTCACAGAGCCCTCATACTTCTTAACATTTTTTTTGTGCGGCGCACCTCCCTTATGTCTAAAAAAAGGCGTTTGCAATTCTTTGTTGGCTGTGCAGCTGAAAATCGTCAGCATAGTGAGGGGCTCTGATTTGGACGCATCATAGCTGAGCCACATCGAAGCTGGACTGATTGTTGTGGAGTTGGTTTTTATCGCAGTATCAATGGGCAGGATGCAACAAAGGAATATTTCACGGCACTGGATATGTATTTTGTTTCATATGTCCCACGTATGGTGGATGGCATCAGCGCAGATCGTGTATTCGGTCACGGAGGAGTCGAGCCCCGGCACCACCGTCGGGAATTTGGCCAAAGACTTGCATCTGGATGTTCAGGAATTGGAGACCAGAGGTTTTCAGATTTCGGGACCGAATACGAGGTATTTCGAAGTCGACGTGAAGACCGGGGTCCTGTTGGTGAGAGACAGAATAGACCGAGAGGAGCTCTGCTCCCGTAACACGAAGTGCTCTCTGGAAGTGGAGGCCATTGTGAACTCTCCGCTGAATCTCTATCGTTTCGAGGTGAAAATACTGGATATAAACGACAATGCGCCATCCTTTAGGGTTCCCGGGATCGTATTGAACGTGTCAGAGTCTGCATTTCTGGGTGAACGATTCGCTTTACCAAAAGCCTTCGATGCAGACGTCGGTGGTTATTCGGTGAAGGGTTATAAACTGAGTCAAAACGAACATTTCAGCCTGGATGTGCAGAATAGTGGGGAGCCGTCGATGTCCGCTGAGCTGGTGCTACAGAAAGCTTTGGATCGAGAGAAACAGGCTATTGTTAAACTAACGCTAACAGCTGTGGATGGAGGAAAACCTCCCAAATCAGGAGCATTCGTCATCACCGTAAACGTGAAAGACGTGAACGATAACATCCCTATATTTGACAAGCCGCTGTATAAAACCACAGTGTCTGAAAACACGCCGCAAGGTGCGACCGTAATATCCGTGCATGCTCGGGATTTAGATGAGGGTCTTAATGGAGAAATACTGTATTCCTTTATTAATCACGACAGCGATAACGATGTAGACAAATTTGCTATCAATCCCATAACCGGGGAGATTACGGTGAATGGGGAACTGGATCACGAAAGCAGCAATGCAGTTGAAATCCGAGTCCAGGCGAGAGATAAAGGACAGAATCC
Source organism: Karalla daura (assembly GCA_029224185.1). NCBI lineage: Eukaryota > Metazoa > Chordata > Actinopteri > Chaetodontiformes > Leiognathidae > Karalla > Karalla daura. Next base: position 18,974,741 of record CM055195.1, read on the forward strand.
GAGAGCATCTTACTGCAAAGTGCTCGTTGAGATCACTGATGTCAATGACAACCCACCAGAAATATCAGTAACATCACTCGTCAACGTAGTGAGGGAGGACGCACCCCTCGACACAATGGTCGGGCTGATTACCGTCAGAGACGGTGACGCGGATAAGAACGGTGCGGTTCAGGTCCGGATAGTTGACCCGGTGCCGTTTACTATGAAGAACACGTATAAGAACCATTATTCTTTAGTCGTGGACGGAGTTCTGGACAGAGAAATGGCCTCTCAATACAATGTAACTATAACAGCGACAGATGAGGGAACTCCGCCTCTTTCCGCTACAAGCGTGGTCACCGTTCATGTGTCTGACGTCAACGATAATGCACCTCGCTTTAACGAGCCTGTAATTAATATTTTTGTCAAGGAGAACAGTCCTGTGGGCGCTGTCATATATACCATCACTGCAGATGATCCGGACATAGATGAAAATGCAAAAGTAACATTTTCAGTGATTAATAATTCTCCCAAAGGGGAGCCAATAGGGTCCATAGTAAATGTCAACTCAGAGACTGGCGAGATAGTGAGTTTACAGTCCTTTAACTTTGAGGAGCTGAAGACGTTTCAGTTCAAAGTCCAGGCCACAGACTCTGGTGTTCCTCCTCTCAGAAGCAACGTGACTGTCAGTGTGTTTATCCTGGATGAGAATGACAACAGTCCCTCCATCCTGTCTCCATACTCTGAGCACAGCTCTGTGAACAGTGAGAGCATCCCCTATTCTGCTGAAGCAGGATACTTTGTGGCAAAGATCAGGGCTGTGGACGCAGACTCTGGATACAACGCTCTGCTCTCTTATCACCTGTCTGAGCCCAAAGGAAACAACCTGTTCCGGATCGGAAGCAGCACCGGGGAGATCAGGACTAAGAGGAGGATGAGTGACAATGACCTGAAGAGTCACCCCTTGGTGGTGTTGGTGTCTGACAGTGGAGAGCCCTCCCTGTCAGCTACTGTGTCTATTGACGTGGTGGTGGTGGAGAGCACGGCTGACATCCAGACTCCGTTCAGACATGTGCCCATGGTGGAGGAGAGCTTCTCTGACCTCAACCTGTACCTGCTGATCTCCATTGTGGCGGTGTCAGTCATCTTCCTGCTCAGCCTCATCACTTTAATAGCGATCAGATGCCACAGGACAGACGGCTCTTTCAGCAGGTACAGCGCCCCAATGATCACCACCCACCCTGACGGGAGCTGGTCTTACTCTAAGTCCACGCAGCAGTATGACGTGTGTTTCAGCTCAGACACGCTCAAGAGCGACGTAGTGGTTTTCCCCGCACCATTTCCACCTGTAGACGCTGAGCTCATCAGCATAAATGGAGGAGACACTTTTACCAGAACTCAGACTTTACCCAATAAAGAGAAGGTAAGAGTCAGTCCTCTCAATAGGGTAGTTTTTTTTATTTTTAGGTTTTTTTTCTTACATTTGTAAATACTGTGTCCTTCCATCTGCAAAGTTGCCTTTCCTCTCTCTGCCTGCTTTGTGGCACTATCCATGGTACTGAAACCACAGTAGCCTGAAGAGCCTCAGTCTCAACTCTCCTGGTGTGGTGAGTGGGTTGGAGTTGTGAGGGAAATGCTTTCACTTGACACTTTGTCAAGATTTAAGAGGTTTTGTGTGGAGCTTTCTACACTTTATTCTTGGTTACATGTTAGATGAAGTCTGTTCACGTCACATGAATGAACAAAAACATCATCGTGTCAGTCAGACAAAAATTATACATTTTTAATGTATCAGGATTCAAGTTCATGAAAACCATAAATTCATCCGTTGGATGATTTAACTCCTCTTTATGAGACCATTTACCCATGAGTTAAATCCATCATGGGCATCCTTCCATTATTTTTAAATATATAGTCACTTCATGACCCCTTGAAATTATTTGTGTTTGTTTGACTAATCAGGCTGAAAAGGGTTCATATAAGTCCGAGGACCAGATGTAAACAGAGCTATTGAGCAGTTGTTAGATGACCTAGATTCATTTGATTTTTCCTGAAACCACTGACACAGACCAGAGCCTGTAATGGCATGTTGACATGCTTTATGCCTGCTGTGGGAGTACAGGGAGATATCGACAACAGATAATTTCATGGGATAGGATGTGATGATGTGGAGCATACACATAATTCTTTGCTCTTTCTTTGTGTTGTAGCGGAATTAGCTTTTGCCTCTATATACTTTGACTTTAGTGTTATATGCCCAACATGTCCTCACAGGTATCATACATGTTAAGATGCTGAAGTTGTGCTGAAAACAATAATGAGGTCGCTCATTTCATATATGTACGCCCCAGCATGTATTTTGACCTGTCTTCACAGGCTAAACATGTACATTACAATAACATTAATGTAAGCTGTCAATGTGATGTGCACCATCAGGATGAATGTGGAACTCATAAACTGACAAACTATAGGTGAAGCTGTCATTTCCATATTGATAAGAGGTCCACCTTAATGATAATGTGTGCTCATTTAAGTAATATAATCACAATTCGTGCATGTACACATATACTGAGAGGAATTATCATGATAATAATAGGAAAGGTGTGTGTGAAACATATGTTATGCTCAACTATTAAATAATACCTGTTAAATTGATTCATCTGAGAAATGTCCATCTGTAGAAAATGATACATTTATACTGCTTAATAATTTTCTCCTGCTCACCCTGCAATGGTACACTGCAATGCTTTTGAAGGGTAGTGTGTGATGGTCTGTTTCTAAAAATAGGTGAACATCCATCGAAAGGGTTACTTTGTACCATGACATCATTTCACTGTGAATGAAAAGAAAACTATGAGCCTCTGAAATGATTTCTCTTAAAACACATCAAATACATCTCTCCCTTTAGTTCTATTCTATTTGCTTCCCTGCTGAATGCCTCCATTTCTCTTTCTCTGCAGCACCAAGACATGTGAGATATTCACATTCACCACGCCTGTTCTCTTTTCTCTTCCCACCATGCTGCCTGAGCTCTCTCCCCTCCCCCCTCGCCTCTCCTTCACAGCACTCAGTGAGAAAGGGAGCAGCTGAGAGAACTAACAGGGAATTAACATTCATCTCTGAAGACATGCATGCTATCTGCATTACACCACTGTAAACACGATCTAATATAATAACATATTTCCATTAACATTCCCTGATGTGTGCCCTGATCTGCTGAGGCAAAATAGGATCAAATATTCGTTTTACATCAAATTAACTCGTTTTCCCTTTTGTTGTGTATTCCTGCAGCTTTCCTGAGACAGTATTTACTGCATCTACTGTATTTAGCCTAAATCGTGGGATGTGTTATGTGCTATCTCTGGTGATTCTCACTGTACGTTGTGTTGTGGTTGCCCGTTGATGCTTTGAGTCACTCAGACGAAGTGACCTCATTTCAGGGAGTGGTACAGCACAAACAAGTGTGGCCAGATCTGTCACAACTGCGTATGTGAGGTTGCTTTAGCGTGAAGGGGTCTGAACCAGGGCTTCCCGCACTCTCAAACAGCCCTCGTGTGTTGCAGGTGTTGTGTGTGCGCCGTGTGCTGTTGAGAAGTGGGTCAGCATGTGATTTAATGATGGCAGTGTGCTACAGTACATGCACCATCTGAGCGAGCCCATGTGTGGTTTAACAGCCTCTCTCTGATACAGTCTTTGCTGCATGCACAGGCTGTGGTTCCTGAAACAATGCCCGGAGCTGTGTCTCTGCGTAGAAGTGGTTCAGTATGTGTTCTGTATGCTGCGGCTCTGCGTGGATGGGACTGAGAGAGGGGACGTGCGGGGGAGGGGCAGGTAATTTTCCGCTACTCGCTGCAGTAGCAGCAGCAGGGAGCTTCAGTACCGATCGAGGTATCAGCTCCGCTCGGCTCAGCTCTCCCTCCTGCCCTGCACTGCTCTGCTTTGCTCTGCAGCTGGGAGGGGCCGGCAGCACCTCCTGTCAATCACACACACAAACCGGGCCAGGGAGAATGCAGAGGACAGGCTTTTATCCATGCAGCCATGAGCACATCCTGTGTCTGGAAATTTTGACTTTAGGTACATGTTTCTGTGCAGTTGAAATGTCCTGCCATATATAAATCCTTGATAACATTGGAGAAGTAATAAGAGTATAATAGCTTTTTGGAATAAGACGATGACTTGGGGTTTAGAGTGTGCCTCCTATGAAAGCTGCCTCCCCCAGTGCTGCAAAATGCATTAAATTATTGATTCTACAGTGCATTATCCAGGTTGAGGCAGGCAGCTAAGTGGTTCACAGCTCATAGACTGCAGTCCTACAATAGAGCCATTCACCTAAGTCTCTTATTTTTTGCTGGATTACACAGATGGACTCAGCAGATGGAGCAAAATCATGACGTAGACACATCTTTAGCTTGATTTAAACTAACGAACAGAAGGGTGGAAAATAGAGAAAATCTCATTTTCTGTTCTTCATCTCTCTGTCTGTCACATGCCCTGTGCTGTGTAGCACTTCCTGTTTTTCTCCTTCACAAGGGTGTGTCCTTTGTGTGAGAGAGGTTAGTGGTTGCCATGGAGACTGTTCTTCAGCCGTAATGAAATGATGAACTAGTCTGTTTCCAGGGAGCCAGCAGTATGTACCCGCCCCCCACCCAGACATCCTCCCCAGCATGTGTCGTACAGACGCAAGCAGGAAGGAACCATGGTGGGAGGCAGGAGAGATGAAGAGAGACAAAGGAGAGAGATGCAGGACGAAGAGAGAAATATAAGGCAGAGGTATGCAGTGTCTTGGGCAGAAATGCCATGTCAGACAGGGCTTTAAGCGAGGGACTGATGTGAAGGAAAAGTGTGTGAGATTAGAGAATCATTTCTAAAAAAAAATAGGGAGAGGGTTTTAGAGGAAGTCACAAATACAGCGGCACAGACATAAACCTTGAGGGTGAGAAAACTGGAGCTTCTGAGAATGAGATGGACGAAAAAAACACATTAAATACATGCCCTGCAGTTGAGTGAGAACATCACAGGCTTTTACAATTGGTCACAGATAAAAGGAAGCATTTATCACCACCACCCCTCCCCTTCTCCCCCTCTTCCACCAAAAGCGTCCTCCGATCCGTTCTCCCTCTTAGTGGCATCGGGATGCTGTTGCACTCTTTAGATTAGCTTTGTCATGCTCCGAACCACGGGTTCCATCCTCTCCCATCCGGCTGCGATACAAAGCCAGGGCATCCTAAGAGGGAAGAATCCAAAGCCGGCCTGCATTTCCTGATAGCTTTGTTCGGTGCCACAACAAGAATCTGTTTGATTTATGCACATGCTGAACCGGGACAACCAAGGAGCTGTTTAACCCTTGCTGGGGTCCCGACGGGGAGGGATTTGTGCTGCTTTTAGTTCTCTCATGCCCTTTATTCTTGAAAGCAAGGTACACAAGGGATGAGCACAAGTAAACATACCCAGTGAATGCCTCCTCCACCCGCTTGCTGTGTCCACCTGAGTAAAAGGATTGTGGTTACCGTGGGACTTTTGTTCCAGGGATATAAGTATGGGAAAGTTCTGGTGCATGAAGATGATGATGACACAAGAAACACAGCTCTGACTTAGTCTTGTAAACCTACTCATTAAATAATACCATCTCAACAATATGTACCCATCTGTATTTCCTGTCGAGTGTTGTAGTTTTAATATAAGTGTTGTATCATTTGTTTTTCAACACATTTTGGATTTCTCATGAAAGTGTGCCTTGTTTGATATAGAAGGTTCCTTATTTCCTTTTTTTTTGGGGGGGGGGGTAGACAGGGACCTGACAGCAAAAAGGCTTGACAACAGAAGGCTTTGTTCCGCGTGTGCAGCATTTTGCACTGAAATCCCCTTGAGGTCAATATGTGATATGTGTTGAATACAAAGTTCCACTTTTTATAAGGACAGTTCTGACTTGTCCTCATACCGATGTTATGCAGGTGTTCCGCTTTTTTTTTCTGGTTTAAATCGCTCTGTCTCATCTGACCTCTAAATGGTGCATGGCCTTATATCCTGTTTTATCCGTTACGGTCAGTGTATTGGAAATGAGAAAATGACTGCAGTCTGACGTCTCTGCCCTCTTTCTCTCTCTCTCTCTCTCTCTCTCTCTCTCTCTCTCTCTCTCTCTCTCTCTCTCTCTCTCTCTCTCTCTCTCTCTCTCTCTCTCTCTCTCTCTCTCTTATCCCTTCTCTCTATCTTTCTCTCAAACATGCGCACGGACAGCAGGGATTATGCTTTAGTGCTTTGGCTTAATGAGAGCCTGTATGGCTGGGCAGTGGGGTGATGATCACGTGTCTAACCCTTGTACTACCGATTTGATCCAACAGAGGGACCAATTTCACTGTCTTTCCACCTCTCTTCCACCTCGCTCAGTCTCTCTCCCACGCATAGAGTAGGTTTATGTTATGTGGCTATTGTTGTTGACTTTTAACCCATCTGATTTTATTGTACATGGAAGACAAACATATACACAGAGGAGTGGAATTGTGTTTATGGTGCTTTACTGTTTGCACATATGTAGCATTTTGGTTTCAGCATAATAAACCAGCGTAGCTCCTGAACACACCCTAAAAGATGTTAATGTGATAGGATAATGTTTGTTGTATTTTGTCAACTGTTTGATTTAATGAGTACTATGGCTGCACCAATGAAGGGTAGCTAAAATTTTGTATGAAATGTCTTCAGGCTGTCGTTACAATTTTGTGAGAGAAAAATGGCTTTTGTTATTTTCTTACTTTCAGTGCATCGATCCATCCATCCATCCATCCATCGAATCATCCATCATCTTACCCACTTTGTACCCAACAGTGTCACACGGGTCTGCTGGAGCCCATCACAGGGTGCGCATGCACACACACACACACACATTGAGAATTTAGTGTCTCCAAACATGCATGTTTTTGGACTGTGACAGGAAACTCGCCCCCCCCCCCCCCCCCCCCCCCCCCCCCTACATTGTGATATATATATATATATATGTGTGTGTGTGTGTGTATATGTATGTATGTATGTATGTAAGTATATCCACACACATACCTATGTATGTATACAGTGGAACTTCAACATATGAAATCAATTAGTTCTGAAAGGGCTTTCATATTTGAGAATTTTCGTAATATGAAAAAACAAGAATTGATACCCCCCAAAAATGTATAAAGTGTAACTTTTGATTTAGTTTTCGTATTTTGAATACGGAAATTTCTTCAAGGCCCAATTTGTATTCTGAATTTTTTGCATAATAGGGCATTTGTAAGTCAAGGTTCCACTGTATGGATAATCAACTCGCAAACATTGTGTCCCACAAAAATAATAGTTCACAGTCTCCCTTTTTTCACACACCTCCTATGCAGTACAAATGAGAGTAGTCTGTCCAGTGCCACAAACCCATACATTTTCATCCATACTGTCAGTTATTTTTTAAGAAAAATAGCTTTGCAAAATTTGGTAATAAACTCAAAGATTTTAATATTTATGGTCAACAGCTTTTAATGATGAGCTGTAACACTGATGTTTGTTTTCTTGGTCCTTCTTTAGGCTCAGAATACACATTACCTGTGAGCCATTAGCTGTAGTTAGTGTAACCTTTAAGAAGTCTGCATGCTTCTGTTCCCTGCAGTCAGTGCATCTGTTGTTCAGAGCTTGTGATGGCTATTAACTGCCATCTAAGTCTGAGAAAATGAGAGCAAAACATGTCTGACATTTATGAGGGAAAGAAAAAAAAACTTTGTCCTGGGATGGCATTTGTGTTTTTGCAGTTTTACACAGCCTTGGGTTGTGTATGTGTGTATGACACCATATTTGCCCACAGGCACAAATGTGTTTTAAGTTTGCATGACTTCCTTTGTTTGTGCACAGTATGCATTGATAGAGGGAATGATGTAAGGATTACTGCACGATGGCTCAGCCATGACCCACTGCTCTGTGGATCTCTGCTCTCATCTGACTCATTTAAAACGCGGGGCAGGGGGTTCCAGATAACAGATTCTTTGGGGAAGTGATATGAATGGCTTTTAGAGTGGGTGCGTACAGTATTAATGAGGTTGAGTCTTTGTGCAGAGAGTGTTATTAATATGGTGGGCGCCTTGCATAATTGATAGGATTGGGGGTGTTAATATTCTGACCGGGTGAATGAACAAAGTGAGAAAGTCTGAATTACCTTTCCCACCTGTATCCATCCGTCACCTACCTGTGTTAAAGCCACTTTCCTCATGAGCGCCTCTGTTTCCACTTATGACCCCAGCATGCCCCTCAGCCAGAGCTCAGCTGGAGCAGCAGACATTTGTCAGAGCTGCAGCTGGAGACACTTCAGAGTGTGAGACAACGGGGGGGAAAGTGAGAATATCAAGAATACAAAGAAATTTTAAGGTCACATAAACAAAGCAATGACAACCTCTTTTTTTTGTACACAAAAAATTAAACCCCAATTATTTCTTTGAAGCCAGGGTTTATTGGTGCATATCCTGGCATCTGTCTGCTAAGGGACTAATGCTGATAACTTCATCTGCAGCAATTGAAAAATGAAATCATTCACAGCTCAGCGCCACGCAATTAACACCCAGACAGATGGGGCGTACTTTAAACAGGTACAGCAGTGCTGTAAAATATCAAACACATTGGAGGAAAAGAGGCAAGGGAGTAGGAGAACGAGGGAGTAAGGTGAAGAGGTGAGGTGTAAATCCAGCTCTGTGTTTGTTATTGACGAGATAAACGCTGCCTGTTTTCATTTCTCCATCATTGCCAAACAGAGGTTTACACGGCCCACTGGGAAGATCTGCTAAATGTCACGGTTGGCAGCGAGGCAGACCACACACGCAGACCATCAGAGACTGCTAGTGAAAGAGACTCTCCCTTATCATTGCTACACAGTGGGAGAAACACAGGCAGCATTAGAAATTCTTATTATTTGCTGCTGCTGTTGAAAAGCAGCAAAAATAAATGATAAAAGTAAACTCATATGATGAAACATGTACACTTCAAAACCAGGATCTGAATTGTGCTTATATACAACTTAGTTGAAGATTTGTTTTGGTCTCTGGTAGAAAGCAAGCAAGGAAAATTGCACAAAAAAGCACACGAAAACAAATCAAATAAACAATGTCTATTAATACACTCACATGCTCGAGGTGAACATTTCCACAGACTTTTACGCATTCACTGCACAAAAGGAGATTTTGCATGATAATTTGCCACCCTTCAATGAACATTTGGCCGCTTCTACAACTCCCTATTTCGCCACCTCCTCCTCGTCGCCTCGGAGTGTGAAGAGCCGCTCGCGATCTACCCATATACAAGCAGCATCTGAGTGAGTCACAGTCTTCCTCCCGTCTCCTGAGATGCCAGGCTCTGTCATCGCCATGGGCAGAGTGGGGGTGGGTGAGAGTGGCTCTGCACCAGGAGAGGGGAAAAATAGAGTACGTGGGCAGTAGACGGCTCATCTTGGCCCAGTAGCTGGGGTGAGTCTTTAGACAGCTCTGGGTCTCTTTAGGTACTCTTTAGGTAATGACATGTATGACCTACAGTAAGGTAAAAGTAATACAAAATAGAAGTTCATGTTTAGAAGAATTTGAGTTAATGAAGTTTTAAGTGATGCTTAAGTGATACTTTTATTTTTTATTATAGATTGACAATAATCTTAAATGGTTCAGTCATTTTTTTTTGAGGAAGGGCCTGGGTGTTATCAAGTTTAACACACAAAATGTATTTACAATTGTCTAAATTAATCATGTGTACTTTAATTAATTTTTCAGAGAAAACGTGCAAATCTGTCAGATTTGACCAGAACACAGCTGAAGTGCTAATGCTATTCCTACCAAGGGCATCATTATTGTGACTGAGACCATTTTGAACAATTTGTTCACAATTCACAAGTATTCACTGCCTTTGTGTAATTTAGCAAAGTGTTGATGTAGTTGCTTTTACCCTGTGACTGATCACAGGATTTATTTGTGGTTCATGCCAGCACTGTATTTTCACCAGATGTGGAATGGGGTCACATCTGGAGAATCTTGTCTGTGACCTGGTTAGTGTCATCACCGGTGAGCATCCTCATGGTCATCACTGGCATTGAGTTTTATGTGTGTGTGGGGTGGGGGGGACCTGTGTCACAAATGGGTCCGCAGCATTCACAACCAATCATGGTGTACACTGTGCATTGTCACCTGTTACTAGGGCAGGAGGTGTATGCATCCTCATGTAAATGTGCAGAATAGCTCTGTACTGTCTGTACCGATGCCCCTGTGAGGAAAGGAGATTTGTAGAATGAGAAAAGGTCTCTTTTAATGCTGACGGAGACACTGATTCAGACTGTGGGGAAAAAATGGAGAAAACCCACACACAGACACGGGGGGAACATGCAGAACGCCCAGGAGTCGAACTCGGGTCCTTCTTGATGTGAGGCAACACTGTTAAGCACCATGTCGCCCACAAGAGCCCGTCTTTTGAGTCATAATACAGACAATTGTTAAAAGCTGCTGCATTAAGACTGATTCATACTGAGCCAGTAGTTCACTGTTGCTTTGTCAATCAATACGTTCTTTTGTTTGTTTATTTATTTATTCTTCATTTGCGGAAATGTAACAGCTACGTTTAATTTTCAGAAATATGCTGGTCAGCTGCTTTGGACCGTCTGTATGTGATTGCGTGTTTTCATCAGTGAGGAGCCTTGATTGCCTGCCCGCTTCATAAATCAGTTTCCCAGCGCACAATGAAAAGGGCGGTGGCGCTGACAAAAAAAGAGGTGGAGGAAAAAAAGAGGCTTCATCTCACCAGTGTGCAGATGACAATGATCTCTGCGTGTGTGTATGACGGTCAGATCTGTAATCCGATATCTGGAACGCCAGGGTCTTGTCGCACTTAAGATTTTTCTTTTTATTAGACGGTGCTCGATCATTTCATCGGAGGTGCTGAAACGCAGCCAGCTCCTCTCCCCCTCCCCTTTCGCCCACAGACTCCATCGCTACAGCGCAGGGGGAGAGAGAGGGAGGGAGGGAGAGCGAGAAAGAGAGAGAGAGCAGAACCAGTGAAAGTCAGCCCTGCTGTGAGGTTAGAGGAAATTTAAAAGCGGACAAAGGAAAACATGGACGCACAGGGGAAGATTCCCTTCAGAAAGGCTGAGGGGAGGCTGCGCTGGTCCTCCTGCACACAGTCGGAGTGATGCACGGACTAGTCCCTCGTTTTTAATGAGGCGGGTGGGGACGCACAGTAAGCTGAAGAGAAGAGCCGTCTGCAAATTCTGCCTGCCTGCGATGGCTGTGACGGCGCGATGCTGTTACAGCCTAAAGGAATACGTGCCTTTTTCATTATACTTTGTCGTTTTCGCACTCAGTGGCCTTACGAACGCACAAATCCGATACTCCATCCCGGAGGAGCTGGAGAACGGGGCTCCGGTCGGTGACATTGTCCGCGATTTGGGTCTGGACCTGCGGAAACTTTCCACCCGACGGGTCCGGATCACGTCGGACAGCGGCCGCAGGTACTTCACCATCAATCATAAAACCGGGAAGCTGGTGGTGAGCGACCGCATCGATCGGGAGACGGTGTGTGAGTTCAGCGGCACCTGTTCCCGCAACCTGGAAGTGGTGTTGGAGAACCCACTGGAGGTGCACAACGTGGAGGTGGAGATCTTGGACGTGAACGACAACGCACCGCAGTTCCCAAGAGATGAATACCAGCTGGAGGTGTCAGAGTCTGCGCTCACCGGGTCCAGGTTCCACATCGAGGGAGCTCAGGACGCAGACGACGGCTCCAACTCGGTGAAGCAATATCGACTCAGCCCAAACGACCACCTCACCCTGGACTCCATTAAACCCTTCTCCAATAACAAGCACATAGAGCTCATCCTCAAAAAGCCCTTTGACCGTGAGCAGATGCCCTCACACCAGCTCATCCTGACAGCGATGGATGGAGGCACCCCGCAGAGAACTGGCACCGCCAAAATCAATGTCCGCGTCCTCGATGCCAACGACAACGTGCCTGCGTTTGACAGCTCAGTGTACAAAGTGAAACTGTCTGAAAACTCTCCGAAGGGCGCACTTGTCATCAAGTTAAACGCGACAGACCCAGATGAGGGCTCAAACGGTGACGTTTTTTACTCTTTCAGCAGCTACACGCCAGAAAGAGTAAGACAGATGTTTTCTATGGACACAAACACGGGGGAAATTCGAATAAAGAACAATATAGACTATGAGGAGACAAACTCCTATGAAATGTACATACAGGCCATGGACAAGGGGCCTGCACCTGTGGCAGTGCACTGTAAGGTAGTCGTGGAAGTTTTGGATGTCAATGATAACATTCCTGAGATTGTACTGTCTTCACTCTCCAGCCCTGTACGCGAGGATGCCCGAGCGGACACTGTAGTTGCATTGATAAGTGTGAATGACCGTGACTCTGGACCAAATAAACAGGTTAACCTGGAAATCATGCCCAATTTGCCTTTTAAGATCAAATCCTTCCGGAACCACTATACCATCGTTACATCTGCTTTCCTGGACCGAGAAACTATCTCATCCTACAATGTCACAGTCAACGCTGTAGACGGAGGCACCCCACCCCTGTCATCTCAAATGACATTCAAGGTGGACGTGGCAGACGTGAACGATAACCCTCCTCGTTTTGAGCAGACGTCGTATACTGTTTATATCACAGAGAATAATGCCCCAGGTGCAGCTCTGTGCGTTGTCAAGGCCACAGACGCTGACACTGGAGAAAACGCACGCATCACCTACACCATCCTCAATGACAACAACCATGGTATCCCTGTAGCAAGCTATGTAAGCATCAAGCCTAATACAGGCGAAGCCTACGCCCTGCGAGCCTTTGACTTTGAAAAGCTGAGAGAGTTTCACTTTCAGATTAAAGCACAGGACAACGGAGTGCCCCCTCTTAGTCGTGTGGCCACAGTTTATGTTTACATCATGGATCAGAATGACCATGTGCCCAAGATCGTTTACCCTCCTGCCAATGGCAGCCGCACCACAGAGACCCTGATGAAAAATGCTGAAGCAGGAGTGTTGGTGAGCAAGGTGACAGCATGGGATGGTGACGCAGGGCAGAACGCTTGGCTGCTTTACATCCTGGAGCAGACCAACGCAGATCTTGACCTGTTCAAAGTGCACGAGTACACGGGCGAGATTCGCACCACGCGCCGGGTCATCGAGGAAAACTCCACCTCCTTCGCTTTGACAGTGCTGGTGCGCGACAATGGCTTACCGCCACTCTCCTCCACTGCCACCATCCATGTGCATGTGCTGGAGCTGCCTCCGAAGCTGACCCCTGACCCCAAGCGCATCATCAGGCCCAACAGCCCCCTAATGTTTTCCAACGTCACCCTGTACCTAATCATTGCCCTGAGTGCCACGACCTTTGTGTTCCTGGTCACCGTGTTCGTGCTGGCCATCGTGCGTTGCCATGCCTACTGCACCCAGCCTGGATCCTGCTCGCCATGCTGTGTTTCTAAGAAGGGCGGTCCAGAGGGAGCCACCCCAGCAGCTGCCACAGGGGGTGGAGGAAGAGCTGCAGGTGGCGGAGGAGCAGGAGGAGGAGGAGGAGGAGGTGGTGGAGGAGCTGCAGGTGGAGGACAGCCCAACAATAATGTCGCACTTCGCCGTGATCTCAAAGTGGAACCCCACTATATTGAAGTGCGGGGAAATGGGTCTTTGACTAAGACGTACTGTTACAAGACATGCCTGACCGCCACGTCGGGAAGTGACACTTTTATGTTCTACAACACAGGCCGGCCTCACAGCGGCACCTGGGGCTCTGGCTATGTCACCAGCCACAGTGGACAGAGCCAGATATTTGTACGGCGTCTCAGTATGCCAGATGCAACTGCAATTCAGGTGTGTGTCTGGTGTGATCTCTTTCACTGTTATTTTAGATTGTCTCACAACAGTAAATAACACACAAAGTGCAAGCCATAAAAGGAAAAGTCTTGTGAGTTATGGTTTTGGTTTTGCTCTAGGGCGGTGTTCTTGCAGTAGGATTGTAGTTGGCATTTATGGCTATGAAGCTGTTGAAGCCTTTCGACTGTTCTCATGTTTTCAGTGAAAGTTGAAATTTCCCGGCTGCTATTTCAGATTGTTTTGTGCAGCATTTCCATTTATTAGAGAAGGTAAAATAAAAAATGGCATGCCCAGTACTTCACATCTTCTCAAGTTCATATGATTTGTGTCAGGATGAAGAAAAAGACACACCACCATTTTGTGTCTATTAATATGTGCAGTGGTCATTTGGCTATGTGCCATCTGTCTTCAATTCTGCATGAAGATGACATGTGGGTGGTCTCTCTGGGGTTTATTATTTGTGTGGGTAGGTGGGCACAATAGATGTTGGTAATTGTTGTCTTTGTGTGTTTTTATATATGTGCCCTGTTCACAGTGCTGAAAGGAGCTGTGATCAATTACTTTTTAAGAATCGTATCATGCCCTATGTCTTTGCTCCTTTGCTCACTTTCTTTTTAAAAGAAACTACTGAATTTCAGTTGCTTGTTCACCTACGACCTCACACGGCAAGTGTCATTTGTCTGCTGTCGGCTGTGTGCCACAGTATTGTGGTCCAGAGTACACAGAGTGGTTATGTCTATCTCTATAGAGAGATAGAGACAGTCTGGGAAATCGCACAGCCTACACCAGCTACGCGGGCCACCGGTCCCACTGCACCAAAATATCCTCTTCTGGTCACGTAGCTCTCTGGTACTGAGCAGTATGCCTGAGCTTGGGAGGCAGGAATGAGCTTCTCTAATGGTTGTGTATTACTTTCTAAAAGGTAGATAAGAGCTCATTCCATTCCAATTCAGTTCAGGTTATAGTAGAACAAGCAGTATTATTAGGATTTAACAGACATCATTTGTTTCTGTTTTCCTTCCGCCTCTCTGGGTGCGTCTGTGCAGCGCAGGAGATGATGTTAGTGAAATCAGTGGTGAAAAGAAGAGCACAGAAATGCTTCAGATATTCTCTCTCTTAAGACTTGATGTATTCCTCATTAAATGCCAGTCATGTTTGCTCTTGCTTTGCAATTAACTGTCAGCGGTGCACTTCTCGCTATTGTGAGCCGATTGGCTGGCTCCACACAGATGAGGCGGGGGATGAAAGGTGATTGGACACAGTGTTGATGGCGGAGGTGTGAGCTCTGTATCTATGCTAGGAGCGTTCTCAAGGAGGCAGAGGGAAGAATGGACAAAAGGCGAGGAAAGGCTTGAGTGACCAAGCCTAAAGCTGTCTTTATTCCTTGATTTACATTACACACCCAGGCAAGGAAATGAATACCCATAACACCCATGGAGACTTTTTTTCCCCTTCTTTCACTTAATTTGATTTCTACTTTTCCAATAATGGAACACAATATACTGTTTCCTCCTCCAAATTGTAAGATATTTGTTTTAGTTATGATTTTTGTTTATTACAAGCACAATTCATACTAAGAATTTTCTAGCTTTGCATGCATATCTTTCTTTGGGAAATATATCAGACTGCTTACATGCCTAAGGTTCCAGATGCTTGCTAATGGGTGTATGTGCTTGTGTGTGTATTTCCATTTACTGTCATGAACGCCATACGGCAAAGCAGACCTCTCCTTTCAGCCTCTGGCATGCTGCAACAGGGCGAACATTTAGCAAAGGCGTTTAGCCCTGTTTATGGGCAATCTGGTCTAATTTTGAATGTGTAAAAGCTGAAATTTGAAGAAGAGCCGCTGTCATTCTAACACCTCTCCCACAATCTAAACTACAATTCAAGTAATGATCGTCTTAAAATAATTTTCTCCCTTAGTTCCCAGTGTACACAGGGGTCTCAGATGCTGCAGTGCTCTTTATCTCTGCACACATTCTGCTCCATTTGATGGACTCAGGCAGGAATACCAGGCTTCTCTCATTAGGTGCAAATATTGGATTTCAAGGGTGATGAATGTCCACTGCAGACTCGTAGAGGTCAATGTATTTTCTGCAGCAAGTAAACATCTGTCATGTTTGAAAAGAAATGGGATTGCAAATGAGTCTCTTATAAACCGCATAGCCAAGCAGGGGGAAATTTGGTGTTTTCAGTCAGATTGGTTTCGCTTTGACAGTGTTTTACATTAAAAAGGGGAAAATTCAGCCTCATTATGAGCTATTTGGTCAGGTTGACACCCTATTTTTCGGCACTGTGAGCATGATCTTACAGAAGAATTCACTAATGACGTTTAGTCCTCCAACCACATTTGGTCCAGTTTGTCCAGCTGTATCTTTATATATTTGTGATGATAAATTTTATTTGAATCGAAGACTGGAGAGGAGCCAGTTGTAAAGCCAGATTAAAGAAAGCCAGTTGTAAAGGTGTGTGGTGGGCCTGTGTGCCCCTCTGTTGTGAGTGCAGATGTTTAGCTGTGGGGATTAATCTGATATCTTCCCTCCCCTCCCCTTTCCCTCCTCCCTCCACCTGTGACCTTCAAAAGAGTGAATAGATGGAGTGTGGTGGGGTACAGGCTAAAATCTAGGCTATACATAGTTACTGTGGTGAAATGTGTCAGACCGACTCAGGCAGACTGTTTGCCAGTGGAACTCAAGAGTTTGATCAGTGTAAAGAGGATATAACAGGGTGAAAGCACAAGTGAGGGGGTGGTGAATATACAGAGTATTTTTTCATTTTAAAATAGGTTGATCAAGAACAGGGGAGGATGGGGTGGGGAGCATTAGGTAAACAGCTGTAACTTTTACAGCACATCCAACAGCAGATTCTGCAGTGTTTCTAAGGTAATGGGAATGTACCATGGTCCAGCCCAGTGTGAGTGGACTAATCTGTCATTGTGGTGCAGACATGAGTGCACCTACAAGCTTCATTTCATCACTCACCTCTGTCAAATGCTCCCTGCCGAGTGGCCACTGCTATGGTTGTGTGTGTGTGCGTGTGCGTGAGAGGGAAAGAGACTGTGTTTGTGTGTGACGTCCATGCACTAGCAGTTCTGGCCATGACTTATTTATGAGATGGTATTGGCTTTCGCTTGTACTTAAGACTCAATTCCTCTCACTCTCTCTTGCAGCCCAAAGTGCCGAGTGCAGACTGGAGATATTCAGCCTCCCTGAGAGCAGGAGGTGTTATGCAGAGGTAAGAGTCACATTTTTTACCTGTCACTTTGCAGTAACGATCTCATAATGTCACACCAGTCCCTCCCATCGCTTTCTGACCAAGAGACGTGCCCGTGATTGTCCCACCTGATTCAGTTAAAGCAAATATCCATTCTCTGACTGATACAACATAAGACCACAGGCCAAAATGTTTTCAAAGCCCCAGCCATCCTTCGACTACAGTGCCAGTGAGGCATTTATATTCTTGCTTTTGCCTATTCCAGTAAAGATGTCTGAGATCATCTTTGCTGCCAGCTGCTGCTCAGCTGTGATTAGCACTGAGGGGAAAAAGGGAGGGACTGTCGTTTACAAAACAGATTAATTACCATCTTGTTTCAAGCATGTACTACATTCTCCTCATTACCTTTCGACACAGCATTATTTACATACAATATCAAGGTAAATTGAGAATAAGACCATCTCAATGAAAAGACTGACCCCTGAAGGGTTTAAGAATGAAAGTGAGAAACATGATATTGTGAGGAGAAGATGCAGTTGAACATGTTTCAGTCAGCGCTGCTATAGACAGATGGAGAACTGATGGGAGCGAGGGGTAAGCAGCGTCAGTGATGGATGAAGGGCAGGTAGTCAGGTTGAAAGATGGCCGATTGGAAATGCAACACATGAGGATAGCTGCATGACATTACCCATAAGACACTGGGTTATCACCTGCTGTGGGATCAGATGGACCTGACCAAATCAAGATTCACACTGAGATGGCACTATAATTACAAGAAGTGGCAGGCTTAATGACTCTGACTCAATCTAACTGACAATTTGTTATACTTGCATATACAATCCAACTATTCACTTAAACAGAAAGTAACTCTAGTTCCAATCTGCATTTTTTGGGAAAAAAAATTAGAGTTACAATTTGTACATAAAGAGTGTAGAGTGGCACAAATTTGAGTCTAATGAGATCCAGGTATACTTGAATGTTAGTCTGCTGCACTGACACATTGCATTTACATTACAATTAGTAATTTAGTGCAAAGCAAATTACATTGTAGTGATACAATATATACAATCTATGATACAATCTTAATCTATTCTCTATTGTTAATGTCTACAGTTGTAACGTACTCTATGTCATGCACTAGGCATACACTGTGCCTATAGATATACAGAGTCAAAAGAAGAGATGCTTGTGTATGTATTCATGTGTGCACTCTGATGTCCGTGGCAGATTAATTACTGTCCACCATCAGATTGTTATTAATGATGCACAGATTCATTCTTAATTGCAGCAGGGATTAATGAGAGTTAATCTGTGTGCGCCAACTAGCCTAACATATTAAATCATCTCATGGCTCACAACCTCTGATGTGTTTTAAGTTACTGTCCCTACCCCCCCATGTCCCATTACCCAGCTTCAACGAAGATTTATCTGTAATCTGAGGTGTTAGATACCACACCCAAATTCCATTTAATGCACTGACCTGTTTATCGTTAATATATTTCTGGTAGAAGAACCAGCATTTTCACCAATTGTGATTTTGTTGTGTTTCTGTGAATTTTGCCATCAGTACACTTAGAAATGTAACTGCAGAGAATAAACAGCAATGGATTAACACTGTAAAATAAAGATGAAAAACCCAATATATCTTTTGTTAACAGCAGTTAAAGTAGCCTTGACTTCTAAATCTCCTTTGATTCTTTACAGTCACTACAACCAAGGATCTAGATCCATGTAGGCTTATATAATAAATGAAGCAACTATCAATGCCTCAGAATAGAAAAAATCACTAGAAAAACACACCAATTCACTGAAAAGATGTCTTCATTCTGATGTTAGCAAAGAGGTTATTGTATATATTATCTATATTTGGATTTGTGTTTGGGATGCTACATTGTTTTTCAATAATTTGCTCTCTTTGGCTGTAAAAACGTTTTTACAAGTAATATCTTGCCTGTTCAAAGATAAGGTAAAGACAGTGGGAGGTAACTGTGGTGCAGAGCAGTCTGTTGGTTGCTGTTCAGCACTACAGAGAGTAGTTCTTAAGTGGACTGGAGGGTGCTGAAATCCAACAGAGTGTGAAAATGTAAGAACAGCCATCTGTAATCCATAATCCAGACAACGTCAGGAAAATGTACGGTGAATACTTTAATCCTAATCTGAGCATTGCATTTCTGGATTTTGTTCCCTTCACCGTCAACCGTAACCCCCCACAGAGCACCACATTTTGAATTGCAATATTGTGCATTATCAGGAGATGTATGGAGGCAGCAGAATTAGATATGTGGGACCTGATTTTGCAATCATGTGAAGCAATCAAGAAAGGATTTACCAAACTGTGACATTATGTCTGTGGCTTCTATGTATTTTAATTTAATATGTCTTAGTGTGTACTACTGTATGTGCAGGAATGTATTTTCAGTGTGTAATATGTGCATATTTAATTTCCTATTTCAGCTCAGTGCACATGGAAGAGTCCTCAGTAATGCAGGGTGCCCAAGGGGTCCTGGTCCAGAACTGGCCGACTGCATCAAGCGCAGCTGGTAAGAATCCATCACGCTCCTCTCACCCTCAACTAATCACACTCACATTACATTTTATCTTTGTTAAGAGAGACAAGTTGTGCTTGGTCCATGTGGACGTGGTTTCCAGTTTCCACGACACAGCCAAGACTAAGACATCTAAGACATCTTATCCAAGTGACTCCACATTGGTGAAGAGCTTATCAAACCACAAGAGTGTAATAAAATGAGGGAACCAGATATCGGCTATGAGATCGCCCCGACCCACTCCAACCCCTTTCCTCTGCGGCACACGGAGGAAATGACACATGCCACATTGGCGTAGATGGATATCTCTGCACCAGGAAAGGAGACGATCCAGAGAAAAAGAGGGTGCGGGTCAGTCTGTAATTGTTTGAATTATCAGTGAGATGTTTACAGAGGCAAAAGCCACTGAGCCACAGAGCACAAACATTCAAGGAGACATTAGAGAAAAATGACAAAACACAATTAGATTGCCTCCCAACATTATGTGAATGTCTCCAGTTCTCTAGCTCTCTCGCTCAAACTCACAAAGAGGAGTGGGTGATGATGTTGTTACAATAGACTGCTCAATAATTATAAGCTTTCAATAGTTTTATATAACCTATAGACAGAATAGATCCATCCATCATCGTACCCGCTGTGTACTTTAACATTGTTAAGGGGGTCTGCTGTCTCCCATTGTCAGTGCAAATACAGTGAAGGCAGAGGATACACCCTGGACCAGTCGCCAGTCTCTCACGGGACACTCATGCACACTATTCACTCCACATTCACTCTAAAGGGAAATTTAGACTCTCAGAGCAACCTAAGCATGTATGTTTTTGGAATGGAGAAACTTGGAGTTTCTGGAGAAATCCCATGTAGACACGGGGAGAACATGCAAACTCTCCACAGAAAAGCCCTTGGTCTGACCAGGAACCTTCTTGCTGTCAGGCAGCAGTGCTGACCATCAGCCACTGTTCCACAACACAGGCTACACTGCATACTGTATTGCATAAAATATATTGATGCAATGTGTAGTTACATAAAACAAGCAGTTTACTAGCTAATTTGCGATGCTAGAGGTTTGTGTAGTTCATGTAGTAAACAATCCTTTTTTTTAACAATTTGAAGAAACCATCCATTATTTCAGTTGACAAACAGTCTTGGCAGCACTTTTAGTCTGAAGCATTAGTAAGTCTCAGGGTGGGAGGGATGTCATGTTATTTCCAGAACACACAAAGACAAAGTATTTCTGACCTTCAAGACTTCAGCAAGGGACAAACTTGCACCGCAAAGGAGATGATGACATTTTTTTTAACAACACAACACTGAAGCGTAACAAAACCAAAATGACAACCCCACTCAGTTGTTGAACGTCATTTCATGGGCATCACAATGTGAATGTCATTGCATATGATGCCATATTGCTTGACCCTAACTGAGATGTATGACCAAACATGAACTGCATAAACAGCATCGGCCATCTCTGCGCTTGGGGGCAGATTTCAGATGTCAACTTTAAACATTCATCATGAGGACAGGAAAAAGTGGTCTAAAAGGATCAAAAGTGAAACTGAGAAATATAGGAGGAGGCTGGTAAGATAACTAGATAGACTAAATACAATTTGAGGACAAGGACATCACTGTCAGATTTACTTAAAGAGCTGCTTTATTATGAGTAAGGCTGTCGAAGTGAATGTTGCGACAAAGGCCTTATGACTGCAGTTGTCAGTTCACCTTGTTGTCCTCCCCATTTCCCATCTTCCACTCTGCTTAGTTTAAGAGAGCAGAAAAAGACAAAAAAAAATCAAGCTTACATAGTACGCCTAAATGGACTTGCCTTGTGTCTTTTATAGACAGGAGGCGGTGGGCCGGGCAGACAGACAAACTACCCGCACACTAAACACCATCCCTTCCTATCCACACACAGCGCCGCCTCCGCTCTGCCATCGATTTCTTGCCATTCTTGAAGACTTACAGCCTGCAGGCCCTTCAAAACACGAGATGGAGAGATAGAAAGATAGAGAGATTGAGAGAGGAAGAGAGAGGAGGAGCAGAACAGGCAATCGTGACGTCCTCAGGGTGGGTCAGTGGTAACGAGATCAGCTGGCGAGGATTTAAGGTGGTCTAATTAAGCCGCGGCAACGCATTGTGCACATGCTAACCTTGCCTTGCCCTAAGGGCTTACTGTCCTTTCTTTATCTCATTGTTAGTCAGGTAAAGAGTGGAAATGTTAGCTCAGGGCTATTTCAGCTTCAGGTCGCATTTTAGGTTTTGATCATGTATAATGATGGGTTTAGAGTCAGATGATATGAAAAGTGCTTACGTCTTAGGCTTGCTGACTTTTTTGGGTAATGCTTATCATGTCTCGGAAATGTGAGAAATGGATATATTGATTCAATGTGGCCTGTGACAATGCTATGAGTCACAGTCTGAGCTATTTAAAACCGTATTGTCTTGTTTGTCAGACAGCCTGTGGTCTTTAGGTGGGGACAGGAGTATATGGGAGCTTGGTTTATTGAGGCAATCGTTTCAGTCTGTGTGTCCTATCCATGGGGTGTTGTTTTGACTTGCAGCCGACTTCTCTGCTGCGATGTGCGACAGACAGGCACAGGCGACAACGCCCCTGTTTCTACCCCTCCGATTTTGAGCCATGCGAGTTTATGTGTCAGTATCGGTTTGTGTATCTCTGTCATCACATCTTGCTTTGTGTTTCCGTTTTGTACATGCCTGCGTGTACTTGGCCGTGTTTTGAAGTGTGTTTTGGCTGCCTGCTTTAGTGCTGCTCCTACTGTGACAGATGGAGCACAGCCCACGCCCAGATTAACAGACCCACATTAATGAAATCAGGGTTCTTCTGCTTGCTGACTAACTCTCTCTCCCTATCTCACTCCTTCTGTCTTCCTCCTCTGTCACTCCCTCTATTTCGCAGCTCTGTCTCTGAATCAAGGACATGTAAAGATTTTGAGATATACCCTGGAGAGATGTGCAGAGGGGAGCCAGAGGGGAGATGAGATTAGAAAGGAATAAGATAATGAGCAATAAAGGGTAATGCAGATATAAAGGTAAAGAAGAAGTGGGCCTAAACAGTGTAGGAAGGCGTGAAATCAGCATGGTTGTAGCGAAGCAAAGACAGAGAGCTGCAAGGGGCTGCTGTTGCTAGGGGAGAGTGGTTAGACTAGACAGAAGGAGAGAGAGAGAGAGAGGGGGAGAGGGAGAGAGAGAGAGAGAGAGAGGGAGATTGCAGCATTATTCTCCATCAGCACAAGCACTGTCACCATGACTCCTACCAATGTCCTACTGCCTCAGTGGAGGATGTAGTTTCCACGGCAACCATTCATGGCACCTCATATTGGCAAGAGAGGTGGGTGGGTACGGGGGGGTGCTGTTAGAGGGGAGAGTGCAAACATATGGCGTGGGACAAGAGATGCTGGGGATGGGGGGTGGGTGTCGGAAGCTTTGGCATCAGGAGGTGAAGGACAAGACAACAAGACAAAGGGAGCTGTCAGCTGACTTTGCACATGTGCGAGTCAAATCGACAGTTAGAGGGGCGTGGGGGGGTTTAGAAGGTGATAGTTGGAGGTAAGAGGTGTGCAGTGAGGGAGAGAGGAGAGTACCAGAGGGAGAGTGACCTACATTCACTGGGGCGGTGGTTGTGTACTGCAGAGGTGGATGCAGGTTTACTGCTTCCTGTATCACCCCTGGTCTTGCCCTGCTGTATGCATGCTGAAGCACATTCATACAGGAACAGAGAGAGACAGTTCTGATAACTATAATCATCTGCAGCAGGCACGCAACGTGGCAAAAAATAGACCCAAAGGGGCAAGGCAAAATACCAAATGAGGGAGAGAAAATGTAGGGAGATTATGGAGAAAAAGGTGAAGAGGAGACTGCTGAACATTTATCCTTCAGTTTGTGTTGGCTTTGTCATTGCAGGCTTGATCTGATTCAATATAACATTTCTTGGATTATGAATATTATTCACATTTAATAATTATATGTTGTTTAATTCACTGTTTATTTGGCAATTTCATCACAAGGTAGTCATGATGAATAAATAAAGATAAAAGGTAAATCAGAGGCAGAAACTGGGACTTACTTCAGTTAAAAACTACATATTATACATATAAGCTGTAGTCTTTTAGTTAATGTGTGAAAAGATATTCACAATCAGAAAGGCACAATCAGAAAGGCAACATAGAGAGATCTGCATGCTGTCATGGAGTTTTCACAGCTCCAGTATCCTTCCGTTTCCTCAATTTCCTGTTTTTGACTTCAGTTCTTTGCTTTCCTTTATTGTTGCTTGTTTTTGTTCCCATCCTACACTCTTAGATATGCTGCCAGCGCTCTCCCTATTGGTCTCTCTGGAGAAGGAATCAGATTTAACCTCTCAGTTTGTGGTTTTATCATAGCACGTACACATCCTAATATACAAAAAGAGAGCGACTTCCAGATGTGCACCTACATTTGCTGTTATTTTTATTGCGTTAAGCCCTGTCACTTGGGATTACCTGTGTCCACCAT
Source organism: Karalla daura (assembly GCA_029224185.1). NCBI lineage: Eukaryota > Metazoa > Chordata > Actinopteri > Chaetodontiformes > Leiognathidae > Karalla > Karalla daura. The sequence continues at coordinate 18,998,835 of CM055195.1, forward strand.
CTGCCACATGATCCACCTGGGAGCAGACAGCAAGGTGCTCAGTCTGGCATGAAACCCAAACAGGCACGCACGTGCGCACAGACACACAATGAAAATTCAGGAGCACACATAGACACCAGCAACCAGTCATTACTGTATTATCATAGTTCCCAGGCATCTGAGAAAACCTGCAAAACAGTTGCCGTCATCATGTGGGGAAATTAGAGAACACTAAAAGTCCTTGAAAGACTTGTTTCTCTTTCCCTTGTGAGGAAAGAGATTTTGCCATTTTTTACAGCCAACTAATTTTTTTAAAATATCAGACTCCTGATCGCAGTTGCACAACACAGAAGCGGACGCAGGTGCTGTCTTGAGGATGGGTGTGGTCCCAGCTGACTGTTTGCGACAGTTGAAAAAAAAAAAACATTTCTCTTCCACTGCAGTGTGGGGGAAAAAAAACTTGCACTTGACGATCTTTTAATCCTTTTTTTCCCTCCCCTCCCACCCTCCGTTTTTTGGTGGTGAGCGTCGTGTTTCATATCTGCATCCTTGCACTTCCTGGCCCTTCTTCCTCCTCCTCCTCCTCCTCCTCCTCCTCTTCCTCCTCAGTTCGTTATGTAACGCTGCACTGCGCTCCACTGCGCTTCTGCCCAACTGGCCGACGGTAGGGTGAGACGAGGAGATGAATAAAGTAGACGTGGCAAAATGGAGCTGGGGTGATTTAAGTGGCTGTGAAAACCTTTGGTGGCGCAGGGGAACAGAGGCACATTCACACTCACAAATCAGACCCAGGCGGAAGATGTTGGGAAAATCAGTCAGCAAAAATAATTGATTACTGGTTTGTTCCACTCAGCCTTTCATGGAGAGAGTAGTGGAGTTCAGCAGTGTTCACCTCCTTCTGTTAACTGTCCTCGTCCCTAATGTGCTGGAAGTTAAGACTGATGGACAAGTTGTTTAATTGCCAATCACATTAACGTTACTGTAAACACTGATAGACGTGATAATGAGTTTTGTCAATAACCAGGAGGCGACGGGTGTCAGCTGGTTGACTTTTCACGCAGCATTAGTTGAAAGGTCAGAGGAAAGGAGCAATCGAAAGTAGGAGATGGAGGGGAAGGAGAGAGCGGGGAGGGGTTGTGCAAGAGGAGCAGAGAGGAGAGAAAGGGAGGACGTTTTGCTCTGCAACAGCCATCGACAAATCAGATTCAAGCGACGGCTGTGTGGAGATCAGTGCTGGGTGAGGTGGGTCTCTTAGCATTGTCACGCAGGGAGAGAAGAATGAAAGGGGTTCAGTTATACTGGGAGAGGATGTGTAGCTGGCGTTGCACACCAAAGACCAAATCGCATATGTCTGATATAAATGTTTTTTTAGAAAACCCCACAGCAAAGAAGACCACTACGATGTGACCTTTTCAGCTACACCATAGTTTAACACAGCCAGACTACAGCCAGCCCTGCGATGTCTGCTCTTTTTTTTTGTTTTAAGACATTGACCCTTTCACAAGAGTTACTCTGCCCCTTTTACATCGGTCTGCTCTCAGCATGACTCATCACTCTCCTGGGTGTTGTTTTAATTGGGGATGCGAGTTTGCACCGGGGCACTGGTGTCTCATCAAGTTCCCACATTTAGTTAGACAGGTAATTTCTTAGAGGCAAGAGAGTGGAGACTCCAGTATCCTGCATTTTATATTTTTTAACATCCCTTTCTTCTGATTCTGCCTTTTCCTTTTGAGATTATTGAATCAGGGTCATGTCTGCATAGGGAGTCAGATGAGGACTTTTCAAGTGGGGAAAGACTCTTGCCTGGGAAATGAATCTGACTTGCGCTGTGTCTGTGTCTACATGTGGAGGGAGCTATGACTTGATCAGGCCTGCCCTGTCCCGGTCCTCTCAGTCTCTTTGTCAAATTATGTCTCCTTTCTGTGGCTCTTGCAGCTGTGGTGTCACAGTTTATGAAAGTATGAGAGCTTTTGGGGGGGAATAATGATGCAAAGCAATTCAAATGCGTGACCCACTTCATTGTTGTACTATTGTCCCAGGCTGCTATTATTTTTTGAATACATCTGAAGGAATTAAACATGGGGTTGAAAATGACAATTCAGACTAGGGCAGAAACTAAAAGTTTTCAGTCTTGAAGTAACAGCAAGTGTGTTTCTAAATTCAAAAGTTTCAATCATTACATTTGTATAAAAGCAAGGATAACAAGTTTGAAATTATTACACATTTCAGGAACATTTTCAATTAAACAACTTCATTTTCATTCATACATTTTGGACATCCATTACCTTAAAGTGTCCACATAAAAAGAAAAATATTTTCAATGCCACATCTAATTTAAGTTTCTCTGCAGGAGCAGGAGAATTACAGCTGTGCGTGCCTGCATGACTGATTAGGATTGAAAGCCAAGCAGAACACATCATGTTTGCAATGGCTTTACTGCATGAACCCTCCACTGTGATCAGATCTCATGGACAGCCTTCATGGAAAATCACATAAAGCATTACAAGTATTTACTTAAACCAAGGATGAAAAATAAGGGGGACAGGACTGGAATACACACTATTTGAAAAAGGAGGCAAATAAACTCAGCATCATTATAATTGATTGTCACCACCAAACACAAACACAGTCATGCAAGACTCTGATCTCTGGTATCAGACCAGTGGATAAAATCCAGTTTACAGCTGACTGTACCTTCATAGCTTAGTCAGAGCTTTCATTTGCATCCCTGTATCCCGCTATATTTAGGATGGCAGCTCATTTTGTGTAGTAGAGGCAAACCGAAACCAAACTGCATTTTGAGACAGGCTGGGTGAGAAGAGACTGGAAGCTGGTATTCTCTGCCATGAGTGCTGCATGAGGTCAGGCTTCTTCTTCTCCCAGACACTGTTCCTTCTGGTTGGATGGAGCCTCTGCACAGTTAATCTCCCCTTTGGAAAGAACTCAGAAAAGAAGTCCGGAAAATAAAAGGAATATGTGAGGCAAGTAGGTCATTGCTTTGAGGAAGCAAGCAAAGAGACGGGGTCCATGGCTGGTAGACCCTGTTTAGTTTAGTTTCGCTGCATATGGATATTCATGTAATTACGCACACCCAAAAATTGGAGGAAGGGTGTGATCACTCCTTGATGTATGGTCAGTCCTTAATACAGTTGCTAATTATGTATGTCCTTTGTTGATTTTGTTGTTTTCTTCCTGTGAAACAAATATTAAAATGTACATTACACAAAATTCAGATGACAACTGGATGCCTTCTGCCTAGCGCAGAAAATGCAATATCCAATAAAGGTAAAATATTGCTCTTATTGCAAAAAAGTTCGATCAAATCCTACTAAAATACTCCATCTTTACTTAATTACTCTTCTTAGCCTTTCACTTAATGATGAAGGGTTTAATGTTTCATCAGACAGTGCCATGGATCTTAGCTCTAGCCAGAAGGGATCGTTTGATTCATTGCTCACTTAGCAGTTTCCTCTTGAAAACCTCCCATTAAGCTGCACAACCTCCCACCTTCCAGCGGCGTCATGGTTCTTCCTGGTGAAATGCCACTCATTATTGACCAATTAGTGCTGCTCTGGACTGCAATGAACTCTGTTCAGTTTATGACACACTGAGTCCAATTTCTGCATATAAATTCAAGGTATTGTACAATGCGTTTCATTCAATCTGCAACAGACATTTTAAAAAATGTTTTTGCGTTCACGCTAACCAGCAACACTAACCAGCAATTTCTTTTGTTTCTTTCAGATGCTGAAGGAGGAGAGGTGTCCCCCCCAATGGGTGCCGGTGTCGACAGCAACAGCTGGCACTTTCGTTACGGCCCCGGGGGTCCCGGCGCACCCCCACAGCACCTGAAACCAGGCGAGGTTCCTCCAGAAGCCTTCATCATCCCCGGCTCCCCCGCCATAATATCCATCAGACAGAACCAGGGAGGAGAGGACGACAAGAGCGATTTCATCACCTTCGGCAAGAAAGAGGAGGCCAAGAAGAAAAAGAAGAAGAAGAAGGAAAAGAAAGACAAGAAGGATAAGGGGAAGGATGACGGAGATGAGTAGACGAGCAGAAAGAGAAAATAGCAAAGAGGAAAAGGGCAGTGTTAAAACAGAGGTACCAACCAAAGTCCACTGGGCAAAAAGAAAATGTGAAAACGATTATACATTTTCCAATTTCACATTATTACCTATTTTCACTGATAATATTTTAAAGCTCTTTCTGTTATCAACCTGGCCTTACCAAGGATTTATTTTACCATCAGACCCTCACTGGGGTAATTTATTGTTCTTGCCTTGATAAACAATAAAATGATTGACTTAGCTCCATGCCCCAATGTGCCTATACACCCCAAGTCAACTCATGTCAGTCATCTTTCCCAAGAAGGAAGGACCCTTCTTTGCCCTCTTGAATTCTTTTCTCCTTTAAACCACTGGGCATGTTGGCACCTCTGTCTTACCCTCTCCCAACAAAGATGTGTAAACCTTTCTCTCTGAGAGAAGACAAATACTTTGTACAAGAACAACTCAAAGCTCTGTGCCAGCCAAGGAAAAGAAGAAAGACAACGCAGATTGACACAGATGTATCCCATCTGGTGCTGGACACACACTACTTGTAAATAGCACAGGAGAGAGTCACTGAAACTAAGGCGAACATGACACTGCTGCAGATTCCTCCGGCAATTACCAACAGTGTTTCCTGAGATCTCAATGAAACCACATGCACACACGCTCACACATGCAAATGCAGACATACACTAACCATGACAAAGTAGGCACGGAAAGCACTCAAGACCAAGAGAAAGGGAGAGATGTGAAAGTGGAGAGAGCGAGTCTGTGACACCACAGAAATGTGCTTACAACTAGACACTGCAAGCTTTTTGCCCTGCACAGTCACCTCCACGGTGCGCATGTGTACATCAACTCTCTCAGGATGGACGCTGCATCCTTTGCAATCACTCTGTGTCTGCTCACTGCATTATGAAGGACACAGAGAGCTTCACCTCCAACCAGAACCCCAGCTGAGGAATGCAGAGAGCACTGGAGAAAGATGGAAAGAGGTGACCAGGATGCCTCGCATTCTCCCGAAGATCACAGAGGGGAGAGTCAAGCTTGTGGCTCTGCTTTCAGTCAGTGGACTCTGATGAAATCTTACAGAATCTGAGGAGAGTTTTGAGATTTTGATAACACCTTCTCTTCTCCCTCTGCTGCAGCAAAAGCCTAATGCTTTGTGCTTTGAATGTTTGGTAGCAACCAGTCTTTACCTAAAACCTTGAGTTTACAACTGCTCACCTGCTTGTACTTGCCCCTGGGCCACAGCAAGCCACCCTCTCCTCCCCCCAAACTGCCTTTTCCCCCCTTCACAGTCACCCACCCCACTGACGGCCTCTTCACGTGATGATGAAGTCTGTGAACTTGTTCTGTTTCCATTTTATCCTCTAAAGAGATTCACTATAACATACTCTGGCTTTTTTTTTAATTATCATTATTTTCTTCCTCATAGCTTTAACTGTTTTTTGCCTGTCATGCCTACCCCCTCCTCCCCTTACCCTCAGACACTGCACCTCACCCCTGCTCTGACCCCCTGCTCAGGATACATCCTGGGAACGGCCTGCTCTGAACATTGTGGTGTGCTGATAACAGCATGGAGTAATGTGGACGAGGCCTGGTGAAGCCCAGTCGGGGGGTCTACGCCCTGAACTCTTGTCAGATGTCTCTCTAAGTGCACAATGGTTCGGTGCTTTTAAACTAGCGAGAACTGCAGTATGCTGTTCATTTTCCTGTTTGTAGCCACAGATGAGAGGGGACCAGGTGGGATCAGGATAACAGGGGTGGAGGATTGAAATAAAGTGAGGAGACAGGTGCCGTGGGCTGGCCCTCCACCTCCAATGTGCAAGAGAGGAAGATCATTCTCCAAATTGATTGTTTTGTAACCGCTGAGTAACATATTAGCTTTCATGTACGCTGTAAATGTAGCGTAGACCTTTCGTAGATTGTCTCTACACTAGTAATTGAAACCTGCTGAAAATATGGGCATCTAGGAAATCCCATCCCACGGCTACATCCCACCAATCCTCTCTCAGGGGGTTTTTGAAAAGGGCCGTACATATGCCTCGAAACCTGCTTCTGTTGGTTCCCCGTCCTTGCCTGTAACTTGTTGCCACATCCCAAAAGTTTCACAGCTCAGTATGACGTCACTCCATTAAGTGGCTGCTGCATGTACTGCTCTAAGGAAACACATACTATATAGAGAAATATATATATAAATAGATAGATGGCTATGGTTTTATTCTTTTGTATTATCATTTTTCTTCATTACTCACACAGGAGATATTTGTATGTACTTCTGTCTGCCAAACATCTATGTACTACAATCTTCACGCTCCACAGATGTTGTATGGCATCCACTAAACCTCTTTAGATATTTGTAAATGCTATAGTGTGATACCTTTCAACGCAAGTTTTAGTATTTTTCTTTGACCGACTTTGATTTTGCTTTTGAAAACAAGCAAAGCAAGAAAAAGAAAAAAAAAAAAAACACTCTGTGTCCGGCCTTGACATGACAATTTAACACTGTATATTGTAACTGAAATATGTATGATCCTATGACGAGCTATCACTTCCCTTTCACTCTTAAAAAATGAAAATGACTCAAAAAAAATGTTCCAGTGTAAAAAAAGAAAAATGTATATGTAGTGTATGCTTGTGTTTAGTGAGCGTTCATGCTGTCATTCTTTCCCAATGTATGGTGGTGAACTATGGTGGCAATGTGCTGTCCTCAGTGGACTAGCCCAGATCTGTTGTAAAATCTTTTTTGTACACCCACTCATCAACTGTGACAGTGAAGTAGTGAATTTCATTTATTTCATTTCAGTTATTTTCTGACTTTTTTATTTTACCTAAATGGATACAGTGGTAATGTGTTTTGTTTATAAATCACTAATAAAGTTTTCTTTCTTAAAAATGAAAGTGGATTTTTATCTCAGGGGGCTGGGGCTGCCATTTGATTCACAAGAAACAGAAAGTCGCCTTATTGTTTGTTTTTTTCCCTAATTACAGTGGAACAAATGTCTTCCATTTATTTATCATCTTTCACTTTAGTACCCAAAGGGTTCGGGGGGACTGCAAGTGTTTATCTCCAATGCACACTGGGATGAGGCAGGGATTACATCCTAGAGAGTTCTCTAGTCCATCACAGGGGCGCGCACGCACGCACGCACGCACGCACGCACGCACGCACGCACGCACACACACATATACAACACTCATTTTCATATTTACACCAAGTACATTTTTTGACTGTATGACTGTGTGGGCACCCCTGAAAAACCCACAGAGATAAAGAGAAAATGTCCAAACCACACAGAGTGACCTTCTTGTCATAATGTGACAGTGACACCATATCACCCCAGAGTTAATGTTTTTTTCACAAGGCCTTTCATCTGAAAGGAGTATAAAAGGAAGAAAAAAAATTCAAGGCCACACAGGTGTACAGTGGGGAAGAGATGAACAGGTAAAATGGAATAAATCTCTTTGCATCAGGGTGGGAGGACTGACAAACTACCATGTCTCACCATGTCCTTTTTCAGCCCTGTTTCTGCAATGAGACACCAGGATAAGAAACAGGCTGAGAGACCTTCTTGATTTCCTTGTTAAAAGCCATGGTCATAGATGGTCCACACAGTGCCCTGTGAAAGGAAGCTTCCAGAAGCAAAGTAATTTAATGGAGAGGCTAAGTCGATCTGTTATATCCTGGTGGATGAGTTTATAGAAAAAAAGATCACAGTAGAGAGACATCAGTCATGCTGGCCTAGGTGGAACATACCAGTGATAATCAATACTTTTGTCCAGTCATCTACTCCAGCAGCCCACTCAATAATAGCTTCTTAAATGAAGCACTACACAACACATTTCACAGTATCAGAACATTTGAGTCTAGTAATGGATGTATCTCAAATAAAAATGTTTGGTTATTGTGCCTCACAGACACAAAACATTTATGTTAACCTCTCTCTGTCCAGATCTATTCCATCTTGCACACAGAGGGGAGATGGCAGGAAGATGGGTTCAAGGGTTCATGTTCTCCAAAAAAAAATCTACTTGATAAATGTATTCCGTCTTTCATCCTCTCTCGAAGACAGACAAAAATGGCTTCTATGGTGACAGTTATTTTGGGAATATTCACTATGGCAACAGCCATATGTACTTCTTAAGGTAGTGGTGGAAGTGGGGTGACCAGTGTGGGGTACAATAGAATAATCTTTATTGTCATTGTGGGGGGGGGGGTTACAATGAAATCGAGGTCAGGACTGGTGTGGGTAGTGTTTAATATATGAAAGGGAACACAATGCTGTGGTTCTAACATTTCCATGTTTAGGAGAGCAGATCCACAGTGGAACAACAGTAGAACAAAAAAACTGCCAACACCCACACGTTTAAAATGACTGCAATTACAGTATATATTCCCACAAGCATTGCCATGTTTTTTTTCTCTGAATTTTGGGTCATTGGAGTTACACAAACAAATTAACACAAAAAAAGCAAGCCAGCTCAGTGTGCAGAGATGTAGCCTGCAGTGTTTGGTCTGCGCAGCAGTGAATCTCTGGCTAATGAATATGGATATATATTATGGCAGAGTGAAGAGGCATGTAAGCAGACCAGTGAGCCACTGTGCTCGCTTTCTTTATCTGCTGTCCAGTCCACAGAGGAAAAAAGGTAAACACAATGTAAACATAGGTCATAGTATGCACTGCATACTATAAAGTGTGATAAAGTCCACTATATTTTGTGTCATGTGGATCAGGCTGAGTTCACTATTAGAATACAAAAAATGGTCTAACTATATGAAACTGTCTTTACACATATTGAAAGAAACACTGAGTAACTTGTCAATATTAGAGTGCATTTGTTTGCCTCACTAAATGTGTCTGTTGGTGAGTTTGCCAACTGCAGTGACTCAGCAACTCCATCATTTTGCTGAGGGAGGCAAATGGAATGATTTGGAAGCAGCCAAGATGAAGATGGCGAGATTAATCTGCACAGTAATTCTGGCCTGTGGCAATAACAGCACGACACGTTACACAGTGTGTGTAAGAGAGGGAAAGCATGGAGCTTAACCGGGACAGTAGGTTGAGTATGAAGTATAGTAGTTCCAGTCAACAATGATTACTGGAGATGATCCTAATTGGCCTACTGGTATCTCTGTGCTGACATATGGATAAGGAGTATGGAAGTGAAACTACCTCTATCTGTCAAGGGTGCAAAATTCTGAATTTTTTACATTTTCTTTTACTGAGATGAAAGAGAATAAAATATTTCATTACAGAAATCCAACTTGGTCTAACATATAAGTAATGTAATCAATTAAACATATGTTGCTCTGATTAAAGCAAATTTGACTGCGAAATAAAATCAAAATTAACTTTTTTAGTTTCTTGGTTTTACGTTAAACACTACCCTAAAAGACGACATATGTTTTATTGAAATTCCAGTGAATTTAAATTTTTCTTCCATCAATTAAAATATGAATTAAGTGTTATTTTATTGACACTACTTTATTATCACTACTCTTTGTATCTCTCCATATGTATGATATACATACATACACACACACATATATATTTGTGTGTCTATATATGCGTCTGTGTATCTAACACCTATCCATCTATCTATCCATCTATTTATCTATGTCCGAATATCATTGGGGTCCCACAGTGCTGCTATATTTCTTCTCTAATTATCACCATCACAACCCTATGTATGTGGTGGTCCAGGCGTGAGAATTTAAGACATTTACTGATGTCAGATGCAGTAACACAGAGCAAAACTGGAGCTGGTAGTGATAGAGTCGACAAGACATACAAATGCAAATTTTACACGATGGCAACACATTGCCTTTTCCTTTTATTCCTATCAGGGGCATCTGCTCTCTTCGCAGGGGAGTTAGGTAAAAGGCGCCATCTCCTGGCAAAATCATCACAGCACACAGGGCGACTGACGGCTCTACCAGATTTTTGTTTTCATCCAAAGATGATTGTATCATATTCTATAAAAATTTTCGAAATCTTGGTTCTTAAAATCTCTATCAAAAATAATAGAAGGGTAGACAAAGTGCAAAGTCATTTCAACTTAATCATCTTTTCCAGCTATTAGATGTAAAAAATTGAAAAGTTTAAAGTGAGTTTAACCAGTTATAGTGATCCATTGTTTCTAATTCTAATAATGTTTTGCATTCAAATGTTTTTTCAACGCGATTACTTTCCAATGATCTCTGAAGCCAGATCAAAGGGAAGATGAGTTTTTATTCTGTTTCAATAAGAATTAGTCAAATAAAAGAGGTGGAGGAGTTAGAGAAATAGGTCTAGATTCTTTTAGATGTCTACGAGACACAAGCTAAAGATAACTCCAGGGATATTTTACAACCATCTGTTTAAATGCATTGTTGAAATATATCTTTTTTTAATTTTGCAGTTTGGCACAAAGGTTTTGGGTGGGTCTAGTCTAGTTATATCTGATGAAAGCTGAATTTGCTGACCAAAGACCTGCAAGCAAACAGGCAAATTGGACTAGGATTTATTATTATTCTTGTTACAAGTGTATTTTGTTACATATAAAGCTATCATAAGGTTCAAAGGGAAGTAGCTGTGTCTTCTTCACTAAATCGCAGAAGAGAGTGACAAAACCAATAAAAACACAATTTGGGACAGGATAATACGGTTTCCTGTAACAATCCAGCAGATCTTCCGATTTAGCTCAATTTAACTGTCGGAAAAAAAACAAATTAGTCTAGGATCATGTCTCTAACCCATTAGCTTTACATCCTTGAAGTTCACATATGACTGCATATATATCCTTCTTGCTTCCGTTTACAACATAACAAATGATGACCATAATGACACGATTTAGACGCAATGTCGTCCTAGAGCTAAAAAAAAGCTAACTTAGCTAAACTGTTTGCTAACAGACACAACTTTCAGTTAATAGGAAGATATTACAGAGTTTATTTAAGTTCTATTTCAACCTCGGACATGACCGCTTTGCTCGCCACTCTCTATTATGAGAGCACATAAAAACTAAGATGTGCTCCTCACAGTGTCCCCTCCGGCATTCAATGCATATGGACTCGCTGCAGCAGGTAGATGACAGCATCATCAACACCCTGGCAGGTTAACTGCAGAGCATCCAGACACATCCTCGCCTGTGGCCTCAGCTGGGCTAGGACCAGCCTCTCGAGTACCTTCATCACATGGGTTGTGAGGGCAACCGATCTGAAGTCTGCTGGATTGGATGGTCTCGACGTTTTGGGTTCTGGGACCAAACAGGACGCCTTCCACAGCATCGGGACTTTCTCCAGACTCAGACTCAGGTCTGACTTCAGATGGCAGCCAGAGTATGAAACAGCACATCACCCTGCGAAAGACCCGAATCAACACTGGGAAAGGAGGAGTCACAACCTCTGCTGAGAGAGAAAAAACATTGTCTTAATACAGGGCTGTCTAAAGTCTGGCCTAGGGGCCAAACGTTTAATCAAAATGTATTATTTTCTGAGTTTTAAATATGATTTTTCTGACATACACAGACATTCCCACTTCACACAGAGAACGGTCCCTGGTTTACAACTAAATAGAATATGCTTTTACTTAGTAACTGAGCCTGTAATCTACTGACAGTTCTGGTCCAGTCTTTATTAATTTGTTGTTTGTCATTCATGCTTTAGTGGCTTGTATTTGGTAAGATGTGCTTTAAAATGCATCTAAATTAACCATTTGTTAAAAAAATAGGAAAGGCCTCAGATACCTTTGTGGCCCTGAGTGACAAACATTTAGACCACGCTGTCCTAATAGATACTGAAATTACATCTTGTTTTAAAAAGGAATTAAAAAGAAACACTACGTTATTGAATGAATTTATTTTATTAAGGAAAAAGATTCTGGAAACAGCCACATAGAGAGTATATTTGCTATATGCATACTGCAAATGTCTGGTCAAGGAAAAACATTAAAAAATGTTCATCTTTGTAAATGGATAACTATGTTTTTCATGAAACAATTCAGCATATTGTCATTCTCCAGTCTGGGTCACAGTGAAGATGTGTTGCCACCCAGAGGGCAGATGATATAACTGCATCCAATTACCAAACTTGACTCGAAACTTTCTGCAGACTTCCAATGTGTCCATTCATCACACTCAGCAGGGAGCACTGCATGTGGGATGTGGGGAAAAAACATCTCTAATTGAATTCTTCCTCAACATAAACATAGAGTGTTTGTTTCAAAATATTCTGCAACACTTTGTCCACACTCCCAAGTGTTTATTTTTCTTTCATGTACTCCTGTCATAATCCACACTGAGAGCTCTACTGACCTGCATGAGGTAATCTGCCATGTACTCTGGCTCTAAGCATATGACTCCATGGGAGGTAGCCTCTGATACGTCCACTCTGAAATCTCCAGGCTTCAAACGACAGGTGAGTGGCCTCTTTGGACATGGACGGACCAGGCAGGACCTGGAGAGAGGGATCAAAAGTTACAAACTGAGACCTGAAAGGATAGAGAAATCAGGCTTTGCAACCAGAGGTTTAATCCTGCTCCCGGTGTCTGTGTTCACAAAAGCACAAATGAGTTAATGTAGAAATCACATTCCTTCTCCAGCAATTGAACTCTACGTTGGAAAACTTTAACCCACTGTGTGAAATGTATTAATATATCTGCATCTATCATTTTCATTTTTTAAAGGCAAATAAAAATGACATTATTTTGATCAGTCACTCTCAACCATAACTAAGGAGAAAATAGAAAAGTTTCCCAAGATCATAATCATAAATTTCTCTCCTCTTGTCTTTATTTATTACTGTATTTCCTTATATCAGTCGTTTAATATTATCAATAATACAATAATATTGTTATTTGGTTATTGTTTTATTTATTCTTTTCTATTCTTTTGTATGGCACTTACTTTGTACTGTGCTGCTGGAAATGTAAATTTCCCTGAGGGAAGCATCCCAAAGGAATCAATAAAGTGTTGCAAAGTTCTTTTGAACTTGCTTGTTTTATGCTTCTCATATTTCAGACGGAAAACATGTTTAGCACCTCACAAACTCCTTCCTGCTGTCTGTGCATCCTGTCAAAAATGACCTGCCCATTTTAAAGCTCTGAAAGCTCTGTGTGTGTGTGTCTGTGTGTGTGTACAGATTTTGACAGAGGTGTGAATGTGACCCTGTGGCTCCGGAGCTACTGGGTGGTTTGCAAGAGGGAAGGCTATGCTGGGGGCTTCGGGTGTGAGGAGGTCGACCTCTCGCTCCTTTGTCGAAGGCATCCTGACTTTCTGCCTCATTTGCTGGTCAATGACGTCACAAGCACCTGAGAGAGAGAGGATGCAAAGAGGAAGTTGAGTAGCTAGATCTGACTGGACTGACACCATATGAAGAGACACTGCTGCTACCCATGTTTTACCCATTAGTGATTATTCATTGATTTTATTGCTATACATAATCATTATAATGATAATAATTGCAACTTTATTGTAATTTTATTGACCAGTTATTATTATGACTGTCTTATTATTTATGGCTATTACTTACCTTACATTTTATTATTTACCTATTATTTGAAATGTATTACTGTTGCTTCAACCGTGATAACAGCAATTACTATTATTATTTTTATTACTTCCTGATGTCTGCGTGTCACAGAACTACAGACAGGGGCCCATTTTGGGTGTTTATTTCCTTGTTTACATTCAAATGATTTTCAAAAAATAATAACAAAAGAATGTTGTCATGGTTTCAGCTCATCAACATCAAGGCTGTAGTGATGACATCATCATGCCGTGATGTCATCAGCGCATGGCTATGAGGATTCTCAAAGGATCATTTGGCCTTTGAGGATGGAAAGGGTATAAGCAGCAGAGCCATTTGACCACCCTGACTGCTTTCACTCTACAGTGCTTAGTTCAGTTCAGTTTATTTGCATTTTAGACGTGTCTCACCATTCACACTTTTCTTTGTTCGAGCTTCACAGTTCGGTGTTCGGTAGATAATTGCACTTACTTAACACTTAGTTGGCTATCACTCATAGACAGGATCATGCCTAAATCGAAGAAGGCCGCGAAAGTACAAGCAAAAGACACCAAGAGCTCTTCTTCTTCTTCCAAAACGGAAGAGACCTCGTGCTTGCAGCGATTGTTCTTTTGGACAAATCAGAAAAAAACAGAGGGGGTGTCACACAAAAAGAAGTGGTGTTTCTGGACATTATTTAGGAAATCAAACAGGGTCTCTCAAGTCCCAGTCCTCAACCAGGAGACACCCAAACCATCCAAACCTAGCTTTCACCATTCACCCATTTTCAGGGGTGAGGCATGGGCGGAACTGGAGAGGGAGATAATCGAGGACCTGATAGAGCCCCAACCTGAACCCATCAAAGTGACCAAGACCATCGAGACAATAGACAGGTCAGAGCCCACAATAGACACTAGTTCAGGGACAAAGACAGACATAGAGGGGACACAGGAAGCTAAAAAGGGGATCGAAAAGGAGACCGAGACAGACAAACCAGAGCCCACAATTGACACTAGTTCAGGGACAAAGACGGGCACAGAGGGGACACAGGAAGCTGAAAAAGCGACTGAAAAGGAGACTGTGTCAGAGGTGAAGAAGGTGACCAAGAGGAGGATCATGATAAATGTGGTGAGAAGCTTCATGGGTTTTCCCAATTCAGGCGCGATCTGTTACATGAACTCCTGCCTGCAGAGTCTCCTGAAACTGAAGGACTTCTTTGGTGCCATTGGCCGACAGACAGAGTTTTGGGCATTCCTTTCCGATGCGGGACTCTTGCAGTCACTCATGGAAATCGAAGACTCCCACACCTCGTCGGATGTGGCTCACAAAAGTAGGCTTCTTCAGCGTTTCAAGGATCACATCTCACTCTACAACGGGGAGTTCAGTGACGACAGGCAGAAAGACGCTCACGAATTCCTGATCACGATCCTGCATCGTGTTAGGAATTTAGGCCCAACACTGCAGGCGATGGCTGCCAGCATGGGCAAAGACTACACCTGCCCTGTGGAAGATAACATGGTGTTCAAGACCAAAAACACCAGGATCTGCCAGCGGTGTGGCCGGAGCTCCAACGCAGTGGAGGAGCACACCATCCTGTCGCTGGACTTGCTGCCTACGGGTGGAACGGTGGACGAGATGCTGGAGGGCTACATGAGGGAGAGACAGCTGGAGTACCACTGCCCATGTGGTGGCACCAGGTCCATCCAGCGCTCCTCATGTCTGACCCTGCCCAGAGTTCTGGTCCTGCACCTGAAGCGCTTCACCTACAACACAATGCACATGGCCATGAAGCTCCACAACCGCATCGTGCTCAACAGAGACCTGGTGGTGTCTGCTGGAGAGACTGGAAAATGCTACAGCCTCATCAGCATCATCAGCCACCATGGTAAAACAGCACAGAGTGGACACTACATCAGTGATGGAGTGGACATGAATGCGGATCAGCGTGAATCTGATCGCTGGTTCACATACAACGATCTCACAGTGTCAGAGACAACTGGCCATGATGTGTGCAGTGAACGTGAGTCTTCCTCTTACTTGCTCTTTTACAAGGCCTTTGAGGAGATTTAAGGTGATCTAATCTAATTTTTATCCTTTATATGGTTTTCTCCGGGGGCTCCGTGTTTACCAACTTTTCTCCACATAGGGAGAAAGTAAAAAAAAAACCCAAATGCTAATCATTCAACATCAATCTGGCCATACAATAGATCCAATCATAAAGTGGAACAGATGGACAGATGGACCAGTCCCGCCTCGTCAAGCCGACTGAACTGATGGAGTCCAACCCTTGGGCTCAAACAGGTAAGTGGGCTTGATTTCTGCATTTATACACCACCTCAGTTTGTCTTTTGTGCAAATGGAGGCAGGAATGAATGACAGAGATATGGGACAAAATCCTCAACATGATCCTGGAACTGGATAACTTTTTCAGACTATAGAGTCTGGAGATTCAATAGATCTCCACTCAATAGAATTGGTCTATGCGGGTTTTCTCCGGGTACTCCGGTTTCTCCCACAGGTGAAGACAGGAGTTCATAAAAAAAAAAAGACCATATTCCAGGATATGGAAGAGGTACAACACCCATCCATCCATCCATCCATCCACTGTTATGACTAGTTATTATCTATTATTTACTGTGAAGACTGTGTGGAGTATGTATTGTTGAGTATCTTGAATGTAATGTTTTGTGTGATTTCTGATTTCAGTTAGTTTGTAAAGCACAAGGTTCTTACAACAACTTTGCCCACATTATTATTTTTCTGGACGGCAGGATAAGAAATCAGTTTCTTCATTTAATACAGTAAAAGAATGTGACACCTCAATGTATTTGCAGACCCTTCAGACATTCTAACATTAATTATATACTTTTACTTAATCATATACATAACATACGTTTATATGCATATAAGACTCTGGGACGTGCCTCTGCTCCTCGGCACACTGTGCACAGACAGCACTGGGTAAGCCGTTCAGTCTGAACGCCACCGTTTGCTGTCACGACAATCTAGTGAACTGACGGGCAGAGGCAGAAGTCCCATCCATCTGCTAAATTAGCATTTCCACACTGTTTCTGACTAACTACTCTGCTTTTGTTCTGTGGAGGCGATAACCATTGACCCTCTCCAGAGGAATGTACCCAAGGAAAACGTGATGATGACAGCAGGCAAGAAGCTGCATCAGCACCAGTGCTACCGGGGGACGTACAGCCTGCAGCCAGTGCTGGGAGACCACATGCAACTCTGTCTCCTTCACTGCTTTGTATTCCCAGGTGTTGTCTCCCACGTGGCCCTGGTAGATGTAGTGTGTCACTGTATCATCACAAGTCCATCTAAACAAAAAATAAATAAATAAAAGAGAAAAAAAAGAGAAATATACAAAAGATGTCATTGGTTTACTTTCATAACTTTTTTATACTTATACTGTACAGCTGCAACAGCTCATCGATTATTCAACCATTAATGTCAATGAAATAGAGAACTATTTTATGAAGTTAA
This sequence comes from Karalla daura, assembly GCA_029224185.1. Taxonomy (NCBI): domain Eukaryota; kingdom Metazoa; phylum Chordata; class Actinopteri; order Chaetodontiformes; family Leiognathidae; genus Karalla; species Karalla daura. Next base: position 19,015,851 of record CM055195.1, read on the forward strand.
GGCAAATGCTCTGGGCCTGGGCCCGTTTTCACGATAACGTACACTCTTAGCTCACTAAGAAGACTCTTAAGGCATATCTTTCAAAAGTCATTTACTTTTCTAAGTGTGTTCCCCGAAGTGTCCCTTCAGAGGCTTCTTAAGACACTGCCTCTTACGTTTAATGTTACATGGGGTTGTCCACAGTGAAGGTGCTGAATTAGTTGACACTGATAACTCAGGAGCCAATTGTTAAGAATGTAGCATGCTCTATGCAATAACATTTCTTTCACTGTGGGTTAACTAGTTAATAACATACCATGATAATGAAAAAAAGGAAGGGGATACTTTTTAAAATAGTCACATCAGGCAAAATATTAAAGGGTTGAAGTTTTGCTGACTGAAAAAATGAACATGGACTATTTGACTGCGTGGCCGGCGCTGCCTCTGATTCAGCACAACACCACATTGCATCGCTGCCATGGTTGGTTGCTGTCTAAACACCATGATGACTGCCTATTCGTAGGATCTTATCCAGTTAGAGCTAAGTCATTGTCATGACTGACAATTTTAACACATCACATCATTACTAATTAAAAGCCACTCTATTAGTCCTGATATTAAGTAAAGTAAAATTTTTAAAAAGTCCTCTGTTCCTTCCTATACATTTTATGATTAATGTGAAAAAGTCCATGACATAAATCATTGTAGAAGTATACATACGGATTTCTAAAGATTGCAGCATAGCTGAAACAACACCAAGAGAGACCTTAAGAATGTTCCATGCCACTGACTGAATGTGTTGGGAACTGCGCCATAACATTAAGAGAAAGGTTAAGGAATACTTTAAGAACTACTAAGCGATAAGAACTCGTTGGGAATTCCTTAACCTCTCTATTAACATTATGGCACAGTTCCCAACACATTCATGCAGTAGTGTCAGGGTATTTATGTCTATGCCTGTGGCTACCTGATCTGCCACGTCTGTGTGATCTACGTTGGACCCTTTTGCACATGCGCAGGCGGACCGCCATCCTGGAAAGCAAACTCCATTTGGACCATGGATGTATTATAAGAACTGGATAGGGCACCACCCATAGACATAATATTAATCTTTATTATATCTGTAGCGGACCCTTGGTTCCCACAAATGAGGCAAACAGAATCAACGGCTGCTTAAAGTTTATTATTTCTCATTGCACCGTGAAAACTATGAAAAGGAAATACAGAAAACAAACAAAAGGAAAATGAAATTATATACATTAAGAAAATATTTCATTTATGCACATCAATGTTCAACAGAAAATTAAAGGATACACTTATTAGTCATGTCACTTTTAAAACTCAAACACAAAGTAGTATGTCAAAGTAATATGCACATTCCTCAAGGATAAAAAACAAAGCATGAACTGAGGTCCACATACCTCATTCCACTATACCAAGGGAGCCAATAAAAGCAGTACAAAGTATCACTAAAACAAATGAAAATAGTCAGAGAAGAAGATTCACAGATATCATCTGTGTCTGTTAAACCAAAGCACAACCTGCAAAGAAAGAAAATGCCCTTCAAATTAAACTCTCACCGGAAACCAGCATCGGTCAGCACGAAAACCTGTACCAAGTGTGGAAAAGATTCCCAGCACGAGTGGAACCAAGGCAAGTGTCCAGCAAAAGGCTCTGTGTGTTCCTACTGTCACAAACCAAACCACTGGGTGGCTGTGAGCAACAAGCGTGGAGTCACCACTGTGAGTACTGAGTTACACCAAGATTCACCAGATGATGAAGCAATTCTGTATATAAGTCTGATGCAGCCTGAGAACCACCCCAACAATGACAAGTGGGTAGTTGAGCTTGAAATCCTATCTAGGAAAGTGTCATTCAGAATTGAGACAGGTGCTAAATGCAACACACTTACTCTAGATAATTATCAGTCACTTGCCCACACAGGTGAACTGCAACGCTTTGGTATTGTACTCCGCTCATACTCCAACCACCGCCTGAGGCCTATAGCAGCTGTCAACCTGCAAATCAAATCAGCAAAGGGCAAAGTCAGTGCAGTGTTTGAGGTACTGGACATAGAATGTGCTCAGTGGTGCTACAGCTGAGGCATTGGGACTGATTGCACGACTTGACCCGCTGGGAAGTATTACAGAGACCCCATCTTCTCAGAGAGAAGATCATCAAAAAGATGCATGAAATGGAAAATGATGGCTACATCATTAAGGTGGAACAACAGAGTGGGTGAGCTCCATGGTCGCAGCAGTGAGGAACGTCAAAGTCAGAATCTGCATAGATCCGAGCGACCTGAACAAAGTCATCAAGAGGGAGCACCACCCCATGCACACTGTTGAGGAGGTAGTCTCCATGATTCCAGGTGCCAAGGTCTTTTCAGTCCTAGATGCAAAGTCAGGATTTCTACAGATAGAGCTTGACAAACCGTCATCCTTCCTCGCCACCTTCAACACACCCATAGGTCGGTTCAGATGGCTGAGACTTCCTTTCGGTATTAAATGCACACCAGAGATCTACCAGCGCTTCATGGACCAGATGCTTGAGGGAGTGTCAGGAGCATAATGGCCGGCACAAGCTTCCGCGACTACGCGGCTCGCCCTGCTTCTACCATACTTCCGCGACCATTCTTTCAAGCTCTGTAATGTTCTTGGCCACCACAAGGGGGGGCATACCCAGGCCAGGCCTATACATCGGCCAGGCCTATATACAGGCCTGGCCTGCTCCCAGAGTACACGAAGAAGAAAGAGATGTAAACAACTCTGATCGTAGCATTCAGGCGACTTGTGTTGCCACCATGGATGTATAATAAGAACTGGATACCGGACCAAACATGGCGGCCCGTTCATTCCTATGCATCCCTGCTCGCTGGCACATACGACATGCTTCCGCATCAAGGAAAGAATAGAGCTTGCGCAGTAGAGTCACCCCCATCAGGCAACACGGGACCATGAACCAATCCATGTTCGGGAGAAACACAGGGAGAAAGCTCGGCGAGACGACACGCATGCGCTTTGAGAGTGCATGTGAACTGCTGTGACATCACACTGTGCCGTGAAACTTTTTAGTGACTTTTCTGTCATTAATTTTTTTTTGATACATGAAATGTCCATGAATTAAAAATGTACAATACAAAGGTCAGTAATGATCTATGTCTGCAGCTGAGGACGTCCTGTCCTGACATTTTTACACCTGTCTCTTTTACTATTGCCATCTATGGGGAAAATACTTTTTGGGCCCAGTGGAATTTCTGTTGCAATACCAGGGTTCGCCACTGGGAAAAATCGTGTGGCCGGCAGAGGGGCGGCGCCCTATCCAGTTCTTATTATACATCCATGGTTGCCACCTGTCCCTGTTTTCACCGACTGTCCTGGGAAAAACACATTAAATTCTCTCGGGACACTGAATGTCCCGTATGAATCGTCCCTGAATGTTTGTATTTCTGTGTATTTGTCTGTATCCTATGTACGCAGATGTGCCGCTAAATACAGCGCGCAGGTGCCGCCGCTCGGTGAGTGCGCGCGGATGAACCGCTGTCCATGTGTGTGTGTGTGTGTGTGTGTGTGTGTGTGTATCTGGCCACACAGACGCTCCTCCTGCCCTAGCATCTGTGCCATCTCACGCCGTGAGTTTGCACAGTGGAAACCGTCTTTGTACTCTGTCAGGGCAGTTTATAGAGGCGGATGAAGCTGCAGACTTCCTTAACAAGTCTTTCGTCTGAAGCCTCTTCCTGGTCGATGGGGCTTTAACCCCGGGACTCCGCCTACTGGTGAGTTCGACAGGGCGCATGCGCGACTGATGCGACCAAAGCCACGAGGTCTGCACAAGACGGGCCGCGCCGCAGTGTCGGTACCCGATCTGTCCGGAAGTACCCGATCGGTGCTCTGTGTATACTGCACATGCGCACAATGACGTTTGATCGCGTTTCAGGAAAATGGACATGACGTATAAGGAAGGACGGTTTGCTTGCCCGATTCGTACCCGTTGAGTTACGGCAGTTGCTAGCTTTTTAAATGATTTATTTACTATAAAATTGTCTCTCACCCGTCTCAGCTTCTTCACAGACACCACAGTAGATCTTTCTCCTCTGGAAATATATTGGGAATATATTCCCGCACTGCTTTATAAAATTCAAAAGTAATTCTATAATGAATAAAACACTAAAATTACAAAGAAATGTTACAAAGTTTCGTCAGTAAGATGGCTCCCTAGCTGAAAGGCACTGCTCTAAGTCTCTTTCGCACCACCCTGAGGTAATAGAATCTAAACAAACCGCAAGGGACGAATTGGGCATTGTCGTGAGCACTCGGACTAGAATACACAAACTGCGCATGCGCGGACACAGAGCACCGCTCGGGTACTTCCGGACAGGTACTGGCACTGAGTCAGGGGAGCCCACTGCTGCGACACGGAGGTAGTTCAACCTCATGGATGAGGCAATAGTTGGGAGGGCTTCCATCAGCCCTCCTCACCTCTTTCTCATCTCACCTCCTGGCAAGGGAGTTGTCCTCCCCTGATTTAGCGCCAGCTGAACCTGAACCAGAGACCCCAGGGAGAAAGCCATGGAGAAAGCCATGGAGAGGTGCAAAAAGAAAGAGGGACCGTCCGATTGAGCTGATGGAGAGGGGAGGTGAAAGGGCAGCGAATTGTTGAAAATTTTTAATTTAAATCATTTAATACAGTGAATACAAAATGACTGGTATTGCTTGATTATTTATGTACAGATATAGATCAAATTAATACAATTAAAATTAACATTTTATATTGTAACAGGTCTAGTCCTATGACAGCATAGCTAAGGGATGACCTGAATTAGCCCCAACTATAAGTGATATCAAGAAGTAAAGGCTTAAGCCTACTCTTACAAGTGTTGACCATGTCTGCCTCCCAAAATTAGTTTCTTCCACAGAAGAGGAGCTCGATAGCTGAAAGTTCTGGCTCTACTTTGGTGCCGATACATTAATTCAATTTGAATTATATATAATTCAAACATCTGTTCTAGTCTAACAAAGTTGTTACTATCTACCATATTCAGAAGGGCTTCCACTTGACTTTGACTTTTTTTCTGAAACACGAAATAAATAATTCAGAAAGACATGCAAGTAGAATATATAACAGCTCAAAGTCTTGCACAATTAGCTTAAAGAAAACAAAAGAACACTACAATACTGTACAGTACTGCAGCTACTCCAGCATTGAGTGCAAGTGTGCTAAGCCACATTGCTTAAATTACTTGTTTTGATGCCATCAGTGGCTAACAAGCAAAACTGACATACACTGAAGCAGATGTTACTGGATTGGAGGGAGCACCTCCACATCAATCACTTTTTCTCAACATGATGTCAGTAGGATTTTACAGAATGTAAACATCAGGAAGGCAGGTAGTACCAAGTAGTATGTTCATATTTAATATATAATTTTAATATATAATTATAATTTTAATAACTATTTCCAGCCAAATGCAGACCCAGCAGCTGCTTTAATGTAGGCTAATCAAGTAGAAAAGCCTACAGATAGTCAGCCAGGCACAGCTCATAACTGGGAAGTCCAAAGAAGCAAACAAATCCACAGAGGAGCTGGCTTAATCACTTATATTGACAATTCTCCTGTCTACGATCCTTTCGTATCGTCTGCATTCTGAAAAATAACAAATTAAATATTACATGAGCTCTGTAAAACTGCAGAAAATGTAAAAAAAATAAAAAGACCAAACCAAACCATAACAAACCTATCGTGTTTTGCACATTTGCAGTGACATAACATCAAACCTTTCCTTTTCCGTTTTTTGGTTGGTTGTTCGGGTTTTGGGGGAGGATTGAGGAGGAAGGACAGATGATGAGGAAGATGCAAGAGGAAGGAAGGACAGATGAGGAAGATGCAGAAACAAGGACAGATGTTGAGGAGGCTGCAGAGCAAGGACAGATGGTGAGGAGGTTGCAGGAGGAAGGACAGATGTTGAGGAGGAAGAAGGAGGAAGCACAGATATTGAGGGGGAAGAAGGAGGAAGCACAGATGGTGAGGAGGAAGGAGGAGGAAGCACAGATGGTGAGGAGGAAGAAGGAGGAAGCACAGATGGTGAGAAGGAAGAAGGAGGAAGCACAGATGGTGAGGATGAGGCAGGAGGCTCTGGCTCTGGGAGTCTTGAATTGTTGCCAGAGAAAGGGGCTGCTGTTGGTGCTGATTCTACAAAATAAATATCAGATATTCATTAAAAGACTTTGAAAGAAATATAGAACACACACAAGCATATTAACCAATGGTGCACATCTTCAATTAGATTTGACCAAAATTACAACTTGTAAATATTGGCACTAAATGAGTCATCTCGCACCCTCTCTGACCTAAATCAATCAGTACAAATGCTCTTTGGGGTAGTGTGAGATCTTTTGTGCTTTTCTACAGTGTACATTAATGATTCAGACAGCTAGTAACGTATGTCCTCTGATGGCACTGCTTTCCTGACTTTGTAGTGCACACCATTTGACACATCACTACAGGAGTTTTGTATAATGGTGATGCCAACCACCTCAGGGAAGTAATCAGGTATCTTCTTAAGAACTGTGTAACAATCTGGACGTACATCTTTGCAAATGTATTTGTGTCTACATTTTTTTATGTGTATGAACATATACACAAACATCCACACACAAATATACGAAATTGTTAAGATAGGTACCACAAGAGGTTCAGCGTATCCACGCTGAACCTCTGCTTTGGTGATGCGAATGTCACATGAGTTTCCTCATCTTATTGAGGTTCTCATGTGCTCCACCTTCCTCTGGTTCAACAAGATGACCCTTACAGTCATATTGTCCCAGAAAAAGAATGGGATTATATCCCAAAGAATGTAGTTTTGAAATCTGCAAGAACAACAGAGAAAAATCCATGCAGCCAGCCGTTTTCCTATTGAGTCTGTTTGGAGCCTGGCAGGAAGGGCAGGGCTTTGACTTTGGCTTTGTCATCTATGCAAATGAAAATGGAAAATGTAGGAATTATTTCAGGCCTGTTTCTGTGAGATGATTACAAAAAGAGTTTGAGAAAAGAAATACAAAATATTACGTTAGAACACATTTAGACTTCAAATCAGTTAGGATATTTAAGTCTTAAATATAAAACTAATTACGAGAATATTGAATTCTCTCTATGAAAATATGTCATGTTTGATATCCGATGATTCATATTTCTGTCGACATGCAAATTACCCACAGATGTTATCATAACTTACTGACTTGGGATCTGTGTGTCACAAACGATTCGTCAAACCGGTCACTTGATCACCAGATCTGTTGACGCGCCGCTGAAGGCTTGGTGCTGCTTTGTCTCTTAAAGGATCCATGCTCCTATAATCCCTTGTAAATCTATCATCCAGTGATAACAACTGAGACACAAAATAAGATCACACTATTACAGTACTTTCTCATTGCAATGATATAGATGACAGCATTATTTTGCAATAAATAAATGAATAACGGTTAGCGCAAATCAGATTGTCTTCATCTCCATAGGAATGACCAGGTTATTATAGGAGTGAATGGACGGCTGGAGCCTTTGCTCTCAGCGTCCCCTCCAGCCGAGATGAGGTCTGCATGAGAATCAATGCAGAACCCAGAGCGTAACAGATGCGGAAGTTTACCTTCTGCATCCGAATGAGATGTTTAGGGGCATGGCTGGAGCTTCTGCACTCAGTGTCCCCTCCAGCTGAGAATGAGAATGCATAAGAATCAATGGAGAACCCGGAGCATCAGTATGAGACATTCAGGGGCATGACAACTAGTCGGTATTTTACGGGATGAGCACAGGTTGTGATTCCTGCAGTCGTAAATCAAAAATAAATTCACAGTGGTGAACTGTGGTAATGGCTACTTCTAATCTTCAATGACAGCTCAACATTCCAGGACCATATTAGCGCCTCCTTGGGACTGTCTGTGTCACACTTCTCTTCCAGACTAATCACGGCAAGTCCAGCAAGCAGTGCAGTTTAACCGCCTGTTCATTAAGTTGTGTCTTGTGTGATTAGCTGCTCTCCCATGATGAGTTCTAAAGTTATGTGGAACTCTTCAACCAATAACCTCTCTCATGTTGGACACACCGGCATATGGTCACAGCGCACTGCGCACACAACTCGTGCGCACCGTGTCAACACATACACAATGAATGGGACTGCCTCTCGCTGCCTGTACTTACCGATCACTCTGGACTAAGTACCTTAAAGCAGTGGTTCTTTACTGGTGGGACCTGTTCTTGATGCGTCGTGGACAGCTGGTTAAAAAAAAGTAAATAATCTGATCTTGGACATTTTGGTCATTTATGACTCTTCTTTTTCAAAAGCACGAGCCAGAGTTTGATCTGTTATGTGCAGGCCCTTCTACCTTCCTTGTGAGTTCAATGTTGTGATGCTAATGGCTGTATATATCCCACCAGATGCTAATGCTAACTCGGCCCTTGGACAGCTGTACGACACTATTAACAACCAGCAAAGTATGTATCCTGAAGCTGTTCACATCATTGCTGGGGACCTAAACCATGCTGATCTTAAAGCAGTACTCCCTAAACTCCATCTGCATGTTAAATGTGCTCCCAGGGGAGAAAAAACACTGGACAAGGTCTATTTGAACATCAAACGGCTTCAGGGGTAAACCACTTCCTCACCTGGGCCACTCAGACCGCATGTCCTTGCTCCTAATTCCAGCATACACCCGTCTCAGGAAAGGTGCCACTATCACAACCAGAGTTGTTAAAACATGGCCCAAAGGTGCCTCTGAACAGCTGCAGGACGGCTTTGAGTCAACATATTGGGCTGTCTTTTAACACTGCTGTTGTTTACTGCTCCAAGTTTTAGAGCAGTAAACAACAGCTGTCCTGAGTTATATCAACTATGATGATTATGAAGTGCTTTGAGAAACTGGTCTGGATACACGTAACTTCATATCTCCCACCCAGGCTCGACACTCACCAGTTTACCTGCAGGACCAGCAGGTCCACAGTGGATGCAATCGCCACAGCTGTCCACATTACTCTGTCCCACCTGGAGTGACGCGGGAACTATGCATGTCTATAAGCCAGTCAGATAAGATTCAGGTCGCATTACCTTATCAAACATCAATTTCTTATTTTTAATAGGTAATTAGTATTTCAAAGGTCCAGCTGAACAACAAATTACAGTTGTGAGACAGTAAGTCACATTCAAGCATTCAGTAACTTGTCATATTACTCACAAGAGAAATGCAAAAACATGGAAATATAGAAAACACTCATTTACACTGGTGAAAACTAACATTAGATAAAATCAACATTCAAGGTGGACTCAGAGGTACGCTTAACATGCTTTGATACCGCTCCTTGCACCGGTAACGGGGGGGCGGGTCGAGCGTAGGACCGGGGCAGGGACAGCCGATGGGGGAGGGTTTCTCTTTCGGGAACAGCTTTAGCCGTTTAGCCGCTAGTCCCCTTTTTCTTTCCGTAAAGTTTACATTGAACAATATAACGATAGACATCTATTAACCATACTAACAAACGTACAAAACTTTATTTAAAAGATTATTTTGTGTCTTACCGAGTGGATGAAGACAGATTACTTCTTGTAGTTTTATCCTAGAAGAATGCACGCCTGCAAACGCGTGCCGATCACAAACCGGAAATCAAATGCAGGAAGCGGAAGTAAAAGAAATCAGATCACCTGGGGTTCAGGAAGTTTCCTAATTGGTCAATTGTGAAGCCTGTTCTGTGGATCTAGTTTCAGAACGTTTTACTTCTTTTTTTTCTCTCTATTTCAAACACTCGTCACTTTCTGTCAATAATTTTAAATGTACATAAATAAACTTACATGAGTTATCTTTTTTAAATGAAATATTTATTGTTGCTTTTCTATTACAGAGATGTTATATGCAACCCTGTGATACATGGATCGCTTTATGCGGATGTGGTATTGCGTTGTGTGTGTGTGGGTTCCTTATTCTACAATAACGACACCCTGTACTGTTTTGAAATAACAATGACATGACACGCTTGTCAGTTAACCCGGGAACTACCCAGCGTTCCCCGTGTCTGACGTCATCATATCAACACAATAACATTACACCACACACCCCTTTCTTTCAAGTTCAGATCATACTTAGCTGCTCAGAATCTCCAAGTGAGAGTTTGGGGAGATTTCTCACTCTGTGCCTCAGAGTGAAGTCTCTTACCCTTTTTTCTCTTTGCTCCTTCTCTTTGCGTAGAGCTGGCCGTAAAGGTAGTGGAAGTTGAGTGCGAAGGTGACGTCCTATGAGCAGCTGGGCTGGGCTGTAGGCATTGCTCAGAAGTGTGGCCCTGTAGACCAGTAAATCACGGTTAGGATCATAAGCTTTCTTGAGCAGGTTTTTGATAGTCTTGACAGCACGCTCTACTTCTCCATTGCTCTGGGGAAACTTTGAGATGCTGGTTACATAGACAAACCGATGGTCTGATGCAAATGCTTCCATTGCAGCTCCTGAGAACTGTGGGCCATTGTCACTCACAAACGTCTCTGGGATCAGAGGGTCTTTTGCAACAAACTGCTTCTCCTTGGGGGAAAATTAGCTCTCCCACGTTGTCAACGGGGCATTTGAGCACTCAACTCCACCTGGTGTGGCGAGTTCAGTATATTCGCGAGGTCTGAGGCCCCAGTTCGCAGCACTTCACTGCATTAAATGTACGACCACAAGTACAGCTGAAGGAGTCTGCACATTTGTTGATGTCTCTTGTCTTTCTTGTCAACAACAAACTGCTTCTGTTTTTGCAAACTGCAAACTATTTTTGAGCACTCGACACATGCTGGTGTGGGTACTGGCGAGTTCAGTAGGGCCCTTCTGAACTCGCCACACAACTAGGTGGAGTCGAGCGCTCAAAAACCCTGTTGACAACGTGGGAGAGCTCCGTTTGTTTTGAAGCAGTGAAATGCTATGGTTCCATGTTTAAATACGATGACAAAACATCCACTTTTGCCCGGACATGTCTGCTTTTATTGACGTTTAAATTCATCAAAATGTCAGTTTTTCAATTGACTTGCACTTGGCACAGACTGTCCTGTGTGTGTTCCTGCGACCTGCACACACGGAGAGAGAGAGAGCGAGAGAGAGAGCCCATAGTTCTCTCTCGAGAGGGAGCCCAATCTCGCTTTTGACCCAGTAGCACCCCACCCCAATAAATCAATTCAAAATATAGTCACCATAAATACATATACAATTTATTATATATCTTTGTCTGCCTATTTTGAGACGATGCTCCTCTGCTCCGGGGGCAGAGACTTGTACCGCCCCCCTGTAGTCGGGCGGAATATTACAGAGGTGGCGCAGAACCTTGCTGGAGGCTCGGTCTGCGCCACGCAGCAGGCACAGACGCTGGCACAGAAGCCTACTGGAGCCTTTAGTTAGCTGGAAATTGTGTTGCCTCCTGTCCTGGTTTTCCCTGCTTGTCCCAGATTTTCACAAATTGTCCCGTGAAAAAAAAAAGAATGGTGTGTGTGAGTGTGAGAGTGTGAGGGGTGGTGGAGGTGTGGCTGGAACTACAGCAACAACCCCCCTCCATGACATGTCCTGGTTTTTTGTCTGACGCAGGTGGCAACCCTACCCGTTCTTTGCACACCAGCATCATCTGTACCTTGCAAAAGATTATTCTCCAAGGCTGTAGAAATAATATCCAAAAAAGAAATTGCCTGAAGCCAAGAGCCGTTGAGTTATTTTTAAATAAAAATGTAAAAAAGTGTTTCACAAACTACCTCAAGCACACTCACTGTCTCATAACCCAAGTGACACAAACGCATTCAATGTTTCATAACCAAGTGACACAAGCACTTCAACCCCAGTTTTATTTTTTACATTTCCCTCATGACCATTTTTATTTCTCAAAGGACAGCACACTCAATGAAATGCAAAAATGTAAAAGTTAAACCAATAATGCCCTTGTAAATAGTTTGCATGTTGTATACTGTTTGTCGACTAGATGACTTAGTAGAGCAAATAAAGCTTCACAGAAAGATTAAAATATGGTGAACTGTGAGCGACCAGCCACCTCACACGCCAAGAGACCGAGCAGTTGGATGTCAGGGGATAAGGGTAAAACAAAAGTCAGCCGTTCAACATATGTTTATGAAAAATGTACAATTTATTTATAGTGCAACAGTCTATCAAAAAGAAAAATGACAAAAACCCAAAAATTCTCAAAAGTCCCAGAACACCAGTGTTAGGAGAAAGTTGTAAATATTGTCTATACTCATGCATGCGAAACTCATAGTAGTGAATAGAGTAGTGAAAAGGAGAAGTATTAACACTCACATATTCTTGTGTAATATTAGCGATTTGACCAGTTTGCAGAACGGAATGCCCTTTTGTAGAGGTCATGCTTTATAGATAAGATGTTTTTCTCTTTTCATGTGTGTAACACCTACGCTCTGCTCCATACAACGATATCGCGTCCAGGGACCAATGGAATGCTCGGCTGCGTCCGAGTACGCTGTATTTCAACCAATCACTGTACACTTTAAACTATAAATAAAGTGGGAAGCGCTACCTGGACGGGCTTTGCTCTAAGGAGTAGTTGCTCCCCTTGGCCAAGGTAATCTGTCTCTGTGTGTCTTTCCTTTGAAGGTAATCAGGGTAAGAGCGTGGCGCTTTTTCCACTGACATAAATTGGTCCTTCGAGCCGGATCCGTGACTGACCGGGTGATCCTCTGATTCGCTCACTGTTATTGCCGGCAACCGGGACGTCCATAAGGAGACCCGGACTGAAAGATCTCTGGTGTGAATTCATCAGAGTCGGTGGGGGATCGGGGAGTCACCGGGTTTGATCATCGGATCCAACGAATCACACCTTCCTGGGTAAGACAACGAGACGTACTCGCGAAAGTAGGATAAAGTAATTTCCTACAAGTAGGATAAAGTAATTTCCTACAAGTAAGATAAAGTAATTTCTTACAAGTAAGATAAAGTAACTTCTTACTATAACGGGTGAAAAAGTCCCATATTCGCGAGGAGAAAAAAGTAAGATAAGGTAATTTCTTACTGTACCGGGTGAAAAAGTCCCATAAAGGTACGTTACAGAGTGAAAAGGATTTCACTGAGGGAGGAGAAGCCTCCGATGAACCAAGATTGTTTAAACTGGTGAAGAAGACCAGATCTGGTTCAATAGTTTTTCTTTGTTATTTTGTCTCTAAGGGAAGAAGTACACACGATTCTCCGAGTAAGCTCTGCCCGCACTGTACTAGTCAGTGTAGAAGCCTGGCGGAATAACTTCACTCAAAAGAATCTCATGTGTGAGAACTCCCTGTGAGAATAGTAGTGTTAATGACCACGGAAAAAAGAAGTATATTAACAATAGTAAAATTTGTGGATAAAGAAGATTGGGAAAAACAGTATTGGTTTGAGGATCAACAAACTCCAACTGTATTGTGTCAGTATCACGTGATTGAAACAAATTTCAATTTGCCAATATTATCCTGTGAGCAAGTTCTTTCGGACGAAACTTGTGACTTTTTAATGTTTAAAATAGACGTGAGAAACCACGAACGTGAAAACAATTAAATGATCCTCATAAAGTATCAAAAAGAAACAGTAAATAATAACGGACAGGTAACCCTGTCAGATCCACAATTTGACATATTTGGATTCGAATGCAGGAGTTGAAGCTCTGTGGTCCTTGATAAACCAGGGACACAGGCGTCATTAAGATGGGAAACAAACAAAGCAATCCCTTGGAGGGAGATGAGAAGTTCATGGAACAACAAAAACAAGGAGCAGGAGTAGCTAGCAAGGAAAGATGGAGGAAAAAACACGGTTTTAAAGGAAACCTAGACACAAATGACATATTGAATTTGCAATGCAAACTAAAGGTGGAAAAATTAAAAGCAAAAGATAAAAAGAAAAAAGGTAAAATAGAAACAGACTATGTATTGTCAGTTGAATGGTTAAATCAAAGCAAAAAGAGAGACCAAGCACGAGAAAACAGAAGGAATAAAAAAGAGGGAAAAACAGAAGAAAAGGCAAAGCAGGTGTATATGGTAGAAGAAGACGATGAGACACCAGGAAGTATGTCAGAGAGAGAGAGAGAAAGAGAGAGAGAAAGAGGGAGAGAAAGAGAAATAGGGAAAGATAGAAAGACAGAGAGAGAGAGAGAAGAAAGAGGAGGAGGAAAAAGCAAGACAAAAAAAGGAAAAGGATGACGAAAGCGACTCAGGCAGTGAAGGTGAAACACCTACTCGCTCACGAAAAAAGGAAAGAAAAGGGCGAAAGAACAAAAATACACCCCCCCAGCAGCAACCAAGTCGAGCAGCAAAGGGAGGAGTAAAAGGTGCATCGAGATTATACCCCTCTAATGACCTACAGGCACATGTAGTTGCATTCCGAGACGGAAAACTTCAGAGTGAGTCAGATGAGGATACAGACGAGGGTGATGAGCCACGAAACATTTACCCACGAGTACAAGTGGCCAATCCACACTATGGAGTGGGGAATGATAATAACCCTACTGTCTTAGTGTATAGACCATGGACTCAGTCCGATATGAGAAGGGCAACTGAGGGAATAACACAGCCAAACCAGAATGTCGAAGATAGTATATCTCAGATTGAACAGATGCGAGCCAGTTTCCATCTGGACGGCCCTGAAATGAGCAGAGTTCTCCTAATGCTTAATGGCCATAGATATGGCAGAGTGAGGGGCACATACACAGGGTTTGATGCACAAGATCCACCACAACCATTAACGTCCGACTCTGTCGAACTACAAACAGCCCTAGAGCGGGTGTATGCCACCATGAGAACTGAGTATGCATCACCTGCAAATTATGGAAAAATCTCTGATTGCCGTCAGAAATTAGGAGAGGAACCTGCCGAATTTTTAGCCAGACTGGAAGTTGTCTTTCGTCATAACTCAGGAATACCGTATAGTCCTGATGACAATTCGGCCTATCAACAGCAGCTAAAAAACTCATTCCTGAATGGCTTATATGAATCAACACAGAAGGGAATACGGAAATTATGGGTAGGAGTAGACACAGGGTCAGTAAGAGAAGCTGTCCAACATGCGAAACATGTGGAAAAGATACGAGGGAAGAAACCTGAGCCTACAGAGGCTGCTGCCTTTTTGCACTATTCTGGCTCTTATCCAAACAGGGGCAGAAGACAACAGAGAGGTGGTTACAGAGGCAGAGGAAGATTCAGAGGAAGAGGACAGCCAGCAGGCAGAGGCAGAGGAGGAGAAGACAGACAAAGCCAGCAAGATAGGGAAAACGAAACATGTTACATTTGCCACCAGAAAGGACATTTTGCAAGAAATTGCAGAAACAAATCACCACATGAGGCATGACTAGACAAAAAGACGTCAGAAACAGAGACCCCAGTCTTAGACATACAGGCAGCGATAATGAATAAGGGAAACATGCCAATTAGAAGTATCGAGGTAGGAGGTACGATATTCGAATGTCTATGTGACAGTGGAGCCTGCACAACAGTACTCACCAGTACACCTCCAGGGTTTAAAGAAAGCAGACATCAGGTGTGGGTGAGAACAGCATCAGGGCATGTAGTAAAGAATCACCTGTCAGAGCCAATGACTGTCAAAGACCAGGAAACAGGCACAATAGTCACAATGCCAATACTAGTAGACTCCTCGTGCCCCATAAATTTGTTGGGGAGAGACGCATTAACTAAATTTAACCTCGCATTAATACCTACCTCTAAAGGAATGAAATGCATGCAGATGACAGATGAATGCGTCCGACTGGAAAACAGACAACCACATTATTATTGGTCTCTAGATGTGCAAACAGGTGGGGCATCTCAGCTGATGAGATGTTTGTCAGAAAAGAGAGACCCACAATTGCAAGATCAAAGGATTAATGAGATGCATTGCACTCTCTATTATAAACAGACCCCAGGCCCAGATGATGAGTATAATGAAAAAGTATTGAAAACAGGAGCACAAACTGTAACAATACTTAACCTATACGAGAACCCAGAAGGGGAAGTTGTGGCTGCAGTACAGCTTTCATCAGAACAACAGCAGCTGTACCGGATGCGCGGGCCACCGCACATTTCATTAAGAAAGTTGAAAAGTGTAGAATGGAAACACATGGCCGCAGTAGTTGAGAGGGGAGCAAAAGGGGCTTACCCATGTGTAGAAAAAGGAAGATGGTCTATAGATCAACAGACTGGATTTCGTAGATGTGAGCTGGGTTGGATCATAAGAGCAGACGCCCAGACACACTTAGACTGACAGGAGAAAGAGCAATGCATTCTCCACTTCTCCATAGCCGAGGAAGAACTTTTAAATGAACTACCTGAGAAATTGTGGTCACAAGGACCCACTGATGTAGGGCTCATAAAAGGGATACAGCCAGCTGACGTCAAACCGATATCTGCCCAGAGACCTCGTATACGACAATATCCACTTTCAGAACAGGCTAGAGAAGGCATAAGGCCTGTCATACATGACATGTTACAATCAGGCATTTTGGTGAAAATTACTAAATGACAATTATATTGTTATACACCAATATTTCCGGTACAAAAGAAAGATAGTGGAAAATGGAGAATGGTACAAGATTTAAGAGCTGTGAATGAAATCATGGAAAAACAGGAAGTTAAGGTGGCTAACCCTCACACCATCCTAAATGGAGTCTCACCAGAGGCTGAGTGGTTTTCTGTAATAGATTTATCTAATGCATTCTTTTCAGTGCCCTTGACGCCACATGCACAAAAATATTTTGGATTCCAGTACGAAGGACAGTACTACACCTACACCAGAATGCCTCAAGGATTTTGTAACAGCCCAACAATCTACTCTCAGGCTCTAAAAGAATCATTACAACAGTGTCCTCTTTTGGAAAAAGGGCAGCTGATACAATATGTCGATGATTTACTGATAACTGGGCATACACGACAAGATTGTCAGCAAAACACTCTGATAGTTTTAAAACATCTGAGTCAAAACGGACACAAGGTGTCAAAAGGCAAGATGCAGTTAATACAAAAGGAAGTCCAATACTTAGGACATTGGGTCTCAAAACAGGGAAAGCGACTAATAGAGAGTAGGAAAATGGCAATACAGGATTTTCCTCGACCACAGACAAAACAACAAATGATGTCCTTTTTAGGACTCTGCAATTATTGTCGAACATGGATACCAGAATTTGCTCTGTTAATCCAACCATTGATGGAAGCAATACATGGTCAGCAGATGTCGATGAAAGACAGAATAGAGTGGACAGAAGAAATGACAAAAGCATTTGAATCATTGAAAGTAGCCCTGCAAACAGATGCCATGTTGGCATTACCAGATTACCGGAAAGACTTCCATTTAATAGTGTCACATAAAGGACCATACATGATGGCAGTACTACTACAACAATTTGGTGATTTAAAACGTCCACTTGCATTTTATTCGAAAAAACTAGATCACATAGCAGCAGGGCTCCCTGATTGTGTCAGAGGATGTTGCGCAGCGTATGAGGCAGTTTTGAGTTGTGAGGACATAGTTTTGGGACATGACCTGAAGATACACATACCTCACCAGATTGAAGAAGTATTGTTGCACACTCATTTACCATTCATAACCCACGCTAGACATCTACAGCTAATAAAGGTGTTGTTATCAAGAGAACATATCACTTTGGTAAAGTGCCAATCTGTGAATATAGCAGATTGTCTAGCTACCCCATTAGATGGAGAACCGCATAGTTGCAAGACAGAGATACAGCTATACACACAACCACGAAGCGATATCTCTACAACCGCTCTCTTAGACGGGGAGATTATCTTTGTGGATGGCTCCGCATCAAAAATCAATACGGTGAAAATTGTGTAGGATATGCAGTGGTGACAAAAGATACAGTAATAGAAGCAAAATCACTTCCTAAAAGTTATTCAGCTCAAACTGCAGAGTTAGTTGCTGTTACACGCGCATGTATAAGGTATAAAGATCAAAATGTAACTATCTATACAGATAGCCAGTATGTTTATGGTGCAGTCCACCATTTTGCGAAGATATGGCAAAATCGAGGGTTCAAGACCTCATCAGGGAAACTGTTAACAAAAGAAATACAAGCTTGGATTAAAAAAGGAGCTACATTAATAGATGGAATTTATCGTAATCAAAATAAACCAGTGTTACCTAAATCCTTGCACGAAGTTGCAGCAATGGTGAGCCATGGGAAAACCCATGTCTCAACAGGAGGGATGGTAGCATTATTACAAGACTATTTCTACACTATAAATTTTGAAACTTCAGCAAAAATGCATGTAGCAAAATGTATGATCTGTCAGAAATACAACGCTCAGGGAAATGTAAGACCGAAAAGGGGGCAATTCCCAACCCCACCACATCCGTTTCATACAGTTCATATGGATTTTATCGAATTAACAATGGAAAAAGGAGTCAAGTACGCATTAGTAATAGTATGTGCCTTGTCTAAATGGGTGGAAATATATCCAGTAAAGAAACCAGATGCGATCACAGTAGCAAAATGTCTTTGTAACCACTATATCCCAACCTATGGAATACCTAACACAATTAGATCGGACAACGGAACGCATTTCGTAAACCAAATTATAGATAAGGTATCAGAGGCTCTGGGTTTTAAATTGAAAACCCACTGTTCCTACCATCCTCAGAGTGCAGGCCTAGTAGAAAGAACTAATGGAACTATAAAACAAAGACTACGGAAAACTATGGCAGAAACTAGAAGACCATGGCCAGACTGTATATCCCTGGTGAAAATGTGGATGCGAATCACAAGTACAAATGGCCTGACTCCATTTGAAATAGTACACGGACGAACGTTTCCATTGCCAGTAGTGAATAGTGATCTAGAAAAAACCGAACAGACATATACGTTGGCGGACTGGATGTCAAAAATGGTACAACATAAAAAGGTTGTTGAAACTAATCATGTACCAGGAGAATCTGTCTCTATATCCCACAGGAAAGCAGAACCAGGAGATTGGATCCTCATCAAAGTCTTACAAAGACGTAACTGGAAAACACCCAGGTGGGAAGGACCCTATCAGGTACTGCTAAGTACACCTACCGCAGTGAAAATAGCTGAACGACCTACGTGGATACATCTCAGCCACTGTAAACTGGTAACTGATGCCATTTTGGTGCCGCCAGTGAAAGACTAGAGTTTCCTGGGGGACAGCTCATCTTGTCGTAGGAGTCGTTAGGGCCCTACCAGGAGAGCAACAAGGTAACTTGGTACCCCAGGCTAGTGAAGAAAACATCGTGGTACGCTAACAGAGCTAAATCCACCCTGGTAAGCACCCGTAGGGGAGCAAGGTTGCCAGAATGGGACTGAGGATACTCCTAACAACTATAATAGCATGTTTTGTTATCTGCCTATTCGTAATACAACAGGGATGCGATGGCAGATGTAAGAGATGGATTACTCCTGATTGGGACACAAACATGACGCATTTACGAGCCACCAATGTATGGTGGCGGTACGCTCAAATGTTAGCAAAAGTTAACAACAGGACAGGATCTCAAGGACGAGACTACCGCTTTACGACTGATGACACTGCAGAACCGTATGGTACTAGATCTTCTCACTGCCTCTCAGGGAGGTGTATGTGTAATGGTGAACACTTCTTGCTGTACTTGCATCCCAGATCTCACTCAGGATGGTCACGATATTGATGTTGCATTACAACAGCTGAAGAAACTCCAGCAAGCAATATCACACGACCCGACCCCAGGAAGTTCTTCCTGGTGGTCCTTGTTTTTCCCTGGCTCTTGGTGGCAGATGCTGTTAAAAGGAGGATTGACCATTATAGCTGTACTAATCTGTGTGTTTCTAGTTTTTGCATGCTGTCTCCCCTGCTTGCAGGCATTCATTCGACGCATGATTGGAAATACGATGGTCAGGTACACCCAACTGCCACCCGAAGATGAGAAAATAACAGTGGAAGATATTGACAAGAACGACGACGAAGCTCTGGAGGGACTTTCAAAAATGTTTTAAATGTCTGCTTGTAAGAATGAAGGCTTAACTGAAAATCTGAGAAGAAGTGGTTAAGTTCTGATGCATAGAGTATGACAAACAGGAGGGAATGTTAGGAGAAAGTTGTAAATATTGTCTATACTCATGCATGCGAAACTCATAGTAGTGAATAGAGTAGTGAAAAGGAGAAGTATTAACACTCACATATTCTTGTGTAATATTAGCGATTTGACCAGTTTGCAGAACGGAATGCCCTTTTGTAGAGGTCATGCTTTATAGATAAGATGTTTTTCTCTTTTCATGTGTGTAACACCTACGCTCTGCTCCATACAACGATATCGCGTCCAGGGACCAATGGAATGCTCGGCTGCGTCCGAGTACGCTGTATTTCAACCAATCACTGTACACTTTAAACTATAAATAAAGTGGGAAGCGCTACCTGGACGGGCTTTGCTCTAAGGAGTAGTTGCTCCCCTTGGCCAAGGTAATCTGTCTCTGTGTGTCTTTCCTTTGAAGGTAATCAGGGTAAGAGCGTGGCGCTTTTTCCGCTGACAACCAGGAAAAGGCAATAAGAAAAACAATGAGCAAAAAATAGCAAGAAAATCGAAGAGATGGTTAGCAATGAACTTCCACAGGCTAGTACTCACACAGGCTCTTTCTCCGGTTGACAGCACCTGTCCTCACCTACCCCAGGCTACAATGAATCCAGTTCTTATATATCCCCCCCCTCTAGGGGAGCCTGCTCTGCCATTGGCTAACCATGACTGGATCATACCATTTCATCCCCCCTCATACAAACCCCCCATTTAGCACACACAAAACAGTAATTCAACATAGCACACATGTTCCACACATCCCAACTACTCTATAGAAAAAGATTGTACCAGATCATACACACATATGGCACTCTGTTACTAAAACCCAATACGTATCCAAACCTCCCCTCCCGTCACACACAGTCCCCCTTCCCAACAGTTAAGATTGTCCTTTAAATACCACCCGGAACAGAACATGCGTCTATTTGGCAGTGGAGACTGAAGATGGAGAGGATGTGGTGAGTATGATGACCGGAGAAATTTATACAGGAGGGGTTGTCACTGCTAGCCAGACACGTGCTAACTTATGTTGTGGCTTTTACCTCCAGAGTGCACCAGACAGCAAAGGTCCGCACTCGGGGAGTGAACCGTGGACCTGCCGCCGCAAATCGCGAGGCGAACTGCCGACAACCATATGTATGTGTGTGTGTGTGTGTGTGTGTAAGCACGTGTTTGTGAACGATCATGTGTCGCATGTGAGCCTGTGCGTGTGTACGTGCGAGCGTCTGTGCAGGCATGCGTCTGTGTGGCCACGCGTCTGTGTGGCAACGTCCCATACTGTCCCACACACCGCACCAAGAGTTCACCAATCATGCCCAAATTAATGAACAAATGTCCATTATTCTAAAAACAGTGAGGGGGGAAGAGAACACCTCCTCACATGAACTATTTTAATGAAAGCTTCATTGCTTCCTTGGCTGGTTGCGCAAGCGCAGGCTGCTGGCGGTAGACCCATTCATTGTGTGAGTGGACGGTGCTTCCAAATTAATCACGGGGTATAGCTTTGGGTAGGGCCCAGCCGGGCTTCAAGGCATGACGCAAGTTGCCAAGTGTAGCGCCCTCGTGCCGTAGTGTGAGGCATGCGAATAGACTATCCAATCTACTGGGCGCCCTGAGTTCGTAAAATACAAACGGTAACAAAATATAAAT
Organism: Karalla daura; assembly: GCA_029224185.1. Taxonomy (NCBI): domain Eukaryota; kingdom Metazoa; phylum Chordata; class Actinopteri; order Chaetodontiformes; family Leiognathidae; genus Karalla; species Karalla daura. The sequence continues at coordinate 19,037,531 of CM055195.1, forward strand.
CATTGGGGTTTTGTGGAATCGACACACAATATTATCAAGAATAGAATTTACATAGAATAAATCTGAAACAAGTCTCTTGCTCGTTTTTTTTTTATTCTGTCCCCTGTAAAAAAAGTAAGAAATATTACAAAAAATAATGATGAGGAAATACAGCAATGTAATACAATCCCATTTGACAGCGTCACAAAATGCTAAATCAAAATGTCACCCTCGGTGCAGGCCTGTAGGTGTAGCATGTGCGTGGCTTGATCCCCGGTGGCTGCTCCGCTCCCGGAGCAGACCAACCGCAGGCAGGGTGCTTGTGGCTCCGGAGAAACGGCTCTACTCGGCGGAACCCCCACGATCCTCACTGGTCCGGTGGTGACGACGACGAGTCTCCCTAGCGTCCACCTTGTCCAGATGAACGGCGGCAACTCCTTCGTCGAAACCCCCAGTTCGTGGCGTCCGCGGCACAAGTTCACTTTCACAGCGCAGCGACACGAAGTTCTCGGACTGACAACTATCCGTGTCTGGCTCCACTTACATATCCTATAAATGGGCCCTATTTGCGTGTCTTTTTCATCGGCCTTTCCTAACAAACTATCCGTCTGCTCCTCAGGCTTCTTCCCTCCTTTTTTTTTCTCCTTCCCACAATTCACCTCTCTCCGTCACGTGACCCCACACATCGGCCAAACAAATTACAGGAATTAAAGAAATATTCAAAAAATTTTAAATACTACAGACTTTGATAAAATAAAACATTCCGGGACATACATTGAAAATGCACATTTTACTTTTAGAAACATAGACGAGAAAAATATATATATATAGCACAGGGCTACACAAGCAACCAGCAACAACTTTTCACAGTTGGTTTGAACGCCATCTTGTGTGTTGTGATCTACGTGTGTTGTTACAATATATATATATATATATATATATATATATATATATATATATATATATATATATATATATTGTAACAACACACGTAGATCACAACACACAAGATGGCGTTCAAACCAACTGTGAAAAGTTGTTGCTGGTTGCTTGTGTAGCCCTGTGCTATATATATATATTTTTCTATATATATATATATATATATATATTTATTTATTTATTTATTGAGGAGTGCAAGCCTGTTGCATTGTTGGACTGCAGTGACAGCGACGGGTATAACACATCCACTGATCCATGCGATACATACTGGATATCAAAGAATATCATGCCATACGAACGAGGTAAACAGTCTATTTGTCCAATTAATGTGACTTGCGCTCTAGCCTCTGTGAGGCTCTCCTGTCAGCCAAATGGATGCGCCCATATTCATTCATTTCTTAAAGCTCTGATATATTATTAATCATGGAATTATTTGCAAATGGACCACCATATTACACACTGACATGGGGAACTTTAGATGTTGAAGCCGGGGTTATGAAAAAAATCTGTATTAAATGAGTATTTCATGGTTGAAAATGGCGTTTTTTGACTGGGTGTCTATGGACCCTTTTACTGTTTGTATACAATTATGTATGCACGCGCATTGTGGCAACGGAAATACCGTTGTTCTCCATTCATTCTTAATGAGTGATACAAAAACATGAGAAATAGGCTGATATAGCAAAATGTTCCCCCCATGAAAATGTCTGGCTGTTGATTTTACGGTTGTCAGAATCGATATTCTACCGATAGAATAAAGTATTACAGGATTCCGAGAGGATCGCGACCAATTCAGAGCAACCGACAGCGGCTGTGACCGGGTACATGGAGACGTACTGTGATTCTTGTGGGTTATCTCTGTCCGATATCTATACTCATTTAATTCAGAAACCGAGAGAAAACGAAAGTTACGAGCCTATAAGGTACTGGACGCGTACGAATATGTCGCCTGTGGTCACGTACAGAACATCGGGTACCATGACATAGATTCCCAATTCTGTCTTAAGAGTTCTCCCAACTAAAAAGTTGTTGTGAAAAGATGAATTATACTTGTTCCACTCACCGGTGGAGTGGAGCTGGGGGACAGCGCAGCATGAGGGGGGTGTGGCAGTCAGAGGCTGCAGATGCTGCGGCAAGCAGAGACTCGGAGCCGGGGGACACAGAGACATTCTGGACCATGGACACAAAGAGACTCTGGACCATGGACAGTGGCCGCGGCACACAGTAACGGATTACCTTAACGGGTATAAAGTGGGTGCTACAGACCTGAGCATTTCAGTTTACGTCCTGATTCGAGTCAACACGTTTAATCGCTTGCAGCATCAACACCTTCGGAATGACCGCGATCCTCAGTATCTGAAGGTTCTGACACCTGTAGACACAGCAACCAGACATTTTTATGGACATTTTTTTATTTCGTACCGGAAGACCACGTCCATCTTTCCTGTCTATGATTGAGACCAGCGATCCAGTTTTTTCAGTGTAGTTTTTTTTTTGTGTTCTTTTTTTTAGTGTTGGTGACAAATATTTTAGTTTGGACTTCTTCATGCAGTGTTTTCACTGGCCTCTCTAAAAGAAACTTTATAATGAATATTAATTGGCTGTTATGATTGTTTTTCAGTTTGGAAATGCAGTGTGTGGAACTTTGAAGTTTCTCTGTGTCAAAACAAAATAATGCAAAATAGAATAAGCTGGCAACAAATGTCTCTCAACTATGTAAAGAGAAAATACTGGCAATAAAGACAGCAGGAAGGAAGTCCTTAGCCCCCCCACTTTTACCTTCACAAGAAATAACATATTATTTTAAATGAACCATATACATATTATTCACCTGCTCCATGAGATTAAAACTGGCATTTCTCTATGCAAACCTGTGTTACAGAGTAAATCACATTTGTACCTGTGTTGTGTATTTATTACTGATTGAATCTGACACCTTCATGATCAATGAAACTGTTGCTGTGCTGAATGTGTCCTGTCCTTTACTTTTCGGTCCATTTTTCATTCTAAATACTGACATTTTGTGTTCAAACAATGAACTTTTTAGTAAGGTTTTAACTCAGCAATGTTTTTTTTTAATATTATGGTTACACATGACAAATACCTGATAAATACATAATGTAAGATATAACTGATGCATTATCTGATTTGTAAGAGTAATCTATACTACAATGGTTTGCGACGCTTAAAAGGCGCTCTGTGTGAGATGAGACATGTTCTCATCGAGACAGCATTCAGGCGTAATCACGAAAAATGACTCATGGTGTCGCTCAAGGCTTGTATAAAATTATGCTTCCATCTCCACCCATTGTTAGTGATTTTGAATTGGTTGATATTTCAAGGCAAGGGTCCATTCATGACTGTGCTGCCTTTCGCTGGATGTTGAAAAATACTGGATTGACTGCTTAATTTTGGAATTACATTATTTTTAAGTCTGTTCCATCAATCGAAGAGGCCGATTTTTTATTTTCGTCCGGAGGATGGGAGACAAAGGATTGCCGGGGCTTGGTCCGATCCTCTGCGTGGCCTCTTTCTTTGTAACGCTGCAGCTCGGTCATGGAGACCTGAGCTATTCTGTTCCAGAGGAGATGAAGAGAGGCTCTGTGATGGGAAATATAGCCAAAGATCTCGGTCTGGATCTGAGGACCTTGTCGTCACGGAAGGTCCGTGTTGATTTTGAGGGGACTCGGAAGCAGTTCTGTGACATTAATCTGAGCAGCGGAGATTTGGTAACATCGGAGAGGATGGACAGAGAGAACCTCTGCGGCAAGAAACCCTCCTGTGTTTTAAAGGTAGAAATGGTGTTAGAAAACCCTTTAGAGCTTCATAGAGTTAGTATCCATGTCCAAGATATCAATGACAACCCGCCTCGATTTAAAAAAAATCTGATTGAAATGGAAATAACGGAGTCGGCAGAAAAGGGAAGCCGCTTCTCTATCGAGGAGGCCCACGACGCAGATATCGGTCAAAACGCTGTTCAAAGATACAGCCTTGAGAAAAACGACAACTTTATTCTTGCGGGAGACAGCAAGGTTGAACTTGTACTGGAGAACAAGCTTGATCGAGAAAAGCAACGAGACCTTAATCTGCTCCTCACAGCTCTGGATGGAGGGTCTCCTCAGAGATCAGGGACCGTCATGATTCACGTCACTGTGCTGGATGCTAATGATAACGCTCCAGTGTTCAGCCAGGCCGTGTATAAAGCCAATCTGCCTGAAAACTCTCCTATAGACACTGTGGTGGTCACAGTGAGCGCTACTGATGCAGATGAGGGAGTGAATGGAGATGTTACTTATGACTTTGGTCACCTCTCTGATGACGATATAAATACTTTCTCCATTGATCCTAAAACAGGAGAAGTTAAAGTGACAGGTGTGGTAGACTTTGAGGAAAGTAGCTCATTTGAAATGAGAGTGGAAGCTAAAGATGGTTTAGGACTGACATCCTATGCCAAAATCACGATAGATGTTATTGACATTAATGACAATGCTCCTTTGATCAATATTAAATCTCTGTCCAACCCCATCCCTGAGAACGTGTCACCTGGTACAGAGGTGGGCATCATTAACGTGCAGGATCGAGACTCTGACAACAACAGACAGGTGCGCTGCTCCATTCAGCAGAACGTGCCTTTTAAGTTAGTTCCTTCTATTAAAAACTATTATTCTCTGGTGAGCACAGGACAGCTGGACCGTGAACTAGTGTCTGATTACAACGTTACAATCACTGCCACTGACGAGGGCTCTCCACCTCTGTCCTCCTCTAAAACTGTTCACTTATCTGTAGCAGACATCAACGACAACCCGCCTGTGTTTGAGGAGCAGTCCTACAGTGCGTATGTGAGTGAGAACAACAAAGCTGGCTCCACTCTATGTTCGGTGGTGGCCCGAGACCCCGACTGGAGACAAAACGGTACGGTGATTTATTCTCTTTTAGCTGGCGAGGTGAACGGTGCCCCGGTGTCCTCCTATGTGTCTGTGAACGGAGACACGGGGCTGATCCACGCCGTGAGATCCTTTGATTACGAGCAGCTGAGGAGCTTCAAAGTGCAGGTGATGGCCAGAGACAACGGTTCTCCTCCGCTCAGCAGCAACGTGAGCGTCAGTGTGCTCATATCGGATGTCAACGACAACTCTCCTCAGATACTGTATCCCGCCCCGGAGGGAAACTCCTTCATGACCGAGCTGGTCCCCAAAGCTGCACACGGAGGCTCTCTGGTGTCCAAAGTGATCGCTGTGGATGCAGACTCTGGACAGAACGCCTGGCTGTCCTATCACATAGTCAAATCCACTGATCCGGGACTTTTCACTATCGGGCTCCACAGTGGAGAGATCAGGACCCAGAGGGACATTTCAGAGTCTGACAGCATGAAACAGAACCTGGTTGTGGCTGTGAGAGATAACGGACAGCCCTCTCTCTCTGCCACCTGCTCCATGTATTTACTAATCTCTGATAACTTGGCTGAGGTACCAGAGCTGAAGGATATTTCTTACGATGAGAAGAACTCCAAGCTGACCTCCTACCTTATCATCGCTCTGGTGTGCGTGTCCACCTTCTTCCTGACCTTCATCATCATCATCCTGGGTGTGAGGTTTTGTCGCAGGAGAAAGCCCAGACTGTTGTTTGATGGAGCAGTGGCCATCCCCAGTGCTTATCTCCCTCCTAACTACGCAGATGTTGACGGCACAGGAACTTTACGCAGCGCTTACAACTATGACGCATATCTGACAACAGGCTCCAGAACCAGTGACTTTAAGTTTGTGTCTTCTTACAATGACAACACGCTGCCTGCTGACCAGACTCTGAGGAAAAGCCCCAGTGACTTTGCTGAGGTGTTTGGGGACAGCGATGCTTCTCCTGAGGTAGGAACATGCTTCATATCGAAATATGTGAATCACATCCGCAAGCAGCTTTGTGAACGCTGATGACTCTTTATCACTGCCCTTTTATTCGTGCACCTTCATTTTAATACATGGGATTTGCTTGTGACGTCAGAGCCACCGGTCTTTTGTCTGTTTGTCCAGGGTGTATTCCCTGCCGTGGCCCTAGGTGTATTGGTGAACCAGCAGACTTCCACTCCACCACTGTAGTACTGAGTAAGACCATGAATGGATGGGTCGTCATTGCACTTTTTCGTGTTGTAGAAATAGTTGCACTTAACAGTCCCCCCCCCCTGTTGTGACGCCACCTCATCATGCACACGGACATGTTGTATGCAAAGTACCACAGAATGTACTTGAACTGTGATTGTCACAGCTCATTCAACAGGAGGAGAGATGAATCCCCTTTGAATGCGTCTCAAAAAGTTTTTAGTTGACAAATCAAATTTTGGGAAATTACAGGCTCTTGACATAATTGCGACAATATGACGTATTTGATTTTACGAGTATTCTTGTTTTGCCCAAATACTTTGACTGCAAAAAGTGTTTGTTAGATCAACACAGGCGCCACTGCCTTTTCATGTTTCCATTTTGTCTCTAAACTTTGTCAGTTTACGCCGGAGTGACCGGACACTCTTCTCTCTTTATGACTTCTGCCCTTGTCACTCTATGTCTCTCATAGCGACGAGAGAGCCAACAACAGAGCAATCATTTCCCTTCCTCCTAATCATTGGCTGTGTCTTATATCCATCAATTTGCCCTCCCATAATTGGTTGAATGCTTACTTTTACAAACCTTTTGCCGATCTGGAGTCATTAAGGCCATCCCCTTCTTAAAGCTATAGAATTATGAAGGCCTGGAGAGACAAAGCAGTAAAGATCAGACGGACAGGTAGATAGACTGACACTGCACTTTGTTCACTGACTATTCGGACTATTCTATTCCTCTCCTGACCTAGGAACATGAATGTCAGTGATTTGAGTATCTTGTGCTTCAGAACAAACAGCCCTTAAGTCCTCCACAGAACGATTTTGAATTCATCAGAAATAATGTGGTCGCTGCAAAAATCTGTCGTTTGATCCAACACTTGATCTAATCTTCGATTCCCTAGCAGAAAACGCATCCAAGGGGTCTGACCACATGTGTTCTCCCTACATTAATAAACAGTTGCAAACGCATATATACAAATTTCCTAAGTAAAATCATACTGAATATGTTTGAGTCGTCTCTTTTAGAGCTCATTCAATGTTGCAGTGAGCAGTGTCTCTGACCTTGGTTCTGAAATCTCTGTATTGTTCTCACAGAGCGTTCCAAGTGGTTTTATTCTCCACGTTTAGTTGGCAGTCAATTGTTTGTTTTGGAAATGTTTAAGCATGTGGTTAGACATGCATCACTTCAATTGGTTGTGGTCTCAGCCGTGTGAGTAGTTGCAAAATTAGTATGCTGAATGTCCTAGAGTGGTATTAGAGTCTCACATATCTCAGTAGACTATATATTTAGTGAAACGGTGATTGATTGTTGTCATAGTGCACTTCTTCTTTCTTTGCTTTTGACACATGCTCTCAAGTTTTCAGGAGTCAGTTTAGTGCTAAATTTGCTTAAACGTGGTGCAGCCAAGATTTTTAAAGATATGATTAGAGTAGATTAATTTTTAAGATTTAAGATTATATTATTCATCATGAGCAGGTTTATAAATTACTTGCTGTTAGATGTATCTGTGACAGGTTCGACTGTGAAAAACGAGAAAGAAAATAAAATATAAATATATAGAAACTTTAAAAATTAAAATACAACTTCATGAAGAAAGGAACGACACATGGTTATTAATCATCAATTATGTACATTATTTAAAATCATTGTATCCATACCATTTATCTGTACTTAGTACAATCGTTATAAGCTCAATTTTTTGTCAGTTATCATTATTGTACACGATCATCATAATTATCAAAGTACATCATAAGGTGTTCAATATGCCAACATTAAATATCTGAGATTTATTATTTAATTGAATGCAGTTTTAAAAAATGATAAATACATCAATTTCTCTCTGACCTCTTCCAGGATTAATTTGAAGGGAAGGATAATTTTCTGTATTGTTTGGTGAATTTTCCACATCACAGAAACAGTTTTGATATAGCATACCCCGCTGATGCGGATCACAACAGCAGCTGACGGGACTCGAATACTTTCAACATGTGGGTTTAGGTTATGTTCCAACTAACATGATACATGTTTCTATCGACTGGAAATGTATATAATTTCTCCTCATCCTTGTCATAGCTAAACTAATGCTCGTGGTGTCAGTGTGGACCAGTAAACCAGGACCCACGGTCACTCTCCACCCTTTGTCTCAGTGAATTTAAAGCCTGGACCCGCTGTTGTTCAGACGGTTACAGCTTCGTGTTGGACTACACTGAGACAGTTTCATTTTTTAGGAGGAACTGCTAAGGGATTGTTGCTGTATTTTGTCCTGCTGATGGTTTATTTTGTACTGTGACCGTGAACTTTGTCTCAGTCAGTCACGATGGATTTTAAGGGGTTTGCGCTGCTCTGCGGCCTAGCTTTCATTTCCCTCGTCCTCCAGCCCGTTCATGGAGACGTGAGCTACTCTATCCCGGAGGAGATGAAACGTGGATCTGTGATTGGAAATATCGCCAAGGATCTGGGACTTGATCTGGGCAGACTTTCAGCTCGCAAGGCTCGAATCGACACTGAAGACAACAGCGCTCAGTACTGCGGCATCAACCTCAGCACCGGAGACTTGATCGTACAGGAGAGGATAGACAGAGAAGGGCTGTGTGCAAAAAAGGCCTCGTGTGTTGTGAAGCAGGAGCTGGTCCTGGAGAATCCACTGGAGCTGCATCGCATTGGTCTCCGTGTCCAAGACATTAACGATAATTCACCGCAGTTTAAAGAGGAGTCGCTGAAGATAGAAATCCACGAATCAGCGGCAAAAGGTGCGCGGTTTGTTCTTGGAGAGGCGCACGATGGAGATATTGGAGAAAATACGGTTCAGGGTTATTCACTTGAGTCAAATGATAATTTCAAATTAAATGTGAACACAAAAGCAGGAGGACGGAAATACAGTGAACTAGTCCTGGACAAAGAATTAGACCGAGAGGATAAGGGGGAAATTACGTTGTTGCTGACAGCTTTTGATGGAGGCTCTCCTCAGAGATCAGGCTCTGTAGTCATTCACGTCACTGTGCTGGATGCTAATGATAATGTACCAGTGTTTAGTGAGAGTGTGTATGAAGCCAGTCTGCCTGAAAACTCTCCTCTGGACACGTTGGTGATCACAGTAAGTGCTACTGATGCAGATGAGGGAATTTATGGTGAAGTTACATATGGATTTGATCACGTTTCTGATGATGATGATCTGTTTAAATTGAATCCAGACACAGGGGAAGTTAGAGTAGCTGGAGCCATTGATTTTGAGAAAGAAATATCATATGAAATGCAGATTATTGCAAAAGATGGTCTGGGATTAGTCTCATATTCAAATTTAATAATAGATATTACTGATGTGAATGACAACGCTCCTGTGATCAATATTAAATCTCTGACCAACCCCATCCCTGAAAACGTGTCACCTGGTACAGAGGTGGGCATCATTAACGTGCAGGATCGAGACTCTGACAACAACAGACAGGTGCGCTGCTCCATTCAGCAGAACGTGCCTTTTAAGTTAGTTCCTTCTATTAAAAACTACTATTCTCTGGTGAGCACAGGACAGCTGGACCGTGAACTAGTGTCTGATTACAACGTTACAATCACTGCCACTGACGAGGGCTCTCCACCTCTGTCCTCCTCTAAAACTGTTCACTTATCTGTAGCAGACATCAACGACAACCCGCCTGTGTTTGAGGAGCAGTCCTACAGTGCGTATGTGAGTGAGAACAACAAAGCTGGCTCCACTCTATGTTCGGTGGTGGCCCGAGACCCCGACTGGAGACAAAACGGTACGGTGATTTATTCTCTGTTAGCTGGCGAGGTGAACGGTGCCCCGGTGTCCTCCTATGTGTCTGTGAACGGAGACACGGGCCTGATCCACGCCGTAAGATCCTATGATTACGAGCAGCTGAGGAGCTTCAAAGTGCAGGTGATGGCCAGAGACAACGGTTCTCCTCCGCTCAGCAGCAACGTGAGCGTCAGTGTGTTCATATCGGATGTCAACGACAACTCTCCTCAGATACTGTACCCCGCCCCGGAGGGAAACTCCTTCATGACCGAGCTGGTCCCCAAAGCTGCACATGGAGGCTCTCTGGTGTCCAAAGTGATCGCTGTGGATGCAGACTCTGGACAGAACGCCTGGCTGTCCTATCACATAGTCAAATCCACTGATCCGGGACTTTTCACTATCGGGCTCCACAGTGGAGAGATCAGGACCCAGAGGGACATTTCAGAGTCTGACAACATGAAACAGAATCTGGTTGTGGCCGTGAGAGATAACGGACAGCCCTCTCTCTCTGCCACCTGCTCCATGTATTTACTGGTCTCTGATAACTTGGCTGAGGTGCCAGAGCTGAAGGATATTTCTTATGACGAGAAGAACTCCAAGCTGACCTCCTACCTGATCATCGCTCTGGTGTGCGTGTCAACCTTCTTCCTTACCTTCATCATCATCATCCTGGGTGTGAGGTTTTGTCGCAGGAGAAAGCCCAGACTGTTGTTTGATGGAGCAGTGGCCATCCCCAGTGCTTATCTCCCTCCTAACTACGCAGATGTTGACGGCACAGGAACTTTACGCAGCGCTTACAACTATGACGCATATCTGACAACAGGCTCCAGAACCAGTGACTTTAAGTTTGTGTCTTCTTACAATGACAACACGCTGCCTGCTGACCAGACTCTGAGGAAAAGCCCCAGTGACTTTGCTGAGGTGTTTGGAGACAGCGATGCTTCCCCTGAGGTAGGAACATGCTTTGTATCTGAAAATGTGAATCACATCCACGTACAGCTTTATGAACAATGATTGCTCTGCATATCTACCATTTTATCTCTTCACCTGTAAATTAGTGCAAGGCATTTGCTTGTATTGCGAGAGCCACCGGTCTTTTGTCTTTTTGTCCAGGGTGTATTCCCTTCCGCGGCTAGGTGTGTTGGTGAACCAGCAGACTTCCGCTACACCACAGTAGCACTGACTAACACAATGAATGGATGGATGGGTCGTCATTGCACTTTTTCGTGTTGTAGAAATAGTTGCACTTAACAGTCCCCCCCCCTGTTGTGACGCCACCTCATCATGCACACGGACATGTTGTATGCAAAGTACCACAGAATGTACTTGAACTGTGATTGTCACAGCTCATTCAACAGGAGGAGAGATGAATCCCCTTTTAAAGGGTTTCAAAAAGCTTTTAGTTGATGAATCAAATTTGAGAAAATGACAGGCTCTTGCATTGAACGACCTTATTGCGACTGTATGACGTATTTAATTTTAATGGTATTCATGTTTTGGTCAGCAAGGCGCCACTACCTTTTCATGTTTCTATTTTGTCTCTAAACTTTGTCAGTTTGCGCCGGAGTGGCCCGGACAATCTTCTCTCTTTGTAACTTTTACGTCTCTCATAGCGTGAACGAGAGAGAGCCAATAACAGAACAATCGTTTCCCTTCCTCTTAGTCATTGGCTATGTCTTGTATCCATCAAATTACCCGCACATAATTGGTCGAATGCTTACTTTTACAAGCCAATTGCCGATCTGGAGCCATTAAGGCCCTCCCCGTCATAAGGCTATAGAATTATGAAGGCCTGGAGAGACAAAGCAGTAAAGATCAGACAGACAGTACATAGACTGACACTGCACTTTCATTACTGACTATTCTGACTTTTCTTCTCCTACAGTGACCTAGGAAAATGAATGTCAGTGATTTGAGTATCTTGTGCTTCAGAACAAACAGCACTTAAGTCCTCAACATAATGATTTTGAATTAATCAGAAATGATGTGGTCGCTGCAAGAATCTCTTGTTTGATCCAACACTTGAGACAATCTTAGATTACTGAACAGAAAACATATTTAAGAGGTCCAACCACACACATTCTCCCCACATAAATAAACAGGTACACGTGCACATACTCATATTTCCCATTCAAAGTCATGCTGAATATGTTTCAGTTGTCTCTTTTAGAGGTCATTCAATGTTGCAGAGAGCAGTGTCTCTGACCGTGGTCCTGAAATATCTGTGTTGACCTCACAGAGCGTTCCAATGGTTTCCTTCTCCAAGTTTATTTGGCAGTCAGTTGTCTGTTTTGGAAATGTTTGAACTTAGGGCTAGACATGCATCACTTCAACTGGTAATTCTCTCAGCAGTGTGAATAGTTACAAAAAGTGTATGCTCGTACCAACCAAAGGATGTCTTAATGTGGAACAAGAGCCTCACATATCCGAGTAAACGATATACTCAGTGAAAGAAAAATTGATTTTTATTGTGTATTTGTCCTTTTTTCTTTCTGACATTATTGTCTATTTTTTGAAGTCGGTTTAGTGTTACATTTGGGTAAACATGGTATCACTAAGACCTTTGAAGACATAATTGATGAGATTAGCAGATTAATATTTAAGATTCAAAACTGGATTATTCATCTTGAGCAGATGTATAAACAAGTGGCAGTAATACACATCTGTGATATGGAGGGTGTGCAAAACAAGAAATAAAATTAAAGATTAATGTATACACATGTAAAAATGCAAAAATGTTTAAATGACATTACATTATTGTAAATTATCATCAATACAAATGATTTAAAATCATTATCTTTATTATAGATGTTATCGATTGCTACTACGATAAGTATTAGTTGTACTGTTTATCAGTTATCATCGTATATTGTTATCACTTTCCATCAAAATACATCATGAGCTGCTGAAATATGCCACAATTAAATATCTAAAAACACTATTTAAATGATTGCAATTGAAAACATTCACGCACACTCTGACCTTCTTCCAAGAATATATGCAAAGGGAGGGAATATTTTTTTTTGCTTCGTCTTTTTAATTTTCCATCTCATTGAAACAGTGTTGGTGCAACATCCTGCCAATGTGGATCACAACAGCTGACGGGATTCGAATACTTTCAACATGTGGGTTTATATTATTTCCCAAATAACATGATAAGTATTACGGTCTACTGTAAATATATATAATTTCTCCTCATCCTTGTCATAGCTAAGTTAATGCTCATGGTGTCAGTGTGGACCAGTAAACCAGGACCCACGGTCACTCTCCACCCTTTGTCTCAGTGAATTTAATACCTGGACCCGCTGTTGTGCAGACGGCTACAGCTTCGTGTTGGACTAAAATGAGACAATTTCGTTTTTTGGGAGGAATTGTGAACGGATTGTTGCTGCGTTTTGTCCTGCTGATGGTTTATTTTGTACTGTGACCGTGAACTTTGTCTCAGTCAGTCACGATGGATTTTAACAGGTTTGCGCTGCTCTGCGGCCTTGCTTTCATTTCCCTCGTCCTCCAGCTCGTTCATGGAGACGTGAGCTACTCTATCCCGGAGGAGATGAAACGTGGATCTGTGATTGGAAATATCGCCAAGGATCTGGGACTTGATCTGGGCAGACTTTCAGCTCGCAAGGCTCGAATCGACACTGAAGACAACAGCGCTCAGTACTGCGGCATCAACCTCAGCACCGGAGGCTTGATCGTACAGGAGAGGATAGACAGAGAAGGGCTGTGTGCAAAAAAGGCCTCGTGTGTTGTGAAGCAGGAGCTGGTCCTGGAGAATCCACTGGAGCTACATCGCATTGGTCTCCGTGTCCAAGACATTAATGATAATTCACCGCAGTTTAAAGAGGAGTCGCTGAAATTTGAGATCAGTGAATCAGCAGACAAAGGTGCGAGGTTTCCGCTGGATGATGCGCACGATGGAGACATTGGCGAAAACGCGGTTCAGGGTTATTCCCTTCAGCCTAATGATCATTTTAAATTGAATGTTAAAACAAAGGCAGGAGGACGGAAATATAGTGAATTAGTTTTGGACAAAGAATTAGACCGCGAGGACAAGAGGGAAATTACGTTGTTGTTGACAGCTTTTGATGGAGGCTCTCCTCAGAGATCAGGCTCTGTAGTCATTCACGTCACTGTGCTGGATGCTAATGATAATGTACCAGTGTTTAGTCAGAGTGTGTATAAAGCCAATCTGCCTGAAAACTCTCCTTTGGACACACTGGTGATCACAGTAAGTGCTACTGATGCAGATGAGGGAATGAATGGAGATGTTACTTACGGATTTAATCATGTTTCTGATGAAAACCAAAATTTCTCGCTCAGTCCCAAAACAGGAGAGGTCAGAGTAGTAGGATCTATAGATTATGAAAGAGAGTCTTCATATGAAATGGAAATCAGTGCCAAAGATGGTCTTGGATTAGCATCATATGCAACATTAGTTATTGAAATTACTGATGTCAATGACAATGCTCCAGTCATTCAGCTTAAATCTCTGTCCAACCCCATCCCTGAAAACGTGTCACCTGGTACAGAGGTGGGCATCATTAACGTGCAGGATCGAGACTCTGACAACAACAGACAGGTGCGCTGCTCCATTCAGCAGAACGTGCCTTTTAAGTTAGTTCCTTCTATTAAAAACTACTATTCTCTGGTGAGCACAGGACAGCTGGACCGTGAACTAGTGTCTGATTACAACGTTACAATCACTGCCACTGACGAGGGCTCTCCACCTCTGTCCTCCTCTAAAACTGTTCACTTATCTGTAGCAGACGTCAACGACAACCCGCCTGTGTTTGAGGAGCAGTCCTACAGTGCGTATGTGAGTGAGAACAACAAAGCTGGCTCCACTCTATGTTCGGTGGTGGCCCGAGACCCCGACTGGAGACAAAACGGTACGGTGATTTATTCTCTGTTAGCTGGCGAGGTGAACGGTGCCCCGGTGTCCTCCTATGTGTCTGTGAACGGAGACACGGGGCTGATCCACGCCGTGAGATCCTTTGATTACGAGCAGCTGAGGAGATTCAAAGTGCAGGTGATGGCCAGAGACAACGGTTCTCCTCCGCTCAGCAGCAACGTGAGCGTCAGTGTGTTCATATCGGATGTCAACGACAACTCTCCTCAGATACTGTACCCCGCCCCGGAGGGAAACTCCTTCATGACCGAGCTGGTCCCCAAAGCTGCACACGGAGGCTCTCTGGTGTCCAAAGTGATCGCTGTGGATGCAGACTCTGGACAGAACGCCTGGCTGTCCTATCACATAGTCAAATCCACTGATCCGGGACTTTTCACTATCGGGCTCCACAGTGGAGAGATCAGGACCCAGAGGGACATTTCAGAGTCTGACAACATGAAACAGAACCTGGTTGTGGCCGTGAGAGATAACGGACAGCCCTCTCTCTCTGCCACCTGCTCCATATATTTACTGATCTCTGATAACTTGGCTGAGGTGCCAGAGCTGAAGGATATTTCTTATGAGAAGAACTCCAAGCTGACCTCCTACCTGATCATTGCGCTGGTGTGCGTGTCCACCTTCTTCCTGACCTTCATCATCATCATCCTGGGTGTGAGGTTTTGTCGCAGGAGAAAGCCCAGACTGTTGTTTGATGGAGCAGTGGCCATCCCCAGTGCTTATCTCCCTCCTAACTACGCAGATGTTGACGGCACAGGAACTTTACGCAGTGCTTACAACTATGACACATATCTGACAACAGGCTCCAGAACCAGTGACTTTAAGTTTGTGTCTTCTTACAATGACAACACGCTGCCTGCTGACCAGACTCTGAGGAAAAGCCCCAGCGACTTTGCTGAGGTGTTTGAAGACGCCGATGCTTCTCCTGAGGTAGGAACATGCTTTATATCTGAAAATGTGAATCACATCCATCCAGAACTTTGTGCTCAGTGATTGTGTACTGTTGATGTTGCACCCAATGACACCGTCTTCCTTTTCTAATGGTGGTATTTTGAGTTCATGGCATTACATGTACGTAGTCAATTATTTCCAAAAAGATTTCATTTCAGATAAGAGGTATTTGTTCAGGAAATTAGTCACCTAATGTCTGGCAGTTCATCTATCATTTCCAGGATTAAAACTGCCCAGTGAATCAATCAGGAGGACATGGCTTCAGTCTCCTGATATTATTACACGTGCCTCCGGATGTTTAGTCTGTATCCTAAAAACTTCATGGAGAGCTGCCCATGAAAGTTGCCTTTGCACCATCACAGCAACCATGAAAACACCTCTGCAACTCAGCTGGAAAAGGGTGGAGACATCCTCCAGATTTGCTGTTTTCAGTCAAAGAAGCTGCTCTCCTGAACAAACTCCTCTTCCCACAGAAGTATCCATTAGTAGTTCACAAAATATAACAAAATCATAACAATAATAAAGCTTAAAGTTTAGTAAAAACGCAGTTGTTATTCCGCTATTGGAAAAACTGTTCTAACTGTGCATGCAATGATAAACCTCTTGGATTTTTAATTCTTTCCTGTAGTATTTGTTTCTTGTGGTGAATTCATTGTATGCATAATTAGTAAAAGTATATTTTGTCTTTCATCACATTTTTTAACGGAACAGTACAGAAATACAATGATTTGCAGTTCTTCCTTAGGTCCCAAGTTACAGATGTGTATAGTCCTTTAGAAGACTGTTTTTCTTTGGGCAAACACCTTTCAGTCATCCTGAAGCAATGATTTAAGGTGGTAGTAGTGTAAGATGACTTGCTCTCTGTAGAAACATGCAGCATTGTTTATTGTGTTGAACCATTACACACCTGAGGGTTTATAATATAACAATCCCACTGCAATGTGGTTCATTGGAGAGGAAAACACTGTGCTGGTGAACTCACCATTTTGACATGAGCTGTTGTGCTTTTCCTCTTATTTGCTTGATATGAGCTAGTGAATCACTGCTTTTCTCTGCAGCAAATAAGCTACTCAACAACAGAAATTCCTCACGGAAACATTGCTCAGCATCAGTGACACAAATCCAGTTCATTGGATGTGAATATTCCAGTGACACAGACTGACAGAAGTCCATTTGTGATGAGTTCTGCCACTGCGTGTCATGACTAATAGTCTGACATCTTTCAGTGATTTTATTTGGGGAAGCTACCAATGAAAAAAAATCACCAGGTTGTTTTGTGGTTCACCTATGATAGTGGAAGTTGTTTGATGAGAAGCCAAAGTGCATAGCTTGCATGAAGGCTTTTGGGATCAGTCGTTTGTGGTTCCTCTTCTGTCGGGAGTTTCTGTCCATGGTGCTGAATTTTATATTCTCCATGCAAGATTGGGAAATGGCATGTATTAACAGGATGCTCCTGATATTAGTTGATAATTCAGACTCATGCTGCCATTACATGAGTGATCACCACACTGCAAGTCAATGTACAGGTTTTTCACCACATATCAGTTTTGATGCATTTGCTGGTACTATTTCCCCCCACGTCATTTAAAAACTTAACATGTAAGTTCAAAGGAGGGTTTATGAATGACAATGTCAGTTTGCATCTCAGATGCCCTGTTCAGTATGGCTTTCACTGCGACAGTGACAGCTGGTTTGTTTAGTTTGAGTCGTTTAGCATGTCTAAACAGGTTTCAGTTCATCACGTTCCTCCTTAATATGGTTGTAATCCCATGTCTGTTCAGTTATAAATACGTAACAGTTTAAAACTGCAGGCACTGGAAATGTGCAGTTTCTAGAGGAGACTCAGGATGTCGCTCTGCACCATCTATGAGAGACTGTGTCCTCATGCAACCATTGATGTGCATGCATAATGTGACAGGAGGTGCGGCGGCTGATCGTGCACACAGGCAGATTCTTGGTCCTGCAGCTCTGTGACTGTCGACTCATTTCTTGATCGCTTTTACCGTGGAAAAGAAGAAAAGCTCTGCATTCCAGGTCGATGCCATGTGGCTCATCATGGGACCGGATTTATGCAGCGTTGTTGTTTTTCTGCTGCTCCATGCACGTTTTGCCTCCGCGGATTACAGCTATTCTTTTCCGGAGGAGATGAAACGCGGATCCGTGATCGGAAATGTGGCCAAAGACCTGGGTCTAGAAACAAGCAGACTGTCGGCTCGAAAGGCCCGCATCGACACGGAGGGCAGCGACAAACGTTACTGCGAAATAAATCTGAAGAACGGAGATCTGAGCGTCGTGGAGAGGATTGACCGAGAGGCCCTTTGTGGAGACAAAGCATCGTGCGTTTTGAAACAGGAGCTCATGTTAGAGAATCCATTAGAGTTACATCGGATCACTCTGCATGTCCAGGATATAAACGACAACTCTCCCCAGTTTAATAAGGAATCGATCCAGTTAGATATAAGGGAATCCGCAGACAAAGGCGCTCGTTTTCCGATCGAGGACGCTCACGATGCGGACATAGGCTCATATTCAGTGCAGACGTACAATCTGCAGAAAAATGATAATTTCATTTTGGGAGTTGGAAGTAATTCTGTGGAGCTCGTCCTGAACAGAGAGCTGGACCGTGAGGATGTAAAGGAAATCAGTCTCCTCCTCACGGCTCTGGATGGTGGATCTCCACATAGGTCAGGTACCGTAGTGATTCACGTCACTGTGCTGGATGCTAATGATAATGTACCAGTGTTCAGCCAGGCCGTGTATAAAGCCAGTCTGCCTGAGAACTCTCCACCAGGGACTCTGGTGCTGACGGTGAGCGCTACCGATGCAGATGAGGGGCTGAACGGAGAGGTGACTTATGATTTTGGACACATTTCAGAGGAGATGAAGTCAGTGTTTAGCATAGATCCTAAGACGGGAGCTGTTAGGTTGAAGAGTAGGGTTGATTTCGAAATATCACCATCATTTGAGCTGCGTGTAACAGCGAAGGATGGTTTAGGTTTAACTTCTTATGCTAAAGTAATCATAGATATTACTGATATTAATGACAACGCTCCTGTGATCTATCTGAAATCTCTGACCAACCCCATCCCTGAGAACGTGTCACCTGGTACAGAGGTGGGCATCATTAACGTGCAGGATCGAGACTCTGACAACAACAGACAGGTGCGCTGCTCCATTCAGCAGAACGTGCCTTTTAAGTTAGTTCCGTCTATTAAAAACTATTATTCTCTGGTGAGCACAGGACAGCTGGACCGTGAACTAGTGTCTGATTACAACGTTACAATCACTGCCACTGACGAGGGCTCTCCACCTCTGTCCTCCTCTAAAACTGTTCACTTATCTGTAGCAGACATCAACGACAACCCGCCTGTGTTTGAGGAGCAGTCCTACAGTGCGTATGTGAGTGAGAACAACAAAGCTGGCTCCACTCTATGTTCGGTGGTGGCCCGAGACCCCGACTGGAGACAAAACGGCACGGTGATTTATTCTCTGTTAGCTGGTGAGGTGAACGGTGCCCCGGTGTCCTCCTATGTGTCTGTGCACGGAGACACGGGCCTGATCCAAGCCGTGAGATCCTATGATTACGAGCAGCTGAGGAGCTTCAAAGTGCAGGTGATGGCCAGAGACAACGGTTCTCCTCCGCTCAGCAGCAACGTGAGCGTCAGTGTGTTCATATCGGATGTCAACGACAACTCTCCTCAGATACTGTACCCCGCCCCGGAGGGAAACTCCTTCATGACCGAGCTGGTCCCCAAGGCTGCACACGGAGGCTCTCTGGTGTCCAAAGTGATCGCTGTGGATGCAGACTCTGGACAGAACGCCTGGCTGTCCTATCACATAGTCAAATCCACTGATGCGGGACTTTTCACTATCGGGCTCCACAGTGGAGAGATCAGGACCCAGAGGGACATTTCAGAGTCTGACAGCATGAAACAGAACCTGGTTGTGGCCGTGAGAGACAACGGACCGCCCTCTCTCTCCGCCACCTGCTCCATGTATTTACTGATCTCTGATAACTTGGCTGAGGTGCCAGAGCTGAAGGATATTTCTTATGACGAGAAGAACTCCAAGCTGACCTCCTACCTGATCATCGCTCTGGTGTGTGTGTCCACCTTCTTCCTGACCTTCATCATCATCATCCTGGGTGTGAGGTTTTGTCGCAGGAGAAAGCCCAGACTGTTGTTTGATGGAGCTGTTGCCATCCCCAGTGCATATCTCCCTCCTAACTATGCAGATGTTGACGGCACAGGAACTTTACGCAGCGCTTACAACTATGACGCATATCTGACAACAGGCTCCAGAACCAGTGACTTTAAGTTTGTGTCTTCTTACAATGACAACACGCTGCCTGCTGACCAGACTCTGAGGAAAAGCCCCAGTGACTTTGCTGAGGTGTTTGGAGACAGTGATGCTTCTCCAGAGGTAGGAACATGCTTTAGATGTGAATATGCAAATCTGATCCAGCTACAGCTCTGTGCTTAAATGATTGCTGCATGTGTGTCATTTGAACATGGTGACTGCCCATTGTTTACAACACCTGGACTGGACATCTCTGCATAGGAGTTGTTGCTGCACTCAGTAGCACCGACTTCGATAACAAATGATGGAACTTTAGGTTGATGGCATCACTTCCATCGAAGCAGTCATTTCTATGAATATTGAGTTTCAAGTAATAGTTATGCTAGCTCAGGAAATCAACTATTTCAGGACTGGTCCTTACTGTGGAATGAAAAAGATCATCCAATAGAAATAAGGTTTTAACATTGTAGTTTGCCCTGAAAAAGCTTGAGTGGTTTTGCTTAGGATTTGCTTCGGACACTGACATATCTCTGGAGGTAGGAACATGCTTTGATCCAGTATATGAAATACATCCGCATAAACCTTTGAGTACCAACCACGTCATTGCGCATGCAACTTTGGGATGACATAAGCGTGTACAATGAGTATGTGTGTCCTGCGGTTGATAGGGACCTGGCCCTGGTGTATTCCTTGATTTGGGCCTAGATGTACTGGTCATACAGTACACTTCTGCAGCAGCCTTTGGGATAAATTGCATTGGATAATGAATGGGTGAATAATCATCGTGGCACTTTTTTTCATGCTCTTCAATTTTTTTTCTTAATATTGTGATCACATATTCCTTCTGTTTATGTTTTAATGCAGTGATTTCACATTACCCAGCGTAATGTAGCTTGCAAAGGTGACATGCATTATGTCCAATTAGGTCTGTTGTCACAACAATCCAGAAAGGTGCATAGGGTTCTATCTTCAGACATTAAAACGCTTTTTAAATCTTGTATGCCACAAAAAAAAGTTGAGCTGTGGTCTCTCGCTCCAGCCCTTACGGAAAAGTGTCAGTCAGGTTCTGTTTCTGTTCACTGCTGAATGAATAATTATTTTATGGGACTAAACTTGGTCTAGGGTCTGAAAGTGTTTCTAAAGCAGACTTTGTGGTACTTCTTTTGTTTGGAGACTCTGTCCATGGTGCTGGAAAAGGAGGCTTGTTCCATGCCAGGCCACTAAATGATGTCTGCATATTGTGGCTGGTCCTCATAATAACCGTCCGCTCCTCCACACACACACAAACACACACACACACACACACACACACACACCGAGAGAGAAAGACACACGTTATAATGTTGCATGCATTGTCCTGTGGTTTTTGTTTTAATGTCAGTTTCATAGTTCCTTCGACGTTTAACTTATCTCTGACCTTGGTGGTGACATCACCCTCTTTTTCTCATACTCCTCACACAGCTTCAGGTGTTTAACTTCTCTGTTTTATTTGGATCAACAGCAGAATGTTGTATCATCTCATTGCCATTGTGCTGTTTTAGAAGATGTTGTTGGGATGTGTCTTTGGATTGTAAATGTTTCTGTTAGAGGTGTCTGTTTTGCAACGCATCAGAAATCATCACTGTGGTGACAGGTTTAATGGGGGTCGGTGTCAGTCATGTGAAGAGAGGCAAAGCAAATAATAGTACTGTGCTCTTTTGGTATTAGAGTGCTGCATGTTATTGTAGGTTAAACACAATAAAAGGTCAGTGATTGTGTTTCCGTACAGTTGTGTTGACAGAAACTCTTGAATTGTATTCAACATCTTGTTTGTTTAGTTAAAGAAAAAAATAAACCATCAATAGTTGAAAAAAATAGAAAGATTTTTTTAGTCTTCTTGAATTCGGCTACTGCGTCATTTTATAGAAAATACCATATTTATTTTCCATGCATTGCATTCCGAAATGCGGACTATAAACGCAGCTGATGGCATTCGAGTGCATCTTGAGTGTGGTATTTTTTCGTTTGGGGAAAAAGCTAGGTATTTCTTCTGATTAAGAAAAAGACATCTTTTCACTTGTCATGGCTAAACTAATGCTCGTGGTGTCAGTGTGGACCAGTAAACCAGGACCCACGGTCACTCTCCACCCTTTGTCTCAGTGAATTTAAAGCCTGGACCCGCTGTTGTGCAGACTGCTTCGTGTTGGACTAAACTGAGATAATTTCGTTTTTTGGGAGGAACTGTGAACGGATTGTTGCTGCTTTTTGTCCTGCTGATGGTTTATTTTTTGCTGTGATCGTGGACTTTGTCTCAGTCAGTCACGATGTATTTTAAGGGGTTTGCGCTGCTCTGCGGCCTAGCTTTCATTTCCATCGTCCTCCAGCCCGTTAATGGAGACGTGAGCTACTCTATCCCGGAGGAGATGAAACGTGGATCTGTGATTGGAAATATCGCCAAGGATCTGGGACTTGATCTGGGCAGACTTTCAGCTCGCAAAGCTCGAATCGACACTGAAGACAACAGCGCTCAGTACTGCGGCATCAACCTCGGCACCGGAGACTTGATCGTACAGGAGAGGATAGACAGAGAAGGGCTGTGTGCAAAAAAGGCCTCGTGTGTTGTAAAGCAGGAGCTGGTCCTGGAGAATCCACTGGAGCTACATCGCATTAGTCTCCGCGTCCAAGACATTAATGATAATTCACCGCAGTTTAAAGAGGAGTCGCTGAAATTTGAGATCCGCGAATCAGCAGCTAAGGGTGCGAGGTTTCCGCTGGATGAAGCGCAGGATGGAGACATTGGAGAAAATGCCGTTCAGGGTTATTCTCTTCAGCCTAATGATCATTTTAAATTAAACGTGAACACACAAACTAGAGGACAAAAATACAGTGAACTGGTGTTAGATAAAGAATTAGACCGAGAGGAGAGGAGGGAAATTACGTTGTTGCTGACGGCTTTTGATAGAGGCTCTCCTCAGAGATCAGGCTCTGTAGTCATTCACGTCACTGTGCTGGATGCTAATGATAATGTACCAGTGTTTAGTCAGAGTGTGTATAAAGCCAATCTGCCTGAAAACTCTCCTTTGGACACACTGGTGATCACAGTAAGTGCTACTGATGCAGATGAAGGAATTAATGCAGAAATTACTTATGGACTTATTTATGTTTCCGATGAAAACCAGATTTTCACTCTAAAGCCTGACACAGGAGAGGTCAGAGTAGCTGCATCCATTGATTATGAAAAGGAATCCTCATATGAAATGCGGATCAGCGCAAAGGATGGTCTTGGATTAGCGTCATATGCAACATTACTGATTGAAATTACTGATATTAATGACAATGCTCCAGTCATCCAGCTGAAATCTCTGACCAACCCCATCCCTGAGAACGTGTCACCTGGTACAGAGGTGGGCATCATTAACGTGCAGGATCGAGACTCTGACAACAACAGACAGGTGCGCTGCTCCATTCAGCAGAACGTGCCTTTTAAGCTAGTTCCTTCTATTAAAAACTATTATTCTCTGGTGAGCACAGGACAGCTGGACCGTGAACTAGTGTCTGATTACAACGTTACAATCACTGCCACTGACGAGGGCTCTCCACCTCTGTCCTCCTCTAAAACTGTTCAGTTATCTGTAGCAGACATCAACGACAACCCGCCTGTGTTTGAGGAGCAGTCCTACAGTGCGTATGTGAGTGAGAACAACAAAGCTGGCTCCACTCTATGTTCGGTGGTGGCCCGAGACCCCGACTGGAGACAAAACGGTACGGTGATTTATTCTCTGTTACCTGGTGAGGTGAACGGTGCCCCGGTGTCCTCCTATGTGTCTGTGCACGGAGACACGGGGCTGATCCACGCCGTGAGATCCTTTGATTACGAGCAGCTGAGGAGCTTCAAAGTGCAGGTGATGGCCAGAGACAATGGTTCTCCCCCACTCAGCAGCAACGTGAGCGTCAGTGTGTTCATATCGGATGTCAACGACAACTCTCCTCAGATACTGTACCCCGCCCCGGAGGGAAACTCCTTCATGACCGAGCTGGTCCCCAAAGCTGCACACGGAGGCTCTCTGGTGTCCAAAGTGATCGCTGTGGATGCAGACTCT
Organism: Karalla daura; assembly: GCA_029224185.1. Classification (NCBI taxonomy): domain Eukaryota; kingdom Metazoa; phylum Chordata; class Actinopteri; order Chaetodontiformes; family Leiognathidae; genus Karalla; species Karalla daura. The sequence goes on from CM055195.1 coordinate 19,061,531, forward strand.
GGACAGAACGCCTGGCTGTCCTATCACATAGTCAAATCCACTGATCCGGGACTTTTCACAATCGGGCTCCACAGTGGAGAGATCAGGACCCAGAGGGACATTTCAGAGTCTGACAGCATGAAACAGAACCTGGTTGTGGCTGTGAGAGATAACGGACAGCCCTCTCTCTCCGCCACCTGCTCCATGTATTTACTGATCTCTGATAACTTGGCTGAGGTGCCAGAGCTGAAGGACATTTCTTATGACGAGAAGAACTCCAAGCTGACCTCCTACCTGATCATCGCTCTGGTGTGCGTGTCCACCTTCTTCCTGACCTTCATCATCATCATCCTGGGTGTGAGGTTTTGTCGCAGAAGAAAGCCCAGACTGTTGTTGGACGGAGCAGTTGCCATCCCCAGTGCATATCTCCCTCCTAACTACGCAGATGTTGACGGCACAGGAACTTTACGCAGCGCTTACAACTATGACGCATATCTGACAACAGGCTCCAGAACCAGTGACTTTAAGTTTGTGTCTTCTTACAATGACAACACGCTGCCTGCTGACCAGACTCTGAGGAAAAGCCCCAGTGACTTTGCTGAGGTGTTTGGAGACAGCGATGCTTCTCCTGAGGTAGGAACATGCTTTATCTCTGAATATATGAATCACATTTGCAAGCAGCTTTGTGAACGCTGATTACTTCGTATCACTGCCCTTTTATCTCGTCACCTGCATTTTAATTGATGGGATTTGCTTGTAGTGTGAGAGCCACCGGTCTTTTGTCTGTGTGTCCCGGGTGTATTCCCTGCTGTGGCCCTCGGTGTATTGGTGAACCAGCAGACTTCCGCTACACCACTGTAGCACTGAGAAAGACAATGAATGGATGGATGGATGGGTTTTCATCGTACTTCTTCGTATTGTAGAAATAGTTACTCTTAACAGTCGCACTCCCCTGTTAACTGTGTAATGTCAACTCGTGTCGCTGTCGTGACACCACCTCACCATGCACACGGACCTGTTGTATGCAAAATACCACAGAATGTACTTGAATCATCAGTGTCACAGCTCATTCAACAGGAGGAGCGACGAATCTCCTTTTAAAGTGTCTCAAGTTTTTAGTTGATAAATTTGGGAAAATTACAGGTTCTTGCATTAAACGACTTCATTGCGACTGTATGACGTATTTAAATTTACTGGTATTCATGTTTTGTCCAAATCGTTTGACGGCAAAAAGTGTTTGTTAGGTCAGCACAGGCGCCGCTGCCTTTTCATATTTCCATTTTGCGCTAATCGTGGACACTCTTCTCTCTTTTTGACTTCCTCCCTTGTCACTCTACGTCTCTCATAGCAACCAGAGAGCCAATAACAGAACAATCATTTCCTTTCCCCTTACTTATTGGTTGTATTTTATATCTATCATCTTGCCCGCAGATAATTGGTCGAATGCTTATTTTCAAACCAATTGCCCATCTGGAGTCATTAAGGCCCTCCCCGTCTTAAAGCTATAGAATTATGAAGGCCTGGAGAGACAACGCAGTAAAGATCAGACAGACAGACAGGTGATAGACTGACACTGCACTTTGGTCACTGACTATTCTGACTATTCTATTCCTGTAGTGAGCTCTGAATAAAATGTCAGTGATCTGAGTATCTTGTGCTTCGGGTTCTTGTCTTTCTAAAGATTTGAAAAAAATGTGTCCATGTTAACCATATTGGAATTTGTCATATAAATGTCATAGTTGTTTTAGACTTTTTATTACCAGATTCTTACCACAACAGTGTGTTAATATAATTTTCTGTTTGTCCCTTTATGACTTTGAATACTTGCCCCTTTATAGTTTCTGCATTGCACTGATATTATTCACCAAGTTGTTTTACAGGGTTGTCCTTTGTGGTGAATAGCCTAGGATCAGAATTTTACTTGTTGTGACCTGAGAAACACTTAAGTAAAAACTTACATTCAGGTTTAATTTTTTCTTTCAAACTTTGTACCATACCAATTGATCTGAGTTGTGTTGCATGGTTTGTGTTCTATAGATTTAACTGCAAACTACAAGTATTCGGAGAATTAAAGATATGCTGCTGATTACAACTTATAATGGTAATGAGGTGTACCAGCTTTTTTGTTTATTTGTTTTTTTTGGCGGGCAGGTTTTTTTTAAAGTGTGAAAACGGTACTGAAAGGGAACTCGTGGATTCCTGCACACACCCTATTCAATGGTACAGTGAGAAATGTCTCTGACCTTGGTGCTGAAATTCCTGTTTTCCTCTCACAGCTTCAGAGTTGGGTTCCTATTCTGAAAGAACTTTGCCTGTTTTTAGTTTGCGGTGTCTCATTGTCATTTCAGTTTCTGAAGTGTTTCTTCAGGTTTTCCTAGGCAATTGAAGTGTTTCTTTGTATGCCCTTTTTATCTATACCACTGCAAATCATCACCTAGATAACAAGTTTATTAAGCGGTTTTGTGTCAAAGTCATATGGAGGGATGGAAAGTGAAAACTTTGACTGTCCTGTTTAAATTATAGAGCGTTGATTATCCTAGTAATTTATTAACAATAAAAGAAGATCGATTATGTTGTCATAGTGTTGCTTTGGCAAATACTCTAATTGTTTAGATGAATAGTTACTTAATTATTTTAATCCTAAAGTTTCATCAGAGCTGTTCCCTGTAATGTTTCTGCAAAGCTATTTTTAGTCTTCTTTTATTCATATTTTAGCTCATAGAAAATGTTTTTATTACTTTTTAATACTTTGCAAAACACGCAAACGCGCACTTAAACCGCAGATTATTTCTTTGTTTGAAATAAGTTCCCCTATTGCTTGTCATAGCTTAACTAAAGCTCATGGTGTCAGTGTGGACCAGTAAACCAGGACCCACGGTCACTCTCCACCCTTTGTCTCAGTGAATTTAAAGCCTGGACCCGCTGTTGTGCAGACGATTACAGCTTCAGGTCGGACTAAACTGAGACGGTTTCGATTTTTTTCGAGGACTCTCTTGTGGATTGTTGCTGCGTTGTGTCCTGCTGATGGTTTATTTTGCACTGTGACCGTGGACTTTGTCTCAGTCAGTCACGATGTATTTAAAGGGGTTTGCTCGGCTCTGCGGCCTAGCTTTCATTTCCCTCGTCCTCCAGCCCGTGAATGGAGACGTGAGCTACTCTATCCCGGAGGAGATGAAACGTGGATCTGTGATTGGAAATATCGCCAAGGATCTTGGTCTGGATGTAACTACACTGTCGACTCGCAGGGCGCGGATTGACACCGAGGGCAACAACGAGCGATACTGTGATATCAATGTGAAAACCGGGGATCTGAGTGTAGCGGAGCGGCTCGACCGGGAGACTCTCTGCGGCAATAAGCCATCCTGCATTTTAGGCCTTGAAGTTGTTCTGGAGAATCCGCTGGAATTACATCGCATAAATCTCCATGTTCAGGATGTAAATGACAACTTGCCGCAGTTCAAAAGAGATGTGATTCGAATAGAAATGAGGGAGTCTGCGATCAAAGGCACTCGATTCCTAATGGAACAAGCACACGACGCGGATATTGGTCAAAACTCAGTCCAGGGGTACAGTCTTCAGAAGAATGAACATTTTATTCTCATGACAGATGCGAACAAAGTTGAACTTGTTCTCGAGAATGAGCTCGACAGAGAAAAGAGACATGAGATTGATTTGACTCTGACAGCGATTGATGGAGGCTCTCCTCAGAGATCAGGCTCTGTAGTCATTCACGTCACTGTGCTGGATGCTAATGATAACGCTCCAGTGTTCAGCCAGGCCGTGTATAAAGCCAGTCTGCCTGAAAACTCTCCTGTAGACACTGTGGTGGCCACGGTGAGCGCTACTGACGCAGATGAGGGAGTGAATGGAGATGTTACGTATGACTTTGGTCACATTTCAGAAACGGATGAGAAAGTTTATTCTATTGACAGTAAGACAGGAGAGATAAAAGTGACTGGCAACACAGATTTTGAGAAGAAGAGTTCATTTGAACTACCAGTCATGGCAAAGGACGGTCTTGGATTAAGTTCATATGCTAAGGTTAACATAGAACTGACTGATGTGAATGACAATGCTCCTGTCATCCAGCTAAAATCTCTGTCCAACCCCATCCCTGAGAACGTGTCACCTGGTACAGAGGTGGGCATCATTAACGTGCAGGATCGAGACTCTGACAACAACAGACAGGTGCGCTGCTCCATTCAGCAGAACGTGCCTTTTAAGCTAGTTCCTTCTATTAAAAACTATTATTCTCTGGTGAGCACAGGACAGCTGGACCGTGAACTAGTGTCTGATTACAACGTTACAATCACTGCCACTGACGAGGGCTCTCCACCTCTGTCCTCCTCGAAAACTGTTCACTTATCTGTAGCAGACATCAACGACAACCCGCCTGTGTTTGAGGAGCAGTCCTACAGTGCGTATGTGAGTGAGAACAACAAAGCTGGCTCCACTCTATGTTCGGTTGTGGCCCGAGACCCCGACTGGAGACAAAACGGCACGGTGATTTATTCTCTGTTAGCCGGCGAGGTGAACGGTGCCCCGGTGTCCTCCTATGTGTCTGTGAACGGAGACACGGGGCTGATCCACGCCGTGAGATCCTATGATTACGAGCAGTTGAGGAGCTTCAAAGTGCAGGTGATGGCCAGAGACAACGGTTCTCCTCCGCTCAGCAGCAACGTGAGCGTCAGTGTGTTCATATCGGATGTCAACGACAACTCTCCTCAGATACTGTACCCCGCCCCGGAGGGAAACTCCTTCATGACCGAGCTGGTCCCCAAAGCTGCACACGGAGGCTCTCTAGTGTCCAAAGTGATCGCTGTGGATGCAGACTCTGGACAGAACGCCTGGCTGTCCTATCACATAGTCAAATCCACTGATCCGGGACTTTTCACTATCGGGCTCCACAGTGGAGAGATCAGGACCCAGAGGGACATTTCAGAGTCTGACAGCATGAAACAGAACCTGGTTGTGACCGTGAGAGATAACGGACAGCCCTCTCTCTCTGCCACCTGCTCCATGTATTTACTGATCTCTGATAACTTGGCTGAGGTGCCAGAGCTGAAAGATATTTCTTATGACGAGAAGAACTCCAAGCTGACCTCCTACCTGATCATCGCTCTGGTGTGTGTGTCCACCTTCTTCCTGACCTTCATCATCATCATCCTGGGTGTGAGGTTTTGTCGCAGAAGAAAGCCCAGACTGTTGTTTGATGGAGCAGTTGCCATCCCCAGTGCTTATCTCCCTCCTAACTACGCAGATGTTGACGGCACAGGAACTTTACGCAGCGCTTACAACTATGACGCATATCTGACAACAGGCTCCAGAACCAGTGACTTTAAGTTTGTGTCTTCTTACAATGACAACACGCTGCCTGCTGACCAGACTCTGAGAAAGAGCCCCAGTGACTTTGCTGAGGTGTTTGGGGACAGCGATGTTTCTCCTGAGGTAGGAACATGCCTTAGATCTGGATCTGCAGATCACATCCAGCTACAACCATGTGCATAATGATGCTGCATGTGTGCAATTTCAATATTGGTCACTTATCTTTGCTTTCTATAGCTGGACATCTGTGCACTGGTTAATTGAATGGGATTGTACAGTATGTGTGTGACCTGTGGTAGATACGGACATGTCCAGAGTGTATTACCTTCTTTGGGCCAAAATGTGCTGGTTACACAAAAGGCTTTAGCAGCAGCCTTTGGGATAAATTGCATAGGATAATTAGTGGATGAATCATCATCATGGCTCTTTTCTCTTGTTCTTCAAATAGTTTTATCTTAGCAGTGTGATTACATGTTCCTTCTGTTTACTTTTTAATGGATCTTTGACGTAGCATCCTATTAGCTGCAGTGACTGACATGGATTGGGTCAAATTAGGTCTCTTGTCACAACAATGTTGAAATGTGCATAGGGGTCTATCTTCAAACATTAATATACTTTTTAAAATCTGGAAGACCACAAAAAATGACTCCCTTGGTTTCTCGCTCTCGTCATTATAATTATTTATCAGGTTCTGTTTGTGGCTCACTGTTGATGTGGTAGTTATTTTATGAGACCAAACTTGGTCAAGTGTCTGAAAGTGTTTCAAAAGCAGAAATTTATGTTTATTTTTTGGTCCGGAGACTCTGTCCATGGTGCTGGAAAAGGAGGCTTGTTCCATACCAGACCGGTAAATGACAGCTGTATATGGTGGGTTCTCCTAATAATAACCCCTCCCCATTCACACACAGATACACACTCAAACACACACACATATACATGCGTGTCCTAATATTAAAAGCAAAGCATAATGAAATGTGGTTGAACTGTCAATTTCACAGTTACTTCATCAGTCCATTCTGAAATATCCCTGACCTTGGTGGTGCTGTCACCATCTTTTCCTCACATGGCTTCAGAGGTGGTTTACTTCTCTGTTTTATTCAAATCTAAAATAGAATATTGTATCATCTTATTGCCATTGCACCTTTTAGGAAGATTTTGTTGGTGAGATTCTTTGGAATACAAATGCTTCTGGTTGAGGTGTCTTTTTCTTTTTTGCATAGCATCACAAATCATCACTATGGTTGCAGCTTTAATGGGGTTTGGTGTCAGTCATGTTCATAGAGGAAAAGTGAAAACTTGTACTGTCCAGTTTTGTTTACAATGACACATATTGTGGTAGGTTATATACAGTAAAAGGTCATTGATTTTGTTTCCATATAGTTGTGTTGACAGATACTCTTGAATTGTATTCAACAGCATTATTCTTCAGTCTCAGGAAAAGATGAAAACATTAATAGTTTAGAAAAATAGAAGTTTCAGTTCATTTAAGCCCTGCTTATGGACAGCTGCTTCCAGAAACTTTTATACATGATTTTTTTTAGTGTTCTTGAATTCGACTACTGTGTCATTTCATAGAGAATACTTTTTTCATTTTTTCCCGCATTATAAACTCTGCGAATACGCGCTATAGACGCAGCTTATTCCATAAGCCAGACTCTGACCAGACTCTGAGGAAAAGCCCCAGTGAATTTGCTGAAGTGTTTGGAGACAGTGATTCATCTCCTGAGGTAGGAACATGCTTCAGACCTAAATATGTGAATCACATCCATCCAGAACGTTGTCCTCAATGATTGTCTACAGTTGATGTTACACCCAATAGCACCTACTTCCTTATCAAATGGTGGTATTTTGAGTTCATGGCATTACCTGTATGTAGTCAATCATTTCCATTGAGATTCGATTTCAGTTAAGAGGTGTTTGTTCAGGAAATCAGTCACCTAATGGTGTCACCTTGCTATGGATTGGAGGAGGACAAATCTCGATGTCGAGGCTCCTCCCCCCCTCGAGGCTTACAAGTTTATATGTAGTTTGTCTTGGAAATGCCTGAGTGACTAAGAGCAAAGTGTTTTGGAGACAGATTCTCCAAAGGTAGGAACACATGTCAAATCCAGATATGTTCAACATCTACAAGCACGTTGTTTTCAATCTGTTACACCATTTGGTATGTCACAGTCGCTCATCTCATTTGAATGGGGGGCTGACAGAGTTGGTGAGCATTACTGTTTAACAATATACTTCAATGATCCCCAATATGAAATTTGTCTGGCAGTTCATCCCTCATTTCCAGAATGAAAAAGCCTGATTGAATGGAGTAAAAGGGATTTTTTAAATTTGCCATCCCCCAATACCACTTTTGGTCCATCAAAGTGTTTTGAGAATCACCATATCTCCATCATATCCCCAGTGAATCAATCAGGAAAACATAACTGTAGTCTCCTGACAATATTACAAAAGCCTCAGGATGTTTAGTCTGTATCCTAAAAACTTCATGGAGAGCTGCACATAGAAATTGCCTTTGCATTGTGCAAAGGCACAGCAACCATGAAAACACCTCTTCAATTCAGCTGGAACAGGGTGGTGACATCTTCCAGATTTGCTGTTTTCAGTAGAAGAAGCTGCTCTCGTAAACAAACTCCTCTTCCCATAGAAGTATCCATCAGTAGTTCACAAAATATGACAAAATCATAACAATAATAAAGCTTAAAGTTTAGTAAAAACACATTTGTTATTCCACTATTGGAAAATGCATGCGATGATAAACCTCTTGGATTTTGCCTCTCGGTCCTTTCCTGTAGTATTTGGAGTATTTCTTGTGGTGAATTCATTGTATGCATAATTAGTAAAAGCATATTTTGTCTTTAATCATTTTTTTTTAACAAGTGCAGAAATACAATGATTTGCAGTTGTTCCTTAGGTCCCAAGTTACAGATGTTTATAGTCCTTTAGAAGACTGTTTTTCTTTGGGCAAACACCTTTCAGTCATCCTGAATCAATGATTTAAGGTGGTTGTAGTCTAAGATGACTCGCTCTCTATAGAAACATGCAGTATTGTTTGTTATGTTGGACCCCTGGATCTCAGTGGCTCTCTGCACTGGAGAGATCTCAGTGGATCTCTCCACTGGAGAGATCTCAGTGGATCTCTCCACTGATCCGAGGCTTTTCACTATCGGGCCTTACAGTGGAGAGATCCACTGAAGGTTAATAATATAACAATCCCATTGCAATAGGGTTCACTGGAGAGGGGAGCACTGTGCTGGTGAACTCACCATTTTGACATGAGCTGTTGTGCTTTTCCTCTTATTTGTTTGATATGAACAAGTGAATCACTGCTTTTCTCTGCAGCAAATAAGCTGCTCAACAACAGAAATTCCTCTCAGAACCACTTCCTAGCATCAGTGCCACAAATTCAGTTCATTGGATGTGAATATTCCAGTGACACAGACTGATAGAAGTCCATTTGTGATGAGTTCTGCCACTGTGTGTCGTGGATAATAGTCTGACATCTTTCAGTGATTTTATTTGGGGAAGCTACCAATGAAAAAAATCACCAGGTTGTCTTGTGGTTCACCTATGATAGTAGAAACTGTTTGATGAGAAGCCAAAGTGCACAGCTTGCATGAAGGCTTTTGGGATCAGTCATTTGTGGTTCCTCTTCTGTCGGGAGTTTCTGTCCATGGTGCTGAATTTTAGATTTTCCATGCAAGATTGGGAAATGGCATGTATTCACAGGATGCTCCTGATATTAGTTTAGAATTCTGTGTGTGATCACCACACTGGAAGTCAATGTACAGGTTTTTCACCACATATCAGTTTCAATGCCTTTGCTGGTACTATTTCCCCCCACGTCATTTAAAAACTTAATATGTCAGTTCAAAGGAGGGTTTATGAATGATAATGTCAGGTTGCAACTCAGATGCCCTGTTCAGTATGGTTTTCACTGCTACAGTGACAGCTGGTTGGTTGAGTTTAAGTCATTTAGCATGTCTAAACTTGTGTCAGTTCATCACGTTCATCCTAAACATAGATGTTATCCTGCTGTCTGTTCAGTTTTAAATACTTAACAGTTTAAAATTGCACGTACTGGAAATGTGCAGTTTCTAAAGGAATCTCAGGATGTCGCTCTGCACCAGCTGTGAGAGACTGTGTCCTCATGCAACTATTGATGTGCATGCATAATGTGACAGGAGGTGCGGCGGCTGATCGTGCACACAGGCAGATCCTTGGTCCTGCACCTCGGTGACTGTCGACTCATTTCTTGATCGTTTTTACCGAGGAAAAGAAGAAAGGTTCTGCATTTAAGATCATTTCCATGTCGCTCACCATGGGACTGGATTTACGCAGCGTTGTTGTTGTTTTTCTGCTGTTTCATGCGCGTTTTGCCTCCGCGGATTACAGCTATTCTTTTCCGGAGGAGATGAAACGCGGATCCGTGATCGGAAATGTGGCCAAAGACCTGGGTCTAGAAACAAGCAGACTGTCGGCTCGAAAGGCCCGCATCGACACGGAGGGCAGCGACAAACGTTACTGCGAAATAAATCTGAGGAACGGGGATCTGAGCGTCGTGGAGAGGATTGACCGAGAGGCCCTTTGTGGAGACAAAGCCTCGTGCGTTCTGAAACAGGAGCTCATGTTAGAGAATCCATTAGAATTGCATCGGATCACTCTGCATGTCCAGGATATAAACGACAATTCTCCTCAGTTTAATAAGGAATCGATCCAGTTAGATATAGGGGAATCCGCAGACAAAGGCGCTCGTTTTCCTATCGAGGACGCTCACGATGCGGATATAGGCTCATATTCAGTGCAGACGTACAATCTGCAGAAAAACGATAATTTCATTTTGGGAGTTGGAAGTAATTCTGTGGAGCTCGTCCTGAACAAAGAGCTAGACCGTGAGGATGTAAAGGAAATCAGTCTCCTCCTCACGGCTCTGGATGGTGGATCTCCACATAGGTCAGGTACCGTAGTGATTCACGTCACTGTGCTGGATGCTAATGATAATGTACCAGTGTTCAGCCAGGCCGTGTATAAAGCCAGTCTGCCTGAGATCTCTCCACTAGGGACTCTGGTGCTGACGGTGAGTGCTACCGATGCAGATGAGGGGCTGAACGGAGAGGTGACTTATGACTTTGGACACATTTCAGAGGAGATGAAGTCAGTGTTTAGCATAGATCCTAAGACGGGAGCTGTTAGATTGAAGAGTATGGTTGATTTCGAAATATCACCATCATTTGAGCTGCGTGTAACAGCGAAAGATGGTTTAGGTTTAACTTCTTATGCAAAAGTAATCATAGATATTACTGATATTAATGACAACGCTCCTGTAATCTATCTGAAATCTCTGTCCAACCCCATCCCTGAGAACGTGTCACCTGGTACAGAGGTGGGCATCATTAACGTGCAGGATCGAGACTCTGACAACAACAGACAGGTGCGCTGCTCCATTCAGCAGAACGTGCCTTTTAAGTTAGTTCCTTCTATTAAAAACTATTATTCTCTGGTGAGCACAGGGCAGCTGGACCGTGAACTAGTGTCTGATTACAACGTTACAATCACTGCCACTGACGAGGGCTCTCCACCTCTGTCCTCCTCGAAAACTGTTCACTTATCTGTAGCAGACATCAACGACAACCCGCCTGTGTTTGAGGAGCAGTCCTACAGTGCATATGTGAGTGAGAACAACAAAGCTGGCTCTATTCTATGTTCGATTGTGGCCCGAGACCCCGACTGGAGACAAAACGGTACGGTGATTTATTCTCTGTTAGCTGGCGAGGTGAACGGTGCCCCGGTGTCCTCCTATGTGTCTGTGAACGGAGACACGGGGCTGATCCACGCCGTGAGATCCTTTGATTACGAGCAGCTGAGGAGCTTCAAAGTGCAGGTGATGGCCAGAGACAACGGTTCTCCTCCGCTCAGCAGCAACGTGAGCGTCAGTGTGTTCATATCGGATGTCAACGACAACTCTCCTCAGATACTGTACCCCGCCCCGGAGGGAAACTCCTTCATGACCGAGCTGGTCCCCAAAGCTGCACACGGAGGCTCTCTAGTGTCCAAAGTGATCGCTGTGGATGCAGACTCTGGACAGAACGCCTGGCTGTCCTATCACATAGTCAAATCCACTGATCCGGGACTTTTCACTATCGGGCTCCACAGTGGAGAGATCAGGACCCAGAGGGACATTTCAGAGTCTGACAGCATGAAACAGAACCTGGTTGTGACCGTGAGAGATAACGGACAGCCCTCTCTCTCTGCCACCTGCTCCATGTATTTACTGATCTCTGATAACTTGGCTGAGGTACCAGAGCTGAAGGATATTTCTTATGACGAGAAGAACTCCAAGCTGACCTCCTACCTGATCATCGCTCTGGTGTGCGTGTCAACCTTCTTCCTGACCTTCATCATCATCATCCTGGGTGTGAGGTTTTGTCGCAGGAGAAAGCCCAGACTGTTGTTTGATGGAGCAGTTGCCATCCCCAGTGCATATCTCCCTCCTAACTATGCAGATGTTGATGGCACAGGAACTTTACGTAGCGCTTACAACTATGACGCATATCTGACAACAGGCTCCAGAACCAGTGACTTTAAGTTTGTGTCTTCTTACAATGACAACACGCTGCCTGCTGACCAGACTCTGAGGAAAAGCCCCAGTGACTTTGCTGAGGTGTTTGGAGACAGCGATGCTTCTCCTGAGGTAGGAACATGCTTTGTATCTGAATATATGAGTCACATCCGCAAGCAGCTTTGTGAACGCTGATTACTTCGTATCACTGCCATTGTCACAGCTCATTCAACAGGAGGAGAGATGAATCCCCTTTGAAAGCATCTCAAAAAGTTTTTAGTTGTGAAATCAAATTTTGGGAAATTACAGGCTATTTCATTAAATGACTTGATTGACTATATAACGTATTTAAGTTCACTGGTATTCTTGCATTGTCCAAATACTGTGACTGGAAAAAGTGTTTGCTAGGTCAGCACAGGCGCCACTGCCTTTTCATGTTTCCATTTTGTCTCTAACCTTTGTCAATTTACGCCGGAGTGACCGGACACTCTTCTCTCTTTATGACTTCTGCCCTTGTCACTCTACGTCTCTCATAGCGCCGAGAGGCAACAACAGAGCAATCATTTCCCTTCCTCCTAATCTTTGGCTGTGTCTTATATCCATCAATTTGCCCTCACATAATTGGTTGAATGCTTACTTTTACAAACCTTTTGCCGATCTGGAGCCATTAAGGCCCTCCCTGTCTTAAAGCTGTAGAATTATGAAGGCCTGGAGAGACAACGCAGTAAAGATAGGTAGATAGACTGACACTGCACTTTGATCACTGACCATTCGGACTATTCTATTCCTCTCCTGACCTAGGAACATGAATGTCAGTGATTTGAGTATCTTGTGCTTCAGAACAAACAGCCCTTAAGTCCTCCACATAACGATTTTGAATTCATCAGAAATAATGTGGTCGCTGCAAAAATCTGTCGTTTGATCCAACACTTGATCTAATCTTAGATTCTTAAGCAGAAAACGCATCCAAGGGGTCTGACCACATGCATTCTCCCTACATTAATAAACAGTTGCAAATGCATATATTCATATTTCCTAAGTAAAGTCAAACTGAATATGTTTCAGTCGTCTCCTTTAGAGCTCATTAAATGTTGCAGTGAGCAGTGTCTCTGACCTTGGTTCTGAAGTTCTCACAGAGCGTTCCAAGTGGTTTTATTCTCCACGTTTAGTTGGCAGTCAGTTGTTTGTTTTGGAAATGTTTGAGCATATGGTTAGACATGCATCACTTCAATTGGTTGTGGTCTCAGCCGTGTGAGTAGTTGCAAAATGAGTATGCTGAATGTCCTAGAGTGGTATTAGAGTCTCATAAATGTCAGTAGACTATATATTTAGTGAAACGGTGATTGATTGTTGTCATAGTGCACTTCTTCTTTCTTTGCTTTTGACACATGCTCTCAGGTTTTCAGGAGTCCGTTTAGTGTTAACCAAGATTTTTAAAGACATGATTGGGGTAGATTAATTTTTAAGATTCAAGATTATATTATTCATCATGAGCAGGTTTATAAATTACTTGCTGTTGGATGTATCTGTGATAGGTTCGACTGTGAAAAACGAGAAAGAAAATAAAATATAAATATAAAGAAACCTTAAAAATTCAAATACAACTTAATGAAGACAAGCACTACACATGGTTATCAATCATCAATTATATACCTTATTTAAAATCATTGTATCCATACCATTTATCTGTACTTAGTACAATCGTTATAAGCTCAATTTTTTATCAGTTATCATCATTGTACACAATCATCATAACTATCAAAGTACATTATAAGGTGTTCAATATGCCAACATTAAATATCTGCGATTTATTATTTAATTGAATGCAGTTTTAAAAAATGATAAATACATCCCTTTGTCTCTGACCTTCTTCCAGGATTAATTTGAAAGGGGAGGATAATTTTCTGTATTGTTTCGTGAATTTTCCACGTCACAGAAACAGTTTTGATATAGCATGCCCCGCTAATGCGGATCACAACAGCAGCTGACGGGATTCGAATACTTTCAACATGTGGGTTTAGGTTATGTTCCAACTAACATGATACATGTTTCGATCGACTGTAAATATATATAATTTCTCCTCATCCTTGTCATAGCAAAGTTAATGCTCATGGTGTCAGTGTGGACCAGTAAACCAGGACCCACGGTCACTCTCCACCCTTTGTCTCAGTGAATTTAAAGCCTGGACCCGCTGTTGTGCAGACGGTCACAGCTTCGTGTTGGACTAAACTGAGACAATTTCGTGTTTTGGGAGGAAGGATTGTTGCTGTATTTTGTCCTGCTGATGGTTTATTTTTTACTGTGATCGTGGACTTTGTCTCAGTCAGTCACGATGTATTTTAAGGGGTTTGCGCTGCTCTGCGGCCTAGCTTTCATTTCCCTCGTCCTCCAGCCCGTTCATGGAGACGTGAGCTACTCTATCCCGGAGGAGATGAAACGTGGATCTGTGATTGGAAATATCGCCAAGGATCTGGGACTTGATCTGGGCAGACTTTCATCTCGCAAAGCTCGAATCGACAGTGAAGACAACAGCGCTCAGTACTGCGGCATCAACCTCAGCACCGGAGACTTGATCGTACAGGAGAGGATAGACAGAGAAGGGCTGTGTGCAAAAAAGGCCTCGTGTGTTGTAAAGCAGGAGCTGGTCCTGGAGAATCCATTGGAGCTACATCGCATTAGTCTCCGCGTCCAAGACATTAACGATAATTCACCGCAGTTTAAAGAGGAGTCGCTGAAATTTGAGATCAGTGAATCAGCAGCTAAAGGTGCGAGGTTTGTGCTGGATGAAGCGCAGGATGGAGATATTGGAGAAAATGCCGTTCAGGGTTATTCTCTTCAGCCTAATGATAATTTTAAATTAAATGTGAACACAATGACGGGTGGAATTAAATACAGTGAACTAGTCTTGGACAAAGAATTAGACCGAGAGGATAAAAGGGAAATAACGTTGTTGCTGGCAGCTTTTGATGGAGGCTCTCCTCAGAGATCAGGCTCTGTAGTCATCCACGTCACTGTGCTGGATGCTAATGATAATGTACCAGTGTTTAGTGAGAGTGTGTTTAAAGCCAGTCTGCCTGAAAACTCTCCTCTGGACACGTTGGTGATCACAGTAAGTGCTACTGATGCAGATGAGGGAGTGAATGCAGAAATTACCTATGGATTTAATCATGTTTCAGATGAAAAACAGATTTTAACTCTAAATCCAAAAACTGGAGAAGTCAGAGTAGCTGGAACTATTGATTACGAAAAGGAATCAACATATGAAATGCGGATCAGTGCCAAGGATGGTCTGGGATCAGCATCATATGCAACATTAGTAATTGAAATTACTGATGTCAATGACAATGCTCCAGTTATTCAGCTGAAATCTCTGTCCAACCCCATCCCTGAGAACGTGTCACCTGGTACAGAGGTGGGCATCATTAATGTGCAGGATCGAGACTCTGACAACAACAGGCAGGTGCGCTGCTCCATTCAGCAGAACGTACCTTTTAAGTTAGTTCCGTCTATTAAAAACTATTATTCTCTGGTGAGCACAGGGCAGCTGGACCGTGAACTAGTGTCTGATTACAACGTTACAATTACTGCCACTGACGAGGGCTCTCCACCTCTGTCCTCCTCTAAAACTGTTCACTTATCTGTAGCAGACATCAACGACAACCCGCCTGTGTTTGAGGAGCAGTCCTACAGTGCGTATGCGAGTGAGAACAACAAAGCTGGCTCTATTCTATGTTCGGTGGTGGCCCGAGACCCCGACTGGAGACAAAACGGAACGGTGATTTATTCTCTGTTAGCCGGCGAGGTGAACGGTGCCCCGGTGTCCTCCTATGTGTCTGTGAACGGAGACACGGGGCTGATCCACGCCGTGAGATCCTATGATTACGAGCAGCTGAGGAGCTTCAAAGTGCAGGTGATGGCCAGAGACAACGGTTCTCCTCCGCTCAGCAGCAACGTGAGCGTCAGTGTGTTCATATCGGATGTCAACGACAACTCTCCTCAGATACTGTACCCCGCCCCGGAGGGAAACTCCTTCATGACCGAGCTGGTCCCCAAAGCTGCACACGGAGGCTCTCTGGTGTCCAAAGTGATCGCTGTGGATGCAGACTCTGGACAGAACGCCTGGCTGTCCTATCACATAGTCAAATCCACTGATGCGGGACTTTTCACTATCGGGCTCCACAGTGGAGAGATCAGGACCCAGAGGGACATTTCAGAGTCTGACAGCATGAAACAGAACCTGGTTGTGGCCGTGAGAGATAACGGACAGCCCTCTCTCTCTGCCACCTGCTCCATGTATTTACTGATCTCTGATAACTTGGCTGAGGTACCAGAGCTGAAGGATATTTCTTATGACGAGAAGAACTCCAAGCTGACCTCCTACCTGATCATCGCTCTGGTGTGTGTGTCCACCTTCTTCCTGACCTTCATCATCATCATCCTGGGTGTGAGGTTTTGTCGCAGAAGAAAGCCCAGACTGTTGTTTGATGGAGCAGTTGCCATCCCCAGTGCTTATCTCCCTCCTCACTACGCAGATGTTGACGGCACAGGAACTTTACGCAGCGCTTACAACTATGACGCATATCTGACAACAGGCTCCAGAACCAGTGACTTTAAGTTTGTGTCTTCTTACAATGACAACACGCTGCCTGCTGACCAGACTCTGAGGAAAAGCCCCAGTGACTTTGCTGAGGTGTTTGGAGACAGCGATGCTTCTCCTGAGGTAGGAACATGCTTCATATTTGATATGTGAATCACATCGGCAAGCAGCTTTGTGAACGCCGATGACTCTTTATCACTGCCCTTTTATTCGTGCACCTTCATTTAAATACATGGGATTTGCTTGTATTGTGAGAGCCACCGGTCTTTTGTCTGTTTGTCCAGGGTGTATTCCCTGCCGTGGCCCTAGGTGTATTGGTGAACCAGCAGACTTCCGCTACACCACTGCAGCACTGAGAAAGAAGGAATGGACGGATGGATGGGTTTTCATCGTACTTTTTCGTGCTGTAGTTTGTTCTTAGCAGTCACACTCCCCTGTTTACTGTGTAATATCAGCTCGTGTCGCTGTGGGGACGCCACCTCACCATGCACACGGACCTGTTGTATGCAAAGTACCACAGAATGTACTTGAACTATCAGTGTCACTGCTCATTCAACAGGAGGAGCGACGAATCTCCTTTTAAAGCGTCTCAACAAGTTTTTAGTTGATAAATCAAATTTGGGTAAATTAAAGGATCTTGCATTAAACGACTTCATTGCGACTGTATGACGTATTTAAATTTACTGGTATTCATGTTTTGTCAAAATCGTTTGACGGCAAAAAGTGTTTGCTAGGTCAGCACAGGCGCCACTGCCTTTTCATATTTCCATTTTGCGCTAGTCGTGGTCAGTTTGTGGCGCAGTGACCCGACACTCTTCTCTCTTTTTGACTTCCTCCCTTGTCACTCTACGTCTCTCATAGCAACGAGAGAGCCAATAACAGAACAATCATTTCCTTTCCCCCTACTTATTGGTTATGTTTTATATCTATCATCTTGCCCGCAGATAATTGGTTGAATGCTTATGTTCAAACCAATTGCCGATCTAGAGTCATTAAGGCCCTCCCCGTCCAACCCGTTCTCATCCCAACGCGTCAAATACCGACTATTTGTCACGCCCCTAAGCGTTGCATATGGACGCCAAGGGTACCCTTCCGCGTCTGTTTATTGACGCTCCGGGTTTTCCATTCACTCTCATGCAAACCCCAGCTCGGCAGGACGGGACGCTGAGAGCAGAGGCTCCAGCCAAAGCCCCTAAACGTCAAATAGAAACGCGGAGGGTAGAAATCCGCGTCCGGATTTGACGCTGCGAGTTCTGCATTGACTCTCATGCAGACCCCGGCTTGGCAGGACGGGACGCTGAGAGCAGAGGCTCCAGCCAAAGCCCCTAAACGTCAAATAGAACCGCGGAGGGTAGAAATCCGCGTCCGGATTTGACGCTGCGAGTTCTGCATTGACTCTCATGCAGACCCCGGCTCGGCAGGACGGGACGCTGAGAGCAGAGGCTCCAGCCGTCCATTCACTCCCATAATAACCCGGTCACGCGAAGCATGACGCCGCTTACTACTGTCTCATTGAAGAACCGAGTATCCTCTGCCCGGAAGTGTTTTTCTCACTATTTTCTCACTATTTGTACACTTTGTCCCGAGAATATATCCACTGACACGTTAAACAAGGCCAAAATGTGAGATACCTGGCTAAATAACTACGTAAATAATGTGAATTTATACTAAAACAACAATGATAACAGTGGATAAATTGGATTTCAACAGACTGTTTACATTTACTTTGGACCCGCCCCCCTCACGTGTGCGGCGTGTTACCATGGAAACGAAAGGGTTGTTTCGCTTCGCATTTGTGCCGACATAATTCGCTTCCTTATAGTCTCCTTTTATTCCTTCAGTGAGTGGATATGATCTTTTGTTTGTTAGTTCTTACAAATAAACAAAAAAGCACAGGAAGTGGTTTTCAAACGTTGCTGAAGCAATTTTGACTTTGAATGCACCCTCTTCAGTCTGCGACACAAAGTGAGTGTTTACTATTTGCAGACTGAGGCAGGAATCGAAACTAAACTAATGAAGCGTCCGAGGTGTAGGGTTTCTTGAACTGCTCTTATGACTGCCAAAAACTCAGGAACTGAGACTATTGGAGAGGTAACCCCACAACTGTTTATTATGGTTTACTACGTTTTCACTCTGACACAACTCCAACTCCCACCAGCCACCACGCCGCACTTTTTCATGACGTCATAGCCGCGCCGCACATGATAAGCTGGCTATGCAGTGTCTACTAGTTCTACACTAGTTCTAATAAATGTAAATGTTTATGATTCATAATGTACTGTGTCACATTAAATAAATATATATGTTGTAGTTATATATATTTCTTAGAAAGAGGTTTTCTGAACCCCCTGAAGCCTTAACCAAAAATGAACTACATTGCAATACACACTCATGTGCTCCGCCATTTTGTTTGTAGTCCTAATGTGTCTGAGTCAAAAGGGAGGAGGGGAGAGAAAAATACCTTCCCCTTAAAATTTCCTCCTGGTTTTTGTTTATGTTACTTGTCAGAAGGTCTTGTATTAGGATCTGCTGCCTCCAAGTTAATAGCACCTTCCTAGAGCAACTTTGCGTCCCCAAGGGCCCCCAAGGGTCTATGGAGGCAGGGCTCGGAGGATCTGTTCCAGGTCCGCTATGGGGTCTGCAGACTGAGTTTCAGGCCATTTGGTGTATTTTTGAGACCGTGGCAAGTCCTCAAAGGTGGGAAATGGCGAACGTTCAAAGCCCCGCCCTTTGAAAAGTATGGCTCCAATCAGGACCAAACCAACACATATCATCTTGTCCAGGGGCCCCCTACAACATACTAAAATGTCAGATTCACAGCACCTTTAGAAAGAGATCTCCTCCAGATTGGCCTTCAGAATCTGATGGTCTAGTTTGCTATAGCTTTTAGACCCTCTCATTGTTCAATCAGGGACTCCACATCAACACTTTGAGCTAAATGGCTGAAATTTTACTATGTTCAATAGTAGGTCAAGAGCATCCATCGTGCTGAGTTTCAGGCTCCTACTACCTCAGAAAGTGTCTGAGAGGGCCATACACAATTGAAGGACATGCCAAGGGTGACATGACAGCACCCCTCCAGCAGATGGCGCTCCATGTGACTGCCCATAACACTTATGGCAAGAACCAGCCCTCCATAGATTTTTTGAGCAATGAGGATGACATTTTAGAATGTTTATGGGGAGGTCAGAAGCAACACCGTTCAAGCAGGCCCCAAAATCTATAATAAGCTTCCAAGGTTCCTGACCACAATTTCTTCTTCTCATCAATCTTTCAATCTTCTCATCAGAGCTCAGAGATTCTCATATACCAAGTCAATATTCAAAGAAATATGTATAAACATGACATATTTCTGTCTCTCTCTGTCTGTCTCTCTCTGTGAGACGGAGAACGACCAAATAATAATAATAATAATAATCATAATCAATAATTTAATCCAGTCACTGCTGACAATGTGGATTGCACACAATTCTCTATTTGCATATTTCACTTTCAGTAGCTGCAATTAATTCGGTGACTTTTGTAGGTCTCATGGCATAGACTTTAGATGATAAAAAATCAAATAAAAATAATGTTTAGAAATTCCATTACAGTTTGAAAATTAAATGCATTTTAATTGACGTTTACTTTACAATAATTTAAAGTCTGTATACATTTTTTTGGGGAAACCCTGACGAGACTACCTGAAGCAACGCCGTCCTTTCGTTTCCATGGTAACACGCCGCACACGTGAGGGGGGCGGGTCCAAAGTAAATGTAAACAGTCTGTTGAAATCCAATTTATCCACTGTTATCATTGTTGTTTTAGTATAAATTCACATTATTTACGTAGTTATTTAGCCAGGTATCTCACATTTTGGCCTTGTTTAACGTGTCAGTGGATATATTCTCGGGACAAAGTGTACAAATAGTGAGAAAATAGTGAGAAAAACACTTCCGGGCAGAGGATACTCGGTTCTTCAATGAGACAGTAGTAAGCGGCGTCATGCTTCGCGTGACCGGGTTATTATGGGAGTGAATGGACGGCTGGAGCCTCTGCTCTCAGCGTCCCGTCCTGCCGAGCCGGGGTCTGCATGAGAGTCAATGCAGAACTCGCAGCGTCAAATCCGGACGCGGATTTCTACCCTCCGCGGTTCTATTTAACGTTTAGGGGCTTTGGCTGGAGCCTCTGCTCTCAGCGTCCCGGACAGCCGAGCCGGGGTCTGCATGAGAGTCAATGCAGAACTCGCAGCGTCAAATCCGGACGCGGATTTCTACCCTCCGCGTTTCTATTTGACGTTTAGGGGCTTTGGCTGGAGCCTCTGCTCTCAGCGTCCCGTCCTGCCGAGCTGGGGTTTGCATGAGAGTGAATGGAAAACCCGGAGCGTCAATAAACAGACGCGGAAGGGTACCCTTGGCGTCCATATGCAACGCTTAGGGGCGTGACAAATAGTCGGTATTTGACGCGTTGGGATGAGAACGGGTTGCCCCGTCTTAAAGCTATAGAATTATGAAGGCCTGGAGAGACAAAGCAGTAACGATCAGACAGACAGACAGGTGATAGACTGACACTGCACTTTGGTCACTGACTATTCTGACTATTCTATTCCTGTAGTGAGCTCTGAATAAAATGTCAGTGATCTGAGTATCTTGTGCTTCGGGTTCTTATCTTTCTAAAGATTTGAAAAAAATGTGTCCATGTTAACCATATTGGAATTTGTCATATAAATGTCATAGTTGTTTTAGACTTTTTATTACCAGATTCTTACCACAACAGTGTGTGAATATAATTTTCTGTTTGTCCCTTTATGACTTTGAATACTTGCCCCTTTATAGTCTCTGCATTGCACTGATATTATTCACCAAGTTGTTTTACAGAGTTGTCGTTTGTGGTGAATAGCCTAGAATCAGAATTTTACTTGTTGGGACCTGAGAAACACTTAAGTAAAAACTTGCATTCAGGTTTAATTTATTCTTTCAAACGTTATACCTTACCAGCTGATCTGAGTTGTGTTGCATGGTTTGTGTTCTATAGATTTAACTGCAAACTACAATTACTTGTAGCGTTAAAGATATGCTGCTGATTACAACTTATAATGGTAATGAGGTGTGCCAGCTTTTTTGTTTATTTGTTTTTTTGGCGAGCAGGTTTCTTTAAAGTGTTAAAAAGGTGCTGAAAGTGAAATAGTGGTTACTGCACACACCCTATTCAACGGTCGAGTGAGAAATGTCTCTGACCTTGGTGCTGAAATTCCTCTGTTTCCCAAAGCTTCAGAGTTGGGTTCCTATTCTGAATTAACTTTGCCTGTTTTTAGTTTGCTGTGTCTCATTGTCATTGCAGTTTCTGAAGTGCTTCTTTAAGTGTTGCTAGGCAATTGAAGTGTTTTTTTATATGCCCTTTTTGATCTTTACCACTACAAATCATCACCTAGATAACAAGTTTATTAAGCGGTTTTGTTTGAAAGTCATGTCGAGGGATGAGAAGTGAAAACTTTGACTGTCTTGTTTATGTAATAGACCATTGCTTATCCTAGTAATTCATGAATAATAAAAGATGATTGATTATGTTGTCACAGTGTTACTTTAGCAAATACTCTAATTGTTTAGATGAATAGTTACGTATTTATTTTAATACTAAAGTTTAATCAGAGCCGTTCCCGGTAATGTTTCTGCAAAGCTAATTTAAGTCTTCTTTTATTCATATTTTAGCTCATAGAAAATGTTTTTTATTATTTTTTAATACTTTGCAAAATATGCAAACGCACACTTTAACCGCAGCTAATTTCTTTGTTTGAAATAAGTTCCCCTATTGCTTGTCATAGCTTAACTAATGCTCATGGTGTCAGTGTGGACCAGTAAACCAGGACCCACGGTCACTCTCCACCCTTTGTCTCAGTGAATTTAAAGCCTGGACCCGCTGTTGTGCAGACGATTACAGCTTCAGGTCGGACTAAACTGAGACGGTTTCGATTTTTTCGAGGACTCTCTTGTGGATTGTTGCTGAATTGTGTCCTGCTGATGGTTTATTTTGCACTGTGACCGTGGACTTTGTCTCAGTCAGTCACGATGTATTTAAAGGGGTTTGCTCGGCTCTGCGGCCTAGCTTTCATTTCCCTCGTCCTCCAGCCCGTTAATGGAGACGTGAGCTACTCTATCCCGGAGGAGATGAAACGTGGATCTGTGATTGGAAATATCGCCAAGGATCTTGGTCTGGATGTAACTACACTGTCGACTCGCAGGGCGCGCATTGATACCGAGGGCAACAACGAGCGATACTGTGATATCAATGTGAAAACCGGGGATCTGAGTGTAGCGGAGCGGCTCGACCGGGAGACTCTCTGCGGCAATAAGCCATCCTGCATTTTAGGCCTTGAAGTTGTTCTGGAGAATCCGCTGGAATTACATCGCATAAATCTCCACGTTCAGGATGTAAATGACAACTCACCGCAGTTCACGAGAGATTTAATTAAAATGGAGATTAGAGAGTCTGCGGAAAAAGGCACTCGATTTTCAATAGAGGAGGCAGATGATGCGGATATTGGTCAAAACTCAGTCCAGAGGTACAGTCTTCAGAAGAATGAATATTTTATTCTCATGACTGATGCGAACAAAGTTGAACTAGTTCTGGAAAATAAACTTGATAGAGAGACGAAACGTGATATTAGTTTGACTCTCACAGCAATTGATGGAGGCTCTCCTCAGAGATCAGGGACCGTCATGATTCATGTCACTGTGCTGGATGCTAATGATAACGCTCCAGTGTTCAGCCAGGCCGTGTATAAAGCCAGTCTGCCTGAAAACTCTCCTGTAGACACTGTGGTGGTCACAGTGAGCGCTATTGATGCAGATGAGGGAGTGAATGGAGATGTTACGTACTGCTTTGGTCGCGTTTCAGACACGGACGAAAATATGTTTTCCATTGATAGTAAGACAGGGGAAATAAGAGTAATGGGTAGCACAGACTTTGAGAAGAAGAATTCATTTGAACTACGAGTGATGGCAAAAGATGGTCTTGGATTAAGTTCTTATGCTAAGGTTAACATAGAACTAACTGATGTAAATGACAACATTCCTGTGATCTATCTGAAATCTCTGACCAACCCCATCCCTGAGAACGTGTCACCTGGTACAGAGGTGGGCATCATTAACGTGCAGGATCGAGACTCTGACAACAATAGACAGGTGCGCTGCTCCATTCAGCAGAACGTGCCTTTTAAGCTAGTTCCTTCTATTAAAAACTATTATTCTCTGGTGAGCACAGGACAGCTGGACCGTGAACTAGTGTCTGATTACAACGTTACAATCATTGCCACTGACGAGGGCTCTCCACCTCTGTCCTCCTCGAAAAATGTTCACTTATCTGTAGCAGACATCAACGACAACCCACCTGTGTTTGAGGAGCAGTCCTACAGTGCATATGTGAGTGAGAACAACAAAGCTGGTTCCACTCTGTGTTCGGTTGTGGCCCGAGACCCCGACTGGAGACAAAACGGTACGGTGATTTATTCTCTGTTAGCTGGTGAGGTGAACGGTGCCCCGGTGTCCTCCTATGTGTCTGTGAACGGAGACACGGGGCTGGTCCACGCCGTGAGATCCTTTGATTACGAGCAGCTGAGGAGCTTCAAAGTGCAAGTGATGGCCAGAGACAACGGTTCTCCTCCGCTCAGCAGCAACGTGAGCGTCAGTGTGTTCATATCGGATGTCAACGACAACTCTCCTCAGATACTGTACCCCGCCCCGGAGGGAAACTCTTTCATGACCGAGCTGGTCCCCAAAGCTGCACACGGAGGCTCTCTGGTGTCCAAAGTGATCGCTGTGGATGCAGACTCTGGACAGAACGCCTGGCTGTCCTATCACATAGTCAAATCCACTGATCCGGGACTTTTCACTATCGGGCTCCACAGTGGAGAGATCAGGACCCAGAGGGACATTTCAGAGTCTGACAGCATGAAACAGAACCTGGTTGTGGCAGTGAGAGATAACGGACAGCTCTCTCTTTCTGCCACCTGCTCCATGTATTTACTGATCTCTGATAACTTGGCTGAGGTGCCAGAGCTGAAGGATATTTCTTATGACGAGAAGAACTCCAAGCTGACCTCCTACCTGATCATTGCTCTGGTGTGTGTGTCCACCTTCTTCCTGACCTTCATCATCATCATCCTGGGTGTGAGGTTTTGTCGCAGGAGAAAGCCCAGACTGTTGTTTGATGGAGCAGTTGCCATCCCCAGTGCTTATCTCCCTCCTAACTATGCAGATGTTGACGGCTCAGGAACTTTACGCAGCGCGTACAACTATGATGCATATCTGACAACAGGCTCCAGAACCAGTGACTTTAAGTTTGTGTCTTCTTACAATGACAACACGCTGCCTGCAGACCAGACTCTGAGGAAAAGCCCCAGTGACTTTGCTGAGGTGTTTGGAGACAGCGATGCTTCTCCTGAGGTAGGAACATGCTTCATATTTAATATTTGGATCACATCCGCAAGCAGCTTCTTGAACAATGATTGCTCTGTATGTCTACCATTTGATCTCTTCACCTGCATTTTAATTGATATGATTTGCTTGTAGCGGGAGAGCCACCGGTGTCCAGGGTGTATTCCCTGCCGTGGCCCTAGGTGTATTGGTGAACCAGCAGACTTCCGCTACACCACTGTAGCACTGAGAAAGAAGGAATAGATGGATGGATGGGTTTTCATTTTTCACTTTTTCGTGCTGTAGATTGTTCTTAACAGTCACACTCCCCTGTTTACTGTGTAATATCAGCTCGTGTCGCTGTGGGGACGCCACCTCACCATGCACACGGACCTGTTGTATGCAAAGTACCACAGAATGTACTTGAACTATCAGTGTCACTGCTCATTCAACAGGAGGAGCGACGAATCTCCTTTTAAAGTGTCTCAACAAGTTTTTAGCTGATAAATCAAATATGGGAAAATTAAAGGATCTTGCATTAAACGACTTCATTGCGACTGTATGACGTATTTAAATTTACTGGTATTCATGTTTTGTCCAAATCGTTTGACGGCAAAAAGTGCTTGTTAGGTCAGCACAGGCGCCACTGCCTTTTCATATTTCCATTTTGCGCTAGTCGTGGTCAGTTTGTGGCGCAGTGACCCGACACTCTTCTCTCTTTTTGACTTCCTCCCTTGTCACTCTACGTCTCTCATAGCAACGAGAGAGCCAATAACAGAACAATCATTTCCTTTCCCCCTACTTATTGGTTATGTTTTATATCTATCATCTTGCCCGCAGATAATTGGTTGAATGCTTATTTTCAAACCAATTGCCGATCTGGAGTCATTAAGGCCCTCCCCGTCTTAAAGCTATAGAATTATGAAGGCCTGGAGAGACAAAGCAGTCACGATCAGACAGACAGACAGGTGATAGACTGACACTGCACTTTGGTCACTGACTATTCTGACTATTCTATTCCTGTAGTGAGCTCTGAATAAAATGTCAGTGATCTGAATATATTGTGCTTCGGGTTCTTGTCTTTCTAAAGATTTGAAAAAATGTGTCCATGTTAACCATATTGGAATTTGTCATATAAATGTCATAGTTGTTTTAGACTTTTTATTACCAGATTCTTACCACAACAGTGTGTTAACATAATTTTCTGTTTGTCCCTTTATGACTTTGAATACTTGCCCCAATATAGTTTCTGCTTTGCACTGATATTATTTACCAAGTTGTTTTACAGAGTTGTCCTTTGTGGTGAATAGCCTAGGATCAGAATTTTGCTTGTTGTGACCTGAGAAACACTAAAGTAAAAACTTACATTCAGGTTTAATTTATTCTTTCAAACGTTATACCTTACCAGCTGATCTGAGTTGTGTTGCATGGTTTGTGTTCTATAGATTTAACTGCAAACTACAATTATTTGTAGCGCTAAATATATGCTGCTGATTACAACTTATAATGGTAATGAGGTGTGCCAGCTTTTTTGTTTATTTGTTTTTTTGGCGGGCAGGTTTCTTTAAAGTGTTAAAAAGGTGCTGAAAGTGAAATAGTGGTGACTGCACACACCCTATTCAACGGTACAGTGAGAAATGTCTCTGACCTTGGTGCTGAAATTCCTCTGTTTTCACAGCTTCAGAGTTGGGTTCCTATTCTGAATTAACTTTGCCTGTTTTTCGTTTGCTGTGTCTCATTGTCATTGCAGTTTCTGAAGTGCTTCTTCAAGTGTTGCTAGGCAATTGAAGTGGTTCTGTATATGCCCTTTTTATCTATACCACTACAAATCATCACCTAGATAACAGGTTTATGAAGCGGTTTTGTGTCAAAGTCATGTCGAGGGATGAAAAGTGAAATGAAAAAGTGAGATGAAACGTGCATCTGTGATTGGAAATATCGCCAAGGATCTTGGTCTGGATGTAACTACACTGTCGACTCGCAGGGCGCGCATTGAAACCGAGGGCAACAACGAGCGATATTGTGATATCAATGTGAAAACCGGGGATCTGAGTGTAGCAGAGCGGCTCGACCGGGAGACTCTCTGCGGCAATAAGCCATCCTGCATTTTAACCCCATCCCTGAGAACGTGTCACCTGGTACAGAGGTGGGCATCATTAACGTGCAGGATCGAGACTCTGACAACAACAGACAGGTGCGCTGCTCCATTCAGCAGAACATGCCTTTTAAGTTAGTTCCTTCTATTAAAAACTATTATTCTCTGGTGAGCACAGGACAGCTGGACCGTGAACTAGTGTCTGATTACAACGTTACAATCACTGCCACTGACGAGGGCTCTCCTCCTCTGTCCTCCTCTAAAACTGTTCACTCTGTTAGCTGGTGAGGTGAACGGTGCCCCGGTGTCCTCCTATGTGTCTGTGAACAGAGACACGGGGCTGATCCACGCCGTGAGATCCTTTGATTACGAGCAGCTGAGGAGCTTCAAAGTGCAGGTGATGGCCAGAGACAACGGCTCTCCTCCGCTCAGCACGGCACAGGAACTTTACGCAGCACTTACAACTATGACGCATATCTGACAACAGGCTCCAGAACCAGTGACTTTAAGTTTGTGTCTTCTTACAATGACAACACGCTGCCTGCTGACCAGACTCTGAGGAAAAGCCCCAGTGACTTTGCTGAGGTGTTTGGAGACAGTGATGCTTTTCCTGAGGTAGGAACATGCCTTTGATCTGGATTTGCAGATCACATCCAGCTACAATTATGTGCATAATGATGCTGCATGTGTGCAATTATTGCAATATTGGTGACTTCTCTTTGTTTTCTATACCTGGACATCTGTGCACTGGTTTGCACATTGCATGGGATTGTACAGTGTGTGTGTGACCTGCGGGAGATACGGACCAGGGTGTATTACCGTCTTTGGGCCTAAATGTGCTGGTTACACAAAAGCTTGAGCAGCAGCCTTTGGGATAAATTGCATGGGATAGTTAGTGGATGAATCATCATCATGGCACTTTCCTCTTGTTCTACAAATAGTTTTTTCTTACCAGTGTGATTACATGTTCCTTCTGTTTACATTTTAATGGATCTTTGACGTAGCATCCAATCAGCTGCAGTGACTGACATGGATTGGGTCAAATTAGATCTCTTGTCACAACAATCTAGAAATGTGCATTGGGGTCTATCTTCAAACATTAATATGCTTTTTAAAATCTGGAGGACCACAAAAAATGACGCCGTTGGTTTCTCTCGTCGTTATAATTATTCATCAGGTTCTGTTTGTGGCTCACTGTTGATGTTGTAGTTATTTTATGAGACCAAACTTGGTCAAGGGTCTGAAAGTGTTTCAAAAGCAGAAATTTGTGGTAATTTTTGGGGTGGAGATTCTGTCAATGGTGCTGGAAAAGGAGGCTTGATCCATACCAGATCGGTAAATGACAGCTGTATATGGTGGGTGCTCCTGATAATAATCCCTCCCCATTCACACACAGATACACACTCAATCACACACACATATATTTGCATGTCCCAATGTTAAAAGCAAAGCATAATGAAATGTGGTTGAACTGTCAATTTCACAGTTATTTCTTTATTCCATTCTGAAATATCCCTGACCTTGGTGATGCGGTCACCATCTTTTCCTCACATGGCTTCAGAGGTGGTTTACTTCTCTGTTTTATTCAAATCTAAAATGGAATATTGTATCATCTTGTTGTCATTGCACCTTTTAGGAAGATTTTGTTGGTGAAATTCTTTGGAATACAAATGCTTCTGTTTGAGGTGTCTTTTTCTTTTTTTACATAGCACCACAAATCATCACTATGATGACAGGGTTAATGGAGTTTGGTGTCAGTCATGTTCAGAGAGGAAAAGTGAATACTTGTACTGTCCAGTTTTGTAAACAAAATGACACATATTGTGGTAGGTTATATACAGTAAAAAGTCATTGATTTTGTTTCCATGCAGTTGTGTTGACAGATACTCTTGAATTGTATTCAACAGCGTTATTCTTTAGGCTCAGGTTAAGATGAAAACATTAATAGTTTAGAAAAATAGAAGTTTCAGTTCATTTAAGCCCTGCTTATCGACAGCTGCTTCCAGAAACTTTTATACATGATTTTTTAGTGTTCTTGAACTCGACTACTGTGTAATTTCATAGAGAATACTTTTTTCATTTTTCCCCGTATTATAAACTCTACGAATGCGCACTATAGACGCAGCCTATTCCATTCTAGTGCATCTTGAATGTGTTGTTTTCTTTTCGGTAGGGGAAAAAAATCTAGATATTTCTTTAGATTGAGATGAAAACCTTGCGGTTTACTTGTCATAGCGAACTAATGCTCGTGGTGTCAGTGTGGACCAGTAAACCAGGACCCACGGTCACTCTCCACCCTTTGTCTCAGTGAATTTAAAGCCTGGACCCGCTGTTGTGCAGACGGTTACAGCTTCGTGTTGGACTAAACTGAGACAATTTCGTGTTTTGGGAGGAACTGTGAACGGATTGTTGCTGCATTGTATCCTGCTGATGGTTTATTTTTTACTGTGACCGTGGACTTTGTCTCAGTCAGTCACGATGTGTTTTAAGGGGTTTGCGCTGCTCTGCGGCCTAGCTTTCATTTCCCTCGTCCTCCAGCCCATTCATGGAGACGTGAGCTACTCTATCCCGGAGGAGATGAAACGTGGATCTGTGATTGGAAATATCGCCAAGGATCTGGGACTTAATCTGGGCAGACTTTCAGCTCGCAAGGCTCGAATCGACAGTGAAGACAACAGCGCTCAGTACTGCGGCATCAACCTCAGCACCGGAGACTTGATCGTACAGGAGAGGATAGACAGAGAAGGGCTGTGTGCAAAAAAGGCCTCGTGTGTTGTGAAGCAGGAGCTGGTCTTGGAGAATCCACTGGAGCTACATCGCATTAGTCTCCGCGTCCAAGACATTAATGATAATTCACCGCAGTTTAAAGAGGAGTCGCTGAAATTTGAGATCCGTGAATCAGCAGCTAAGGGTGCGAGGTTTCCGCTGGATGATGCGCAGGATGGAGATATTGGAGAAAACGCGGTTCAGGGTTATTCTCTTCAGTCAAATGATAATTTTAAATTGAACGTTAAAACAAAGGCAGGAGGACGGAAATATAGTGAATTAGTTTTGGACAAAGAATTAGACCGCGAGGATAAGGGGGAAATAACGTTGTTGCTGACATCTTTTGATGGAGGCTCTCCTCAGAGATCAGGCTCTGTAGTCATTCACGTCACTGTGCTGGATGCTAATGATAATGTACCAGTGTTTAGTCAGAGTGTGTATAAAGCCAGTCTGCCTGAAAACTCTCCTCTGGACACGTTGGTGATCACAGTAAGTGCTACTGATGCAGATGAGGGAGTGAATGGAGAAGTTACTTATGGATTTAATCATGTTTCTGATGAAAACCAGATTTTCTCACTCAGTCCCAAAACAGGTGAAGTCAGAGTAGCTGGATCTATAGATTATGAAAGAGAGTCTTCATATGAGATGGAAATCAGTGCCAAAGATGGTCTTGGATTAGCATCATATGCAACATTATTAATTGAAATTACTGATGTCAATGACAATGCTCCAGTCATCCAGCTGAAATCTCTGACCAACCCCATCCCTGAGAACGTGTCACCTGGTACAGAGGTGGGCATCATTAACGTGCAGGATCGAGACTCTGACAACAACAGACAGGTGCGCTGCTCCATTCAGCAGAACGTGCCTTTTAAGTTAGTTCCTTCTATTAAAAACTATTATTCTCTGGTGAGCACAGGACAGCTGGACCGTGAACTAGTGTCTGATTACAACGTTACAATCACTGCCACTGACGAGGGCTCTCCACCTCTGTCCTCCTCGAAAACTGTTCACTTATCTGTAGCAGACATCAACGACAACCCGCCTGTGTTTGAGGAGCAGTCCTACAGTGCGTATGTGAGTGAGAACAACAAAGCTGGCTCCACTCTGTGTTCGGTTGTGGCCCGAGACCCCGACTGGAGACAAAACGGTACGGTGATTTATTCTCTGTTAGCTGGCGAGGTGAACGGTGCCCCGGTGTCCTCCTATGTGTCTGTGAACGGAGACACGGGGCTGATCCACGCCGTGAGATCCTTTGATTACGAGCAGCTGAGGAGCTTCAAAGTGCAGGTGTTGGCCAGAGACAACGGTTCTCCTCCACTCAGCAGCAACGTGAGCGTCAGTGTGTTCATATCGGATGTCAACGACAACGCTCCTCAGATACTGTACCCTGCCCCGGAGGGAAACTCCTTCATGACCGAGCTGGTCCCCAAAGCTGCACACGGAGGCTCTCTGGTGTCCAAAGTGATCGCTGTGGATGCAGACTCTGGACAGAATGCCTGGCTGTCCTATCACATAGTCAAATCCACTGATGCGGGACTTTTCACTATTGGGCTCCACAGTGGAGAGATCAGGACCCAGAGGGACATTTCAGAGTCTGACAGCATGAAACAGAACCTGGTTGTGGCCGTGAGAGATAACGGACAGCTCTCTCTTTCTGCCACCTGCTCCATGTATTTACTGATCTCTGATAACTTGGCTGAGGTACCAGAGCTGAAGGATATTTCTTTTGACGAGAAGAACTCCAAGCTGACCTCCTACCTGATCATTGCTCTGGTGTGTGTGTCAACCTTCTTCCTGACCTTCATCATCATCATCCTGGGTGTGAGGTTTTGTCGCAGGAGAAAGCCCAGACTGTTGTTTGATGGAGCAGTTGCCATCCCCAGTGCTTATCTCCCTCCTAACTACGCAGATGTTGACGGCACAGGAACTTTACGCAGCGCTTACAACTATGACGCATATCTGACAACAGGCTCCAGAACCAGTGACTTTAAGTTTGTGTCTTCTTACAATGACAACACGCTGCCTGCTGACCAGACTCTGAGGAAGAGCCCCAGTGACTTTGCTGAGGTGTTTGGAGACAGTGATGCTTCTCCTGAGGTAGGAACATGCTTTGATCCAGTGTGTGAAACACATCCGCCTACACATTTGAGTACTAAATGCCTTTTTTTTCTGCAACCATGTCTTTGTGTATACATCTTGGGGATGGCATCAGTGTGTCCAATGAGTGTGTTTGTCCTGCGGTTGATCGAGACCTGTCCCGGCAGTATCCCTTGCTTTGGGCCTAGACGTGCTCGTCATACAGTACACTTCTGCAGCAGCCTTTGGGATGAAATTGCATTGGATAATGAATGGCTGAATAATCATCTTGGCACTTTTTTTCATGCTCTTCAATTTTTTTTTCTCAATAGTGTGATCACATATTCCTTCTGTTTATGTTTTAATGCAGGGATGTCACATTACCCAGTGTAATGTTGCTCACAAAGGTGACATGCATTACATCAAATTAGGTCTGTTGTCACAACAATCCAGAAAGGTGCATAGGGTTCTATCTTCGGACATAATATGCTTTTTAAATCTTGCATGTAACAAAAAAAGATGCCCTGTTGTCTCTCGCTCCAGCCCTTACGGAAAAGTGTCAGTCAGGTTCTGTTTCTGTTCACTGCTGAATGAATAATTATTTTAGAGGTATAAACTTGGTCAAGGGTCTGAAAGTGTTTCAAAAGCAGACTTTGTGGGACTTCTTTTGTTTGGAGACTCTGTCCGTGGTGCTGGAAAAGGAGGCTTGTTCCATGCCAGGCCACTAAATGATGTCTGTATATTGTGGGTGGTCCTCATAATAATCCACTGCTCCTGCACACACAGACAGACAGACACATTTTGTAATGTCGCATGCATAGTCCTATGGAATTTGTTTTAATGTCAGTTTCACAGTTCCTGCAACGTTTCACTTATCTCTGACCTTGGTGGTGACATCACCCTCTTTTTCTCATACTCCTCACACAGCTTCAGGTGTCTACCTTCTCTGTTTTATTTGTGTAAACAGCAGAATGTTGTATCGTCTCGTTGCCATTGTGCTGTTTTCGAAGATGTTGTTGGGATGTGTCTTTGGATTGTAAATATTTCTGTTAGAGGTGTCTGTTTTGCAATGCATTAGAAATCATCACTGTGGTGAGAGGTTTAATAGGGGTTGGTGTCAGTCATGTGAATTAGAGGCAAAGCAAATGATCGTACTTTCCTCTTTTGGCATTACAGCGCTGCATGTTATTGTAGTATAAACACAATAAAAGGTCATTGATTTTGTTTCCATACTGTTGTGTTGACGGATTCTCTTGAATTGTATTCAACATCCAGTTTGTTTAGTTTAAGAAAAAAAAAGAAACATCAATAGCTTAAATAAATAGAACGATTGTTTAGTCTTTTTGAATTCGGCTGCAGTGACATTTTATGGAGAAACTTTTATTATTTTCCCCGCCTTGCATTCCCAAATGCGGACTATAAACGCAGCTGATGGCATTCGAGTGCAACTTGAGTGTGATATTGTTTCGTTTGGGGAAAAAACCTAGGTATTTAGTTTGATTAAGAAAGAGAAATCTTTTTAATTGTCATAGCTAAACTTATGCTCGTGGTGTCAGTGTGGACCAGTAAACCAGGACCCACGGTCACTCTCCACCTTTTGTCTCAGTGAATTTAAAGCCTGGACCCGCTGTTGTGCAGACGGTGACAGCTTCGTGTTGGACTAAACTGAGATAATTTCAGTTTTTTGGGAGGAACTGTGAACGGATTGTTGCTGCATTTTGTCCTGCTGGTGGTTTATTTTTTACTGTGACCGTGGACTTTGTCTCAGTCAGTCACGATGTATTTTAAGGGGTTTGCGCTGCTCTGCGGCCTAGCTTTCATTTCCCTCGTCCTCCAGCCCGTTCATGGAGACGTGAGCTACTCTATCCCGGAGGAGATGAAACGTGGATCTGTGATTGGAAATATCGCCAAGGATCTGGGACTTGATCTGGGCAGACTTTCATCTCGCAAGGCTCGAATCGACAGTGAAGACAACAGCGCTCAGTACTGCGGCATCAACCTCAGCACCGGAGACTTGATCGTACAGGAGAGGATAGACAGAGAAGGGCTGTGTGCAAAAAAGGCCTCGTGTGTTGTAAAGCAGGAGCTGGTCCTGGAGAATCCACTGGAGCTACATCGCATTAGTCTCCGCGTCCAAGACATTAATGATAATTCACCGCAGTTTAAAGAGGAGTCGCTGAAGATAGAAATCCGTGAATCAGCAGACAAAGGTGCGCGGTTTATTCTCGGAGAGGCGCACGATGGTGATATTGGAGAAAATGCGGTTCAGGGTTATTCTCTTCAGTCAAATGATCATTTCAAATTAAATGTGAATACACAAGCAGGAGGACGGAAATACAGTGAATTAGTCTTGGACAAAGAATTAGACCGAGAGGATAAAAATGAATTAACGTTGCTGCTGACAGCTTTTGATGGAGGCTCTCCTCAGAGATCAGGCTCTGTAGTCATTCACGTCACTGTGCTGGATGCTAATGATAATGTACCAGTGTTTAGTGAGAGTATGTATAAAGCTAGTCTGCCTGAAAACTCTCCTCTGGACACATTGGTGATCACCGTAAGTGCTACTGATGCAGATGAGGGAGTGAATGGAGAAATTACTTATGCATTTGATCACGTTTCAGATCATGATAATCTGTTTAATTTGAATCCAGACACAGGGGAAGTTAGAGTTGCTGGAGCCATTGACTTTGAGAAAGAATCATCATATGAAATGCAGATTATTGCCAAAGATGGTCTGGGATTAGTGTCATATTCAAATTTAATAATAGACATCACTGATGTGAATGACAACACACCTGTTATCAATATTAAATCTCTGTCCAACCCCATCCCAGAGAACGTGTCACCTGGTACAGAGGTGGGCATCATTAACGTGCAGGATCGAGACTCTGACAACAACAGACAGGTGCGCTGCTCTATTCAGCAGAATGTGCCTTTTAAGTTAGTTCCTTCTATTAAAAACTATTATTCTCTGGTGAGCACAGGACAGCTGGACCGTGAACTAGTGTCTGATTACAACGTTACAATCACTGCCACTGACGAGGGATCTCCACCTCTGTCCTCCTCGAAAACTGTTCACTTATCTGTAGCAGACATCAACGACAACCCGCCTGTGTTTGAGGAGCAGTCCTACAGTGCATATGTGAGTGAGAACAACAAAGCTGGCTCCACTCTATGTTCGGTTGTGGCCCGAGACCCCGACTGGAGACAAAACGGTACGGTGATTTATTCTCTGTTAGCTGGCGAGGTGAACGGTGCCCCGGTGTCCTCCTATGTGTCTGTGAACGGAGACACGGGGCTGATCCACGCCGTGAGATCCTTTGATTACGAGCAGCTGAGGAGCTTCAAAGTGCAGGTGTTGGCCAGAGACAATGGTTCTCCCCCACTCAGCAGCAACGTGAGCGTCAGTGTGTTCATATCGGATGTCAACGACAACTCTCCTCAGATACTGTACCCCGCCCCGGAGGGAAACTCCTTCATGACCGAGCTGGTCCCCAAAGCTGCACACGGAGGCTCTCTGGTGTCCAAAGTGATCGCTGTGGATGCAGACTCTGGACAGAACGCCTGGCTGTCCTATCACATAGTCAAATCCACTGATCCGGGACTTTTCACTATCGGGCTCCACAGTGGAGAGATCAGGACCCAGAGGGACATTTCAGAGTCTGACAACATGAAACAGAACCTGGTTGTGGCAGTGAGAGACAACGGACAGCCCTCTCTCTCTGCCACCTGCTCCATGTATTTACTGATCTCTGATAACTTGGCTGAGGTGCCAGAGCTGAAGGATATTTCTTATGACGAGAAGAACTCCAAGCTGACCTCCTACCTGATCATCGCTCTGGTGTGCGTGTCAACCTTCTTCCTTACCTTCATCATCATCATCCTGGGTGTGAGGTTTTGTCGCAGGAGAAAGCCCAGACTGTTGTTTGATGGAGCAGTTGCCATTCCCAGTGCTTATCTCCCTCCTAACTACGCAGATGTTGACGGCACAGGAACTTTACGCAGCGCTTACAACTATGATGCATATCTGACAACAGGCTCCAGAACCAGTGACTTTAAGTTTGTGTCTTCTTACAATGACAACACGCTGCCTGCTGACCAGACTCTGAGGAAAAGCCCCAGTGATTTTGCTGAGGTGTTTGGGGACAGTGATGCTTCTCCTGAGGTAGGAACATGCCTGAGAGCTGGATCTGCAGATCACATCCAGCTACAACCATGTGCATAATGATGCTGCATGTGTGCAATTTCATTATTGGTCACTTCTCTTTGTTTTCTATAGCTGGACATCTGTGCACTGGTTTATTGAATGGGATTGTACAGTATATGTGTGACCAGTTGCAGATACGGACATGTCCAGAGTGTATTACCTTCTTTGGGCCTAAATGTGCTGGTTACACAAAAGGCTTTACTAGCAGCCTTTGGGATAAATTGCATAGGATAGTTAGTGGATGAATCATCATCATGGCTCTTTTCTCTTGTTCTTCAAATAGTTTTATCTTTGCAGTGTGATTCCATGTTCCTTCTGTTTACTTTTTAATGGATCTTTGATGTAGCTTCCAATCAGCTGCAGTGACTGACATGGATTGGTTCAAATCAGGTCTCTTGTCACAACAATGTTGAAATGTGCATAGGGGTCTATCTTCAAACATTAATATGCTTTTTAAAATCTGGAAGACCACAAAAAATGACTCTCTTGGTTTCTCGCTCTCGTCGTTATAATTATTTATCAGGTTCTGTTTGTGGCTCACTGTTGATGTGGTAGTTATTTTATGAGACCAAACTTGGTCAAGGGTCTGAAAGTGTTTCAAAAGCAGAAATTTATGTTTATTTTTTGGTCCGGAGACTCTGTCCATGGTGCTGGAAAAGGAGGCTTGTTCCATACCAGACCGGTAAATGACAGCTGTATATGGTGGGTTCTCCTCATAATAACCCCTCCCCATTCACACACAGATACACACTCAAACACACACACATATACATGCGAATCCTAATGTTACAAGCAAAGCATAATGAAATGTGGTTGATCTGTCAATTTCACAGTTACTTCATCAGTCCATTCTGAAATATCCCTGACCTTGGTGGTGCTGTCACCATCTTTTCCTCACATGGCTTCAGAGGTGGTTTACTTCTCTGTTTTATTCAAATCTAAAATAGAATATTTTATCATCTTGTTGCCATTGCACCTTTTAGGAAGATTTTGTTGGTGAGATTCTTTGGAATACAAATGCTTCTGGTTGAGGTGTCTTTTTCTTTTTTTGCATAGCATCACAAATCATCACTATGGTGACAGCTTTAATGGGCTTTGGTGTCAGTCATGTTCATAGAGGAAAAGTGAAAACTTGCACTGTCCAGTTTTGTTAACAATGACACATATTGTGGTAGGTTATATACAGTAAAAGGTCATTGATTTTGTTTCCATATAGTTGTGTTGACAGATACTCTTGAATTGTATTCAACAGCGTTATTCATCAGTCTCGGGAAAAGATGAAAACATTAATAGTTTAGAAAAATAGAAGTTTCAGTTCATTTAAGCCCTGCTTATGGACAGCTGCTTCCAGAAACTTTTATACATGATTTTTTTAGTGTTCTTGAATTCGACTAGTGTGTCATTTCATAGAGAATACTTTTTTCATTCTTTCCCGCATTATAGACTCTGCGAATACGCGCTATAGACGCAGCTTATTCCATTCTAGTGCATCTCGGCATCTCGAATGTGTTATTTTCTTTTCGGTAGGTGAAAAAAATCTAGGTATTTCTTTAGATTGAGATAAAAACCTTGCGGTTTTCTTGTCATAGCAAAACTGATGCTCGTGGTGTCAGTGTGGACCAGTAAACCAGGACCCACGGTCACTCTCCACCCTTTGTCTCAGTGAATTTAAAGCCTGGACCCGCTGTTGTGCAGACGGTTACAGCTTCGTGTTGGACTAAACTGAGACAATTTCGTGTTTTGGGAGGAACTGTGAATGGATTGTTGATGCATTTTGTCCGGCTGATGGTTTATTTTGTACTGTGACCGCGAACTTTGTCTCAGTCAGTCACGATGGATTTTAAGGGGTTTGCGCTGCTCTGCGGCCTAGCTTTCATTTCCCTCGTCCTCCAGCCCGTTCATGGAGACGTGAGCTACTCTATCCCGGAGGAGATGAAACGTGGATCTGTGATTGGAAATATCGCCAAGGATCTGGGACTTGATCTCGGCAGACTTTCATCTCGCAAGGCTCGAATCGACAGTGAAGACAACAGCGCTCAGTACTGCGGCGTCAACCTCAGCACCGGAGACTTGATCGTACAGGAGAGGATAGACAGAGAAGGGCTGTGTGCAAAAAAGGCCTCGTGTGTTGTAAAGCAGGAGCTGGTCCTGGAGAATCCACTGGAGCTACATCGCATTAGTCTCCGCGTCCAAGACATTAATGATAATTCACCGCAGTTTAAAGAGGAGTCGCTGAAGATAGAAATCCGTGAATCAGCAGCTAAAGGTGCGCGTTTTCCGCTAGATGAAGCGCAGGATGGAGATATTGGAGAAAATGCGGTTCAGGGCTATTCACTTCAGTCAAATGATCATTTTAAATTAAATGTGAACACAAAAGGAGGAGGCCGAAAATACAGTGAACTGGTCTTGGACAAAGAATTGGATCGTGAGGATAAAAATGAATTAACGTTGTTGCTGATAGCTTTTGATGGAGGCTCTCCTCAGAGATCAGGCTCTGTAGTCATTCACGTCACTGTGCTGGATGCAAATGATAATGTACCAGTGTTTAGTCAGAGTGTGTATAAAGCCAGTCTGCCTGAAAACTCTCCTCTGGACACGTTGGTTATCACAGTAAGTGCTACTGATGCAGATGAGGGAATTTCTGGTGAGGTTACTTATGGATTTAATCATGTTCTAGATGAAAATCATTTTTTTTCTCTAAGTCCTAAAACAGGAGAAGTCAGAGTAACTGGTACTATTGATTATGAAAAAGAATCATCATATGAATTGCAGATAAGTGCAAAAGATGGTCTGGGGTTAGTGTCATATTCCACTTTAATAATAGACATCACGGATGAGAATGACAATGCTCCAGTCATCCAGCTGAAATCTCTGACCAACCCCATCCCTGAGAACGTGTCACCTGGTACAGAGGTGGGCATCATTAACGTGCAGGATCGAGACTCTGACAACAACAGACAGGTGCGCTGCTCCATTCAGCAGAACGTGCCTTTTAAGTTAGTTCCTTCTATTAAAAACTATTATTCTCTGGTGAGCACAGGACAGCTGGACCGTGAACTAGTGTTTGATTACAACGTTACAATCACTGCCACTGACGAGGGCTCTCCACCTCTGTCCTCCTCTAAAACTGTTCACTTATCTGTAGCAGACATCAACGACAACCCGCCTGTGTTTGAGGAGCAGTCCTACAGTGCATATGTGAGTGAGAACAACAAAGCTGGCTCCACTCTATGTTCGGTTGTGGCCCGAGACCCCGACTGGAGACAAAACGGTACGGTGATTTATTCTCTGTTAGCCGGCGAGGTGAATGGTGCCCCGGTGTCCTCCTATGTGTCTGTGAACGGAGACACGGGGCTGATCCACGCCGTGAGATCCTTTGATTACGAGCAGCTGAGGAGCTTCAAAGTGCAGGTGATGGCCAGAGACAACGGTTCTCCTCCACTCAGCAGCAATGTGAGTGTCAGTGTGTTCATATCGGATGTCAACGACAACTCTCCTCAGATACTGTACCCCGCCCCGGAGGGAAACTCCTTCATGACCGAGCTGGTCCCCAAAGCTGCACACGGAGGCTCTCTGGTGTCCAAAGTGATCGCTGTGGATGCAGACTCTGGACAGAATGCCTGGCTGTCCTATCACATAGTCAAATCCACTGATGCGGGACTTTTCACTATCGGGCTCCACAGTGGAGAGATCAGGACCCAGAGGGACATTTCAGAGTCTGACAGCATGAAACAGAACCTGGTTGTGGCCGTGAGAGATAACGGACAGCCCTCTCTCTCCGCCACCTGCTCCATGTATTTACTGATCTCTGATAACTTGGCTGAGGTACCAGAGCTGAAGGATATTTCTTATGATGAGAAGAACTCCAAGCTGACCTCCTACCTGATCATTGCGCTGGTGTGCGTGTCCACCTTCTTCCTGACCTTCATCATCATCATCCTGGGTGTGAGGTTTTGTCGCAGAAGAAAGCCCAGACTGTTGTTTGATGGAGCAGTTGCCATCCCCAGTGCTTATCTCCCTCCTAACTACGCAGATGTTGACGGCACAGGAACTTTACGCAGCGCTTACAACTATGACGCATATCTGACAACAGGCTCCAGAACCAGTGACTTTAAGTTTGTGTCTTCTTACAATGACAACACGCTGCCTGCTGACCAGACTCTGAGGAAAAGCCCCAGTGACTTTGCTGAGGTGTTTGGAGACAGCGATGCTTCTCCTGAGGTAGGGAAATCTGTTTTACAATTGGTGTCATTTTCATGTCACTGGGAAAACGTTACATTCCCATAGGCTCAGCATCACATCTT
The DNA here is from genome assembly GCA_029224185.1 of Karalla daura. Lineage (NCBI taxonomy): Eukaryota > Metazoa > Chordata > Actinopteri > Chaetodontiformes > Leiognathidae > Karalla > Karalla daura. The sequence continues at coordinate 19,101,832 of CM055195.1, forward strand.
CCTTGTCAGTTTTTCTCCCCCTCTATCAGTTCTCACACTGAACTGTTTTGCTGTCTGCGTTGTTCAGAGCTGTAGTCTGCTATGTGACTCTGTCCTTAGTGCTGAACTCTTTTGTAGCTTCTCTGGTGTAATGTCAATTACCGTCGTTCTTATTTTTCACATTTCATATGTCTTTATGAACAAGTCCAAACTTCTTTTGTCCATTGTACCTTTGTCACATTTTATGAACAGAGAGGTTGTGTCAGGTTCATGGAAAAAGACACTTTTATATTCATTAAGGATGTCACAGTGTACTATGGAATTAAGTCTGTTCATGAGGCACTATTTTAATGCTTTGATGTTTTTCAGTGGTGTATGTATGTGTATGTTAGGTGTTTGCTGAGCTTGCTTTAAGTCTTGTACTTTTTTGTTTTAATTGTGCATTTGAGGTAACAGAAGCATGTTTTTGCCCTCAGGTATTTCTTCCAGTACAACTATAGCAAACCAGTTCCTTGCCGAGCAGTTTTGTAGCGTAATGAGTTTACTCTCTTGGTTCTGTGAATTGATGCAGTGTCTGCTTGACTGATCTAGATTAGAAAGGAAGTGTCACGTCTTCATATAAAGCACCACATTATGTTTGGTCTCTTGATAGCAATATGATATGTTTGTCATATTACACAATATCATCATGTAGAAAATATGGTGAGTCGCACCTTTTATTGTTGGCACAATTACAGCTCATGCACTGCCCTTTAAAAAAGTTTGAGTCACGTATATAAAGCTTGGGTCCTGGTGATCAAAAACTCATGCCTTACTTCTCAATTACTGTGTAATTTCTGTTATAAAATCACAAGAACAACAGGCCACAGAGCTGCACTGCTGCTAGAGCATTTGTTTCCAGGCTGGTTGGTATCCTCATCACACAGATAGTGAGAGTGACACTTTCTGTTGGATTTGATGGGTGGGAACTACTCTGATAGAGAGGGGGAAGTGATTTAAGGACACTATGCGTGCGTGGTTGCTGGTCTTGTTCCCCGAAGATAATTAAGTTTTGCAGTTTACCGTCCTCTGGAATTTATTGACCACATTGTTATGAGATAAATTTAATCAACTACAAACAGAGAAACATTTTACTTCACAAGCATTGTTCTTGTTATGCCTGTGAAAGCTTGTGCGTCAATTGTGTTGATTTTTACAGGTCTTTGTACAATAGCTTGGACATAACTTCAAAGATTTAATCGGCATATCCTTGCACTAATAGGTTTTAATTCATTTCATGTGCAGATTTGCGTGGTAATGTTTGACTACGGGAGCATTGCTGGGATTTGCCAGCATTAGTCTAATCAAATCGTGACTGCAATTGATTGCTGTTAATATGAATACATAAATGTCAAAACAGTGGATTTTATTCGTAGAGATTTTTAAAACGTTGTCTGCTGCAGGGATATTGTGGCTGCTTGTGTCTGTGATTCCCTTTATTGACTTTTGTTTTCGTTTTCCCTTGTCTGCAATGCTAAATGGAGCCACGCTGATTGGTGACAACTACTGAGTCCTTTACAACATGTTTGCTTTTGGACTTCAATCTGTCTGTGATATCTAGCACGTTTTCTGTTTTTTCCCGTGCATCCATCAGTCCCTTTGCACGTATCAGGTGCAAATGCTGCTCTTGCACATCATGGAGACAAATCATATTTAGTCATGATTAGTTCATTAAAAAAACCAACTCTTTGCTAATATGTTACCTGCTGAAATTGAGTGGCTTTAATCAACGGTGTTATAACAGTTTGCAACTCTTGGTGTCACTGTGCGCTTACAAAGGCCCGGAGTGACGCTTCACTCTTTATTTTCCGCCATTGCATTCATTGTGTTGCGGTGCATCTGTCAGATAAGGACGGATAAAGCCTCACGCCGGCCACTCTCGGGTAGTTTGATCACAGCGGGATGAGGGACAGCTCCGGGAGGATGGACTGTGCCTGTGCCAGCATGTTTCCTACAATGCGCAAAGGATTTATGATCAATGGCCTCCGTGTGTTTGTCCTTTTCTTCGCGCTACATCTGGCGCACGGGGACGTGAGCTACTTGGCCGCGGAGGAGATGAAACGCGGATCTGTGGTTGGAAACATCGGTAAAGATCTGGGCCTCGGTGCTGCCACGCTTTCCTCGCGCAGAGCTCGCATCGACACAGACGGGAATAACAAGAGGTATTGTGACATTAATCTGAGCACCGGTGAGCTGATTGTCGCTGACAGGATCGACAGAGAAGGGCTTTGTGGGAAGAAGGCGACCTGCGTTTTGAAAGAGGAGCTGGTGTTGGAAAACCCGTTAGAGCTGCACCGGATCAGCATTCATGTGCAGGATGTAAACGACAACGCCCCTCAGTTCAGCGAGGACTTGATTTCTTTTGAAATACGCGAATCGGCTGCAAAAGGAGCTAAATTCCTGTTGACTGAGGCCCATGATGCAGATATCGGCTCAAACGCTGTGCAGCGCTACAGTTTACAGAATAACGAACATTTCACTATTAAGGAAGCGTCAGAGAGCGGTGTCGAAAGACGCATTGATCTGGTTTTGGTGAAAGAATTAGACAGAGAGAAAGAGAAAGAAGTGGAATTACTGCTCACAGCTCTGGATGGAGGCTCTCCACAGAGATCTGGTACTGCGACCATTCACGTCACTGTGCTGGATGCTAATGATAACGCCCCAGTCTTCAGCCAGGCCGTGTATGAAGTCAGTCTGCCTGAAAACTCTCCAGTAGATACAGTGGTTGTTAAAGTGAGTGCTATTGATGCAGATGAGGGAGTGAATGGAGACATAACGTACAGTTTTGATCATGGATCTGATGATCATGTCTCCTTGTTTTCCCTTGATCAGAAATCAGGAGAGATTAAAGTTGTAGGCCCTATTGATCATGAGACTACGACATCAATTGAATTAAGAATAAGAGCAAAAGATGGAGCAGGTCTCACCTCCTTTTGCAAAGCTATTATAGATATTATTGATATTAATGACAATGCTCCTGTGATCTATCTGAAATCTCTGTCCAACCTCATCCCTGAGAACGTGTCACCTGGTACAGAGGTGGGCATCATTAGCGTGCAGGATCGAGACTCTGACAACAACAGACAGGTGCGCTGCTCCATTCAGCAGAACGTGCCTTTTAAATTAGTTCCTTCCATTAAAAACTATTATTCTCTGGTAAGCACAGGACAGCTGGACCGTGAACGAGTGTCTGATTACAACGTTACAATCACTGCCACTGACGAGGGCTCTCCACCTCTGTCCTCCTCGAAAACTGTTCACTTATCTGTAGCAGACATCAATGACAACCCGCCTGTGTTTGAGGAGCAGTCCTACAGTGCGTATGTGAGTGAGAACAACAAAGCTGGCTCCACTCTATGTTTGGTTGTGGCCCGAGACCCCGACTGGAGACAAAACGGTACGGTGATTTATTCTCTGTTACCTGGTGAGGTGAGCGGTGCCCCGGTGTCCTCCTATGTGTCTGTGAACGGAGACACGGGGCTGATCCACGCCGTGAGATCCTTTGATTACGAGCAGCTGAGGAGCTTCAAAGTGCAGGTGATGGCCAGAGACAACGGTTCTCCTCCGCTCAGCAGCAACGTGAGCGTCAGTGTGTTCATATCGGATGTCAACGACAACTCTCCTCAGATACTGTACCCCGCCCCGGAGGGAAACTCCTTCATGACCGAGCTGGTCCCCAAAGCTGCACACGGAGGCTCTCTGGTGTCCAAAGTGATCGCTGTGGATGCAGACTCTGGACAGAATGCCTGGCTGTCCTATCACATAGTCAAATCCACTGATGCGGGACTTTTCACTATTGGGCTCCACAGTGGAGAGATCAGGACCCAGAGGGACATTTCAGAGTCTGACAGCATGAAACAGAACCTGGTTGTGGCCGTGAGAGACAACGGACAGCCCTCTCTCTCTGCCACCTGCTCCATGTATTTACTGATCTCTGATAACTTGGCTGAGGTGCCAGAGCTGAAGGATATTTCTTATGACGAGAAGAACTCCAAGCTGACCTCCTACCTGATCATCGCTCTGGTGTGCGTGTCCACCTTCTTCCTGACCTTCATCATTATCATCCTGGGTGTGAGGTTTTGTCGCAGAAGAAAGCCCAGACTGTTGTTTGATGGAGCAGTTGCCATCCCCAGTGCTTATCTCCCTCCTAACTACGCAGATGTTGACGGCACAGGAACTTTACGCAGCGCTTACAACTATGATGCATATCTGACAACAGGCTCCAGAACCAGTGACTTTAAGTTTGTGTCTTCTTACAATGACAACACGCTGCCTGCTGACCAGACTCTGAGGAAAAGCCCCAGTGATTTTGCTGAGGTGTTTGGAGACAGCGATACTTCTCTTGAGGTAGGAACATGCCTTAGATCTGGATTTGCAGATCACATCCAGCTACAACTATGTGCATAATGTTGCTGCATGAGTGCAATTTCAATATTGGTCACTTCTCTTTGTTTTCTATATCTGGACATCTGTGCACTGGTGCTGTTGCAACACCCAATAGTACCTACTTCTTTATCAAATGGTGGTACTTCAGGTCAATGGCATTACATATGTACCATGTCTTTGTGCATACAATTTATTTATTGCATGGGATTGTACAGTGTGTATGTGACCTGTGGTACATTCGGACACGTCCAGGGTTTATAACCTTCTTTGGGCCAAAATGTGCTGGTTACACAAAAGGCCTTAGCTGCAGCCTTTGGGACAAATTGCATAGGATAATGAGCGGATGAATCATCATCAGGCACTTTCCTCTTGATCTTCAAATAGTTTTATATTAGCAGTGTGATTACATGTTCCTTCTGTTTACATTTTAATGGATCTTTGACGTAGCATCCAATCAGCTGCAGGGACTGACATGGATTTGGTCAAATTAAGTCTCTTGTCACAACAATCTTGAAATGTGCATAGGGGTCTATCTTCAGACATTAATATGATTTTTAAAATCTGGCAGACCACAGAAAATGACGCCCCTTGGTTTCTCGCTCTAGTCGTTATAATTATCCATCAGGTGCTGTTTTTGGTTCACTGTTGATGTGGTAGTTATCTTATGAGCCCAAACTTGGTTCACGATCTAAAAGTGTTTCAAAAGCAGAAATTTGTGGTACTTTTTTGGTCTGGAGACTCTGTCCATGGTGCTGAAAAAGGACACTTGTTCAATACCAGACCGCTAAATGACAGCTGGATATGGTGGGTGCTCCTGATAAATACCCCCCCCCCCCCCCCCCCCCCCCCCCATTCACACACACACACACACACACACACACACACACACACATATACACACATATACATGTACATATACATGCATGTCCTAATGTTAAAAGCAAAGCATATTGAAATTTGTTTGAACTGTCTATTTCACAGTTATTTCTTTATTCCATTCTGAAATATCCCTGACCTTGGTGGTGCTGTCACCATCTTTTCTTCACATGGCTTCAGAGGTGGTTTACTTCCGTTTCATTCAAATCTAAAATAAAATATTGTACCATCTTGTTGCCATTGCACCTTTTAGGAAGTTTTTGATGGTGAGATCCTTTGGAATACAAATGCTTCTGGTTGAGTTGTCTTTTTCTTTTTTGCATAGCATCCCAAATCATCACTCTGGTGACAGCTTTAATGGGGTTTGGTGTCAGTCATGTTCATAGAGGAAAAGTGAAAACTTGTACTGTCCAGTTTTGATAACAAAATGACACATATTGTGGTAGGTTAAATACAGTAAAAGATCAGTTATTTTGTTTCCATACGGTTGTGTTGATAGATACTCTTGAATTGTATTCAATAGCGTTATTGTTTAGTCACAGGAAAAAATGAAAACATCAATAGTTTAGAATAATAGACGTTTCAGTTCATTTAAGCCCTGCTAATCAACTGCTGCTTCCAGAAACTTTTCTAGGTGATTGTTTTTAGTCTTCTTGAATTCGGCTACTGTGTTATTTTATAGAGAATACTTTTTTCATTTTTTCTCGCATTACAAACTCTGCGAATGCGCACTATAGACGCAACTGATTGCATTCTCGTGCATCTCGGATATGTTTTTTCCTTTACGTTAGTGGGAAAAAAATCTCGGTATTTCTTTAGACTGAGAAAAAAACACCTTTCAGTTTACTTGTCATGGCTAAACTAATGCTCGTGGTGTCAGTGTGGACCAGTAAACCAGGACCCACGGTCCCTCTCCACCCTTTGTCTCAGTGAATTTAAAGCCTGGACCCGCTGTTGTGCAGACGGTTACAGCTTCGTGTTGGACTAAACTGAGATATTTCGTTTTTTGGGGAGGAACTGTGAACGGATTATTGCTGTATTTTGTTCTGCGGATGGTTTATTTTTTACTGTGACCGTGGACTTTGTCTCAGTCAGTCACGATGTATTTTAAGGAGTTTGCGCTGTTCTGCGGCCTAGCTTTCATTTCCCTCGTCCTCCAGCCCGTTAATGGAGACGTGAGCTACTCTATCACGGAGGAGTTGAAACGTGGATCTGTGATTGGAAATATCGCCAAGGATCTGGGACTTGATCTGGGCAGACTTTCATCTCGCAAGGCTCGAATCGACAGTGAAGACAACAGCGCTCAGTACTGCGGCATCAACCTCAGCACCGGAGACTTGATCGTACAGGAGAGGATAGACAGAGAAGGGCTGTGTGCAAAAAAAGCCTCGTGTGTTGTAAAGCAGGAGCTGGTCCTGGAGAATCCACTGGAGCTACATCGCATTAGTCTCCGCGTCCAAGACATTAATGATAATTCACCGCAGTTTAAAGAGGAGTCGCTGAAATTTGAGATCCGTGAATCAGCAGACAAAGGTGCAAGGTTTCCGTTAGATGAAGCACATGATGGAGACATTGGAGAAAATGCGGTCCAGAGCTACTCGCTTCAGTCAAATGATCACTTTAAATTAAATGTGAACACAAAAGGAGGAGGACGAAAATACAGTGAATTAGTCTTGGACAAAGAATTAGACCGAGAGGATAAAAATGAATTAACTATGCTCCTTACAGCTTTTGATGGAGGCTCTCCTCAGAGATCAGGCTCTGTAGTCATTCACGTCACTGTGCTGGATGCTAATGATAATGTACCAGTGTTTAGTCAGAGTGTGTATAAAGCCAATCTGCCTGAAAACTCTCCTCTGGACACGTTGGTGATCACAGTAAGTGCTACCGATGTAGATGAAGGTGTAAATGCAGATATAACATATGGATTTGATCATGTTTCTAATGAAAACCATATTTTCTCTTTAGATCCTAAAACAGGAGAAGTCAGAGTAGCTGGATCTATTGATTATGAAAAGGAATCATCATATGAGATGCAAATTAGTGCCAAAGATGATCTTGGATTAGCGTCATATGCAACATTAATGATTGAAATCATTGATGTCAATGACAATGCTCCAGTCATCCAGCTTAAATCTCTGTCCAACCCCATCCCTGAGAACGTGTCACCTGGTACAGAGGTGGGCATCATTAACGTGCAGGATCGAGACTCTGATAACAACAGACAGGTGCGCTGCTCCATTCAGCAGAACGTGCCTTTTAAGTTAGTTCCTTCTATTAAAAACTATTATTCTCTGGTGAGCACAGGACAGCTGGACCGTGAACTAGTGTCTGATTACAACGTTACAATCACTGCCACTGACGAGGGCTCTCCACCTCTGTCCTCCTCTAAAACTGTTCACTTATCTGTAGCAGACATCAACGACAACCCGCCTGTGTTTGAGGAGCAGTCCTACAGTGCGTATGTGAGCGAGAACAACAAAGCTGGCTCCACTCTATGTTCGGTGGTGGCCCGAGACCCCGACTGGAGACAAAACGGTACGGTGATTTATTCTCTGTTACCTGGTGAGGTGAACGGTGCCCCGGTGTCCTCCTTTGTGTCTGTGAACGGAGACACGGGGCTGATCCACGCCGTGAGATCTTATGATTACGAACAGCTGAGGAGCTTCAAAGTGCAGGTGATGGCCAGAGACAACGGTTCTCCTCCGCTCAGCAGCAACGTGAGCGTCAGTGTGTTCATATCGGATGTCAACGACAACTCTCCTCAGATACTGTACCCCGCCCCGGAGGGAAACTCCTTCATGACCGAGCTGGTCCCCAAAGCTGCACACGGAGGCTCTCTGGTGTCCAAAGTGATCGCTGTGGATGCAGACTCTGGACAGAACGCCTGGCTGTCCTATCACATAGTCAAATCCACTGATCCGGGACTTTTCACTATTGGGCTCCACAGTGGAGAGATCAGGACTCAGAGGGACATTTCAGAGTCTGACAGCATGAAACAGAACCTGGTTGTGGCCGTGAGAGATAACGGACAGCCCTCTCTCTCTGCCACCTGCTCCATGTATTTACTGATCTCTGATAACTTGGCTGAGGTTCCAGAGCTGAAGGATATTTCTTATGACGAGAAGAACTCCAAGCTGACCTCCTACCTGATCATCGCTCTAGTGTGTGTGTCCACCTTCTTCCTGACCTTCATCATCATCATCCTGGGTGTGAGGTTTTGTCGCAGGAGAAAGCCCAGACTGTTGTTTGATGGAGCAGTTGCCATCCCCAGTGCATATCTCCCTCCTAACTATGCAGATGTTGACGGCACAGGAACTTTACGCAGCGCTTACAACTATGACGCATATCTGACAACAGGCTCCAGAACCAGTGACTTTAAGTTTGTGTCTTCTTACAATGACAACACGCTGCCTGCTGACCAGACTCTGAGGAAAAGCCCCAGTGACTTTGCTGAGGTGTTTGGGGACAGCGATGCTTCTCCTGAGGTAGGAAATATATATCTCACAATCGCTGCCTCTTCCTTTCTTGGCTGTGCTTGAACGCTGATGGAAACATGTAACATGGTTTGTGACAACATCAGTTTTCTCACATGTCTCTTCCATGTTTCTCTTCCATTATCAGGTTTTTTCATTCAGTGTCTATGTTGATCAGAGCTACAGCTCATTTATGGCTCTATCCTTGGTCCATGCTGTTGGGATGCAGTTTCAAGAACAGAGTCATTCTGTCATCATTTTTCAACATTAAAGTATCTTAGATGAGACCCTTTTCAAACATCTTCATTCTAAGGGATCTTTATCACATTTTATCAATGAGGAACATGTGCTCCTGGAAAGATATTTTATAATCTCTCATAGTAGTCCGCTCCACTCACATTTGAATGTTTTGAAGATGTATATAGTAGTCTCAGGATCAACAATTTATGGCTGTACAAACATTTGAGTCATACTTTTTGGTGACTGCAGTTTCAAAAATATTCCTATTGATCATATTTCTGTGATTTAAATTCAAAGCTACGAAGTGTATGCTGTAGTTGTATGAATGCTTGTCTATTTTTTTTATATCTTAATGGTCTATATCAAGAAGAATTTGTGTGCTGTTGCTGCTAAGACTTTGTTCCAGTATAACTCGTCAACCTATTGAATCAGATGTTTGTATAGCAAGTGGTAGCCCTTTGTGCAAAGTGCCACAGATGATGACACCACCGATAGTTGGTGTCATCACCAACTATTGGTGATGACAATATTATAGGTTAGTTACTATTCCAGTTACATTATTAGACATGTACATTTTATGGGTGTAAACGATCATACACATTTGTGAAAATACAAATAGGTATTATGTCTTGGTCCTGCTAGTAGGTTTTAACCCAGTGCTTATGCTAATGTGATATTTGACTGTGGTTGTTTCGATGGGATTTGCAAGTACTGCTTAGTTGCTTTTTAGTTAATTTACCTTCATCAAAATTCTAGTTCCATGTTTTGCGATACCACGATCCATTTACCTCAGATGAGAACTTGCTCAGTGGTTACAGGACAGGACAGGACAGGACAGAACAGTGGGTCATAGAGGATTAATGCTGCACTTTCAGCAGGGAGATACAGTTATTGGTTGGAATCTTACTACAGCTTCCAGTTTCATATTCTTTGTTTGCCCGGGTGTGGTTTGGATGTGTTGGTCCTGCTCGACTTTGCCCTTGCTGATGAGTGTCATTGCAGGTGGATTATGAGGTGAGGCAGCAGGAAGGACATTGATGGACTGTTAGGCATTAGAACAGCTGGTGGTGCAGGTCTCATGGTCTTGTGACAGGCCTGTCTTGCCACCCACCAGGATGTGTCAGCCAGTTTGTGATGACAAAATGTGTTTTGTATCCATTTGATATTTATCTAATATTGTTTGCATTGCATGGCCTAAGCTTTGTATTACTTTTTTTGATAGTGACACAAAAATTGAGAGACATTTTCAAGCACCAGTTTCCTTTTTACATTGTCTTTAATCTGTTTGATCTTCAATCTTCTTATCTCTTTCTCCCTTTTCTTTCCCTCTCCCTCATATTGCCTCTCACCAAAGTGATATATCAGGACGCTTGTTGGTATTGCTTTTATGCGAGTGGGTCCTCACAATTCCCAGTACATTATTGTGCATGAGATCAAGTGGGACGAAATTAATTTAAATGTCAAAGTCATGTTTCATAATGGCAGTATGATGATAATTGTATAGGACACTTGTCCTGTTATTGTCAAACTGGCTGTAGGACAGATAAAAGACAAAATACCTCAAGTGATGGTTAAAGATATGACTTGGGATATTATAATAACAAAAACAACAGTGGAACTTTCACTACACAATAATCTTTAGTGGAGTGTATTGTAAAGGTGCATGCAATGTAAAGCCATCTCCCCTCAACATATAGTTTCTGTTTTAAGAAGCACGTTCTTTATTAGTCCTGTTGTATTACTATTACTACTACAACTACTATTACCAATACTAATAAGATGAAGAAGAATTACCATAATCACAATAAGCATATTGTTGTTACTGTTATTAACAATACTAATAATATAATTCTTGAATTAATTTATGAAGCGCTTTACATTTAAGGTAAAACCTCAAAGCGCTGAACAACCGCTACTGATAGCAAGACTATGACTACCAGCGCTACTATTCTTACTGCGACAATTACTGCTGCTTCCACTTTTACGACTCCCATTCCCACCTGCTACGTTCATGACTATCCCTAATAATCATAATCTTTTTAATAATTACACTTTTTCACATCTCTGTCATATCTGAAGTTCCCTCGTGGCGTCGCTATTCACCAGTCTACCTTAAATAATACTCCACCCTCTTGGCCTTTAAACCAATAAAAGGATCGTTTTGCAGTCGCTGTTGGTCGTCGGACGATACCGTAGTATCTGTAGGGTGCTGCGGACCGGGCCTGATCTGTATTTTTTGTCTACGGGACCAAACCTATATCTGGACTAATTTCCTGCAACAACCGCATGTGCAGGATGGGGCTCAACCTGCACTGCTTTGTTTTCTGTCTGATGTGGCAAGCGCTGAAAGGGGACGTGAGCTACTCCCTCCAAGAAGAAATGAAGGCTGGATCCCTCATTGGAAACATCGCAAAGGATCTCAGCCTGGATCTGAACAAACTATCTGCTCGAAATGCACGGGTTGACGCCGCAGGGAACCGCAAACGGTATTGTGACATCCGCGTCGGCAGCGGAGATTTAATTGTTGCCGAGAGGATCGACCGAGAGGCGCTCTGCGGAGAAAAGATGTCATGTGTAATAAAACGCGATCTTGTTCTGGAGAATCCTCTGGAACTGCATCCTATCAGTCTGCATATTCAGGACATTAATGACAACTCCCCTCAGTTTAACGAGGAGTCTATTAATTTAGAGATTCAGGAGTCTGCAGTGAGGGGAGCTCGTATTGTGATAGAGGAGGCGCACGATGCGGATGTAGGACAGAATTCAGTTCAGCAGTACAGCCTTCAGAAAAACGAACATTTCGTTTTGGCTGCAAATGGAAACACGATCGAGCTTGTGCTCTACAAAGAGCTCGATCGTGAAAAGCAGGGAGAGATCAGTCTGCTCCTCACGGCTCTGGATGGAGGCTCTCCTCAGAGATCAGGGACCGTCATGATTCACGTCACTGTACTGGATGCTAATGATAACGCTCCAGTGTTCAGCCAGGCCGTGTATAAAGCCAGTCTGGCTGAAAACTCTCCTGTTGACACTGTGGTGGTCACAGTGAGCGCTACTGACGCAGATGAGGGAGTAAACGGAGATGTGACGTACGACTTCGGGCATGTTTCCGACGATGTGAAGAAACTTTTTAGTATTGATCGCAAAAATGGCAAAATAAGAGTGAATGGAGTGATTGACTACGAAACTGTTGCCACGTATGATTTGCGCATTAAAGCAAAAGATGGTTTAGGATTGTCATCATACACAAAGGTAACAATTGACATCACTGATGTGAATGACAACATCCCTGTAATCTCTGTGAAATCTCTGTCCAACCCCATCCCTGAGAACGTGTCACCTGGTACAGAGGTGGGCATCATTAATGTGCAAGATGCAGATTCTGAGAACAACCAACAGGTGCGCTGCTCCATTCAGCAGAACGTGCCTTTTAAGTTAGTTCCTTCCATTAAAAACTATTATTCTCTGGTGAGCACAGGACAGCTGGACCGTGAACTAGTGTCTGATTACAACGTTACAATCACTGCCACTGACGAGGGCTCTCCACCTCTGTCCTCCTCTAAAACTGTTCACTTATCTGTAGCAGACATCAACGACAACCCGCCTGTGTTTGGGGAGCGGTCCTACAGTGCATATGTGAGTGAGAACAACAAAGCTGGCTCCACTCTATGTTCGGTGGTGGCCCGAGACCCCGACTGGAGACAAAACGGTACGGTGATTTATTCTCTGTTAGCCGGCGAGGTGAACGGTGCCCCGGTGTCCTCCTATGTGTCTGTGAACGGAGACACGGGGCTGATCCACGCCGTGAGATCCTTTGATTACGAGCAGCTGAGGAGCTTCAAAGTGCAGGTGATGGCCAGAGACAACGGTTCTCCTCCGCTCAGCAGCAACGTGAGCGTCAGTGTGTTCATATCGGATGTCAACGACAACTCTCCTCAGATACTGTACCCCGCCCCGGAGGGAAACTCCTTCATGACCGAGCTGGTCCCCAAAGCTGCACACGGAGGCTCTCTGGTGTCCAAAGTGATCGCTGTGGATGCAGACTCTGGACAGAACGCCTGGCTGTCCTATCACATAGTCAAATCCACTGATCCGGGACTTTTCACTATTGGGCTCCACAGTGGAGAGATCAGGACCCAGAGGGACATTTCAGAGTCTGACAGCATGAAACAGAACCTGGTTGTGGCCGTGAGAGATAACGGACAGCCCTCTCTCTCTGCCACCTGCTCCATGTATTTACTGATCTCTGATAACTTGGCTGAGGTGCCAGAGCTGAAGGATATTTCTTATGACGAGAAGAACTCCAAGCTGACCTCCTACCTGATCATCGCTCTGGTGTGCGTGTCCACCTTCTTCCTGACCTTCATCATCATCATCCTGGGTGTGAGGTTTTGTTGCAGGAGAAAGCCCAGACTGTTGTTTGATGGAGCAGTTGCCATCCCCAGTGCTTATCTCCCTCCTAACTATGCAGATGTTGACGGCACAGGAACTTTACGCAGCGCTTACAACTATGACGCATACCTGACAACAGGCTCCAGAACCAGTGACTTTAAGTTTGTGTCTTCTTACAATGACAACACGCTGCCTGCTGACCAGACTCTGAGGAAAAGCCCCAGTGACTTTGCTGAGGTGTTTGGAGACAGTGATGCTTCTCCTGAGGTAGGGAAATCTGTTTTACAATTGGTGTCATTTTCATGTCACTTGAAAAACGTACCATTCCCATAGGCTCAGCATCACATCTTCCTTGTCAGTGCTTCTCCCCCTCTATCAGTTCTCACAGTTTAGTTGTCTGTGTTGTTCAGAGCTGTAGTCTGTTGCGTGACTCTGTCCTTAATGCTGAACTCTTTTGTAGCTGCTCTGGTATAATGTCAATTACCGTCTCATTCTTATATTTCACTTTTCATATGTCTTTATGAACAAGACCAAACTTCTTTTATCAATTACACCTTTGTCACATTTTATGAACAGAGAAGTTGTGTCAGGTTCATGAAAAAAGGCACTTTTACATTCATTAAGGATGTCACAGTTTGCTATTAAGTCTGTTCATGAAGCACTATTTTAATGCTTTGATGTTTTTCAGTGGTGTATGTATGTGTATGTTAGGTGTTTGCTGAGCTTGCTTTAAATCTTGTACTTTTTTGTTTTAATTGTGCATTTGAGGTAACAGAAGCATGCCCTCAGGTATTTCTTCCAGTACAACTATAGCAAACCAGTTCCTTGCTGAGCAGCTTAGCGTGTTGAGTTTATTCTCTTGGTTCTGTGAAGTGATGCAGTGTCTGCTTGACTGATCTAGATTAGAAAGGAAGTGTCACGTCTTCATATAAAGCACCACATTATGTTTGGTCTCTTGATAGCAATATGATATGTTTGTCATATTACACAATATCATCATGTAGAAAATATGTTGAGTCACACATTTTATTGTTGGCACAATTACAGCTCATGCACTGCCCTTTAAAAAAGTTTGAGTCACGTATATAAAGCTTGGGTCCTGGTGATCAAAAACTCATGCCTTACTTCTCAATTACTGTGTAATTTCTGTTATAAAATCACAAGAACAACAGGCCACAGAGCTGCGCTGCTGCTAGAGCATTTGTTTCCAGGCTGGTTGGTATCCTCATCACACAGATAGTGAGAGTGACACTTTCTGTTGGATTTGATGGGTGGAAACTACTCTGATAGAGAGGGGGAAGTGATTCAAGGACACTGTGCGTGTGTGGTTGCTGGTCTTGTTCCCCTAAGATAATTAAATTTTGCAGTTAACCATCCTCTTTGGAATTTATTGACCACATTGTTATGAGATAAATTTAATCAACTTCAAACAGAGAAACATTTTACTTCACAAGCATTGTTCTTGTTATGCCTGTGAAAGCTTGTGCGTCAATTGTGTTGATTTTTACAGGTCTTTGTACAATAGCTTGGACATAACTTCAAAGATTTAATCGGCATATCCTTGCACTAATAGGTTTTAATTCATTTCATGTGCAGATTTGTGTGGTAATGTTTGACTACGGGAGCATTGCTGGGATTTGCCAGCATTAGTCTAATCAAATCGTGACTGCAATTGATTGCTGTTAATATGAATACATAAATGTAAAAACAGTGGATTTTATTCGTAGAGATTTTTAAAACGTTGTCTGCTGCAGGGATATTGTGGCTGCTTGTGTCTGTGATTCCCTTTATTGACTTTTGTTTTCGTTTCCCCTTGTCTGCAATGCTAAATGGAGCCACGCTGATTGGTGACAACTACTGAGTCCTTTACAACATGTTTGCTTTTGGACTTCAGTCTGTCTGTGATATCTGGCACGTTTTCTGTTTTTTCCCGTGCATCCATCAGTCCCTTTGCACGCATCAGGTGCAAATGCTGCTCTTGCACATCATGGAGACAAATCATATTTAGTCATGATTAGTTCATTAAAAAAACCAACTCTTTGCAATCATGTTGCCTGCTGAAATTGAGTGGCTTTAATCAACGGTGTTATAACAGTTTGCAACTCTTGGTGTCACTGTGCGCTTACAAAGGCCCGGAGTGACGCTTCACTCTTTATTTTCCGCCATTGCATTCATTGTGTTGCGGTGCATCTGTCAGATAAGGACGGATAAAGCCTCACGCCGGCCACTCTCGGGCAGTTTGATCACAGCGGGATGAGGGACAGCTCCGGGAGGATGGACTGTGCCTGTGCCAGCATGTTTCCTACAATGCGCAAAGGATTTATGATCAATGGCCTCCGTGTGTTTGTCCTTTTCTTCGCGCTACATCTGGCGCACGGGGACGTGAGCTACTCGGCCGCGGAGGAGATGAAACGCGGATCTGTGGTTGGAAACATCGGTAAAGATCTGGGCCTCGGTACTGCCACGCTTTCCTCGCGCAGAGCTCGCATCGACACAGACGGGAATAACAAGAGGTATTGTGATATTAATCTGAGCACCGGTGAGCTGATTGTCGCTGACAGGATCGACAGAGAAGGGCTTTGTGGGAAGAAGGCGACCTGCGTTTTGAAAGAGGAGCTGGTGTTGGAAAACCCGTTAGAGCTGCACCGGATCAGCATTCATGTGCAGGATATAAACGACAACGCCCCTCAGTTCAGCGAGGACTTGATTTCTTTTGAAATACGCGAATCGGCTGTAAAGGGAGAAAAATTCCTGTTGACTGAGGCCCATGATGCAGATATCGGCTCAAACACTGTGCAGCGCTACAGTTTACAGAATAACGAGCATTTCACCATCAACGTAGCGCCAGAGAGCGGTGGGAGAAAACGCACAGAGCTGGTTTTGGTGAAAGGATTAGACAGAGAAAGAGAAAATGAACTGAAATTACTGCTCACAGCTCTGGATGGAGGCTCTCCTCAGAGATCTGGTACTGCGACCATTCACGTCACTGTGCTGGATGCTAATGATAACGCCCCAGTGTTCAGCCTGGACGTGTATGAAGCCAGTCTGCTTGAAAACTCTCCAGTAGATACAGTGGTTGTTAAAGTTAGTGCTTCTGATGCAGATGAGGGAGTGAATGGAGACATAACGTACAGTTTTGATCATGGATCTGATGATCATGTCTCTTTGTTTTCCCTTGATCAGAAATCAGGAGAGATCAAAGTTGTAGGCCCTATTGATCATGAGACTACAACATCGATTGACTTAAGGATAAGAGCAAAAGATGGGCCAGGTCTTACTTCTTATTGTACAGCAAATATAGATATAATTGACATTAATGACAACGCTCCTGTGATCTATCTGAAATCTCTGACCAACCCCATCCCTGAGAACGTGTCACCTGGTACAGAGGTGGGCATCATTAACGTGCAGGATCGAGACTCTGACAACAACAGACAGGTGCGCTGCTCCATTCAGCAGAACGTGCCTTTTAAGTTAGTTCCTTCTATTAAAAACTATTATTCTCTGGTGAGCACAGGACAGCTGGACCGTGAACTAGTGTCTGATTACAACGTTACAATCACTGCCACTGACGAGGGCTCTCCACCTCTGTCCTCCTCTAAAACTGTTCACTTATCTGTAGCAGACATCAACGACAACCCGCCTGTGTTTGAGGAGCAGTCCTACAGTGCGTATGTGAGCGAGAACAACAAAGCTGGCTCCACTCTATGTTCGGTGGTGGCCCGAGACCCCGACTGGAGACAAAATGGTACGGTGATTTATTCTCTGTTAGCTGGCGAGGTGAACGGTGCCCCGGTGTCCTCCTATGTGTCTGTGAACGGAGACACGGGGCTGATCCACGCTGTGAGATCCTATGATTACGAGCAGCTGAGGAGCTTCAAAGTGCAGGTGATGGCCAGAGACAATGGTTCTCCTCCGCTCAGCAGCAACGTGAGCGTCAGTGTGTTGATATCGGATGTCAACGACAACTCTCCTCAGATACTGTACCCCGCCCCGGAGGGAAACTCCTTCATGACCGAGCTGGTCCCCAAAGCTGCACACGGAGGCTCTCTGGTGTCCAAAGTGATCGCTGTGGATGCAGACTCTGGACAGAACGCCTGGCTGTCCTATCACATAGTCAAATCCACTGATCCGGGACTTTTCACTATTGGGCTCCACAGTGGAGAGATCAGGACTCAGAGGGACATTTCAGAGTCTGACAGCATGAAACAGAACCTGATTGTGGCCGTGAGAGATAACGGACAGCCCTCTCTCTCTGCCACCTGCTCCATGTATTTACTGATCTCTGATAACTTGGCTGAGGTTCCAGAGTTGAAGGATATTTCTTATGACGAGAAGAACTCCAAGCTGACCTCCTACCTGATCATCGCTCTAGTGTGTGTGTCCACCTTCTTCCTGACCTTCATCATCATCATCCTGGGTGTGAGGTTTTGTCGCATGAGAAAGCCCAGACTGTTGTTTGATGGAGCAGTGGCCATCCCCAGTGCTTATCTCCCTCCTAACTATGCAGATGTTGACGGCACAGGAACTTTACGCAGTGCTTACAACTATGACGCATATCTGACAACAGGCTCCAGAACCAGTGACTTTAAGTTTGTGTCTTCTTACAATGACAACACGCTGCCTGCTGACCAGACTCTGAGGAAAAGCCCCAGTGACTTTGCTGAGGTGTTTGGGGACAGCGATGCTTCTCCTGAGGTAGGAAATATATATCTCACAATCGCTGCCTCTTCCTTTCTTGGCTGTGCTTGAACGCTGATGGAAACATGTAACATGGTTTGTGACAACATCAGTTTTCTCACATGTCTCTTCCATGTTTCTCTTCCATTATCAGGTTTTTTCATTCAGTGTCTATGTTGATCAGAGCTACAGCTCATTTATGGCTCTATCCTTGGTCCATGCTGTTGGGATGCAGTTTCAAGAACAGAGTCATTCTGTCATCATTTTTCAACATTAAAGTATCTTAGATGAGACCCTTTTCAAACATCTTCATTCTAAGGGATCTTTATCACATTTTATCAATGAGGAACATGTGCTCCTGGAAAGATATTTTATAATCTCTCATAGTAGTCCGCTCCACTCACATTTGAATGTTTTGAAGATGTATATAGTAATCTCAGGATCAACAATTTATGGCTGTACAAACATTTGAGTCATACTTTTTGGTGACTGCAGTTTCAAAAATATTCCTATTGATCATATTTCTGTGATTTAAATTCAAAGCTACGAAGTGTATGCTGTAGTTGTATGAATGCTTGTCTATTTTTTTTATATCTTAATGGTCTATATCAAGAAGAATTTGTGTGCTGTTGCTGCTAAGACTTTGTTCCAGTATAACTCGTCAACCTATTGAATCAGATGTTTGTATAGCAAGTGGTAGCCCTTTGTGCAAAGTGCCACAGATGATGACACCACCGATAGTTGGTGTCATCACCAACTATTGGTGATGACAATATTATAGGTTAGTTACTATTCCAGTTACATTATTAGACATGTACATTTTATGGGTGTAAACGATCATACACATTTGTGAAAATACAAATAGGTATTATGTCTTGGTCCTGCTAGTAGGTTTTAACCCAGTGCTTATGCTAATGTGATATTTGACTATGGTTGTTTCGATGGGATTTGCAAGTACTGCTTAGTTGCTTTTTAGTTAATTTACCGTCATCAAAATTCTAGTTCCATGTTTTGCGATACCACGATCCATTTACCTCAGTTGAGAACTTGCTCAGTGGTTACAGGACAGGACAGGACAGGACAGGACAGAACAGTGGGTCATAGAGGATTAATGCTGCACTTTCAGCAGGGAGATACAGTTACTAGTTGGAATCTTACTACAGCTTCCAGTTTCATATTCTTTGTTTGCCCAGGTGTGGTTTGGATGTGTTGGTCCTGCTCGACTTTGCCCTTGCAAATGAGTGTCATTGCAGGTGGATTATGAGGTGAGGCAGCAGGAAGGACATTGATGGACTGTTAGGCATTAGAACAGCTGGTGGTGCAGGTCTCATGGTCTTGTGACAGGCCTGTCTTGCCACCCACCAGGATGTGTCAGCTAGTTTGTGATGACAAAATGTGCTTTGTATCCATTTGATTTATATCCAATATTGTTTGCATTGCATGGCATAAGCTTTGTATTACTTTTTTTGATAGTGACACAAAAAATGAGAGACATTTTCAAGCACCAGTTTCCTTTTTACATTGTCTTTAATCTGTTTGATCTTCAATCTTCTTATCTCTTTCTCCCTTTTCTTTCCCTCTCCCTCACTTTGCCTCTCACCAAAGTGATATATCAGGACGCTTGTTGGTATTGCTTTTATGCGAGTGGGTCCTCACAATTCCCAGTACATTATTGTGCATGAGATCAAGTGGGACGAAATTAATTTAAATGTCAACGTCATGTTTCATAATGGCAGCATGATGATAATTGTATAAGACACTTGTCCTGTTATTGTCAAACTGGCTGTAGGACAGATAAAAGACAAAATACCTCAAGTGATGGTTAAAGATATGACTTGGAATATTATAATAACAAAAACAACAGTGGAACTTTCACTACACAATAATCTTTAGTGGAGTGTATTGTAAAGGTGCATGCAATGTAAAGCCATCTCTCCTCACCTTATAGTTTCTGTTTTAAGAAGCACGTTCCTTATTAGTCCTGTTGTATTACTACTACTACTACAACTACTATTACCAATGCTAATAAGATGAAGAAGAATTACCATAGTCACAATAAGCATATTGTTGTTACTGTTATCAACAATACTAATAATATAATTCTTGAATTAATTTATGAAGCGCTTTTCATTTAAGGTAAAACCTCAAAGCGCTGAACAACCGCTACTGATAGCAAGACTATGACTACCAGCGCTACTATTCTTACTGCGACAATTACTGCTGCTTCCACTTTTACGACAACTCCCATTCCACCTGCTACGTTCATGACTATCCCTAATAATCATAATCTTTTTAATAATTACACTTTTTCACATCTCTGTCATATCTGAAGTTCCCTCGTGGCGTCGCTATTCACCAGTCTACCTTAAATAATACTCCACCCTCTGGCGGCCTTCAAACCAATAAAAGGATCGTTTTGCAGTCGCTGTTGGTCGTCGGACGATACCGTAGTATCTGTAGGGTGCTGCGGACCGGGCCTGATCTGTATTTTTTGTCTACGGGACCAAACCTATATCTGGACTAATTTCCTGCAACAACCGCATGTGCAGGATGGGGCTCAACCTGCATTGCTTTGTTTTCTGTCTGATGTGGCAAGCGCTGAAAGGGGACGTGAGCTACTCCCTCCAAGAAGAAATGAAGGCTGGATCCCTCATTGGAAACATCGCAAAGGATCTCAGCCTGGATCTGAACAAACTATCTGCTCGAAATGCACGGGTCGACGCCGCAGGGAATCGCAAACGGTATTGTGACATCCGCGTCGGCAGCGGAGATTTAATTGTTGCCGAGAGGATCGACCGAGAGGCGCTCTGCGGAGAAAAGATGTCATGTGTAATAAAACGCGATCTTGTTCTGGAGAATCCTCTGGAACTGCATCCTATCAGTCTGCACATTCAGGACATTAATGACAACTCCCCTCAGTTTAACGAGGAGTCTATTAATTTAGAGATTCGGGAGTCTGCAGTGAGGGGAGCTCGTTTTGTGATAGAGGAGGCGCACGATGCGGATGTAGGACAGAATTCAGTTCAGCAGTACAGCCTTCAGAAAAACGAACATTTCGTTTTGGCTGCAAATGGAAACACGATCGAGCTTGTGCTCGACAAAGAGCTCGATCGTGAAAAGCAAGGAGAGATCAGTCTGCTCCTCACGGCTCTGGATGGAGGCTCTCCTCAGAGATCAGGGACCGTCATGATTCACGTCACTGTGCTGGATGCTAATGATAACGCTCCAGTGTTCAGCCAGGCCGTGTATAAAGCCAGTCTGGCTGAAAACTCTCCTGTTGACACTGTGGTGGTCACAGTGAGCGCTACTGACGCAGATGAGGGAGTAAACGGAGATGTGACGTACGACTTCGGGCATGTTTCCGACGATGTGAAGAAACTTTTTAGTATTGATCGCAAAAATGGCAAAATAAGAGTGAATGGAGTGATTGACTACGAAACTGTTGCCACGTATGATTTGCGCATTAAAGCAAAAGATGGTTTAGGATTGTCATCATACACAAAGGTAACAATTGACATCACTGATGTGAATGACAACATCCCTGTAATCTCTGTGAAATCTCTGTCCAACCCCATCCCTGAGAACGTGTCACCTGGTACAGAGGTGGGCATCATTAACGTGCAAGATGCAGATTCTGAGAATAACCAACAGGTGCGCTGCTCCATTCAGCAGAACGTGCCTTTTAAGTTAGTTCCTTCTATTAAAAACTATTATTCTCTGGTGAGCACAGGACAGCTGGACCGTGAACTAGTGTCTGATTACAACGTTACAATCACTGCCACTGACGAGGGCTCTCCACCTCTGTCCTCCTCTAAAACTGTTCACTTATCTGTAGCAGACATCAACGACAACCCGCCTGTGTTTGAGGAGCAGTCCTACAGTGCGTATGTGAGTGAGAACAACAAAGCTGGCTCCACTCTATGTTCGGTGGTGGCCCGAGACCCCGACTGGAGACAAAACGGTACGGTGATTTATTCTCTGTTATCTGGCGAGGTGAACGGTGCCCCGGTGTCCTCCTATGTGTCTGTGAACGGAGACACGGGGCTGATCCACGCCGTGAGATCCTTTGATTACGAGCAGCTGAGGAGCTTCAAAGTGCAGGTGATGGCCAGAGACAACGGTTCTCCTCCGCTCAGCAGCAACGTGAGCGTCAGTGTGTTCATATCGGATGTCAACGACAACTCTCCTCAGATACTGTACCCCGCCCCGGAGGGAAACTCCTTCATGACCGAGCTGGTCCCCAAAGCTGCACACGGAGGCTCTCTGGTGTCCAAAGTGATCGCTGTGGATGCAGACTCTGGACAGAACGCCTGGCTGTCCTATCACATAGTCAAATCCACTGATCCGGGACTTTTCACAATCGGGCTCCACAGTGGAGAGATCAGGACCCAGAGGGACATTTCAGAGTCTGACAGCATGAAACAGAACCTGGTTGTGGCCGTGAGAGATAACGGACAGCCCTCTCTCTCCGCCACCTGCTCCATGTATTTACTGATCTCTGATAACTTGGCTGAGGTGCCAGAGCTGAAGGATATTTCTTATGACGA
Source organism: Karalla daura (assembly GCA_029224185.1). NCBI lineage: Eukaryota > Metazoa > Chordata > Actinopteri > Chaetodontiformes > Leiognathidae > Karalla > Karalla daura. The sequence continues at coordinate 19,124,444 of CM055195.1, forward strand.
GAAGAACTCCAAGCTGACCTCCTACCTGATCATCGCTCTGGTGTGCGTGTCCACCTTCTTCCTGACCTTCATCATCATCATCCTGGGTGTGAGGTTTTGTCGCAGGAGAAAGCCCAGACTGTTTTTTGATGGGGCAGTAGCTATCCCCAGTGCTTATCTCCCTCCTAACTACGCAGATGTTGACGGCACAGGAACTTTACGCAGCGCTTATAACTATGACGCATATCTGACAACAGGCTCCAGAACCAGTGACTTTAAGTTTGTGTCTTCTTACAATGACAACACGCTGCCTGCTGACCAGACTCTGAGGAAGAGCCCCAGTGACTTTGCTGAGGTGTTTGGAGACAGTGATGCTTCTCCTGAGGTAGGAACATGCCTTAGATATGGATTTGCAGATCACATCCAGCTACAACTATGTGCATAATGATGCTGCATGTGTGCAATTTCAATTTTGGTGACTTCTCTTTGTTTTCTTTACCTGGACATCTGTGCACTGGTTTATTGCATGGGATTGTACAGTATGTGTGTGTGACCTGTGGTATATACGGACATGTCCAGGATGTATTACCTTCTTTGGGCCTTAATGTGCTGGTTACACAAAAGGCTTTACCAGCAGCCTTTGGGATAAATTACATAGGATAATGAGTGGATGAATCATCATCATGGCACTTTTCTCTTGTTCTTCAAATAGTTTTATCTTAACAGTGTGATTACATGTTCCTTCTGTTTACATTTTAATTGATCTTTGAAGTAGCATCCAATTAGCTCCTGAGGTAGGAACATGCTTTTGATGTGAATATGTAAATCAGATCCAACTACAACTACGTTCATAAATGATTGCTGCATGTGCGTCATTTGAACATGATGATTGCCCATTGTTTACTACACCTGGACATCTGTGCATAGGAGTTCTTGCTGCACCCAATAGCACCTACTTCGATATCAAATGGTGGCACCTTAAGTTGATAGCATCATTTCCATCTAAGCAGTCATTTCTATGAATATTGAGTTTCAAGTAATAGTTGTGTTAGCTCAGGAAATCAACTATTTTAGGACTGGTCCTCACTGTGGAGTGAAAAAGATTATCCAATAGAAACAAAGGTTTTAAGTTTGTAGTTTGCCTTGAAAAAGCTTGAGTGGCTTTGCTGAGGATTTAAAGAGACAGTGACACATCTCTGGAGGTAGGAACATACTTTGACTCAGTGTGTGAAACACATCCACCTACACCTCTGACTAACAATTGCCTTTTTTCTCCAACCATGTCTTTGTGCATACAACTTGTGTATGGCATGAGAGAGTGCAATGAGTGTGTGTGTCCTGCGGTGGATTGGGACCTGTCCCGGGTGTATTTCCTGCTTTTGGCCTAAATGTGCTGGTTATACAGTACACTTCTGCAGCAGCCTTTAGGATAAAATGCATAGGATAATGAATGGGTGAATAATCATCTTGGTGCTGTTTTCCATGCTTTTCAAATAGTTTTTTCTATTTTGTGCTGTATTTGTTCTGGCTCTCATTTTTCCTGGTTGTCTTGGACTGACCATTGCCCTTTTGGAAGCAATTAAAAAACATAGACTTTGAATTTCTATTGTGTTTTATCCTATTTACAGAGCTGTTTGGACAGCTCAGTAGTTAATGAGTGTCATACAGGCTGTTGGCACAGGTCAAGCACACATGTTTTGCCTTTTCCCTCATGGAAGTATAGACTTTCTCTCACAGTATCTGTGTTAATAGCTGCTTCAATTTCCCTTTGACTGGTGTGGAGATTCTCATTCATCCAGGTCATGGTATCCAATGTTCAGTTAGTCAAGCAAGTCCAGTTGCTTGACTAACTGAACATTGGATTCCCTTTGACTGATATTCAAATGATTTGTTGAAATTAAATGGGCTGAAGTGCAAGGTTTGTCTATACGATATATTTTGAAAAATAATTGTAGGATGTGCCTCTTGTGCTCACTTGTTGAAATCAGTGACAATGAATTTTGTATTCATTTTTTCTGTGTTGACAGAATGGGATTTGTTCTTGTCTTCCTCTTTTCAGGAGACATGTAAGACAGGTTATCTGCATCCTTACGTTACAGTCTTGTTGCAAGTGATCTTGAACCGTGTGCATTAGCAGTTATACCAGATAGTGTTTGTCTGCCTTGTCCTTGCAGACTCTCTTAAATGGTTCATACCCTTTTCCTCAGACAAGAGGCAAAAGACAGCATGTGACATGGTCCCTACAACTTGCAGTAGTTTCAACCAACAGATGCCTATTTTTAAGTTTTTATTGTACTGTTCAATGCATTATATCCCTGTTGTTTCCTCTTGTTATCATTGTGATTTGATGTTTTGAAGTTTGCATGTTTGGAGATTACCCTAGACCCTGTTTAAACAGGCATGGTGTGTTAAACAGCTGCTCTGCTTTTGTATTATAGATGAACAGTATATAGAGAGTATCACATCTTCATTTTTGTCTCAGTATTTTTGTGTACAAGCAATGTGCTGGATTGCCATCTGATAAGGTGTTCAACTTGTCTTTGATGCATTTTTCTAACACATAAATGGATGGCCTTACAAGTCTTTCTGCATATGGAGGAGAAAAAAAGAATCAGAATTGATTGTGGCTAATGCTGACTGTGTTTTCATCCACATGGGTGCCTTTGCAAACTTGTTGATATGATGAGGACAAACAACCATATCTTAAATTCACAATTGGCAGAAATCGCTGGGCTTCATTACGGACTCCACAAATCATGAAAACCCATAACATACAGTATATTCTAACTCCTTTTAGAGTATGAGCAGAGCATGCTTGGAACAGACTACTTTCTATATCCAAAGTTAAATAATGAAATAAAGCAATAAGTCTTGATTAAAAATGTTTGCAACTTGCAAAAATGAATAGGAATAAGGTGGCTATCTAAACAACCTCGTCGGTAGGGGGATGGATTGCCCTTTTGAAAGAATCATACAACCTGTAAATGTAACTTTGTCCATGAATTGAAATATGGACAAATTGACTTTTAACTGGAGGAAATAGACTGAGTTTTAATGACTACCCAACACAACAATGACGAGCCAAGAAACAGAGACTAGAGAGTGGATGTGTTCGTATGCCTGGTGTAAAAATGTGTGCAAATATGGACTGAGATGCAGGTACAGATACATATTGATGATATTGGTGTATGCAGATACACATGAGTGTATATGTGCATGAGCATGGACCTGGTTATGCTGTTGTGTGTATGACAACTTAGACTTTGTAATTTTACTGTGTTGGTGGAGTGTGTCAGCCTCATCCAGTGGGTATCAAGAGGCCAAAACACATCAATCTTTGGATTTACAGTAGTGAAACAGTAGGAACTGCTTCGTGGATAGACATAGACTGATTTAATATAAGGAAGCATGGAAATGGTGAACTGACTGAAACAGATCATTTACCTTTGCTACTTTCATTTTTAACTCTTATTTCATCTGAGTTTTCTGTAATTTTGTGCAAACACATCTGTACTTTTTTCAGTTAGGCTCTGTGCAGTACAGTTCCTTACAGTGTTAGAAAAAGTTTCAAAAGTAAAATAACTACAGTCTCACTGTATTTTAACTTCCTTTTGGAATATTAGGCCCACCTGTTTCCCTCTATAATGCTGCCACAGATTGTGACTCTCAACCATTTCTAATCCATTTGATGCACAAGTGATTATTCAATTGGATGTGACAGGGAAGGGCTTTAGCTTGTTGCATCTTAGTTTGTTTACAGTGACAGTTTTGAGGTTGCTTGCTGATCTGTTCTTCGTGGAAACATCTTCAAATGACAGTGATTTATTTGATATACTTCGGACAAAAAGAACGGCAGAACAGACGAAAGATCTTGAGAGCATTTTTTAAAATCGAGTTTACCATCGTGGTGTTGTTGAAGTTGACTCAGGGTGGCGCTATGCACCAGTATTAAGATTTTTGACTTCATATGTGGTTTGGGTGGACCCGGATCCTCTCCAGTCGAGGCACAGACATTTCACCTGAGGGACGCGACTGTCCTTCGCGTTTGGTTGGAAACCCTTTGTGCTGCTTTGCTTCAATCTTAACCCTGTGCGGATCTCGCCATGATAATGGATCTGAAGCTGGTCGCGTTTTGGATGTGTGGGTTTTATCTCCTCGTTGTCGGCTTTCATGGCGCATATGGAGACATCAGCTACTCGTTTCCCGAGGAGATGAAACGAGGATCGGTTATTGGGAATATAGCCAAGGATCTCGGGCTGCAACCGGGCGCGTTTTCCAGCCGCAGAGCCCGCATCGACAGCGACGGGACCGATAAACGTTATTGTGACATCAACCTGAATAACGGAGATCTGGTTGTTGCCGACAGGATCGACCGAGAGGGGCTTTGTGGAGAGAAGGCTTCATGCGTCCTGAAACACGAGCTGGTGCTCGAGAATCCACTTGAGCTCCACAGGATTGCTCTGCATATTCAGGATATTAATGACAACCCCCCTCAGTTTAAGGAGGAAATTATAAAGATAGAAATTAGCGAGTCTGCAGACCGTGGAGCTCGTTTTGTGATAGAGGAGGCGCACGATGCGGATGTAGGACAGAATTCAGTTCAGCAGTACAGCCTTCAGAAAAACAAAAATTTCGTTTTGGCAACAAATGGAAACACGATCGAGCTTGTGCTCGATAAAGAGCTCGATCGCGAAAAGGAGGGAGAAATTAATCTGCTCCTCACGGCTCTAGATGGAGGCTCTCCTCAGAGATCAGGGACCGTCATGATTCACGTCACTGTACTGGATGCTAATGATAACGCTCCAGTGTTCAGCCAGGCCGTGTATAAAGCCAGTCTGGCTGAAAACTCTCCTATAGACACTGTGGTGGTCACAGTGAGCGCTACTGATGCAGATGAGGGAATGAATGGAGATGTGACGTATGAATTTGGACATATTACTGAAGATGTTAAGAAAGCATTTAGCATTGATGGTAAATTGGGTGAAATCAGAGTAATTGGTGCAATTGACTATGAAACTACTGCATCCTTTGAAATACGAGTCAAAGCAAAAGATGGATTAGGTCTGTCATCATATGCAAAGGCTGTAATTTCTGTCACAGATGTGAATGACAATGCACCGGTGATCAATATTAAGTCACTTACTAATCGTGTACCAGAAGACACCTCACCTGGTACAGAGGTGGGCATCATTAACGTGCAGGATCGAGACTCTAACAACAACAGACAGGTGCGCTGCTCCATTCAGCAGAACGTGCCTTTTAAGTTAGTTCCTTCTATTAAAAACTATTATTCTCTGGTGAGCACAGGACAGCTGGACCGTGAACTAGTGTCTGATTACAACGTTACAATCACTGCCACTGACGAGGGCTCTCCACCTCTGTCCTCCTCTAAAACTGTTCACTTATCTGTAGCAGACATCAACGACAACCCGCCTGTGTTTGAGGAGCAGTCCTACAGTGCGTATGTGAGTGAGAACAACAAAGCTGGCTCCACTCTATGTTCGGTTGTGGCCCGAGACCCCGACTGGAGACAAAACGGTACGGTGATTTATTCTCTGTTAGCTGGCGAGGTGAACGGTGCCCCGGTGTCCTCCTATGTGTCTGTGAACGGAGACACGGGGCTGATCCACGCCGTGAGATCCTTTGATTACGAGCAGCTGAGGAGCTTCAAAGTGCAGGTGATGGCCAGAGACAACGGTTCTCCTCCGCTCAGCAGCAACGTGAGTGTCAGTGTGTTCATATCGGATGTCAACGACAACTCTCCTCAGATACTGTACCCCGCCCCGGAGGGAAACTCCTTCATGACCGAGCTGGTCCCCAAAGCTGCACACGGAGGCTCTCTGGTGTCCAAAGTGATCGCTGTGGATGCAGACTCTGGACAGAACGCCTGGCTGTCCTATCACATAGTCAAATCCACTGATCCGGGACTTTTCACAATCGGGCTCCACAGTGGAGAGATCAGGATCCAGAGGGACATTTCAGAGTCTGACAGCATGAAACAGAATCTGGTTGTGGCCGTGAGAGATAACGGACAGCCCTCTCTCTCTGCCACCTGCTCCATGTATTTACTGATCTCTGATAACTTGGCTGAGGTACCAGAGCTGAAGGATATTTCTTATGATGAGAAGAACTCCAAGCTGACCTCCTACCTGATCATCGCTCTGGTGTGCGTGTCCACCTTCTTTCTGACTTTCATCATCATCATCCTGGGTGTGAGGTTTTGTCGCAGGAGAAAGCCCAGACTGTTGTTTGATGGAGCAGTGGCCATCCCCAGTGCTTATCTCCCTCCTAACTACGCAGATGTTGACGGCACAGGAACTTTACGCAGCGCTTACAACTATGACGCATATCTGACAACAGGCTCCAGAACCAGTGACTTTAAGTTTGTGTCTTCTTACAATGACAACACGCTGCCTGCTGACCAGACTCTGAGGAAAAGCCCCAGTGACTTTGCTGAGGTGTTTGGAGACAGTGATGCTTCTCCTGAGGTAGGGACATACTCCAAATACAATGTGTAAAACACATTCTACCACAACTAAGTGCAAAATGACTGCTCGATGTGTAATTTGAACATTGCATTTTAAGTTTTGTTCCTGCTCCTAGCTCTTAACTGTTGTTGCTTATATGCTTACTGAAAAAGTTCATTCTTCATTTGGTTAATGGTGATTAATCAGGTTAATGATATTGCATGTTTGTTTTCCTCAAGATTCTGCCTGCCATATTTTTCAACATGCTTTATGTTCAAACATGTGCAGCAGCTACACATGCACATACAAATTATAACATTCAAACTTTTCCTTCCCACTCACTTTGGTATGGCTTTCTAATAGTTGTAGGAGCCACTAATTGGGTTTCTGTTTGTGTATCTACATTGGGTAGTGGGTCACAAGATAAGATGTGAGGAAAACCAATAATATATACCCACTTGTTTATCTATTCACCTGTTGGTTTTTGGTAAGAGATCGAGAAGTATGAGCTGGGTTGCTGTATTTTTTGTGAGCTGCTTTTACATTGAAACACACGTTGGCTTTCATCATTATAGCTTACCCTGAGTCGATCTCCCTTGCTTTCGTTAATAAACAGTTTAAGTTCACTTCAATAATTTGATTGAGTTTGTTTTATAAAGCGCATCGGACAACTAGGCCCATTCCTAGCCATTCACCAGCTCGTTGTTTGGTTTTGAAGTCACAACAATCATAGTTCACCATGTGTGCAACCCAAGTGTTGTGGTTGTACTTTTTGTTCTACTCTGGCTTCTGCGCTTTTATCGAAAGTTGTTGCTGAACTTGATCTATTTGACAGATTTGTAAATCTCAAGAGCTGTGGAGAAAGTGCGCACTGATTGTTGTTCATGGTGGTTTTACAGGTGTAAGACATCACTTGTATTTAGGTCTTTATAACTCATACACATACTCAACCATGGTATACTAATAGGCACATTTGTTTGGGTTTGAGCTCTTCAGGATTTTATTCCATTCCATTGCTTTTTCATGTTGTGCTCATTAAACAAATGATTGTAGAAAAATGTGTTTTATTTTATAGGAATGCCTATTTTATGAGCATTTTGATGCTGTAGTTTGGGAATTTTTGTAGTGACTTTAAACTTAGTGATGTTCTATTCTTAACAATATGGATCACTGACTGTATTTCCATTATCGATATTAAGGTTAAGATTTCTTCTTTACTTAAAATTGTTTCACTCATGGCAATAAAAACTTTCACCTTATGGGATGACTGCCATACTTTATTGACTCAGGTCAAGATGATTAAGTGTTAGAATTTTTCTGTCAGGCTAAAACCAGAACATTTTATTTTACAGCAATTTTGTTAACAGCAGCTCTGTAAGATTTCTTAGCCAGTTTGAGAGATTTATTTCCACCAAACTAGGCTTGACCACAAAGTTTGGTTATGTTCATCATGTATTTATTTTAGTCTAAAGTCTCTTACAACTTGTTTAAGCCAGCAGGGTTATAGAGGTTTAGCACAGTATCTCTTGTGCTGTTCAGGTGCCATTTAAGGATTGATGTCAGAGCAGAGAAAAAACAGCACTAAAGTTATCTGCTTGAGGAGTATGAATCCATGATACATGACATGGTCAGTGTAAGATGTTGCAAGCAACACATGAATATATTCCTCATGACTTAGTTATTGCACTGTTATACACATTCTATCACTGTCTTCTCCTCTTATTATTTCACGTTGCCATGAAGTCTAAATCTATGGAGCTGGTGTCATACTGTGTCCCTGATAGATCTGACTTGATACCCTTTATAAAGGAATATTGCATTAAAATGTATGCTCTCTGCTTTTGAAATAGTTTAGAATTATGCATATTATGTCATAATTTTGGCAGCAATCGGTTTTTCAAGAGTGTCATCTTGTCTTTGATGTGTTTGCATAACTTACCAGTAGATGCATATGGAAACATTTATTATCTTCAAAAACTTGAAGATATGCAAAGGACTACGTTTAACAAACATGTCTTTAGTCCACAGTGTGCACAATATAATTGGGTATAAGTTAAGCCTTCAAACAGTAGTGAAAACTCCAAATAAAAACTGGAAAAAAATAACAAGATGGAGACATTAATTTTCAGCAAACTGTAAACTTCATTTCCTCCACTACTCTGAACTTGTTGCTGAAGTTTGATATGTGGCTGAATATATTGTACCAGTCACAGGTGTCTAAATGCTGGACAATGTAGTTATTACATCTGAGTTTAGCACCTTGGTTTTGGGAGACTGAAGCTGTAATTTCATAGTGTAAATGTTAACTATGTAGACAATTTGTGCCTCATAAATTAACCTCCATTTCCAATCATGATACCAGCGACTTCCCTTTTTCACCTTGCTACAGAGGGTGATACTTCTTTAAACATTGCCACAGAACGAGCCTCAGCTTGTTGTCTCACAATTGTTGCTGCAGCAGTTGTTGACATAGTTGCCTGATAGTTTGCTGATGTAAAACTTCGTGGCTATCCTTACCTGACAGTGCCTTGTTTTATGAACCTTGGATGTGGCATCAGAGGAGCAGGAAAGTTATAATCTGAAAAATAATTTAGGACTTATTTTTCGACGGTGGTTTTGTTAAAGTTGACTCAGGGTGGCGCTATGCACCAGTATTAAGATTTTTTACTTCATATGTGGTTTGGGTAGACCCGGATCCTCTCCAGTCGAGGCACAGACATTTCACCTGAGGGACGCGGCTGTCCTTCGCGTTTGGTTGGAAACCCTTTGTGCTGCTTTGCTTCAGTCTTAACCCTGTGCGGATCTCGCCATGGTAATGGATCTGAAACTGGTCGCGTCTTGGATGTGTGGGTTTTATCTCCTCGTTGTCGGCTTTCATGGCGCATATGGAGACATCAGCTACTCGTTTCCCGAGGAGATGAAACGAGGATCGGTTATTGGGAATATAGCCAAGGATCTCGGGCTGCAACCGGGCGCGTTTTCCAGCCGCAGAGCCCGCATCGACAGCGACGGGACCGATCAACGTTATTGTGACATCAACCTGAATAACGGAGATCTGGTTGTTGCCGACAGGATCGACCGAGAGGGGCTTTGTGGAGAAAAAGCTTCATGCGTCCTGAAACACGAGCTGGTGCTCGAGAATCCACTTGAGCTCCACAGGATTGCTCTGCATATTCAGGATATTAATGACAACCCCCCTCAGTTTAACGAGGAGTCTATTCATTTAGAGATTCGGGAGTCCGCAGTGAGGGGAGCTCGTTTTGTGATAGAGGAGGCGCACGATGCGGATGTAGGACAGAATTCAGTTCAGCAGTACAGCCTTCAGAAAAACGAACATTTCGTTTTGGCTGCAAATGGAAACACGATCGAGCTTGTGCTCGATAAAGAGCTCGATCGCGAAAAGGAGGGAGAAATTAATCTGCTCCTCACGGCTCTAGATGGAGGCTCTCCTCAGAGATCAGGGACCGTCATGATTCACGTCACTGTACTGGATGCTAATGACAACGCTCCAGTGTTCAGCCAGGCCGTGTATAAAGCCAGTCTGGCTGAAAACTCTCCTGTAAACACTGTTGTGGTCACAGTGAGCGCTACTGATGCAGATGAGGGAGTAAACGGAGATGTGACGTTTGACTTCGGGCATGTTTCAGACGATGTGAAGAAAATATTCAGTATTGATCGCAAACTAGGTGAAATCAGAGTAATTGGTGCAATTGATTATGAAACTACTACATCATTTGAAATACGGGTCAAAGCAAAAGATGGATTAGGTCTGTCATCATATGCAAAGGCTGTAATTTCTGTCACAGATGTGAATGACAATGCACCTGTGATCAATATTAAGTCACTTACTAATCCTGTACCAGAAGACACCTCACCTGGTACAGAGGTGGGCATCATTAACGTGCAGGATCGAGACTCTGACAACAACAGACAGGTGCGCTGCTCCATTCAGCAGAACGTGCCTTTTAAGTTAGTTCCTTCTATTAAAAACTATTATTCTCTGGTGAGCACAGGACAGCTGGACCGTGAACTAGTGTCTGATTACAACGTTACAATCACTGCCACTGACGAGGGCTCTCCACCTCTGTCCTCCTCTAAAACTGTTCACTTATCTGTAGCAGACGTCAACGACAACCTGCCTGTGTTTGAGGAGCAGTCCTACAGTGCGTATGTGAGTGAGAACAACAAAGCTGGCTCCACTCTATGTTCGGTGGTGGCCCGAGACCCCGACTGGAGACAAAACGGTACGGTGATTTATTCTCTGTTAGGTGGCGAGGTGAATGGTGCCCCGGTGTCCTCCTATGTGTCTGTCAACGGAGACACGGGGCTGATCCACACCGTGAGATCCTTTGATTACGAGCAGCTGAGGAGCTTCAAAGTGCAGGTGATGGCCAGAGACAACGGTTCTCCTCCGCTCAGCAGCAACGTGAGTGTCAGTGTGTTCATATCGGATGTCAACGACAACTCTCCTCAGATACTTTATCCCGCCCCGGAGGGAAACTCCTTCATGACCGAGCTGGTCCCCAAAGCTGCACACGGAGGCTCTCTGGTGTCCAAAGTGATCGCTGTGGATGCAGACTCTGGACAGAACGCCTGGCTGTCCTATCACATAGTCAAATCCACTGATCCGGGACTTTTCACTATCGGGCTCCACAGTGGAGAAATCAGGACCCAGAGGGACATTTCAGAGTCTGACAGCATGAAACAGAACCTGGTTGTGGCCGTGAGAGACAACGGACAGCCCTCTCTCTCTGCCACCTGCTCCATGTATTTACTGATCTCTGATAACTTGGCTGAGGTACCAGAGCTGAAGGATATTTCTTATGACGAGAAGAACTCCAAGCTGACCTCCTACCTGATCATCGCTCTGGTGTGTGTGTCCACCTTCTTTCTGACTTTCATCATCATCATCCTGGGTGTGAGGTTTTGTCGCAGGAGAAAGCCCAGACTGTTGTTTGATGGAGCAGTGGCCATCCCCAGTGCTTATCTCCCTCCTAACTACGCAGATGTTGACGGCACAGGAACTTTACGCAGTGCTTACAACTATGACGCATATCTGACAACAGGCTCCAGAACCAGTGACTTTAAGTTTGTGTCTTCTTACAATGACAACACGCTGCCTGCTGACCAGACTCTGAGGAAAAGCCCCAGTGACTTTGCTGAGGTGTTTGGAGACAGCGATGCTTCCCCCGAGGTATTACGTTTCTTCATATTATCTCCTCCAAATGTGTAAATATCAGCATAGTCTATCCTCCTCTCCCCACTCTACTTGCACTTACATGCACACGGGAGAGGCCCTGTCCTTGGTCCTGAAACCTTACTCTCTTTGCACTTCTCTGTTGTGGCCTATTTCTTCATTTACTTGCATTTACTCTTCTGTGTTTTGAACTTTTCATAAGCTCTTTGAAATTGTAGTTGGGTCGTTGTGTCTCAAAGGTGTTCATAGGTGTCATATTTCTATGACAATAGAAATACCAACAATTCTCCTTCAGCCTGATGTAACACTGTTCAAGTCATTATACCACTTTGTGTGCTCTTCACTCAGAGCTTCTTTCATGTGCATACATCAACAGTATATCAAGAGTCCCTCTAGTCCCTCTCATACTTGATAATATACAATTTATGTGCAACTCTCTGGTAAAAAGTGTAGATGAATTAATTTTGCTGTGCAATTACAGTGAAACTCATCGACACTTGAACCTGGCTGATATTGTTGTGTGCGAGTGTCATGGCACATGGATTGAACCTGTTCGAGTGTTTCCTGTGAACAGTATATAGCACATGGAGGAAGGAGAATTCAGGAGATGGGTGTTAATTATATTTGGTGCACAGTCCTCACCATTTAGCACATTTCTTGAGACCTGTTTAAGCATGTGATTTTCTAATTTAGACAGAGTCCAGACTGTTAATATGCAAAGAGCAGATCCACTGCGGATGGGGATTGGAAGCAGATTTACTGTTTGGTGTTTTCTTTTATAATGTAGCATGTATGTGGAGGAAGTGCATAAACAATGTTAAACAATGTTTGAAAAGTAGTTGCAGCAGTGGCGTCAGAATGATTGCGTCATCTGTGAACATCAATAAAAGTATGCTTTGCAACATTGTCAAATTAGCTTCCTGGGTTTACTGTTTTTTGTCCTCCCCCTGATAATATTATTCACAATTAATCTTTCATACTATTCACTTTTATGACTTGTGTTTTGCTTGATGTTACGTTCACAGTGCAGATATGCAATCAGACACACTATCAAATGGCAATGTTGGCATTCGTCTGACTTCCCTCTCCTTCTCCACTGTGGTAGTTATCATCCGGGCCTCTTGGTGGCGCTCTTTTATTGTCTCTGACTCACGGTTGTCGTGTCACACATTAATCTGTGCCAGTGGAGCGGAAGCACTGGGTTAGAGCCGAGAGCTGTGTGGGCATGCGTGTGAGATGCGTGGAGAGGGAGAGGGAGAGGGAAGTGTGTGTGTGTGTGTGTGTGTGTGTGTGTGTGTGTGTGTGTGTGTGTGTGTGTGTGTGTGTGTGTGTGTGTGTGTGTGTGTGTGTGTGTGTGTGTGTGTGAGCGATTCTGTGGTGAGACGGGAGCGGGGGCTTGTGAACGACTGTGTGTGTGTGCTGATACACATACACACACGGTTACACAAAGGGAGAGAGGAGAGATAGACTGAAGTGTGTGTGTGTGTGTGTGTGTGTGTGTGTGAGAGAGAGAGAGAGAGAGAGAGAGAGAGTCCTTGCGTGCGCGCGTGTGTGTGTGTGTGTGTGTGTGTGTGTGTGTGTGTGTGTGGCACAGTGACACAGAAATGCATGCACACAGAGATGGAGATGAAAGTGTGAGTTTGTGTGCGTCTGTGCTTCTGCGCGTGCGCGCTTGTGAAGACTTTAAGTGTGGGTGAGAGAGGGAAAAAGAGACACTAACACATACGAAGAGAGGGAGGGAGGGAGCTGAAATGGGGCTAGAGAGAGGGATCCGCGGTGACAGCCTCCCTAATAGAGCATGATTAACACGGCTGCAGACGCAGAGAACCGTCGGATCGCAGCTGCATTTTCAGTCGATGTTTTTTTTCTTGTTCCGCGTTTAACTTTAATGTCGACGATGCGCCTCTTTCTGAAAATAACATCGGAGCAGCGGATGCATGCAAAATGGATGCTGAATTTCCCACTGCTATGCCTCCTTCTTGACGTTTCGTTTGGAGAGGTCCGCTACGTGCTTCCCGAGGAGATGCAGCGGGGATCGGTCATCGGGAATGTCGCTCGGGATCTGGGTCTGGAAGTGAGGGAGCTCGGTGCTCGTCGAGCCCGTGTTGTTGCAGAGGGCACTGGGCAGCTGTGCGAACTGGACACTGCGTCAGGCAATCTTTTGATCAGCCAGCGAATTGACAGAGAGGAGCTGTGCGCACAGGCCAGCGTCTGCATCCTGCAATATCAGCTCCTGCTCGAAAATCCCCTACAAGCGTTCAGCCTTGTCTTGGACATCGCTGATATAAACGACAACAGTCCAGTGTTTCCTGCGAGGGAGATTCGACTGGATCTGGTCGAATCCACAGTTCTGGGCAGACGCTTCCCCCTGGAAAGCGCACACGACCCCGATCTGGGATCCAACGCAGTGCGTGAATATAAACTGAGCCCAAATGACCACTTTGCACTAGAAATGAGCACACAAGTAAACGGCAACGCGTATCCGGAGCTGATTCTGAAAAAAGCTTTGGACCGGGAGGCACAGGCTGAACACGTACTCAGAATCAATGGGATCGACGGGGGGAGTCCGGTCAGATCGGGAACAGCTTCAATCCTCATCCGTGTTTTGGATGCCAATGATAATGTCCCAGTTTTCAGCCAGCGCGTTTACAAAGTCCCTGTGCTGGAGAACTCGCCCATAGGCACTGTCATAGCGACTCTGAATGCCACGGACATGGATGAAGGTGTTTACGGAGACGTCACCTACTCATTCAGTCATCTGTCAGATAAAATGGGCGGGGTTTTTGAGATCAACCCAGTGAGTGGAGAAGTCCGGGTAACGGGTCCCATTGACTATGAGGAGGCCAGTACACATGAACTGGATGTCCAGGCTAAAGATGGCGGAGGCCAGGCCTCTCATTGTAAAATCATAATTGATGTTGTTGATGTGAATGACAACAAACCTATCATAGAGATAAAATCAGCCTCAGCTAATGTTAGAGAAGACTCCAAACCAGGAACTATGGTTGCTCTGATTAATGTTTATGACCTGGACACAGGAAGTAGTGGGCATATCACCTGCACAATTCCAGACCATGTTCCCTTTAAATTAGTCTCTGAGGTCAAAAACTATTACATGCTGGTGACTGATGGCATACTAGACAGAGAAGTGCAGCCCGAGTACAACATCACAGTCATAGCCACTGATGCCGGCTCTCCTACACTCTCTGGTGTTAAAATCTTAACAATTGTGGTAACTGATATTAATGATAATCCCCCAGTGTTTATGCAGAGCACTTATGACGCCAACATCCTGGAAAACCAACCTGTTGGCACCTTGGTCATGAAAGTGAAGGCAGAGGACATAGATGACGCATCAAACGCCAAAGTCCTTTACCAAATATCACGGGACACAAAGTCCGATGTGTCCTCATTCTTGGCCATCAATTCAGACACTGGGGAACTTTTCACCTCACGCCTCTTTGATTACGAGCAATCAGTTCACTTCCAAATTAAGGTGACAGCTCGTGATGGGGGCGACCCTCCTCTCTCCACCACCTGCACTGTAAACGTCTTCATTAAGGACCAGAATGACAATGCACCTGTTATTTTATACCCTGTCCAGACCAATGGATTTATTGCAGAGGACATGGTCCCAGCTGAGGCCCCTCGAGGCTACCTGGTGACTAAGGTGGTTGCAGTGGATGCAGACTCTGGCCACAATGCCTGGCTGTCTTATAAGATCATCAAAGCGACACGGCCCAACCTGTTTATGGTTGGCCTGCACACAGGGGAAATCAGGACTGTACGAGAATTCATGGCGGATGATGAGCCCAAACAGACTGTCCTGGTTTTGGTGACGGATAATGGGCCTGAGTCGCTCTCTGCCACGGTCACGCTCAGCATAGGGATCGACGATGGACTGCCTGTTTTAAATGAACTCTTTGAGTTTGCTGATGAATCACAGGACAGTGATGACTTAACGCTCTATTTAATCATAGCCCTGGCAGCCGTTTCCTCCCTCTTCATCCTTTTAATCAGTGGGGTGTTTTATTTTAAGCTATGTCGGCGGGGTTACGTGTACCGCTCCACCACCACCAGTCTCCCTGTATTCCCGACCACTTATTATCCCCCGAGCTTTGCCGACATGAGTCGCTGTGGGACCCTGCTCAAAGATGAGCGCTATGATTCCTTCTTGACCACTGGGTCATGGAGGGGCGATTTTCGCTTTGGTTCAAACACAGACACTGACACACTTAAGAAAAGGAGCGCAGCCTATCAGAAAAGCACACTGAGGCGCGCTAGTGCAGACAGAGCCACCCTGAAGGTGAGGGCAGGTGCACCACATCCTTGTTACGTGGTCACATAAGAGTTTGCCATAGCAGACTGTAAGTGGTGTGAAGAAAAATCCCTGGCCTGATGCACTTTGCACCTCTGACTGTCAAATAGCTTATATATGCATTAGTTTTGTCATGGCTGTATAAAATTAACATTAAAAAATATATATTTTGGTCTTTCTACAGACACACCTGCACATGCAATACGCTGTCAGTGCAGTATATTTCATTTAAAAGTTTTCCTGAACCTCATATTAACCCCACAACCCAACTCTGAAGATATATGCAACTGAAGTCTCGTGTATGGTCTCTGGGATATATTGAGTAATAGTCATAACATTGATAGGTTTGCTTTTCCTCTACATTTGAAATGCATGATTAGCCTTGCTGTTTCACTGATGGTGATAAGTTCACATTTAGTCTTGGCTGGTTATCTTTTGCTTTGTCTGTGATATATTTATCTTTGCATCTGTTAATTTATATACGTATTTGACTTCATGGTTGTATTTACCAAGTACTTTTGACTTGAAGTAGCACTATACTTACAGTATCTTGTAAGTGGATTTTTTTTCTCTTTTCTCTATTTATCTTCTTTTTTGTTTTTTTTTACATGATAACAGATGTTGTCTATGGAGATATTCAATCATCCAGGTAATTTATCCAAGGAGTTGTAGAGTTACGGCAACAGACCTTCTTGAAACTACTTCATTAACAATCTGCAACAACTCCATTTGACATGAATCTGCAACTCCTTGGATAGTAATAAATGATTGACGTTTTGCACTAAATGAACTGAACATCTTCTGAACCGACAATCACTGTACACAGAAAAAGAATAAATTTCTACAGTGTTATACAACAGTTATGTAGTCATGTGTGTGTCTGTGTGTGCCTCCATTTCTGTGTCATGGTTAAGCTAGCACAATTTGTCATCAAATCTATTCCTTTGTGAACTCATGTGTGTTTGTGTCCATGTTACAGCTCCAGGCTCTTTTATGCTCCTTATTCTAGCCATGAAAGGACATGGAGGAAAAATGAGGAAAGCTTTTTTTAAACTATTATTTGGGTCACAAGAATGCCATTTAGAGCAGTGTAGCTGGCACTATTGAAAGATGAAAATGATGAAAGTGCCTTAAGACTGAGAGCATAGCTTACTTACTTTCACGTATTTTGGATATAATATATATCAGTGTCTGTGGATAATAAAGATAGTTTGCTTTCTTTTACATTAACATTGTGCAGCAGGGAGATAATTCCTAGAAAACTGTTGACACCTTATCAACACAATAAGATAGTGGGACACTTTCTGGACTATTATTATTTATATACTTTTTATAATGTAGATACAAACTTTTCACTTGGCACTACAGTGACTTCAAAAGCTGATAACCCCTAAGGTTTCCATTTTAATTGGTTCTCAATGTTTGGTTACACATGGTTTCTTACGAGCCAACGATGTTTCTGGTAACATTACATTTGAAGTGACACTTCCTCTTCCTTCTCTGTCTTCTGTTTGTGCCCGTTATGTCTGAACCTCCAACGGACTTTATGTGTTGTAAGTGTGATTACCTTTAAAAAGACATATAATGTGTGTGTGGCGAGTGGGCCAATCAGATCATATACAGACACACACACATGCCATTCACTGACACTCACACCTAGGGGTAAAAACGCAGAGAAAACCCAGGCAGACTTAGGGGGAACATTTGAACTGGTGACCTTCTGGCTGTGTGGTGATATTTCCCAAGTCCTTAGCACCCTTTTTTAGGTATGGCAGGAGATGCTTATTTCCCATTTTCTTTTGCTTGTAGTAGTGAACATACATGAATGAATCAAATTGATTTCTTAATTGATTTACATGAATGAACTGCTCTGCACATCGCAGGATGAGTGCTGTATTCAGATGAAGGTATCAGAGATTCATTACAGTGCAGACCACAAAATGTTTAAATGTTTGTACAGTTATGTGATTCTTCATTCCTCCTCTGGATGTGCATATAATTCATGTGAATGTGATTTAATATGCCATTAAGTGATTAATTGTATTTTTCCCAATTAATACTAAGTCTTTTCTTTTTCTCTTTTCTCTTCTTGGTGCGGCTTGGTGCACATCTCCTTCCAGCAGGTAAGCTCATGTTTTTTTTGACTTCCCTCTTAAAACTTCCACTGCTCTGCTGTTTATATCATCCTGTTAGATTGGTATTACAGCCTCATTAACACCACAGTCAATTCTCAAAATCAATAGGGAACACAGATGACCTAGAATGAGGTTCTATCACTTTCCCTTGCATCTCTTTTTTACATGCACACTTTGCACCAAAACCATCACTGTGAATGTTTGTGAGACACATATGCTGGTGGTTCCTGAGAGGAATGAAGTTGCCGCTATCGGTTTGTTTCGATGGCAGCTGTGTTGCGCCGATTTCACTGCAATCTGTGATAGGATGTACACAACATGAATATTAGTAATCCTGCCGCTGCCGTGCAGTCATTGCCTGAATAATGCACTCTCATGACATGTAGCTATGCTCTGCAGAACTGTACGCTAATGTTACGTGTGTACACAACAGTGACCCATTTTAAACAGTAGTCTCTCCTACCAGCGCACTCACACTGTGTTTTTGGCTGCATAGGGACAAAATTTCACTGCTGCAAAATGTGTCAGTATTTATTCATGCTTGCAGAGGAGTGTTGCAGAAGCTGCTCAAGTAGATGTTAATTCCACTGCTTAAATGTAGGTCACTGGATTTATCAGTCAGAATATATAAGAGGAGGAGAGATTATCTATCTATCTATCTATCTATCTATCTATCTATCTATCTATCTATCTATCTATCTATCTATCTATCTATCTATCTATCTATCTATCTATCTATCTATCTATCTATCTATCTATCTATCTATTTATCTACTGTATCTATCTATCTATCTATCTATCTATCTATCTATCTATCTATCCATCAATGTTGACACATCTAATCCACCTCATCATAAAATACACTGTATTTTAGTGATAATATCTGGGAGCTTTTAGGCCCTTTGGTAGGATAGCTGAAGAGAGAGAGAGAAGGGAAGGAGGGAGCGATGGAAGGATGACACACTGCAAATTAACTGGTTATTAAATAATGTCAGTTCAGTTGTATCTACAAGCATTTTTATTCCTCTAGATGCGCAACATGAAGGTTTAATTGATTACCAATAAATACCAATGATGCTGTTTTACTAGGTCACTATTGGTGGTGCTGTTACTCTATACAGCACTGGCCGGGCTCTGGCTGGGCTCAGCACTGAACCAGAACAAAGGGCAGATCGTTGTCAAATTAGAGAACTGACAGAGAAAAATCATGCGTTAGAGACACTCTCGCATCCTGTATCACTCCAACCTGCCCGTCATTCCATATTATCCACCACGTTACTCAGACACTCTGGGGACAGGGACTCTGCAACATGTGTACAACTACGAGGTGTGCAGGACCACAGACTCCATACAGAGACACATCAAGGGTGCCCAGCCAATGAGTCAAAGTTTGGTTAATGTGGTTGATGCTGGAACTGAAAATGGGCATGAGAGTGAGCATTTATCTTGTATGTCTACTCTGGTAAGTGTTTATTTTTTCTTCTCTGTGCTTTCAATTAAATCATATATGCATATGCATATGTACATATGTGAGCAAACATATTGGGGATATAAAGCTGACTGTCTGCTGAGTTATTGTAGTGGCATAGTTGTAAGTTGTAAGAGCTGTGTCCAAAGAAAGTGAGGTAGCTAGTCAGATGGCGTCTGCCTTTATTTAGCTGTCCATGGTGCTGAAACCCTGCCTCAGTTGCTCTTACTATTTTAAGTCTATGCATTCAAGTGAATTTAATTTCATAAGCATGACAACTATGGGGTGCCATTTGTAAAATGACTCATGCTGAACATAGCAGCAAAATTTTGTCACATTTTGTTTAAAACAGTGCTTGAAAAAAGTGGTGTGAATTTTTGAATGTCGCTTTTTAGCACAGTTACAAAAAGATTTGCCAACTTAGAAATTAGACTTAGACTTTCTTTTAATGTGTTAAATAGTTAAATTTAAATATTGAAACGTTACACTTAAATGTTAAATGTATATTTAGGGTAAACCTAAATATTTAAAATGTATATTTACATCTAACATTTATATTTAACATTCATATTTGAATGTACTGTTTAAGTCTAACATTTAATATTTAAATGTAACTACTTAACACATTTCTGAGTTAGCAAATATTTTTGTAAATGTGCTAAAAAAAGGGACAAAAATTCGCACCACTTTTTTCGAGCACTGTTTTAAGCCTGGATGTGACACAATGTTGCCGTTATTTTTGTTTTACCAAGGGCACCCCATGGACTACAACTCGTGATTATGATGATAAAAATAATAACAAGAATAATGACATAATTATTCATATGACATATGTAATAATAATGACAATAAAATGGTGTGTGAAGACACGAAGACACTCAGGGAGCATGCAAACTCCACACGGGAAAGCCCTTGGTCTGACTGAGTGACTGAGTGCATTAATAAGGTCCGTGGATAAAGTATCCACGGACCTTATTAATGCACTCGTTATTTAGAGTAGATGCGTTTAAATATATTTGCTGTGTGTTTTAAGGCATGCATGCACACTTGGGAAAGAACTCGTTTGTACAGACCTTTGTTGTACTCGATGCTTCCATTTTGTTGCATTGTAAACCTATTAAATCGTTGGATTCGGGTGGATTTATTTTTTACCCCCGCATCTATTCCTTTAAAATGCGCTGGATTAGAATGAATATTTGTCTATTTTATGACCAAATCCATGCAGGCCTGTATGTATGTTGATCATAGACTCGATCCTCATGCAGTTTAATGTCAAGTTTCTTGTTTTATCCTCTGAGCGACGCTGTTGTCTGGTGAACCGCTGTGTGCACCGTGAGGGAGAGGTGCTCCCTCCCTGTTTATAGTGCTCTAAGGGCTGATAATGCGTTTCATAAGAGCTGCAGCTCAACGGATATACAACCGATTTTTCTCTGTTTTCCCTCTTATCTCTTCTCACCTTGAGTCCTCGGTTTCCGTCAGCGACTTAAAATCTTGACGCCATTGTTCTATTTGCGCGGAGACTGCGTCAGCATGGATTTTAAAGCGCAGCCCCGAGGCCGAGACGTGTGGCGATTGCTTGCGGCCTTATATGTGTGTGTGTTTCAGTGGATTTGTCTTAATGGAGCGGACGCACAGATCCGATACTCAATCCCGGAGGAGATGAAGAAGGGGGCTTTGGTCGGGAATGTGGCGCAGGATCTGGGTCTGGATCTGAAGCGCCTCCGCTCGGGCCTGGCCCGCATTGTTACCGGGGAAGGCGTCCAGTACACGGAGCTGAAGACAGACAAAGGGATTCTGGTGGTGAATGAGAGGATAGACAGGGAGCAGCTCTGCGGAGACATCACTCCGTGTAGCTTCGCTTTTGAGATTTTACTGGAAAAGCCGATGGAGCTGCACCCTGTGACCATCGAGGTGCTGGATGTGAACGACAACGCTCCCACTTTCCAGAACAGCCACTTGGAATTTGAAATAAGCGAATCGGCTGTGCTGGGCTCCCGTTTTGTTTTAGAGAGCGCGGACGATGCCGACGTCGGTGGAAATGGTTTGCAGAGCTACATTTTAACCCCGAATGATAATTTCGTCCTGAAACAACACGTGAACCCGGACGGCAGTAAGTACGCAGAGATGGTGCTGCAGAAAGCTTTAGATAGAGAGGCACAGCCACGCTTGTCTCTGAGGCTGCTGGCTGTGGACGGAGGAAACCCACAGAGGTCTGGCACAGTTAATATAGATGTTATTATTCTAGACGCTAATGATAATGCACCTGTTTTTAATCAGACTGTGTATAAGGCAACGGTGATTGAAAATTCAGCGAAGGGCACACACGTTGTGACTGTCAATGCGAGTGACGTGGATAGCGGTGCAAACGGAAAGGTGACGTATTCATTCTCTAAATCCAAAGCGGGGGTAGCAGATTTATTCGAGATAGATGAGACTACAGGAAGAGTTTATGTTGCGAGGGAAATTGATTTTGAAAAAGACAGGAGAATTGAATTCAGGGTTGAAGCCAAAGATCAAGGAGGGCTGACGGACTCGAGCAAAATTGAAATAGAGGTCATCGACGTGAATGACAATTATCCGGTGATAAATGTGATGTCATTCACCACCCCGGTGTCAGAGGATTCTCCCGCTGGAACCACCATCGGTATAATCAACGTAAAAGATGTTGATTCCGGGGAAAACGGTCAAGTGAGGTGCGCCATCGAGGGCAATGTTCCTTTCAAAATTAAATTCAACGTGAGAAATTATTATGCTCTGATGACTGATGCCGCGTTAGATCGTGAGCATCTGTCCGAGTTTAACATCACTGTTGTTGCTTCAGACACGGGCTCACCCCCACTCTCAACTAAAACAACACTTTATCTGAAAATCTCAGACGTCAATGATAATGCACCAGTATTTGTACAGCCATCCTACAGTGCATTTGTGTCAGAGAATAACTCTCCAGGCGTTTCTGTGCTCAGGGTTAGTGTCAAAGACCCTGATGAGAACCAGAACGCACGCGTTTCATATGTTTTGGAAGAGCGCGAGATCGGTGGATCTCCAGTTTCTGAATATGTGTCTATAAATGCAGAAACTGGAGTGGTTCATGCTGTGAGATCATTTGATTATGAGCAGATCAAACAGCTGGTTTTCACCATCAGAGCTCAGGATGGAGGATCTCCTCCTCTGAGCAGCAACGTGACAGTGAGGATCCTGATCCAGGACCAGAACGATAACCCCCCCCAGGTCCTATACCCGGTCCAGACCGGGGGCTCTGTGGTGGCTGAGATGGTGCCTCGTTCAGCAGATGTGGGCTATCTGGTCACGAAAGTGGTGGCGGTTGATGTGGACTCTGGACAGAACGCCTGGCTCTCCTACAAGCTGCAGAAAACCACAGACAGGGCTCTGTTTGAAGTGGGCTCACAGAATGGAGAAATCAGAACTATCCGCCAAGTGACTGATAAAGATGCAGTCAAACAGAGACTGAGTGTGATAGTGGAGGACAACGGGCAGCCCTCTCGCTCAGCTACACTCATTGTGAACGTGGCGGTGGCGGACAGCTTCCCTGAAGTGCTGTCGGAGTTCACTGACTTTCCCCACGACAAGGAGTACAATGACAACCTGACTTTTTACTTAGTGCTGGCTCTGGCTGTGGTCTCCTTCCTCTTCATCACCTGTGTAGTGGTGATCATCTCCGTCAAGATCTACAGGTGGAGACAGTCTCGCATCCTGTATCACTCCAACCTGCCCGTCATTCCCTATTATCCACCACGTTACTCAGACACTCTGGGGACAGGGACTCTGCAGCACGTGTACAACTACGAGGTGTGCAGGACCACAGACTCCAGGAAGAGTGACTGTAAGTTTGGCAGAGCTGGTAGTCAGAACGTGCTGATCATGGAGCCCAGTTCGACAGGGACCATGCAGAGGATGCAGAGTGAGAAGAGCATCCTGGATGAACCAGACTCTCCTCTTGAGGTCAGTTAACTCAATTAGTTTTGATTGTCTTCTACTTTCACAGTGTTTGTTTCCAGCCATTTTCAGTGTTGTTCCATTACATCATCAGCACCACAGACAGTCTCAGAGCTAGACATGTTCGCAATGTGACACCAGTCTGCTTTGAGTGAGAACTGTTACTGATTGCCATGTCGTGATTTTTCTAAGTGAAGCATTTCATTATTGATGTTGACAATCAAAACGCCTCTACATTGTATATTCCGGAGTACAGGAAAATTGGATATATTGTAGGTCTTTATGGTGCAATAGTTAAAATAAATAATCTGACTGAAGCTGAAACTGGATGAAATGTTTGTGTTTCTGTCTCTTTAAGAGAGAGCGAGTGTTTTCCGCATGTCGATGTTCAACTTTTGTTTAGCAATGTATGAACGTATGTACGTTTTTGACAAGTTACTTCTATTAGAGAGTATTCTCAAAGATCTCGCTGTGATTTGACTTGCAAGTACATTACTATGTGCAGACAGGTTTTCTAAAATAATTTCATAAACTCTAATTAGATGTACCCAGCCTCTGAATATGTGCATGTTGGTGCTTTCTCTGCTTGATGTTACTGAGTTTGGACTCTAAGAGACGCTGTTGGTCAATCCATCAGTGTGTTCAGCATCACCGTGCAGTCTCCTCCTCAGCACAGCGGCCTGTCAGAGTAGAGAGTGCATTATGTGACTGATACTGGAGACTGAAACACTCGCAGTTCTCGATCTCTTCATTCAGATGTGTTACACTCATCTTGAATGCAATAATTCTAATCCTGAGGTGAACTCAGTGTTTATAGAGTCTGGAGGATCGCGTTTAGGTGCGTTTTGGAATATATTTCCCTGATCTTCTCTCGCTATGGTTTGTGGAATAGAAAGCAACGCCCGTTGCGAAAAATGGCGCATGGGCTACGGACGGAGCTGGTGTCTACTCCTCTTTGTTTTTTATGTCATCAACACGGTCAGTGGACACATCCGATATTCAATCCCGGAGGAGATGAAGAAAGGCTCTCTGATCGGAAACATAGCGCAGGATCTGGGTCTGGATCTGAAGCGGCTCCGCTCTGGTCGGGCCCGCATCGTGAGCGGAGAGAGCATCCAGTACACGGAGCTGAAGACAGACAAAGGGATTCTGGTGGTGAATGAGAGGATAGACAGGGAGCAGCTCTGTGGAGACGCGACGCCCTGTAGTTTCAGCCTGGAGATGATTCTAGAAAACCCGATGGAGCTGCACCAAATCACGGTCGAAATTACCGACATAAACGATCATTCTCCGACGTTTAAACGAGACAAAATCAGTTTCGAGATCAGCGAATCTGCAAATGCTGATGCTCGTTTTTCATTGAACAGTGCCGAAGACCCAGATGTAGGAATTAATGGTCTCCGAGAATATTATTTAACAGAGAATGATAATTTCATTCTGAAGCAGCACTCTAACGCGGACGGAAAGAAATATGCGGAGATGGTTTTGCAGAAGCCGCTGGACAGAGAGACGAACCCAAATCTGTCTTTGAAGCTCATTGCAGTAGACGGTGGGACTCCGCAGAGATCTGGCACAGTAAATATAGATATTACTGTTCTTGACATAAACGATAATTCCCCTGTATTTAATCAATCAGTGTATAAAGCTACAGTGATGGAGAACTCTCCTAGAGACACTTACGTCACCACTGTGAATGCTAGTGACGCAGATTCGGGGTCTAATAGTATTGTGACTTATTATTTTTCTGATCTACACAGCGGACTCACTAATTTGTTCGGAATTGACGAGAAAACAGGTATGATTCTAATCACAGGATCTGTCGATTATGAAAGAGAGAAAAAATACGAGCTCAGAGTAGATGCAAGAGATCAAGGAGGTTTGACAGACTCTAGTAAAGTGATAATAGAGGTGAGTGACGTCAATGACAACCCACCGGTCATTAATGTGATGTCATTCACTAGTCCTGTGTCAGAGGATTCTCCTCCTGGTACAACTATTGGCATCATTAATGTGAAGGATCTGGATTCAGGTGATAATGGACAGGTAAACTGTAGAATAGAGGAAAATGCTCCATTCAAGATTAAATCTAATTTAAGGAATTATTACACTTTGGTAACAGATTCTGCATTAGACCGCGAGACTGTTTCAGATCATAACATCACTGTAGTTGCAACAGATGCAGGAGTTCTTCCTCTTTCCACAAAGAAAACATTTCATCTGAAGGTCTCTGATGTGAATGATAATGCTCCAGTGTTTTCACAGGCTGTTTATAATGCATTTATCTCAGAGAATAACTCTCCAGGAGTTTCTGTTCTCACTCTCAGAGCAAGAGACCCTGATGAGAACCAAAACGCCCGCATATCCTATATTCTGGAGGACGGTAATATTGGTGCAGCTCCAATTTCTGAATATGTTTCAGTAAATGCAGAGAGTGGAGTAGTACATGCTGTGAGATCGTTTGATTATGAGCAAATTAAACAGCTGGTTTTTACCATCAAAGCTCAGGATGGAGGATCTCCTCCACTGAGCAGCAACGTGACAGTGAGGATCCTGATCCAGGACCAGAACGATAACCCCCCTCAGGTTCTGTACCCGGTCCAGACTGGGGGCTCTGTGGTGGCTGAGATGGTGCCTCGTTCAGCAGATGTGGGCTATCTGGTCACTAAAGTGGTGGCTGTTGATGTGGACTCTGGACAGAACGCCTGGCTCTCCTACAAGCTGCAGAAAACCACAGACAGGGCTCTGTTTGAAGTGGGCTCACAGAATGGAGAAATCAGGACTATCCGCCAAGTGACTGATAAAGATGCAGTCAAACAGAGACTGAGTGTGATAGTGGAGGACAACGGGCAGCCCTCTCGCTCAGCTACAGTCATTGTGAACGTGGCGGTGGCGGACAGCTTCCCTGAAGTGCTGTCGGAGTTCACTGACTTTCCCCACGACAAGGAGTACAATGACAACCTGACTTTTTACTTAGTGCTGGCTCTAGCTGTGGTCTCCTTCCTCTTCATCACCTGTGTAGTGGTGATCATCTCCGTCAAGATCTACAGGTGGAGACAGTCTCGCATCCTGTATCACTCCAACCTGCCCATCATTCCCTATTATCCACCACGTTACTCAGACACTCTGGGGACAGGGACTCTGCAGCATGTGTACAACTATGAGGTGTGCAGGACCACAGACTCCAGGAAGAGTGACTGTAAGTTTGGCAGAGCTGGTAGTCAGAACGTGCTGATCATGGAGCCCAGTTCTACAGGGACCATGCAGAGGATGCAGAGTGAGAAGAGCATCCTGGATGAGCCAGACTCTCCTCTTGAGGTTGGTTAAATCATTTCCCTTCTTTTCTGCTCTTGTATGCACTGTGGCACAATATCTCAAGTCTAAAAGAGTTTTATGGGATTGGAATTTGCAGGTTTATCATAGGCTACACCCTTTTCAGTTTCTGGGTTCCAGCATTGATAAATCTTCAGCAGTTGTCAGTCTGCACTTGCAGAGTCAGAGAAGTTTCATCTGAGCTTGAGAGAGAGAAATAAAATCACTGTGCAACAGGCCCCTATAACCTAATGTGATGAGATGCATTCAGCACGCTCTTAACGACTCTTAATGTATGGTTTTTGTCAAAACTAATTTGTTGAATTAAGAGTTTGAAATGACTTGATGGGACAGCCTGAACAGTACGAAAAGAAAGAGACATCTACACCCACTATCAACTCCGACATCCTCCTCAGTTGCATGAGAAGAAAGGCGGCTTTCAAACTCACTGATAACTTAATTCCCACATTTATCTTTATACTTAAAATACAGGCAATATATTTTTTTCTGTCATTCCATTACTCCATTAATTTGTTCCATCATTAAAACATCACAATAGAGTATCTGACAGCTTGTGTTATATTTTAGAATAGATGGTGATGTTTTGAGTTCCACATGCTGAGTGTCTGAAATGTTTGACATTAGGAAATCACCCATCCTACTGTGGGTAATTTCCCTTTACTGATTCATCCTAATTCCCGGATTCATAATTTTAGCAAAATGGTTGTCATGCACCGTGCTTTGAGGCCATATTTTGAAATAGTGTGGACTCTCCGCCAATAGAATAATTAATCTTGTGCTTCTTTGATATTCATCATTTTTGACTCTAAGGGACGCTGTTGATCAGTGAAACATTTTGCTGGATGCTGGCGTCATTCACTGCATCCCCCGAGTGACTACACAGCGTCGAGGGCTCTGTTTTATCCAGGTTTTAAGAAGCGTTAGAGACAACATGGTGCGACAGATCTGCGTGTGAAGGTCGAAGGCGTATTGTCGTAGATCCAGGAAACGGAGAACAACATTTTTTAACGTCAAATTATCTGGATAAATACCTCCTTTGTCGACCCTTTGTCGGCATAAAATGAGTGGAATATATATCAAATCATCAAGATGGCGTTGGTTTTACGGACTTGGAAGGCCGGCGGGACTGCTGGTGTTGCTGCTTTATGCGGTTAGCACGGTAGGTGCGCAGATTCGTTATTCAATCCCGGAGGAGATGAAGAAAGGCTCTCTGATCGGAAACATAGCGCAGGATCTGGGCCTGGATCTGAAGCGGCTCCGCTCGGGTCGGGCCCGCATCGTGAGCGGAGAGAGCATCCAGTACACGGAGCTGAAGACAGACAAAGGGATTCTGGTGGTGAATGAGAGGATAGACAGGGAGCAGCTCTGTGGAGACGTGACGCCGTGCAGCTTCAGCTTCGAGCTCATTCTAGAAAACCCGATCGAGCTGCACAGGATCACTGTCGAGGTTTTAGATATTAACGATCACGCTCCGGTTTTCCCGAACAAAGAGACGCCCATCGGCTTTGAAATGAGTGAATCCGCAGCGGTAGGAGCTCAATTTCCACTGCGTAGTGCAGAAGATCTTGACGTCGGGCAAAATGCGTTGCAAGATTATGTTTTATCACCGAATGATAATTTTATATTAAAGCAACACGCAAATCCGGACGGAAGCAAACATATTGAAATGGTGCTGCAGAAGCCTTTAGACAGAGAGCGACACCCACATCTGTCTTTGAAATTAAGCGCAGTGGACGGAGGGACTCCACAGAGATCTGGTACAATAAATATAGATGTAATTGTGTTAGATGTAAACGACAATGCTCCAGTATTTAACCAGTCCATGTACAAAGCATCCGTTGTGGAAAGTACATTAAGAGGCACAAGTATTATAACTGTAAACGCCACAGATGCTGACAGTGGCTCCAATGGACTTATCACTTACAGTTTGTCCAAGATGAAGGGAAGTGCAGAAGATATTTTCAGTATTGATGAAAACTCTGGAACAATTTCTGTCTCTGGCCTAATTGATTATGAAAAAATTAGAAAATATGAGGTGAGGGTGGAAGCAAAAGATAAAGGTGGATTATTTGGAACAAGCAAAGTTGTAATTGATGTTTCCGATGTCAATGATAATCTTCCAGTTATTAACATTATGTCGTTCTCAAGTCCATTGTCTGAAGATTCACCCCCTGGCACAACAGTTGCTGTTTTAAATGTAAAAGATGCAGACTCTGATAAAAATGGTGAAATAAGATGTTCAATAGATGGAAAACTTCCTTTCAAGATTGAATCATCTCTAACAAATTATTATAATTTGATCTCTGATCAGTACTTTGACAGAGAATCCATCTCAGAATACAATATAACAATAACAGCCACGGATCTGGGGTCTCCTCCTCTTTCCAGCTCAAAACAACTGCATCTTAAAATTTCTGATGTCAACGACAACGCACCATTATTTGACAGAAGGAGTTATTCTGCTTCTGTCACTGAGAATAATTCTCCTGGTGTTTCCATGTTTGCTGTCAATGCACGAGACTCTGACTGGAATCAAAATGCAAGGATTTCTTATCTTTTAGAAGACACACAAGTCAGTGGAAGTCCAGTTTCTACGTATGTATCTTTAAACTCTGAAAGTGGAGTTCTCAGTGCAGTTCGCTCATTTGATTATGAGCAGATTAAAGAACTCCAGCTGGTTGTGAAAGCTCAGGATGGAGGATCTCCTCCTCTGAGCAGTAATGTGACCGTGAGGATCCTGATCCAGGACCAGAACGACAACCCCCCCCAGGTCCTCTACCCAATCCAGACCGGGGGCTCTGTGGTGGCTGAGATGGTGCCTCGTTCAGCAGATGTGGGCTATCTGGTCACTAAAGTGGTGGCTGTTGATGTGGACTCTGGACAGAATGCCTGGCTCTCCTATAAGCTGCAGAAAGCCACAGACAGGGCTCTGTTTGAAGTGGGCTCACAGAATGGAGAAATCAGAACTATCCGCCAAGTGACTGATAAAGATGCAGTCAAACAGAGACTGAGTGTGATAGTGGAGGACAACGGGCAGCCCTCTCGCTCAGCTACAGTCATTGTGAACGTGGCGGTGGCGGACAGCTTCCCTGAAGTGCTGTCGGAGTTCACTGACTTTCCCCACGACAAGGAGTACAATGACAACCTGACTTTTTACTTAGTGCTGGCTCTGGCTGTGGTCTCCTTCCTCTTCATCACCTGTGTAGTGGTGATCATCTCCGTCAAGATCTACAGGTGGAGACAATCTCGCATGCTATATCACTCCAACCTGCCCGTCATTCCCTATTATCCACCACGTTACTCAGACACTGTGGGGACAGGGACTCTGCAGCACGTGTACAACTACGAGGTGTGCAGGACCACAGACTCCAGGAAGAGTGACTGTAAGTTTGGCAGAGCTGGTAGTCAGAACGTGCTGATCATGGAGCCCAGTTCTACAGGGACCATGCAGAGGATGCAGAGTGAGAAGAGTATCCTGGATGAGCCAGACTCTCCTCTGGAGGTTAGTAAAATCAATTAGTTTTGATTATCCGCTATTTTTATAGAGTTTGTTTCCAGCCATTTTCTGTGTTGTTCCATGACATCATAATCAGCACCACGGACAGAGTCTCAGAGCTGGACGTATTCAGAGTGTGACACCCGTCTGCTCCGTATGAGAACCGTCACTGATTGCCATGTAGTGATTTCTCGAAGTGAAGCATTTCATTATTGATGTTGACAATCAAAACACCTATACATTGTATATTCTGGAGTACAGGAAAATTGGACATATTGGAGGTCTTTATGGTGCAATACTTAGAATTAATAATCTGATAGAAGCTGAAGGCAAAGTTCAGCAACTAATGTTGCATGATTTTTTTCCTTTAGAGATCATCTAGTTTGAATGATTTTTTTGTGTTTCTGTCTCTTCAAGAGAGAAAGTGAGTGTTTCTGCATGTTGATGTTAAAGTTTTGTTTAGCAATGTATGAAGGTCTGAGCGTTTTTCACAAGTTATTTCTATTAGAAAGTACTATCAAAGATCTCACTATGAGATAAATTGCAAGTACATTACTATGTGCAGACAGGTTTTCTAAAATAATTTCATAAACCCTGACTGGATGTACCCAGCCTCTGAATATGTGCATGTAGGTGCTTTCTCTGCTTGATGTTACTGAGTTTGGACTCTAAGAGACGCTGTTGGTCAATCCATCAATGTGTTCAGCATCACCGTGCAGTCTCCTCCTCAGCACAGCGTCCTGTCAGAGTAGAGAGTGCATTATGTGACTGATACTGGAGACTGAAACACTCGCAGTCCTGGACGTCTTAATTTAGATATACTAAACTCAGCTTGAATGCAATAATTCTAATCCTGAGGTGAACTCAGTGTCTATTGAGTCTGGAGGATCGCGTTTAGGTGCGTTTTGGAATACATTTCCCTGATCTTCTCTCGCCATGGTTTGTGGAATAGAAAGCAACGCGCGATGCGAAAAATGGCGCATGGGCTACGGACGGAGCTGTTGTCTACTCCTCTTTGTTTTTTATGTCATCAACACGGTCAGTGGACACATCCGATATTCAATCCCGGAGGAGATGAAAAAAGGCTCTCTGATCGGAAACATAGCGCAGGATCTGGGCCTGGATCTGAAGCGGCTCCGCTCGGGTCGGGCCCGCATCGTGAGCGGAGAGAGCATCCAGTACACGGAGCTGAAGACAGACAAAGGGATTCTGGTGGTGAATGAGAGGATAGACAGGGAGCAGCTCTGTGGAGACGTGACGCCCTGTAGTTTCAGCCTAGAGATGATTCTAGAAAACCCGATGGAGCTGCATCAAATCACGGTCGAAATTACGGACATAAACGATCATTCTCCGACGTTTAAACGAGACAAAATCGGTTTTGAGATCAGCGAATCTGCAAATGCTGGAGCTCGTTTCTCATTGACCAGTGCAGAGGACCAGGATGTGGGTGTGAATGGGCTCCGAGAATATCATCTGACTGAAAATGATAATTTCATTCTGAAGCAAAACTCGAACGCGGACGGAAAGAAATATGCGGAGATGGTTTTGCAGAAGCCGCTGGACAGAGAGACGAACCCAAATCTGTCTTTGAAGCTCATTGCAGTAGACGGTGGGACTCCTCAGAGATCTGGCACAGTAAATATAGATATTACTGTTCTTGACAATAACGATAATTCCCCTGTATTTAATCAATCACTGTATAAAGCCACAGTGATGGAGAACTCTCCTAGGGACACTTACGTCACCACTGTGAACGCTAGTGACGCAGATTCGGGATCCAATAGTATTGTGACATATTATTTTTCTGATCTTAACAGTGGCCATAGTGATCTATTCAAGATTGACGAAAATACAGGTGTGATATTAATAGTAGGCTCTGTTGATTATGAAAAAGACAAGAAGTATGAGCTCAGAATAGATGCAAAGGATCAAGGAGGTTTGACAGACTCTAGTAAAGTGATAATTGAAGTGAGTGACGTCAATGATAACCCACCGGTCATTAATGTGATGTCATTCACTAGTCCTGTGTCAGAGGATTCTCCTCCTGGTACAACTATTGGCATCATTAATGTGAAGGATCTGGATTCAGGTGATAATGGACAGGTAAACTGTAGAATAGAGGAAAATGCTCCATTCAAGATTAAATCTAATTTAAGGAATTATTACACTTTGGTAACAGATTCTGCATTAGACCGTGAGACTGTTTCAGATTATAACATCACTGTAGTTGCAACAGATGCAGGAGTTCCTCCTCTTTCCACAAAGAAAACATTTCATCTGAAGGTCTCTGATGTGAATGATAATGCTCCAGTTTTCTCCAAGGCTGTTTATAATGCGTTTATCTCAGAGAATAACTCCCCAGGGGTTTCTGTTCTCACTCTCAGAGCAAGAGACCCTGATGAGAACCAAAACGCCCGCATATCCTATATTCTGGAGGACAGTAATGTTGGTGCAGCTCCAATTTCTGAATATGTTTCAGTAAATGCAGAGAGTGGAGTAATACATGCTGTGAGATCGTTTGATTATGAGCAGATCAAACAGCTGGTTTTCACCATCAGAGCTCAGGATGGAGGATCTCCTCCACTGAGCAGCAACGTGACAGTGAGGATCCTGATCCAGGACCAGAACGACAACCCCCCCCAGGTCCTATACCCGGTCCAGACCGGGGGCTCTGTGGTGGCTGAGATGGTGCCTCGTTCAGCAGATGTGGGCTATCTGGTCACTAAAGTGGTGGCTGTTGATGTGGACTCTGGACAGAATGCCTGGCTCTCCTATAAGCTGCAGAAAGCCACAGACAGGGCTCTGTTTGAAGTGGGCTCACAGAATGGAGAAATCAGGACTATCCGCCAAGTGACTGATAAAGATGCAGTCAAACAGAGACTGAGTGTGATAGTGGAGGACAACGGGCAGCCCTCTCGCTCAGCTACAGTCATTGTGAACGTGGCGGTGGCGGACAGCTTCCCTGAAGTGCTGTCAGAGTTCACTGACTTTCCCCACGACAAGGAATACAATGACAACCTGACTTTTTACTTAGTGCTGGCTCTGGCTGTGGTCTCCTTCCTCTTCATCACCTGTGTAGTGGTGATCATCTCCGTCAAGATCTACAGGTGGAGACAATCTCGCATCCTGTATCACTCCAACCTGCCCGTCATTCCCTATTATCCACCACGTTACTCAGACACTCTGGGGACAGGGACTCTGCAGCACGTGTACAACTACGAGGTGTGCAGGACCACAGACTCCAGGAAGAGTGACTGTAAGTTTGGCAGAGCTGGTAGTCAGAATGTGCTGATCATGGAGCCGAGTTCAACAGGGACGATGCAGAGGATGCAGAGTGAGAAGAGCATCCTGGATGAACCAGACTCTCCTCTGGAGGTTAGTTTTCTATTACTAACCACTAAAACGGTTTGAAACATTGATGTGATTAAAATGTTTGTCGTGGATCCTCTCTTCTCATGTCCTCACATACTTTGCGAAACTTTTCAATCTGTTGTTACCTAAATATTATTCGATGCACACTTATTCATGCCCTTCGGCCTACTTTGAAAACTCTGAGCCAGGCTCACCATTTGAGGTGTACTTTTGACAGATCCTTCCTCACAAGCATGACTTGCTTTAGATATGATGTTTTTTCCTTTCCATTTTTTAAATTTTGTGATAGTGAGACTCCCCTGGCTTTCAGAGGACATGTTTGGCATTTGTGAAGCTCAGTGGCACTCAGACCTGACAGAGTGAATTGAACTGAAATCAGAAAAATGAATGCTCAGTTTCAGAGATCTGATGCACTGATGATTGTGTGCTCTGTCATATTTTGTATTGCTTGTTGAGTTAAGCCTCTGCTCATGCAGACCCTTGACAAACTCATGAGAGTTTGTCAATCAAGGTGAAAAAGAAAAACACTAGGACTCCAAAAAGGAAAGAAACATGAAGTCCAAGTGAATCATGAGTCAGAGTTTAGTGATTATAGATGGAGCTGAGGTTTAGTCAAAAAAGGTGGAAAATAGACACGCAGTCAACATTTCACAACTAATGTTCATTGAAAAAAATCACTTTTATTCATTTTTAAATCATAGTTTATTCTTTGTGTCTAAGTTGTGTCATTTCTATGACTGCTTTGTCCTCAAGATTCGGTATCAAATGCTCTCTATTAGTCGGCTCTCACTGTCACTGTCCAAGGTACTGCACCATCCCATCTGTATGTGCCTTCATAGGAAAGGAAACCTCAGTGGGAGCATGACATTCATTTTAATCACACACATAAAATAAATTGTCTGTTTGCTTAGGATGATTTATTTGTACATATTTAGTTGCTTTCAGCAGTTGACATATTTGTCTGTCTTGCAATAACCAAATATTTATTTTCAAGTTCATGAACAAAAGAGTAATTGAAAGGAAATATGATTCCATTTGTTATTCACTCTTTTATGTTTGCTGAGGTCTGTGGTATATTCAGCTTTTACATCTTTTACTTAGAATAGAATTTCTACTATGAATCATAGGCATTTCATGAGTGTAATGAAACAGAACAATGAACAAACTGGTGTGCAGAGGGATTAAGAGGACTTGTGATTAAGAGGAGTTTATCCAGTATGAACTAAAACTGTATCTAGGTTTTTCGAACGCTGATTTAGTTCAGGAGTGTGCGCAGCTCAGTCATTACCGTGCGTGGGCTCTGAGCGCCGCTGTTGACTTATGACTGACGAACAGTCCAAACCATCAGAGCAGCGTCCATCCTCGACTTCATTTCACTGTTTTCCTGCTCCGAGAGAAGACGCTCTGCTGCGTCAGGGCCGCATTTTACCTTCAATTTCTGCATGTGAAACTGCAGTTTCAGGTTGGATTTGTGGAGTAAACGACACCGTCGTCGCACTGAGTCTCGCCGTGTGGATTGATCATGTTTGGTGTGTGGATAACCGCTCCCAGAGGCCGATGCCAAGCGCTGTTTGTCATTCTTTGTCTCTCCGAGCTGAGCTCGGTGGTTGGACAGGCTCGTTATTCCATACCGGAGGAGCAGGCGGAGGGCTCCTTCGTCGGAAACATCGCTCGGGATTTGGGCCTGGATGTGGCGAGGCTCATATCAGGGAAAGCTCGTATCATTACTAAGGGAAGCCGCCAGTACGTGGATTTAAACCGAGACAAAGGCGCTCTGGTTGTTAAAGAGCGGCTCGACCGAGAGGAGCTGTGTGGAAAGACGACGCCCTGTAGCTTCAGCTTCGAGGTCATTTTAGAGGATCCGATCCAGCTTTATCGAGTCACAGTGGAGGTGATGGACATCAACGACAATTCTCCGTTGTTTCCAAAGGGTGAAATTAGTTTGAATATTGCTGAAAATGCAGCACCGGGGACGCGCATTTCTCTCGAATGTGCGCAAGACCGTGACGTAGGTATTAATGACATCCAGAAATACATACTTAAACCCTCCGATCATTTCAAATTAGAGGTTCAGAATCAGCGTGATGGAAGTAAATTCATCGAGATGGTTTTACAGAACCCGTTAGACCGAGAGAAAGAGGAGACTCACACACTGGTGCTGATTGCTGCCGATGGAGGAGAGCCGCACAGATCAGGGACAGTGCGTATTCATGTCACTGTGTTGGACGCTAACGATAATGCACCAGTGTGCAGCCAGCCTGTGTATAAGGCAGAGGTGAAGGAGAACCCTCCACAAGGTACAGTAGTCACAACTGTGAGTGCCAATGATGCAGATAAGGGAGTAAATGGTGAGGTCACATATTCTATTGCTCATGTTGCAAACGCAGCAAAGGAGCTTTTTGAAGTAAATGACAAAACTGGGGAGATTAAAGTCACAGGTCAATTGGACTTTGAAAGAACAAAGACTTTCCAATTAAATGTGAAGGCAATTGACCATGGGGGGTTTTCAGATACATGCAAAGTTCATATTCAAGTGATTGATGAGAATGACAATGTCCCTACGATCCAGCTGATGTCATTTTCTCAGTCCATATCCGAGGACTCTCCCCCAGGTACAACTATAGCTGTTGTTAATGTGGATGATGAAGACTCTGATGGAAACGGGGTGGTCAGGTGCTCCATCAACTCTGATGTGCCTTTCAAAATAGAGTCTTCATTGACAGGATATTATACCTTAGTGACAGAAGACTACCTAGACAGAGAGGGCATCCCTGAGTATAACATCACCATCACTGTCTCTGACCAAGGCTCTCCTCCTCTGTCCAGCAGGAAGAGCATCAATGTCAAAGTGACTGATGTGAATGACAACCCTCCCCACTTTGATCAGACAGAATACAGTAAGACTGTACCAGAGAACAATTCTCCTGGCTTTTCTGTCTTTACGCTCAGTGCTACTGATGCAGACTGGGGCCAGAACGCTCGAGTTTCTTACTTTCTGCAGGAGAAAGAGATCAATGGAGTGGCTGTGTCTTCCTTAGTCTCAGTAAATTCAGAGAGTGGAGTCATTCATGCAGTGAGGTCGTTTGATTATGAGCAGATTAAGTGGTTTGAGTTCAATGTGACTGCTCGAGATGCTGGCTCCCCTCCTCTGAGCTCAGTGGCAAAAGTCAGAATAATAGTCCAGGACCAAAACGATAACCCCCCTCAGGTCCTGTACCCGGTCCAGACCGGGGGCTCTGTGGTGGCTGAGATGGT
The DNA here is from genome assembly GCA_029224185.1 of Karalla daura. NCBI lineage: Eukaryota > Metazoa > Chordata > Actinopteri > Chaetodontiformes > Leiognathidae > Karalla > Karalla daura. The sequence goes on from CM055195.1 coordinate 19,161,415, forward strand.
GCCTCGTTCAGCAGATGTGGGCTATCTGGTCACTAAAGTGGTGGCTGTTGATGTGGACTCTGGACAGAACGCCTGGCTCTCCTATAAGCTGCAGAAAGCCACAGACAGGGCTCTGTTTGAAGTGGGCTCACAGAATGGAGAAATCAGGACTATCCGCCAAGTGACTGATAAAGATGCAGTCAAACAGAGACTGAGTGTGATAGTGGAGGACAACGGGCAGCCCTCTCGCTCAGCTACAGTCATTGTGAACGTGGCGGTGGCGGACAGCTTCCCTGAAGTGCTGTCGGAGTTCACTGACTTTCCCCACAACAAGGAGTACAATGACAACCTGACTTTTTACTTAGTGCTGGCTCTGGCTGTGGTCTCCTTCCTCTTCATCACCTGTGTAGTGGTGATCATCTCCGTCAAGATCTACAGGTGGAGACAGTCTCGCATCCTGTATCACTCCAACCTGCCCGTCATTCCCTATTATCCACCACGTTACTCAGACACTCTGGGGACAGGGACTCTGCAGCACGTGTACAACTATGAGGTGTGCAGGACCACAGACTCCCGGAAGAGTGACTGTAAGTTTGGCAGAGCTGGTAGTCAGAACGTGCTGATCATGGAGCCCAGTTCTACAGGGACCATGCAGAGGATGCAGAGTGAGAAGAGCATCCTGGATGAGCCAGACTCTCCTCTGGAGGTTAGTCAATTAAAAGTCATTTAGTTTTGATTATCTGCTATTTTCATACTGTTTGTTTCCAGCCATTTTTCAGTGTTGTTCCATGATATGATCAGCACCACGGACAGTCTCAGAGCGAGACGTCTGTTCTGAGGGCCTGATTTACTAAAGCTTTGCGTATATAAAATCGTATGCAAACTCGCTGTCACCCGCAAAAAAATGGTGCGCACGGTGGATTGCGTCCACTGAGTGAGCAAAACAGCGCACGCTGCTCATTTAGTACCTTGGCCTTAATGCATATGCAATATGGGGCGTTACAGCTCGTGCGTGCAAAATCCTGGGAGAAGAATATGCAGATTGGAAATATTAGCACACGCACAAGATTTATCAAACTCGGAAACGATTGTGGTGACTGTTTTTGCGGCTAAATTTAACAGGTCTGAAAGGAAGGTGCAAAACCTTCCAGTTTGACGGACAATGGCTGCAGAAAACGAATTTTGATTCTGAATTCATTTCTGTGAGCTGTTTATGGTGCGTTTTGTTTCCATTCAAAAAAAGCGAAAGGATACAGGGAAATAAGATGTTACGTATGGCGAACGTGATTAAACATATTTTTCAAGAATAACCTGTCAATATGACATCTCTGTGGCTCTGTTTTCTTGGTTGTTTTTTGCACCAAACACATAATTAACAGCACTGTAATGCAGCGTTCGCACTGGTCCTGCGCTCTCCGGTTCTCCACCTCCCTCTGTCTCCTGCCTGCTGCAGTCCCTCCAGCCCCTCCAGTCCCTCCCTGTCCCAGTCCCTCCAGCCCCTCCAGCCCCTCCAGTCCCTCAGCTCTTAGGCTGATGGAAGAATCGGCCACTGCCTGCACTGCAATTTCCACTCTTCTACTCAGTGACTATATGGCCATCGCTGGTCCAGACACGGCGCTGACGAGCTGCCCGGTGTGCGGTCACCGGTGCCACCGGAATGCACGAGCCATACTGGCCGCTGCTCGCACCTCTTGCGCAATCGCCCGTGGTCGATGCGGTTGTTTGCCTCAGCCACAAGGAATTCAAACTCCTGGGAATCATATTTAATCTTGCTATTTCCTTTGCACTCGCTATGATGGAAAGGCTGACAGCGCGCAAACCCCTCATTTGCATACTGCTGTTTGCACCTGTTGTCACTGCGGCAAATTCCCTCAGTAAATCACCCGCAAAACGCAAGCAAATCAAGCACGCAAAGTCTTACCAGGAGCACGCAATTTGCCGCCCCTTATTTGGGATCTTAGTAAATCAGGCCTTGAGTGTGAACCGCTACTGATTGCCATGTAATGTCCTCCAATATTTTGGAGGACAGTAAAATTGGACATATTGGGGATCTTTGTGGGGCAATAGTTAAAATGAATAATCTGATTGGAGCTGAAGGCAAAGTTCAGAGAATCACTAATGTTGAGCGAGTGTTTCTCTTTAGAGATCATCCTGTATGGATGCAATTTTTTCTTTTATGTCTCTTTAAGAGAGAGAGTGAGCGTTTCTTCAGCCATGTTTGTTGAACTTTTGTTAAGCAATGTGTGAACGTATCAGCGTGTTTCACAAGTCCATTCTATTACGGTATTATCAAAGGTCTCGCTGTGAGATAACTTGCAAGTACATTACTACGTGTAGACAGGTTTTCTCAAATAATTTCAGAAACTCTGACAAGATGTACCCAGCCTCTGAATATGTGCATTTAGGTGCTCTCTCTGCTTGATGTTCCTGAGTTTGGACTCTAAGAGACGCTGTTGGTCAATCCATCAGTGTGTTCAGCATCACCGTGCAGTCTCCTCCTCAGCACAGCGGCCTGTCAGAGGAGAGAGTGCATTATGTGACTGACACTGGAGACTGAAACACTCGCAGTCCTCGACGTCTTCATTCAGATATATTAAACTCAGCTTGAATGCAAGAATTCTAATCCTGAAGTGAGCTCAGGGTTTGTAGAGCCTGTAGGATCGCGTTTAGGTGCGTTTTGGAATACATTTCCCTGATCTTCTCTCGCCATGGTTTGTGGAATAGAAAGCAACGCCCGATGCGAAAAATGGCGCATGGGCTACGGACGGAGCTGGTGTCTACTCCTCTTTGTTTTTTATGTCATCAACACGGTCAGTGGACACATCCGATATTCAATCCCGGAGGAGATGAAGAAAGGCTCTCTGATTGGAAACATAGCGCAGGATCTGGGTCTGGATCTGAAGCGGCTCCGCTCTGGTCGGGCCCGCATCGTGAGCGGAGAGAGCATCCAGTACACGGAGCTGAAGACAGACAAAGGGATTCTGGTGGTGAATGAGAGGATAGACCGGGAGCAGCTCTGTGGAGACGTGACACCCTGTAGTTTCAGCCTAGAGATGATTCTAGAAAACCCGATGGAGCTGCATCAAATCACGATCGAGATTACGGACATAAACGATCATTCTCCTGTTTTTAAACGAGACAAAATCAGTTTCGAGATCAGCGAATCTGCTATTTCTGGCGCTCGATTTCCGCTGACAAGCGCAGAGGACGCCGACGTGGGTGTGAATGGGCTCCGAGAATATTATCTGACCGAGAATGATCATTTTATTCTGAAGCAACACTCTAACGCGGACGGAAAGAAATATGCGGAGATGGTTTTGCAGAAGCCGCTGGACAGAGAGACGAACCCAAATCTGTCTTTGAAGCTCATTGCAGTAGACGGTGGGACTCCGCAGAGATCTGGCACAGTAAATATAGATATTACTGTTCTTGACATAAACGATAATTCCCCTGTATTTAATCAATCAGTGTATAAAGCTACAGTGATGGAGAACTCTCCTAGAGACACTTACGTCACCACTGTGAACGCTAGTGACGCAGATTCGGGGTCTAATAGTATTGTGACTTATTATTTCTCAGATGTCAGCAGTGGACTCGGTGAGTTGTTTGCAATCGATGATAAAACTGGCGTTATTCTGATAACAGGATCGGTTGATTATGAAAAAGACAAGAAGTATGAGCTCAGAATTGAGGCAAAAGATCAAGGAGGTTTCACAGACTCTAGTAAAGTGATAATAGAGGTGAGTGACGTTAACGACAACCCACCGGTCATTAATGTGATGTCATTCACTAGTCCTTTGTCAGAGGATTCTCCTCCTGGTACAACTATTGGCATCATTAATGTGAAGGATCTGGATTCAGGTGATAATGGACAGGTAAACTGTAGAATAGAGGAAAATTCTCCATTCAAGATTAAATCTAATTTAAGGAATTATTACACTTTGGTGACAGATTCTGCATTAGACCGTGAGACTGTATCAAATTATAACATCACTGTAGTTGCAACAGATGCAGGAGTTCCTCCTCTGTCCACAAAGAAAACATTTCATCTGAAGGTCTCTGATGTGAATGATAATGCTCCAGTGTTTTCACAGGCTGTTTATAATGCGTTTATCTCAGAGAATAACTCTCCAGGAGTTTCTGTTCTCACTCTCAGAGCAAGAGACCCTGATGAGAACCAAAACGCCCGCATATCCTATATTCTGGAGGACGGTAATATTGGTGCAGCTCCAATTTCTGAATATGTTTCAGTAAATGCAGAGAGTGGAGTAGTACATGCTGTGAGATCGTTTGATTATGAGCAAATTAAACAGCTGGTTTTTACCATCAGAGCTCAGGATGGAGGATCTCCTCCACTGAGCAGCAACGTGACAGTGAGGATCCTGATCCAGGACCAGAACGATAACCCCCCTCAGGTTCTGTACCCGGTCCAGACTGGGGGCTCTGTGGTGGCTGAGATGGTGCCTCGTTCAGCAGATGTGGGCTATCTGGTCACTAAAGTGGTGGCTGTTGATGTGGACTCTGGACAGAACGCCTGGCTCTCCTACAAGCTGCAGAAAACCACAGACAGGGCTCTGTTTGAAGTGGGCTCACAGAATGGAGAAATCAGGACTATCCGCCAAGTGACTGATAAAGATGCAGTCAAACAGAGACTGAGTGTGATAGTGGAGGACAACGGGCAGCCCTCTCGCTCAGCTACAGTCATTGTGAACGTGGCGGTGGCGGACAGCTTCCCTGAAGTGCTGTCGGAGTTCACTGACTTTCCCCACGACAAGGAGTACAATGACAACCTGACTTTTTACTTAGTGCTGGCTCTGGCTGTGGTCTCCTTCCTCTTCATCACCTGTGTGGTGGTGATCATCTCCGTCAAGATCTACAGGTGGAGACAGTCTCGCATCCTGTATCACTCCAACCTGCCCGTCATTCCCTATTATCCACCACGTTACTCAGACACTCTGGGGACAGGGACTCTGCAGCACGTGTACAACTACGAGGTGTGCAGGACCACAGACTCCAGGAAGAGTGACTGTAAGTTTGGCAGAGCTGGTAGTCAGAACGTGCTGATCATGGAGCCCAGTTCAACAGGGACCATGCAGAGGATGCAGAGTGAGAAGAGCATCCTGGATGAACCAGACTCTCCTCTGGAGGTTAGTTTTCTATTGCTAACTACTAAAATGTTTTGAGACTTGATGTGATGAATATGTTTGTAGTGGATCCTCTCTTCTCATGTCGTCACATACTTTGCGAAACTTTTCAGTCTGTTCTTTCCTAAATATTATTCGATGCACACTTATTTTTGCCCTTTGGTCTACTTTGAAAACTCTGAGCCAGGCTCACCAATTGAGGTGAACTGTTGACAGATCCTTCCTCACATGCATGACTTGCTTTAAATATGATGTTTTTTGCTCTCCATTTTTTTATTTTGTGATAGTGAGACTCCCCTGGCTCTCAGAGGACATGTTTGGCATTTGTGAAGCACAGTGGCACTCAGACCTGACACAGTGAATTGAACTGAAATCAGAAAGATGAATGCCCAGTCTCAGACATCGAATGCAATAATGCTAGTTTGCTCTGCAATGTTTTCTATTGCCTGAGTTAAGCTTCTGCTCATGCAGACGCATGAGAGTATGACAAACTCATGAGAGTTTGTCAATCAAGGTGAAAAAGAAAAACACTAGGACTCCAAAAAGGAAAGAAACATGAAGTCCAAGTCAATCGTGAGTCAGAGTTTAGTGATTATAGATGGAGCTGAGGTTTAGTCAAAAAAGGTGAACAAACATTGAACATTTCACAACCAAAGTTTATTGAAAAAATCAGTTTTATTTTATTTTTAAATCATAGTTTATTCTTTGTGCCTAAGTTGTATCATTTCTTTGACTGCTTTGTCCTCAAGATTCCGTGTCAAATGCTTACTATTAGTAGGCTCTCACTGTCACTGTCCAAGGTACTGCACCATCCCATCTGTATGTGCCTTCATAGGAAAGGAAGCCTCAGTGGGAGCATACCATTCATTTTAATGACACATAAAAGAAATTGTCTGTTTGCTTAGGATAATTTATTTGTACATATTTAGTTGTTTTCAGCAGTTGACATATTTGTCTTGCAATAACCATATTTTTATTTCCAAGTTCATGAACAAAAGAATAATTGAAAGGAAATATGATTCCATTTGTTATTCACTATTTTGTGTTTACTAAGGTCTGTGGTATATTTAGCTTTTACATCTTTTACTTAGAATAGAATTTCTACTGTGAATCATGAGTGTAATGAAACAGAACAATGAACAAACTGGTGTGCAGAGGGATTAAGAGGACTTGTGATTAAGAGGAGTTTATCCAGTATGAACTATAACTGTATCTAGGTTTTTCGAACGCTGATATAGTTCAGGAGTGTGCGCAGCTCAGTCATTACCGTGCGTGGGCTCTGAGCGCCGCTGTTGACTTATGACTGACGAACAGTCCAAACCATCAGAGCAGCGTCCATCCTCGACTTCATTTCATTGTTTTACTGCTCGGAGAGAAGACGCTCTGCTCCGTCAGGGCAGCATTTTACCTTCAATTTCTGCATGTGAAACTGCAGTTTCAGGTTGGATTTGTGGATTAAACGACACCGTCGTCGCACTGAGTCTCTCCGTGTGGATTGATCATGTTTGGTGTGTGGATAACCGTTCCCAGAGGCCGATGTCAAGCGCTGTTTGTCATTCTTTGTCTCTCCGAGCTGAGCTCGGTGGTTGGACAGGCTCGTTATTCCATACCGGAGGAGCAGGCGGAGGGCTCCTTCGTCGGAAACATCGCTCGGGATTTGGGCCTGGATGTGGCGAGGCTCACATCAGGGAAAGCTCGTATCATTACTAAGGGAAGCCGCCAGTACGTGGATTTAAACCGAGACAAAGGCGCTCTGGTTGTTAAAGAACGGCTCGACCGAGAGGAGCTGTGTGGAAAGACGACGCCCTGTAGCTTCAGCTTCGAGGTCATTTTAGAGAATCCGATCCAGCTTTATCGAGTCACAGTGGAGGTGACAGACATCAACGACAATACTCCGTCGTTTCCCAAGGGTGAGATCGATCTAGAAATTGTTGAAAATGCAGCGGCAGGGACGCGCTTCACTCTCGTGAGTGCGCAGGATGCCGATGTAGGTATTAATGATATTCAAAAATACACCTTAAAGCCGTCTGATAATTTCAAATTAGAAGTGCAGAACCAGCCTGATGGAGGAAAATTCATTGAGATGGTTTTACAGAACCATTTAGACCGAGAGAAAGAGGAAACTCACACACTGGTGCTGATTGCTGCAGATGGAGGAGAGCCACACAGATCAGGGACAGTGCGTATTCATGTCACTGTGCTGGACGCTAACGATAATGCACCAGTGTGTAGCCAGCCTGTCTATAAGGCAGAGGTGAAGGAGAACTCTCCACAAGGTACAGTGGTGACCACTGTGAGTGCAAATGATGCAGATAAGGGACATTATGGTGAAGTAACATATTCTGTTCCTCATATCTCAAAAGATGCTAAACAGCTTTTTGAAGTAAATGTTAAAACTGGAGAGATTAAAGTTTCTGGACAATTGGACTTTGAAAAATTTAAAACGTATCAATTGAATGTTCAAGCCCGTGACCATGGGGGATACTCAGACACTTGTAAAGTAATTATTCAAGTGATCGATGAGAATGACAATGTCCCTACAATCCAGCTGATGTCATTTTCTCAGTCCATATCCGAGGACTCTCCCCCAGGTACAACTATAGCTGTTGTTAATGTGGATGATGAAGACTCTGATGGAAACGGGGTGGTCAGTTGCTCCATCAACTCTGATGTACCTTTCAAAATAGAGTCTTCATTGACAGGATATTATACCTTAGTGACAGAAGACTACCTAGACAGAGAGAGCATCCCTGAGTATAACATCACCATCACTGTCTCTGACCAAGGCTCTCCTCCTCTGTCCAGCAGGAAGAGCATCAATGTCAAAGTGACTGATGTGAATGACAACCCTCCCCGCTTTGATCAGACAGAATACAGTAAGACTGTACCAGAGAACAATTCTCCTGGATTTTCAGTCTTTACTCTCAGTGCTTCCGATGCAGACTGGGGTCAGAATGCTCGAGTTTCCTACTTTCTGCAGGAGAAAGAGATCAATGGAGTGGCTGTGTCTTCCTTAGTCTCAGTGAATTCAGAGAGTGGAGTCATTCATGCAGTGAGGTCGTTTGATTATGAGCAGATTAAGTGGTTTGAGTTCAATGTGACTGCACGAGATGCTGGCTCCCCTCCTCTGAGCTCAGTGGCAACAGTCAGAATAATAGTCCAGGACCAGAACGATAACCCCCCTCAGGTGCTGTACCCGGTCCAGACCGGGAGCTCTGTCGTGGCTGAGATGGTGCCTCGTTCAGCAGATGTGGGCTATCTGGTCACTAAAGTGGTGGCTGTTGATGTGGACTCTGGACAGAACGCCTGGCTCTCCTACAAGCTGCAGAAAGCCACAGACAGGGCTCTGTTTGAAGTGGGCTCACAGAATGGAGAAATCAGAACTATCCGCCAAGTGACTGATAAAGATGCAGTCAAACAGAGGCTGAGTGTGATTGTGGAGGACAACGGGCAGCCCTCTCGCTCAGCTACAGTCATTGTGAACGTGGCGGTGGCGGACAGCTTCCCTGAAGTGCTGTCGGAGTTCACTGACTTTCCCCACGACAAGGAGTACAATGACAACCTGACTTTTTACTTAGTGCTGGCTCTGGCTGTGGTCTCCTTCCTCTTCATCACCTGTGTAGTGGTGATCATCTCCGTCAAGATCTACAGGTGGAGACAGTCTCGCATCCTGTATCACTCCAACTTGCCCGTCATTCCCTATTACCCACCACGTTACTCAGACACTCTGGGGACAGGGACTCTGCAGCACGTGTACAACTATGAGGTGTGCAGGACCACAGACTCCAGGAAGAGTGACTGTAAGTTTGGCAGAGCTGGTAGTCAGAACGTGCTGATCATGGAGCCCAGTTCAACAGGGACCATGCAGAGGATGCAGAGTGAGAAGAGCATCCTGGATGAACCAGACTCTCCTCTAGAGGTTAGTTTTCTATTGCTAACCACTAAAATGGTTTGAAACATTGATGTGAATAAAATGTTTACCGTGGATCCTCTCTTCTTATGTCCTCACATACTTTGCGAAACTTTTCAATCTGTTGTTACCTAAATATTATTCGATGCACACTTATTCATGCCCTTCGGCCTACTTTGAAAACTGTGAGCCAGGCTCACCATTTGAGGTGTACTTTTGACAGATCCTTCCTCACAATGCATGACTTGCTTTAAATATGATGTTTTTTCCTCTCCATCTTTTTTAATTTTGTGATAGTGAGACTGCCCTGGCTCTCAGAGGACATGTTTGGCATTTGTGAAGCTCAGTGGCACTCAGACCTGACAGAGTGAATTGAACTGAAATCAGAAAGATGAATGCTCAGTTTCAGAGATCTCATGCACTGATGATAGTGTGCTCTGTAATGTTTTGTATTGCTTGTTGAGTTAAGCCTCTGCTCATGCAGACCCTTCAAAAACTCATGAGTTTGTCAATCAAGGTGAAAAAGAAAAACACTAGGACTCCAAAAAAGAAAGAAACATGAAGTCCAAGTGAATCATGAGTCAGAGTTTAGTGATTATAGATGGAGCTCAGGCTTAGTCAAAAGAGGTGGACAATAGACCCGCAGTCAACATTTCACAACTAATGTTAATTGAAAAAAATCACTTTTATTCATTTTTAAATCATAGTTTATTCTTTGTGTCTAAGTTGTGTCAGTTCTATGACGGCTTTGTCCTCAAGATTCAGTATCAAATGCTCTCTATTCGTAGGCTCTCACTGTCACTGTCCAAGGTACTGCACCATCCCATCTGTTTGTGCCCTCATCGGAAAGGAAACTTCAGTGGGAGCATGACATTCATTTTAATCACACACATAAAATAAATTGTCTGTTTGCTTAGGATGATTTATTTGTACATATTTAGTTGCTTTCAGCAGTTGACATATTTGTCTGTCTTGCAATAACCAAATTTTTATTTTCAAGTTCATGAACAAAAGAGTAATTGAAAGGAAATATGATTCCATTTGTTATTCACTCTTTTATGTTTGCTGAGGTCTATGGCATATTTAGCTTTTACATCTTTTACTTAGAATAGAATTTCTACTATGAATCATAGGTATTTCATGAGTGTAATGAAACAGAACAATGAACAAACTGGTGTGCAGAGGGATTAAGAGGATGTGTGATTAAGAGGAGTTCGTCCAGTATGAACTAAAACTGTGTCTAGGTTTTTCTAAAGCTGATTAGTTGAGGAGTGTGCGCAGCTCAGTCATTACCGTGCGTGGGCTCTGAGCGCCGCTGTTGATTTATGACTGACGAACAGTCCAAACCATCAGAGCAGCGTCCACCCTCGACTTCATTTCACTGTTTTACTGCTCGGAGAGAAGACGCTCTGCTCCGTCAGGGCCGCATTTTACCTTCAATTTCTGCATGTGAAACTGCAGTTTCAGGTTGGATTTGTGGAGTAAACGACACCGTCGTCGCACTGAGTCTCGCCGTGTGGATTGATCATGTTTGGTGTGTGGATAACCGCTCCCAGAGGCCGATGCCAAGCGCTGTTTGTCATTCTTTGTCTCTCCGAGCTGAGCTCGGTGGTTGGACAGGCTCGTTATTCCATACCAGAAGAGCAGGCGGAGGGCTCCTTCGTCGGAAACATCGCTCGGGATTTGGGCCTGGATGTGGCGAGGCTCACATCAGGGAAAGCTCGTATCATTACTAAGGGAAGCCGCCAGTACGTGGATTTAAACCGAGACAAAGGCGCTCTGGTTGTTAAAGAACGGCTCGACCGAGAGGAGCTGTGTGGAAAGACGACGCCCTGTAGCTTCAGCTTCGAGGTCATTTTAGAGAATCCGATCCAGCTTTATCGAGTCACAGTGGAGGTGACAGACATCAACGACAATACTCCGTCGTTTCCCAAGGGTGAGATTAATCTGAATATTCTGGAGAGTGTGGCGTCGGGGACGCGCTTTTCATTGGAGAGTGCATACGACCCTGACGTAGGTATTAATGATATCCAGAAATACACGCTTAAACCTTCTGATCATTTTAAATTAGAGGTCCAGAATCAGCCGGATGGAGGAAAATTCATTGAGATGGTTTTACAGAACCCCTTAGACCGAGAGAAAGAGGAAACTCACACACTGGTGCTGACTGCTGCAGATGGAGGAGAGCCGCACAGATCAGGGACAGTGCGTATTCATGTCATTGTGCTGGACGCTAACGATAATGCACCAGTGTGCAGCCAGCCTGTGTATAAGGCAGAAGTGAAGGAGAACTCTCCGCAAGGTACGGTAATCACCAGTGTAAGTGCAAATGATGGAGATAAGGGAGTTAATGGTGATGTCACATATTCGACATCTCATGTTGCAAATGAAGCAAAGCAGCTTTTTGAAGTAAATGACAAAACTGGGGAGATTAAAGTCACTGGTCAATTGGACTTTGAAAAGTCAAAGACTTATCAATTTAATGTAAAAGCTAGTGACAACGGTGGACATTCAGATGCTTGTAAAGTAATTATTCAAGTGATTGATGAGAATGACAACGTCCCTACAATCCAGCTGATGTCATTTTCTCAGTCCATATCCGAGGACTCTCCCCCAGGTACAACTATAGCTGTTGTTAATGTGGATGATGAAGACTCTGATGGAAACGGAGTGGTCAGGTGCTCCATCAACTCTGATGTGCCTTTCAAAATAGAGTCTTCATTGACAGGATATTATACCTTAGTGACAGAAGACTACCTAGACAGAGAGAGCATCCCTGAGTATAACATCACCATCACTGTCTCTGACCAAGGCTCTCCTCCTCTGTCCAGCAGGAAGAGCATCAATGTCAAAGTGACTGATGTGAATGACAACCCTCCCCACTTTGATCAGACAGAATACAGTAAGACTGTACCAGAGAACAATTCTCCTGGCTTTTCTGTCTTTACGCTCAGTGCTACTGATGCAGACTGGGGCCAGAACGCTCGAGTTTCTTACTTTCTGCAGGAGAAAGAGATCAATGGAGTGGCTGTGTCTTCCTTAGTCTCAGTAAATTCAGAGAGTGGAGTCATTCATGCAGTGAGGTCGTTTGATTATGAGCAGATTAAGTGGTTTGAGTTCAATGTGACTGCTCGAGATGCTGGCTCCCCTCCTCTGAGCTCAGTGGCAAAAGTCAGAATAATAGTCCAGGACCAAAACGATAACCCCCCTCAGGTCCTGTACCCGGTCCAGACCGGGGGCTCTGTGGTGGCTGAGATGGTGCCTCGTTCAGCAGATGTGGGCTATCTGGTCACTAAAGTGGTGGCTGTTGATGTGGACTCTGGACAGAACGCCTGGCTCTCCTATAAGCTGCAGAAAGCCACAGACAGGGCTCTGTTTGAAGTGGGCTCACAGAATGGAGAAATCAGGACTATCCGCCAAGTGACTGATAAAGATGCAGTCAAACAGAGACTGAGTGTGATAGTGGAGGACAACGGGCAGCCCTCTCGCTCAGCTACAGTCATTGTGAACGTGGCGGTGGCGGACAGCTTCCCTGAAGTGCTGTCGGAGTTCACTGACTTTCCCCACAACAAGGAGTACAATGACAACCTGACTTTTTACTTAGTGCTGGCTCTGGCTGTGGTCTCCTTCCTCTTCATCACCTGTGTAGTGGTGATCATCTCCGTCAAGATCTACAGGTGGAGACAGTCTCGCATCCTGTATCACTCCAATCTGCCCGTCATTCCCTATTATCCACCACGTTACTCAGACACTCTGGGGACAGGGACTCTGCAGCACGTGTACAACTACGAGGTGTGCAGGACCACAGACTCCCGGAAGAGTGACTGTAAGTTTGGCAGAGCTGGTAGTCAGAACGTGCTGATCATGGAGCCCAGTTCTACAGGGACCATGCGGAGGATGCAGAGTGAGAAGAGCATCCTGGATGAGCCAGACTCTCCTCTGGAGGTTAGTCAATTAAAAGTCATTTAGTTTTGATTATCTGCTATTTTCATACTGTTTGTTTCCAGCCATTTTTCAGTGTTGTTCCATGATATGATCAGCACCACGGACAGTCTCAGAGCGAGACGTCTGTTCTGAGGGCCTGATTTACTAAAGCTTTGCGTATATAAAATCGTGTGCAAACTCGCTGTCACCCGCAAAAAATGGTGCGCACGGTGGATTGCGTCCACTGAGTGAGCAAAACAGCGCACGCTGCTCATTTAGTACCTTGGTCTTAATGCATATGCAATATGGGGCGTTACAGCTCGTGCGTGCAAAATCCTGGGAGAAGAATATGCAGATTGGAAATATTAGCACACGCACAAGATTTATCAAACTCGGAAACGATTGTGGTGACTGTTTTTGCGGCTAAATTTAACAGGTCTGAAAGGAAGGTGCAAAACCTTCCAGTTTGACGGACAATGGCTGCAGAAAACGAATTTTGATTCTGAATTCATTTCTGTGAGCTGTTTATGGTGCGTTTTGTTTCCATTCAAAAAAAGCGAAAGGATACAGGGAAATAAGATGTTACGTATGGCGAACGTGATTAAACATATTTTTCAAGAATAACCTGTCAATATGACATCTCTGTGGCTCTGTTTTCTTGGTTGTTTTTTGCACCAAACACATAATTAACAGCACTGTAATGCAGCGTTCGCACTGGTCCTGCGCTCTCCGGTTCTCCACCTCCCTCTGTCTCCTGCCTGCTGCAGTCCCTCCAGCCCCTCCAGTCCCTCCCTGTCCCAGTCCCTCCAGCCCCTCCAGCCCCTCCAGTCCCTCAGCTCTTAGGCTGATGGAAGAATCGGCCACTGCCTGCACTGCAATTTCCACTCCTCTACTCAGTGACTATATGGCCATCGCTGGTCCAGACACGGCGCTGACGAGCTGCCCGGTGTGCGGTCACCGGTGCCACCGGAATGCACGAGCCATACTGGCCGCTGCTCGCACCTCTTGCGCAATCGCCCGTGGTCGATGCGGTTGTTTGCCTCAGCCACAAGGAATTCAAACTCCTGGGAATCATATTTAATCTTGCTATTTCCTTTGCACTCGCTATGATGGAAAGGCTGACAGCGCGCAAACCCCTCATTTGCATACTGCTGTTTGCACCTGTTGTCACTGCGGCAAATTCCCTCAGTAAATCACCCGCAAAACGCAAGCAAATCAAGCACGCAAAGTCTTACCAGGAGCACGCAATTTGCCGCCCCTTATTTGGGATCTTAGTAAATCAGGCCTTGAGTGTGAACCGCTACTGATTGCCATGTAATGTCCTCCAATATTTTGGAGGACAGTAAAATTGGACATATTGGGGATCTTTGTGGGGCAATAGTTAAAATGAATAATCTGATTGGAGCTGAAGGCAAAGTTCAGAGAATCACTAATGTTGAGCGAGTGTTTCTCTTTAGAGATCATCCTGTATGGATGCAATTTTTTCTTTTATGTCTCTTTAAGAGAGAGAGTGAGCGTTTCTTCAGCCATGTTTGTTGAACTTTTGTTAAGCAATGTGTGAACGTATCAGCGTGTTTCACAAGTCCATTCTATTACGGTATTATCAAAGGTCTCGCTGTGAGATAACTTGCAAGTACATTACTACGTGTAGACAGGTTTTCTCAAATAATTTCAGAAACTCTGACAAGATGTACCCAGCCTCTGAATATGTGCATTTAGGTGCTCTCTCTGCTTGATGTTCCTGAGTTTGGACTCTAAGAGACGCTGTTGGTCAATCCATCAGTGTGTTCAGCATCACCGTGCAGTCTCCTCCTCAGCACAGCGGCCTGTCAGAGGAGAGAGTGCATTATGTGACTGACACTGGAGACTGAAACACTCGCAGTCCTCGACGTCTTCATTCAGATATATTAAACTCAGCTTGAATGCAAGAATTCTAATCCTGAAGTGAGCTCAGGGTTTGTAGAGCCTGTAGGATCGCGTTTAGGTGCGTTTTGGAATACATTTCCCTGATCTTCTCTCGCCATGGTTTGTGGAATAGAAAGCAACGCCCGATGCGAAAAATGGCGCATGGGCTACGGACGGAGCTGGTGTCTACTCCTCTTTGTTTTTTATGTCATCAACACGGTCAGTGGACACATCCGATATTCAATCCCGGAGGAGATGAAGAAAGGCTCTCTGATTGGAAACATAGCGCAGGATCTGGGTCTGGATCTGAAGCGGCTCCGCTCTGGTCGGGCCCGCATCGTGAGCGGAGAGAGCATCCAGTACACGGAGCTGAAGACAGACAAAGGGATTCTGGTGGTGAATGAGAGGATAGACAGGGAGCAGCTCTGTGGAGACGTGACGCCCTGTAGTTTCAGCCTAGAGATGATTCTAGAAAACCCGATGGAGCTGCACCAAATCACGGTCGAGATTACGGACATAAACGATCATTCTCCTATTTTCAAACGAGACAAAATCAGTTTCGAGATCAGCGAAATAGCCACTGCTGGAGCTCGTTTTCCACTGGCGAGTGCAGAGGATCCAGATGTAGGTATTAATGGGCTCCGAGAATATTATTTGACCGAGAATGATAATTTTGTTCTGAAGCAAATTAACAACGCGGACGGAAAGAAATATGCGGAGATGGTTTTGCAGAAGCCGCTGGACAGAGAGACGAACCCAAATCTGTCTTTGAAGCTCATTGCAGTAGACGGTGGGACTCCGCAGAGATCTGGCACAGTAAATATCGAAATTAATGTTTTAGATGCCAATGATAACGGACCTGTGTTTAATCAATCAGTGTATAAAGCGACAGTGATGGAGAACTCTCCTAGAGACACTTACGTCACCACTGTGAACGCTAGTGACGCAGATTCGGGATCCAATAGTATTGTGACTTATTATTTCTCAGATATCAGCAGTGGACTAGGTGAGTTGTTTGCAATCAACGATAAAACTGGCGTTATACTGATAACAGGATCGGTTGATTATGAAAAAGACAAGAAGTATGAGCTCAGAATTGAGGCAAAGGATCAAGGAGGTTTGACAGACTCTAGTAAAGTTATAATAGAGGTGAGTGATGTTAACGATAACCCACCGGTCATTAATGTGATGTCATTCACTAGTCCTGTGTCAGAGGATTCTCCTCCTGGTACAACTATTGGCATCATTAATGTGAAGGATCTGGATTCAGGTGATAATGGACAGGTAAACTGTAGAATAGAGGAAAATTCTCCATTCAAGATTAAATCTAATTTAAGGAATTATTACACTTTGGTGACAGATTCTGCATTAGACCGTGAGACTGTTTCAGATTATAACATCACTGTAGTTGCAACGGATGCAGGAGTTCCTCCTCTTTCCACAAAGAAAACATTTCATCTGAAGGTCTCTGACGTGAATGATAATGCTCCAGTGTTTTCACAGGCTGTTTATAATGCGTTTGTCATTGAGAATAACTCTCCAGGAGTTTCTGTTCTCACTCTGAGAGCAAGTGACCCTGATGAGAACCAAAACGCCCGCATATCATATATTCTGGAGGACGGTAATATTGGTGCAGCTCCAATTTCTGAATATGTTTCTGTAAATGCAGAGAGTGGAGTAGTACATGCTGTGAGATCATTTGATTATGAGCAGATCAAACAGCTGGTTTTAACCATCAGAGCTCAGGATGGAGGATCTCCTCCACTGAGCAGCAACGTGACAGTGAGGATCCTGATCCAGGACCAGAACGATAACCCCCCCCAGGTGCTGTACCCGGTCCAGACCGGGGGCTCTGTGGTGGCTGAGATGGTGCCTCGTTCAGCAGATGTGGGCTATCTGGTCACTAAAGTGGTGGCTGTTGACGTGGACTCTGGACAGAACGCCTGGCTCTCCTACAAGCTGCAGAAAACCACAGACAGGGCTCTGTTTGAAGTGGGCTCACAGAATGGAGAAATCAGAACTATCCGCCAAGTGACTGATAAAGATGCAGTCAAACAGAGACTGAGTGTGATAGTGGAGGACAACGGGCAGCCCTCTCGCTCAGCTACAGTCATTGTGAACGTGGCGGTGGCGGACAGCTTCCCTGAAGTGCTGTCGGAGTTCACTGACTTTCCCCACGACAAGGAGTACAATGACAACCTGACTTTTTACTTAGTGCTGGCTCTGGCTGTGGTCTCCTTCCTCTTCATCACCTGTGTAGTGGTGATCATCTCCGTCAAGATCTACAGGTGGAGACAGTCTCGCATCCTGTATCACTCCAACCTGCCCGTCATTCCCTATTACCCACCACGTTACTCAGACACTCTGGGGACAGGGACTCTGCAGCACGTGTACAACTACGAGGTGTGCAGGACCACAGACTCCAGGAAGAGTGACTGTAAGTTTGGCAGAGCTGGTAGTCAGAACGTGCTGATCATGGAGCCCAGTTCTACAGGGACCATGCAGAGGATGCAGAGTGAGAAGAGCATCCTGGATGAGCCAGACTCTCCTCTGGAGGTTAGTTTTCTATTGCTAACTACTAAAATGGTTTGAGACGTTGTGATTATAATGTGTGTAGTGGATCCTCTCTTCCCATGTCCTCACATACTTTGTGAAACTTTTCAATCTTTTCTTTCCTAAACATTATTCGATCCACTCTTATTCATGCCCTTTGGTCTACTTTAAAAGCTCTGAGCCAGGCTCACCATTTGAGGTGTACTTTTGCCAGATCCATCCTCACAAGCATGACTTGCTTTAAATATATTAGCATGACTATTAGTAGGCTCGCACTGTCACTGTCCATGTACTGCACCATCCTATCTGGAAGTGACTTTATAGGAAAAGAAACCTCAGTGTGACAATGAAATTCATTTTAAAAACACAAAAAATAAATGGTGTGTTTATTTCTGTGTATTTAGTCTCTATCAGCAGTTGAATTATTTATCACTTTTGCATGTACTGTATGTTTATCTCCTAATTCACAAACAAAAGAATGATTGGAGGGAAAGTCAATTTATTCATTATTCTCTCTTTTTTATGTTTACAAAAGTTTATGGTGTATTTAGTTCTTACAGTACCTAGTATAAAATTTCAACTGTAATCATAGATATTTCATGAGTGTAATGAAACAGAACAATGATCAAACAGGTGTGCAGAAGGATTAGGAGGATTTGTAATTCAGAGGAGTTTATCGAGTATGAACTAACGCTGATTTAGTTCTGGGGTGTGCGCAGCTCAGTCATTACTGTGCGTGGGCTCTGAGCGCCGCTGTTGACTTATGACTGGCCAACAGTCCAAACCATCAGAGCAGCGTCCACCCTCGACTTCATTTCACTGTTTTCCTGCTCCGAGAGAAGACGCTCTGCTCCGTCAGGGCCGCATTTTGCCTTCAATTTCTGCATGTGAAACTGCAGTTTCAGGTTGGATTTGTGGATTAAACGACACCGTCGCCGCACTGAGTCTCTCCGTGTGGATTGATCATGTTTGGTGTGTGGATAACCGCTCCCAGAGGCCGATGTCAAGCGCTGTTTGTCATTCTTTGTCTCTCCGAGCTGAGCTCGGTGGTTGGACAGGCTCGTTATTCCATACCAGAGGAGCAGGCGGAGGGCTCCTTCGTCGGAAACATCGCTCGGGATTTGGGCCTGGATGTGGCGAGGCTCATATCAGGGAAAGCTCGTATCATTACTAAGGGAAGCCGCCAGTACGTGGATTTAAACCGAGACAAAGGCGCTCTGGTTGTTAAAGAGCGGCTCGACCGAGAGGAGCTGTGTGGAAAGACGACGCCCTGTAGCTTCAGCTTCGAGGTCGTTTTAGAGAATCCGATCCAGCTTTATCGAGTCACAGTGGAGGTGACGGACATCAACGACAATACTCCGTCGTTTCCCAAGGGTGAGATCGATCTAGAAATTGTTGAGAGCGTTGCGTCGGGGACGCGCTTTTCACTCGAGAGCGCAGATGACGCTGACGTAGGTATTAATGATATTCAGAAATACACATTAAAGCCGTCTGATAATTTTAAGTTAGAAGTGCAGAACCAGTCTGATGGAGGAAAATTCATCGAGATGGTTTTGCAGAACCCGTTAGACCGAGAGAAAGAGGAGACTCACACACTGGTGCTGATTGCTGCAGATGGAGGAGAGCCGCACAGATCAGGGACAGTGCGTATTCATGTCACTGTGCTGGACGCTAACGATAATGCACCAGTGTGCAGCCAGCCTGTGTATAAGGCAGAAGTGAAGGAGAACTCTCCACAAGGTACAGTGGTGACCACTGTGAGTGCAAATGATGCAGATAAAGGAGTTAATGGTGATGTCACATATTTTATAACTCATGTTTCAAAGGAGGCAAAGCAGCTTTTTAAAGTAAATGAAAGAACCGGAGATATTAAAGTTATTGGTCAATTGGATTTTGAAAAAGCAAAGACATTTCAATTAAATGTAAAGGCTCGTGACAATGGTGGACATTCAGATACTTGTAAAGTAATTATTCAAGTGATTGATGAGAATGACAATGTCCCTACAATCCAGCTGATGTCATTCTCTCAGTCCATATCCGAGGACTCTCCCCCAGGTACAACTATAGCTGTTGTTAATGTGGATGATGAAGACTCTGATGGAAACGGAGTGGTCAGGTGCTCCATCAACTCTGATGTACCTTTCAAAATGGAGTCTTCACTGACAGGATATTATACCTTAGTGACAGAAGACTACCTAGACAGAGAGAGCATCCCTGAGTATAACATCACCATCACTGTCTCTGACCAAGGCTCTCCTCCTCTGTCCAGCAGGAAGAGCATCAATGTCAAAGTGGCTGATGTGAATGACAACCCTCCCCGCTTTGATCAGACAGAATACAGTAAGACTGTACCAGAGAACAATTCTCCAGGCTTTTCTGTCTTTACTCTCAGTGCTACTGATGCAGACTGGGGGCAGAATGCTCGAGTTTCCTACTTTCTGCAGGAGAAAGAGATCAATGGAGTGGCTGTGTCTTCCTTAGTCTCAGTGAATTCAGAGAGTGGAGTCATTCATGCAGTGAGGTCGTTTGATTATGAGCAGATTAAGTGGTTTGAGTTCAATGTGACTGCTCGAGATGCTGGCTCCCCTCCTCTGAGCTCAGTGGCAACAGTCAGAATAATAGTCCAGGACCAGAACGATAACCCGCCTCAGGTGCTGTACCCGGTCCAGACCGGGGGCTCTGTGGTGGCTGAGATGGTGCCTCGTTCAGCAGATGTGGGCTATCTGGTCACTAAAGTGGTGGCTGTTGATGTGGACTCTGGACAGAACGCCTGGCTCTCCTATAAGCTGCAGAAAGCCACAGACAGGGCTCTGTTTGAAGTGGGCTCACAGAATGGAGAAATCAGAACTATCCGCCAAGTGACTGATAAAGATGCAGTCAAACAGAGGCTGAGTGTGATAGTGGAGGACAACGGGCAGCCCTCTCGCTCAGCTACAGTCATTGTGAACGTGGCGGTGGCGGACAGCTTCCCTGAAGTGCTGTCGGAGTTCACTGACTTTCCCCACGACAAGGAGTACAATGACAACCTGACTTTTTACTTAGTGCTGGCTCTGGCTGTGGTCTCCTTCCTCTTCATCACCTGTGTAGTGGTGATCATCTCCGTCAAGATCTACAGGTGGAGACAGTCTCGCATCCTGTATCACTCCAACCTGCCCGTCATTCCCTATTATCCACCACGTTACTCAGACACTCTGGGGACAGGGACTCTGCAGCACGTGTACAACTACGAGGTGTGCAGGACCACAGACTCCAGGAAGAGTGACTGTAAGTTTGGCAGAGCTGGTAGTCAGAACGTGCTGATCATGGAGCCCAGTTCTACAGGGACCATGCAGAGGATGCAGAGTGAGAAGAGCATCCTGGATGAGCCAGACTCTCCTCTTGAGGTTGGTTAAATCATTTCCCTTCTTTTCTGCTCTTGTATGCACTGTGGCACAATATCTCAGGTCTAAAAGAGTTTTATGGGATTGGAATTTGCAAGTTTATCATAGGCTACACCCTTTTCAGTTTCTGGGTGCCAGCATTGACAAATCATCAGCATTTGTCAGTGTGCACTTGCAGAGTCAGAGAAGTTTCATCTGAGCTTGAGGGAGAGAAATAAAATCACTGTGCAACAGGCCCCTATAACCTAATGTGATGAGATGCATTCAGCAGGCTCTTAATGACTCTTAATGTATGGTTTTTGTCAAAACTAATTTGTTGAATTAAGGGTTTGAAATTACTTGATGGGACAGCCTGAACAGTATGAAAAGAAAGAGACATCTACACCCACTATCAACTCCGACATCCTCCTCAGTTGCATGAGAGGAAAGGCGGCTTTCAAACTCACTGATAACTTAATTCCACATTTATCTTTATACTTAAAATACAGGCAAGATATTTTTTTCTGTCATTCCATTACTCCATTAATTTGTTCCATCATTAAAACATCACAATAGAGTATCTGACAGCTTGTGTTATATTTTAGAATAGATGGTGATGTAGTTCCACATGCTGAGTGTCTGAAATGTTTGACATTAGGAAATCACCCATCCTACTGTGGGTAATTTCCCTTTACTAATTCATACTAATTCCCGGATTCATATTTTTAGCAAAATGGTTGTGATGCACCGTGCTTTGAGGACATCTTTTGAAATAGTGTGGACTCTCCGCCAATAGAACAATTAATCTTGTGCTTATTTGATATTCATCATTTTCGACTCTAAGGGACGCTGTTGATCAGTGAAACATTTTGCTGGATGCTGTCGTCATTCACTCCATCCCCCGAGTGACTACACAGCGTCGAGGGCTCTGTTTTATCCAGGTTTAAGAAGCGTTAGAGACAACATGGTGCGACAGATCTGCAAGTGAAGTTCGAAGGCGTATTGTCGTAGATCCAGGAAACGGAGAACAACATTTTTTAACGTCAACGTATCTGGATAAATACCTCCTTTGTCGATCCCTTGTCGGCATAAAATGAGTGGAATATATATCAAATCATCAAGATGGCGTTGGTTTTACGGACCTGGAAGGCCGGCGGGACTGCTGGTGTTGCTGCTTTATGCGGTTAGCACGGTAGGTGCGCAGATTCGTTATTCAATCCCGGAGGAGATGAAGAGAGGCTCTCTGATCGGAAACATCGCGCAGGATCTGGGTCTGGATCTGAAGCGGCTCCGCTCGGGTCGGGCCCGCATCGTGAGCGGAGAGAGCATCCAGTACACGGAGCTGAAGACAGACAAAGGGATTCTGGTGGTGAATGAGAGGATAGACAGGGAGCAGCTCTGTGGAGACGTGACGCCGTGCAGCTTCAGCTTCGAGCTCATTCTAGAAAACCCGATCGAGCTGCACAGGATCACTGTCGAGGTTTTAGATATTAATGATCACGCTCCGGTTTTCCGGAACAAAGACAAACCAATCAGCCTCGAAATCAGCGAGTCCGCTGTCGTCGGTGTTCAGTTTCCACTGCAGAGCGCGGAGGATCTTGATGTCGGACAAAATGCGTTGCAAGATTATATTTTGTCCGCAAATGATAATTTCATTTTAAAGCAACATGCAAATCCAGACGGTAGCAAATATGCAGAAATGGTGCTGCAGAAGCCTTTAGACAGAGAGCGACACCCACATCTGTCTTTGAAATTAAGCGCAGTGGACGGAGGGACTCCACAGAGATCTGGTACAATAAATATAGATGTGACTGTGTTGGATGCGAACGACAATGCTCCAGTATTTAACCAGTCCATGTACAAAGCATCCGTCATGGAAAACACGATCAAAGGCACCAGGATAATTGCTGTAAACGCCACAGATGCTGACAGTGGCTCCAATGGACTTATCACTTACAGTTTGTCCAAGATGAAGGGAAGTGCAGCAGATATTTTTAGTATCGATGAAAACTCAGGCACAATTTCTGTGGCAGGTGAAATAGATTATGAAAAAAACA
Organism: Karalla daura; assembly: GCA_029224185.1. Lineage (NCBI taxonomy): Eukaryota > Metazoa > Chordata > Actinopteri > Chaetodontiformes > Leiognathidae > Karalla > Karalla daura. The sequence goes on from CM055195.1 coordinate 19,184,246, forward strand.
GAAAATATGAAGTGAGGGTAGAAGCAAAAGATCAGGGTGGACTAACAGGAACAAGCAAAATTGTATTTGACGTTGTAGATGATAACGATAATGCTCCAGTTATTAACATTATGTCGTTTTCTAATCCATTGTCTGAAGATTCACCCCCTGGCACAACAGTTGCTGTTTTAAATGTAAAAGATGCAGACTCTGATAAAAATGGTGAAATAAGATGTTCAATAGATGGAAAACTTCCCTTCAAGATTGAACCATCTCTAACAAATTATTATAATCTGATCTCTGATCAGTATTTTGACAGAGAATCCATCTCAGAATATAATATAACAATAACAGCCACGGATATGGGGTCTCCTCCTCTTTCCAGCTCAAAACAATTGCATCTTAAAATTTCTGATGTTAACGACAACGCACCATTATTTGACAAAAGGAGTTTTTCTGCTTCTGTCACTGAGAATAATTCTCCTGGTGTTTCCATATTTGCTGTCAATGCAGGAGACTCTGACTGGAATCAAAACGCGAGGATTTCTTATCTTTTAGAAGACACACAAGTCAGTGGAAGTCCAGTTTCTACGTATGTATCTTTAAACTCTGAAAGTGGAGTTCTCAGTGCAGTTCGCTCATTTGATTATGAGCAGATTAAAGAACTCCAGCTGGTTGTAAAAGCTCAGGATGGAGGATCTCCCCCTCTGAGCAGCAACGTGACCGTGAGGATCCTGATCCAGGACCAGAACGATAACCCCCCTCAGGTCCTGTACCCGGTCCAGACCGGGGGCTCTGTGGTGGCTGAGATGGTGCCTCGTTCAGCAGATGTGGGCTATCTGGTCACTAAAGTGGTGGCTGTTGATGTGGACTCTGGACAGAACGCCTGGCTCTCCTATAAGCTGCAGAAAGCCACAGACAGGGCTCTGTTTGAAGTGGGCTCACAGAATGGAGAAATCAGGACTATCCGCCAAGTGACTGATAAAGATGCAGTCAAACAGAGACTGAGTGTGATAGTGGAGGACAACGGGCAGCCCTCTCGCTCAGCTACAGTCGTTGTGAACGTGGCGGTGGCAGACAGCTTCCCTGAAGTGCTGTCAGAGTTCACTGACTTTCCCCACGACAAGGAGTACAATGACAACCTGACTTTTTACTTAGTGCTGGCTCTGGCTGTGGTCTCCTTCCTCTTCATCACCTGTGTAGTGGTGATCATCTCCGTCAAGATCTACAGGTGGAGACAGTCTCGCATCCTGTATCACTCCAACCTGCCCGTCATTCCCTATTACCCACCACGTTACTCAGACACTCTGGGGACAGGGACTCTGCAGCACGTGTACAACTACGAGGTGTGCAGGACCACAGACTCCAGGAAGAGTGACTGTAAGTTTGGCAGAGCTGGTAGTCAGAACGTGCTGATCATGGAGCCCAGTTCAACAGGGACCATGCAGAGGATGCAGAGTGAGAAGAGTATCCTGGATGAGCCAGACTCTCCTCTGGAGGTTAGTTTTCTATTGCTAACTACTAAAATGTTTTGAGACTTGATGTGATGAATATGTTTGGAGTGGATCCTCTCTTCTCATGTCGTCACATACTTTGCGAAACTTTTCAATCTGTTCTTTCCCACATATTATTCGATACACACTTATTTTTGCCCTTTGGTCTACTTTGAAAACTCTGAGCCAGGCTCACCAATTGAGGTGAACTGTTGACAGATCCTTCCTCACATGCATGACTTGCTTTAAATATGATGTTTTTTGCTCTCCATTTTTTTATTTTGTGATAGTGAGACTCCCCTGGCTCTCAGAGGACATGTTTGGCATTTGTGAAGCACAGTGGCACTCAGACCTGACAGAGTGAATTGAACTGAAATCAGAAAGATGAATGCCCAGTCTCAGACATCGAATGCAATAATGCTAGTTTGCTCTGCAATGTTTTCTATTGCCTGTTGAGTTAAGCTTCTGCTCATGCAGACGCATGACAAACTCATGAGAGTTTGACAAACTCATGAGAGTTTGTCAATCAAGGTGAAAAAGAAAAACACTAGGACTCCAAAAAGGAAAGAAACATGAAGTCCAAGCTAATCATGAGTCAGAGTTTAGTGATTATAGATGGAGCTGAAGTTTAGTCAAAAAAGGTGGACAATAAACATTCAACATTTCACAACCAAAGTTAATTGAAAAAATCAGTTTTATTTTATTTTTAAATCATAGTTTAATCTTTGTGCCTAAGTTGTATCATTTCTTTGACTGCTTTGTCCTCAAGATTCAGTATCAAATGCTTACTATTAGTAGGCTCTCACTGTCACTGTCCAAGGTACTGCACCATCCCATCTGTATGTGCCCTCATAGGAAAGGAAGCCTCAGTGGGAGCATACCATTCATTTTAATGACACATAAAAGAAATTGTCTGTTTGCTTAGGATAATTTATTTGTACATATTTAGTTGTTTTCAGCAGTTGACATATTTGTCTTGCAATAACCATATTTTTATTTCCAAGTTCATGAACAAAAGAATAATTGAAAGGAAATATGATTCCATTTGTTATTCACTATTTTGTGTTTACTAAGGTCTATGGTATATTTAGCTTTTACATCTTTTACTTAGAATAGAATTCCTACTGTGAATCATAGGTATTTCATGAGGGTAATGAAACAGAACAATGAACAAACTGGTGTGCAGAGGGATTAAGAGGATTTGTGATTAAGAGGAGTTTATCCAGTAAGAACTAAAACTGTGTCTAGGTTTTTCTAACGCTGATTTAGTTCAGGAGCGTGCGCAGCTCAGTCATTACCGTGCGTGGGCTCTGAGCGCCGCTGTTGACTTATGACTGACGAACAGTCCAAACCATCAGAGCAGCGTCCATCCTCGACTTCATTTCACTGTTTTACTGCTCGGAGAGAAGACGCTCTGCTCCGTCAGGGCCGCATTTTACCTTCAATTTCTGCACGTGAAACTGCAGTTTCAGGTTGGATCTGTGGATTAAACGACACCGTCGTCGCACTGAGTCTCTCCGTGTGGATTGATCATGTTTGGTGTGTGGATAACCGCTCCCAGATGCCGATGCCAAGCGCTGTTTGTCATTCTTTGTCTCTCCGAGCTGAGCTCGGTGGTTGGACAGGCTCGTTATTCCATACCAGAGGAGCAGGCGGAGGGCTCCTTCGTCGGAAACATCGCTCGGGATTTGGGCCTGGATGTGGCGAGGCTCATATCAGGGAAAGCTCGTATCATTACTAAGGGAAGCCGCCAGTACGTGGATTTAAACCGAGACAAAGGCGCTCTGGTTGTTAAAGAGCGGCTCGACCGAGAGGAGCTGTGTGGAAAGACGACGCCCTGTAGCTTCAGCTTCGAGGTCATTTTAGAGAATCCGATCCAGCTTTATCGAGTCACAGTGGAGGTGACGGACATCAACGACAACACGCCTTCTTTCCCAAAAGAGGAAATTAATTTCAAGATCGTTGAGAGCATTGCGTCGGGGACGCGTTTTTCACTCGAGAGCGCAGATGACGCTGACGTAGGTATTAATGATATTCAGAAATACACACTTAAACCCTCTGATCATTTTAAGTTAGAAGTGCAAAACCAGCCTGATGGAAGTAAATTCATGCAAATGGTTTTACAGATCCCGTTAGACCGAGAGAAAGAGGAGACTCACACACTGGTGCTGATTGCTGCAGATGGAGGAGAGCCGCACAGATCAGGGACAGTGCGTATTCATGTCACTGTGCTGGACGCTAACGATAATGCACCAGTGTGCAGCCAGCCTGTGTATAAGGCAGAGGTGAAGGAGAACTCTGCACAAGGTACAGTAGTCACTACTGTGAGTGCAAATGATGCAGATAAGGGAGTAAACGGTGAGGTCACATATTCTATTGCTCATGTTGCAAACGCAGCAAAGGAGCTTTTTGTAGTAAATGACAAAACTGGGGAGGTTAAAGTCACGGGTCAATTGGACTTTGAAAGAACAAAGACTTATCAGCTGAATGTTCAGGCAAATGATCATGGAGGATACACAGACACTTGTAAAGTAATTATTCAAGTGATTGATGAGAATGACAACATCCCTACAATCCAGCTGATGTCATTCTCTCAGTCCATATCCGAGGACTCTCCCCCAGGTACAACTATAGCTGTTGTTAATGTGGATGATGAAGACTCTGATGAAAACGGAGTGGTCAGGTGCTCCATCAACTCTGATGTACCTTTCAAAATGGAGTCTTCATTGACAGGATATTATACCTTAGTGACAGAAGACTACCTAGACAGAGAGAGCATCCCTGAGTATAACATCACCATCACTGTCTCTGACCAAGGCTCTCTTCCTCTGTCCAGCAGGAAGAGCATCAATGTCAAAGTGACTGATGTGAATGACAACCCTCCTCACTTTGATCAGACAGAATACAGTAAGACTGTGCCAGAGAACAACTCTCCAGGCTTTTCTGTCTTTACTCTCAGTGCTACTGATGCAGACTGGGGGCAGAATGCTCGAGTTTCCTACTTTCTGCAGGAGAAAGAGATCAATGGAGTGGCTTTGTCTTCCTTAGTCTCAGTAAATTCAGAGAGTGGAGTCATTCATGCTGTGAGGTCGTTTGATTTTGAGCAGATTAAGTGGTTTGAGTTCAATGTGACTGCTCGAGATGCTGGCTCCCCTCCTCTGAGCTCAGTGTCAACAGTCAGAATAATAGTCCAGGACCAGAACGATAACCCGCCTCAGGTACTGTACCCGGTCCAGACCGGGGGCTCTGTGGTGGCTGAGATGGTGCCTCGTTCAGCAGATGTGGGCTATCTGGTCACTAAAGTGGTGGCTGTTGATGTGGACTCTGGACAGAACGCCTGGCTCTCCTATAAGCTGCAGAAAGCCACAGACAGGGCTCTGTTTGAAGTGGGCTCACAGAATGGAGAAATCAGGACTATCCGCCAAGTGACTGATAAAGATGCAGTCAAACAGAGACTGAGTGTGATAGTGGAGGACAACGGGCAGCCCTCTCGCTCAGCTACAGTCATTGTGAACGTGGCGGTGGCGGACAGCTTCCCGGAAGTGCTGTCGGAGTTCACTGACTTTCCCCACGACAAGGAGTACAATGACAACCTGACTTTTTACTTAGTGCTGGCTCTGGCTGTGGTCTCCTTCCTCTTCATCACCTGTGTAGTGGTGATCATCTCCGTCAAGATCTACAGGTGGAGACAGTCTCGCATCCTGTATCACTCCAACCTGCCCGTCATTCCCTATTACCCACCACGTTACTCAGACACTCTGGGGACAGGGACTCTGCAGCACGTGTACAACTATGAGGTGTGCAGGACCACAGACTCCAGGAAGAGTGACTGTAAGTTTGGCAGAGCTGGTAGTCAGAACGTGCTGATCATGGAGCCCAGTTCAACAGGGACCATGCAGAGGATGCAGAGTGAGAAGAGTATCCTGGATGAACCAGACTCTCCTTTAGAGGTTAGTAGAATCAATTAGTTTTGATTATCCGCTATTTTTATACTGTTTGTTTGCAGCCATTTTTCAGTGTTGTTCCATCACATCATAATCAGCACCACGGACAGAGTCTCAGAGCTAGACATGTTCACAATGTGACACCAGTCTGCTCCAAGTGAGAACTGTTCCTAATTGCCATGTAGTGATTTCTCTAAGTGAAGCATTTCATTGATGATGTTTACAATCAAATCGCCTCTACATTGTATATTCTGGAGTACAGGAAATTTGAATATATTGTAGGTCTTTATGGTGCAACAGTTAAAATTAATTATACGATTTAAGATGAAGGCAAAGATCAGCAACTGATGTTGCATGATAAAGAAAAGAAAGTGAGTGCTTCCGCATGTCGATGTTCAACTTTTGTTTAGCAATGTGTGAGCGTATGAGCGAACTAGTTAATTCTGTTCAAAACTATTATCAAAGATCTCACGATAACTGGCAAGTACATTATGATGTGCAGACGTACAGATGCACCCAGCCTCTGAATATGTGCATGTAAGTCCTTTCTCTGCTTGATGTTACTGAGTTTGGACTCTAAGAGACGCTGTTGGTCAATGCATCAGTGTGTTCAGCATCACCGTGCAGTCTCCTCCTCAGCACAGCGGCCTGTCAGAGTAGCGAGTGCATTATGTGACTGATACTGGAGACTGAAACACTCGCAGTCCTCGACGTCTTCATTCAGATACATTAAACTCAGCTTGAATGCAAGAATTCTAATCCTGAGGTGAACTCAGTGTTTATAGAGCCTGGAGGATCCCGTTTCGATGCGTTTTGGAATATATTTCCCTGATCTTCTCTCGCCATGGTTTGTGGAATAGAAAGCAACGCCCGATGCGAAAAATGGCGCATAGGCTACGGACGGAGCTGGTGTCTACTCCTCTTTGTTTTTTATGTCATCAACACGGTCAGTGGACACATCCGATATTCAATCCCGGAGGAGATGAAGAGAGGCTCTCTGATCGGAAACATAGCGCAGGATCTGGGTCTGGATCTGAAGCGGCTCCGCTCGGGTCGGGCCCGCATCGTGAGCGGAGAGAGCATCCAGTACACGGAGCTGAAGACAGACAAAGGGATTCTGGTGGTGAATGAGAGGATAGACAGGGAGAAGCTCTGTGGAGACGTGACGCCCTGTAGTTTCAGCCTAGAGATGATTATAGAAAACCCCATGGAACTGCACCAAATCACGGTCGAGATTACGGACATAAACGATCATTCTCCTATATTTCAACGAGACAAAATCAGTTTCGAGATCAGCGAATCTGCTATTTCTGGCGCTCGGTTTCCGCTGACAAGCGCAGAGGACGCCGACGTGGGTGTGAATGGTCTCCGAGAATATTATCTGACCGAGAATGATCATTTTATTCTGAAGCAACACTCTAACGCGGACGGAAAGAAATATGCGGAGATGGTTTTGCAGAAGCCGCTGGACAGAGAGACGAACCCAAATCTGTCTTTGAAGCTCATTGCAGTAGACGGTGGGACTCCGCAGAGATCTGGCACAGTAAATATAGATATTACTGTTCTTGACAATAACGATAATTCCCCTGTATTTAATCAATCAGTGTATAAAGCTACAGTGATGGAGAACTCTCCTCGAGACACTTACGTCACCACTGTGAACGCTAGTGATGCAGATGCAGGATCCAATAGTATTGTTACTTTTTATTTCTCAGATGTCCGTAGTGGACTAGGTGAGTTGTTTGCAATTAATGATACAACTGGCGTTATACTGATAACAGGATCGGTTGATTATGAAAAAGACAAGAAGTATGAGCTCAGAATTGAGGCAAAAGATCAAGGAGGTTTAAATGATTTCAGTAAGGTTATCATAGAGGTGAGTGACGTCAATGATAACCCACCGGTCATTAATGTGAGGTCATTCACTAGTCCTGTGTCAGAGGATTCTCCTCCTGGTACAACTATTGGCATCATTAATGTGAAGGATCTGGATTCAGGTGATAATGGACAGGTAAACTGTAGAATAGAGGAGAATGCTCCATTCAAGATTAAATCTAATTTAAGGAATTATTACACTTTGGTAACAGATTCTGCATTAGACCGTGAGACTGTTTCAGATTATAACATCACTGTAGTTGCAACAGATGCAGGAGTTCCTCCTCTGTCCACAAAGAAAACATTTCTCCTGAAGGTCTCTGATGTGAATGATAATGATCCAGTGTTTTCACAGGCTGCTTATAATGCGTTTGTCATTGAGAATAACTCTCCAGGAGTTTCTGTTCTCACTCTGAGAGCAAGAGACCCTGATGAGAACCAAAACGCCCGCATATCCTATATTCTGGAGGACGGTAATGTTGGTGCAGCTCCAATTTCTGAATATGTTTCTGTAAATGCAGAAACTGGAGTGGTTCATGCTGTGAGATCGTTTGATTATGAGCAAATCAAACAGCTGGTTTTCACCATCAGAGCTCAAGATGGAGGATCTCCACCTCTGAGCAGCAATGTGACAGTGAGGATCCTGATCCAGGACCAGAACGATAACCCCCCTCAGGTGCTGTACCCGGTCCAGACCGGGGGCTCTGTGGTGGCTGAGATGGTGCCTCGTTCAGCAGATGTGGGCTATCTGGTCACTAAAGTGGTGGCTGTTGATGTGGACTCTGGACAGAACGCCTGGCTCTCCTACAAGCTGCAGAAAGCCACAGACAGGGCTCTGTTTGAAGTGGGCTCACAGAATGGAGAAATCAGGACTATCCGCCAAGTGACTGATAAAGATGCAGTCAAACAGAGACTGAGTGTGATAGTGGAGGACAACGGGCAGCCCTCTCGCTCAGCTACAGTCATTGTGAACGTGGCGGTGGCGGACAGCTTCCCTGAAGTGCTGTCGGAGTTCACTGACTTTCCCCACGACAAGGAGTACAATGACAACCTGACTTTTTACTTAGTGCTGGCTCTGGCTGTGGTCTCCTTCCTCTTCATCACCTGTGTAGTGGTGATCATCTCCGTCAAGATCTACAGGTGGAGACAGTCTCGCATCCTGTATCACTCCAACCTGCCCGTCATTCCCTATTATCCACCACGTTACTCAGACACTCTGGGGACAGGGACTCTGCAGCACGTGTACAACTACGAGGTGTGCAGGACCACAGACTCCAGGAAGAGTGACTGTAAGTTTGGCAGAGCTGGTAGTCAGAACGTGCTGATCATGGAGCCCAGTTCTACAGGGACCATGCAGAGGATGCAGAGTGAGAAGAGCATCCTGGATGAACCAGACTCTCCTTTGGAGGTTAGTTATTCACAACCTATGATGTAACGCTGGCATATGTCCTGTATTTGGATGAGTCAAGTCAATTTTGTGTTGCACAGAGACTTTTTCATCCCCCCCTCGTGTTCTCCTCAAAGAATGCCCCCACCTTTCATTTTTAAACTCTTGGGCTTTGTTTTTGCATTGACCCAATATGTCAAAATTAGTTTACTTTATTAAGCAGTGATTATAATGATTTGCAGCTAATATTATGTTCAATATGCGTTCATCTACATTAAACGAATTAAAGGGTCAATTTCTATTCATCAATGAGTACATCTTAATGCAGTGCATTGTTTTTCACTAGACTACATTATCTGATGTCAGTGTATAGTTAGGTGGAATCTCTGCTGAGCCAGTGAGAGAAATGAAATCTCTGCACAAGATGGAAACACACAGCTCGCTGTTTACATGATTAGTTACCAGTTAACTCAGCAGTTCATTCATTTCACTCACTTGCTTCTCAGAAGACATCTGCAGAACCATTAGTTGTGGATAGCTCATCTTGAAATTAGGAAAATCAAATGACTGAGAGGTCTGAGGCTCAAATGCCCGTCTCTGTTTACGATATGTTGTGTGGCATGACGCATTTTTGTGTGACAATTTTGTTGATGGTATTTTTAGAGCACACTACAATAGAACGACGTTTTGTATCATATATGAGCTTAATGGTTTCAATTTACATAATATGAAATTTTTTCTGTCATAGAAACCCATAATGTAATCTCATTACTAGTTAAGTGCACATACACCTGCACATATTCTTTTAAAACGTTTTCTAGATCGCTATGCCTCCCTCCCTCCCTCCCTCACGTAAACTCTTGTTACATTCACATCATGACTCTAAGGGCCGCTGTTGGTCTTCCAAACGAATGCACTAAACGTGAAAAGCAGCTACTCCTCCTGCTTTTTTCATATTGTGGAGAACAGCACACTCGCTCGTCATTTTCACCGGACACTTCAGATTAGTGTGGTCATCGCCTCACCTTGGATTTTAAATACACCACCAGTGAGACAACGCGTATTAAGAGGCAGTCTTTTTTCATATTTTTTTCTGTGGATTCGGGATAATGCCTTTCATCTTCTGCGAATCTGCAAGTAAATGGCAAGTACGGGCCTTCATCCTTGTTTTTCTCCTCGACTCGGCAGCCTGTCAGATTCGCTACTCTGTCCCGGAGGAGATGAGAAAGGGTTCCTTTGTCGGAAATGTGGCTGAGGATTTGGGCATCGACGCGAAAAGGCTGAAATCGGGCGGTGCCCGGATTGTAAACGGCGATAGCAGCGACTATATTCGGCTGGATGCAGACAAAGGGATCCTGGTGGTGGGGGAGCGGATAGACAGAGAGCAACTCTGCGGGCAGACGTCGCCCTGTAGCCTGAATTTCGAGATGATCATGACGAACCCGATGCAGCTGCACAGCGTCGTGGTGGAGGTACTAGATGTGAATGACAATGCGCCAGTGTTTCATGAGAAAGAAGTGCATGTGGAAATAGTAGAATCCGCTCTTTCGGGGACGGAGATATTACAGGAGAGTGCCACCGACCCTGATGTCGGCATCAATGCGCTGCACAGCTACGTGTTACACCCGACTACGCATTTCAATATTAAAGTCCTGTCCAGCCCGAATGGGCATAAATATGCGCAGGTGTTCCTCTCTAATGCTTTAGATCGGGAGAGGGAAGAAAAGCTGCTCCTCACATTAACTGCGGTGGACGGCGGGGAACCGCAGAGATCAGGCACACTGAAAATACACGTAACTGTGCGGGACACCAACGATAACGCTCCGGTCTTTACGCAACCCCATTATAAAGCGTCAGTGAGAGAAAATGTCCCGAAAGGCATCTTAGTGTTGAGCCTGAGTGCTACAGATGCAGATGAAGGGCTGAACGGTCGTGTTACGTACCACTTTAACCGCATGTCGAGCAACGTAGCGGAGGTTTTCCATCTGGATGAAAACAGCGGTGCTTTGACAGTAAACGGCGCGTTGGATTATGAGGAGAATAAAGTGTATGAGATCGGCGTGCAGGCGAAAGATCAAGGCGGACAAAGCACGTCGACAAAGGTAGTGATCGAGGTGATCGATGTGAATGATAATCCTCCTGTGATCACTCTCACCTCGTCCTCCAGCACCATCGCTGAGGACTCACCCAGTGGAACCACTGTGGCAATCATTAATGTGAAAGATGTGGACTCGGGCAAAAATGGCAAGGTGGACTGCTCAGTGAACGGAAACATTCCGTTTGCGATCCATTCATCTCTGAAAAATTATTACACCTTGGTGACAAACGGGGCCCTCGATAGGGAGCGTAATCCTGAATATAATATCACATTCACAGCTGTGGATGAGGGCACCCCGCAGCTCTCTACTAACAAGACTATAACACTCAGAGTATCAGATGTTAATGATAACACCCCGGTGTTTGAACAGGCTCATTACGAAGCCAATATTATGGAGAATAATTCCCCAGGTCTATCTCTGTTTGCTGTGAAAGCGCAGGACTCTGACTCAGGGCAGAACGCCCGTGTGTCCTACCTCCTTATTGATAGTGAGGTGAACGGCAGTCCTGTCTCCACCTACATCTCTGTCAATGCAGAAAGTGGAGTCATACATGCTGTGAGATCATTTGACTTTGAGCAAATTAAAAGTTTAAGTATTTTAGTGAAAGGACAGGATGGAGGCTCCCCACCTCTCAGCAGCAACACCACTATTAAATTAAATATCCAGGACCAGAACGATAACCCCCCTCAGGTGCTGTACCCGGTCCAGACCGGGGGCTCTGTGGTGGCTGAGATGGTGCCTCGTTCAGCAGATGTGGGCTATCTGGTCACTAAAGTGGTGGCTGTTGATGTGGACTCTGGACAGAACGCCTGGCTCTCCTATAAGCTGCAGAAAGCCACAGACAGGGCTCTGTTTGAAGTGGGCTCACAGAATGGAGAAATCAGGACTATCCGCCAAGTGACTGATAAAGATGCAGTCAAACAGAGACTGAGTGTGATAGTGGAGGACAACGGGCAGCCCTCTCGCTCAGCTACAGTCATTGTGAACGTGGCAGTGGCGGACAGCTTCCCGGAAGTGCTGTCGGAGTTCACTGACTTTCCCCACGACAAGGAGTACAATGACAACCTGACTTTTTACTTAGTGCTGGCTCTGGCTGTGGTCTCCTTCCTCTTCATCACCTGTGTAGTGGTGATCATCTCCGTCAAGATCTACAGGTGGAGACAGTCTCGCATCCTGTATCACTCCAACCTGCCCGTCATTCCCTATTATCCACCACGTTACTCAGACACTCTGGGGACAGGGACTCTGCAGCACGTGTACAACTACGAGGTGTGCAGGACCACAGACTCCAGGAAGAGTGACTGTAAGTTTGGCAGAGCTGGTAGTCAGAACGTGCTGATCATGGAGCCCAGTTCTACAGGGACCATGCAGAGGATGCAGAGTGAGAAGAGCATCCTGGATGAACCAGACTCTCCTCTAGAGGTGAGGGTGTAAAATATTTTTCAATTTGCCTTTGAGAACATAATTTAGTCTTGACTCAATAGTGATGAGCTCATACACAGAAAACAAATGATTGATTTTTTTTCCCAACATCTTGTAATTTTTTTTTTACTTTGTTTTTGACCTCTGCACAGAGATCTTATGTCATACTGTGGATAATACTCCTATAATACTCCTATAACAGTGGCGGTGATGGCAATGATAATTTCCTGATCATATCAATATTCAGGACATTGTTGCTGGGGCAGTTACTCACTATGCATTTAATTCATCCAGCACTGTTATCGGGGTGTTTAATTATACTTTTGATCTTCATGTGTAATCACCTTTGTGCTTTTTCAGAAGTTGTGCTTAACACTGGTGCTGTTATGGGTTTTAGCACCCCAGCTTGTGGACAGCTCCTCTCCTATTTGAACTGATGCTGAAGTAGCTACCGGCAGGGCTCTGGTGACTTCTTTAAATGAGATAAGTGGTATGAAGAGATGTGCTAGAAGTGCTGTGCCAACGTTATTAGTTTAGAAATTGATTTAGCTTTGTTTGTACTTTTTTTCTTTCTTGTCTGATGTTGAATTGACATTTAGTTTGTGTAATGAGTGCCTCAGGGTTCAGAGGTTGTATCTATTTCAACCTGCTGTTTCATCAGCAACAGAATAAAGATTAATTATTTTGACAATATTTTCGTGCAAACTGAAATAATTTGCCAGTCCATGTAGCCATGTTTCCTTTTGTGTGATCATTGCTGTGTATTGCCAGCATTTCTACTCCTAGTACCACATATTCTCTTTTCTCCACATGGATATTTTCACTGTCTCGGATCCAGTTTTCTGTGTGGTTTCTCAGTCAGTTTATTTAATATCCATGTGTTACTTGTAGGTTCATATATTCAAGTTTTCATGCTGACCGTTTTACTCTTGATCGCAGTTCTATTTGTTCTGCATCCATGTGCTTGTCGAACTATAACTTTATGTTGTGCTCATGATATTCAAGCTTTGGACAGTAAGAGACGCTGTTGGTCAGTGAAACCAGTGTTGAGGGTGAGTTCAGCGGAGGCAGAGCCCTCATTTCTTCCCTGTTTGGTCGACGGAGAAGACACTGTGCGATTGAAGCTCGGAGCTCGGTGAGAAATTCATCCGGAGCGAGCATTCTAAACCTCAAAGGATTTATTCACGTAGCTGTTTTTTTCTCTGTGGATTACACACGACTGGGTGTTTCTTCCTGGTGCAATGGCGTTTGAGAGCTCTCATCCCTTTGGTGGAAGATGGCGTTGGAGCAGCAGACCACTGCGGCCCCCTCTGCTCTTCCTCTGCTGTCTCTGCCACATCGTGAGCGGGCAGATCAGGTACTCTATTCCGGAGGAGCTGAAGAGGGGCTCTCTGATAGGTAACGTAGCTCAGGATCTGGGTTTGGACGTACAGCGGCTGCGCTCCGGCCGGGCTCGCATAGTGACCAGACAAAGCGTCCCGTCCACCGAGCTGAACACAGACAAAGGCATTTTAGTGGTGAACGAGAGAATAGACCGAGAGCAGCTCTGCGGAGATGTCACACCGTGCAGCTTCAGCTTCGAGGTGATTTTAGAAAATCCCATGGAATTACACCGCATCACGGTGGAAATTACTGACATAAATGATAATTCACCGACGTTCAGAAAGGATGAAATTAAATTAGAAATAAGCGAATCTGCTACACTCGGATCGCGCTTCTTACTCCCCAGCGCGGAGGATGCAGATGTAGGCAGCAATGGTCTGCAGAAATACACTCTAACTACTGAGGGATATTTCGGTTTGAAGCAACACTCGAGTCCAGATGGTAGGAAATATGCTGAGATGGTTTTACAGAGGCCTTTAGACAGAGAGAGCGAGCCGAGGATAACACTGAAGCTGGTTGCTGTAGACGGAGGAACTCCGCACAGATCGGGAACAGTGAATATCGACATCACAGTGCTGGATGTTAATGATAATCCTCCCATCTTTAACCAGTCTCTGTACAGGGCTGCTGTGTCGGAGAACGCATTAAAGGGCACTTACATCACCACAGTAAACGCAAGTGACGCAGACAGCGGACCAAACGGCGCCGTGTCGTACAGATTTTCTAACATGAAGGAGCAGTTTGCGGAAATATTTAATCTAGACGAAAGCACCGGTGTCATCACTCTCCAGGGACAAGTAGACTATGAAAAGGACAAGAAATATGAGCTTATGATCGAGGCGATGGATCAAGGAGGGCTCACAGACTCCAGTAAGGTGCAAATCGAGATCGCGGACGTCAACGACAACGCCCCGGTTATAAATGTGATGTCATTCTCCAGCCCGGTACCGGAGGACGCTGCAGCCGGGACCACGGTGGCAATTATTAACGTGATTGACGCAGACTCGGAGCAAAATGGTCAGATTCAGTGCATGACAGACAGCAGGCTTCCGTTCAAAGTAAAGTCCACCTTAACTCATTACTACGCGCTGGTTACGGACGCTGCTTTTGACAGAGAGGCTGTTCCTGAGTATAATATAACAGTAAGAGCCACTGATTCAGGGTCTCCGCCGCTGTCCAGTACAACCGTTTTACGTCTGAGAATCTCTGATGTGAATGACAATGCACCTTTGTTTGATAAGGTTAGCTACGTCTCTTATGTAACAGAAAATAATTCACCGGGGATGTCCATATTTGAGGTCAAAGCGCACGATATAGACTGGAATCAAAACGCCAGAGTATCTTACTTGCTGGAAGAAACACAGATTAATGGTAGCCCGACTTCTTCTTACGTCTCAATGAACAGTGAGACCGGAGCTATACACGCGGTCCGTTCCTTTGATTATGAGCAACTTAAAGAGCTTCAGCTGCTTGTTAAAGCTCAGGATGGAGGATCTCCTCCTCTGAGCAGCAATGTGACAGTGAGGATCCTGATCCAGGACCAGAACGATAACCCCCCTCAGGTGCTGTACCCAGTCCAGACCGGGGGCTCTGTGGTGGCTGAGATGGTGCCTCGTTCAGCAGATGTGGGCTATCTGGTCACTAAAGTGGTGGCTGTTGATGTGGACTCTGGACAGAACGCCTGGCTCTCCTATAAGCTGCAGAAAGCCACAGACAGGGCTCTGTTTGAAGTGGGCTCACAGAATGGAGAAATCAGAACTATCCGCCAAGTGACTGATAAAGATGCAGTCAAACAGAGACTGAGTGTGATAGTGGAGGACAACGGGCAGCCCTCTCGCTCAGCTACAGTCATTGTGAACGTGGCGGTGGCGGACAGCTTCCCTGAAGTGCTGTCGGAGTTCACTGACTTTCCCCACGACAAGGAGTACAATGACAACCTGACTTTTTACTTAGTGCTGGCTCTGGCTGTGGTCTCCTTCCTCTTCATCACCTGTGTAGTGGTGATCATCTCCGTCAAGATCTACAGGTGGAGACAGTCTCGCATCCTGTATCACTCCAACCTGCCCGTCATTCCCTATTATCCACCACGTTACTCAGACACTCTGGGGACAGGGACTCTGCAGCACGTGTACAACTACGAGGTGTGCAGGACCACAGACTCCAGGAAGAGTGACTGTAAGTTTGGCAGAGCTGGTAGTCAGAACGTGCTGATCATGGAGCCCAGTTCTACAGGGACCATGCAGAGGATGCAGAGCGAGAAGAGCATCCTGGACGAGCCAGACTCTCCTCTAGAGGTGGGTTCAACATTAACTCAGTATCTCTCTCCTCTTTATGCTCCATTACACTGATAGTTAATGGCAGCACGCTGCCTGTTCAGCACCACGGACAGCAACACTGTCTTAAAATCATGTTGTGTTGTTTTTATGGGGGTTAATCTGCATTATAAGTAACAGTCTATGTTGAGTCCTTCTGGTTACAACTTTGTTGTACACATTTGTTGAATAATGACAGTAAAAACCACTTCGTCCAGCACCTTAGATTTTAAAATTTGGTTTCTGAATATTATTTTTTAATCTGTTGCTGCTATTTTGTCTCAATTTATGTCTCTATTTACTACAGCCAAGTTAGTAATCATAATTAAAGGCATTTCTCCTTCAGAAACGTGTTTTCCACAAGGTTTGCTGCCCTGAACTGCTCTGGGGTTGGCTTTGTGTGCAAGGCTCAATGAGTTTGGAGTCTGTCATTTATTTTACATTCCATGCATCTTGAGATTACTATTTTCCTTTTTCTGATGGTCTCATGTGTAGCAGTTATCTTCTTTTTGTTATATGGCTCCAGTCTTTCCTCCGTTTGGACTCTAAGGGACGCTGTTGATCAGTAAAACTGAATTTAGCGTTTGCAGTGTGACAGAGGAGAGAAAGAGGATGTGGAGAAATATAAAAGGAGGAGAGGCGTTGTACGGGATCCATTCGCCTCAAAGTCATCTTTCCTTCGCTTGGCTGAAAGAAATCCTGTTCATCTGAACTCGGGTGTTATTTCGGTTGACGGTTGTGGCTGTCGGAGGCAATCTGCGATTACGTTTCGTTCGTTTTTTGCGAGATGGAGACTCGCACGCACACATGCAGGAGACGGCTGCTGTGTCGGACCCTTACATGGCATCTGCTGCTGTTCGTCTGCATGATTTCCAGCAGCGACGCGCAAATTCGTTATTCAATCCCGGAGGAGATGAAGAAAGGCTCTCTGATCGGAAACATAGCGCAGGATCTGGGTCTGGATCTGAAGCGGCTCCGCTCGGGTCGGGCCCGCATCGTGAGCGGAGAAAACAATCGCTACGCAGAGCTGAAAACAGACAAAGGGATTCTGGTGGTGAATGAGAGGATAGACAGAGAGGAGCTATGCGGAGACATCACACCGTGCAGCTTCAGCTTCGAGGTGATTCTAGAAAACCCCATCGAGCTACACAGGGTGACAGTGGAGATACTGGACGTCAATGATCACGCTCCGACTTTTAAAAACAACCTGATTAATCTGGAAATAAGCGAATCGGCGACTATAGGATCCCACTTCGATTTAGAGAGCGCGTACGATCCTGACGCTGGAATTTACGGCCTGCAAAACTACGTTTTGTCCGGCAGCGACAATTTCGTTTTGAAACAACAATCCAATGCAGACGGCATCAAATTTGCTGTCATGATTTTGCAGAAGCCACTGGACAGGGAGGTTCATCCGCATCTCTCTCTGAAGCTGATCGCAGTAGATGGAGGAACACCACAGCGATCTGGTACAGTAAAAATAGAGATAACTGTTATTGATGCCAATGATAATCCTCCTTTATTTAATCAGTCTCTGTACACTGCGACTGTAACAGAAAATGCACCCGTAGGTACGTATATAACAACTGTTAATGCTACAGATGCCGACAGTGGGTCTTATGGTCTAGTTACATATGCCTTTTCTCACGCAAAAGGAAACACTGCAGAAAAATTTCAAATTGATAGTGCATATGGCAAAATAACTGTCTCTGATAATATTGATTTTGAGAAAGACAAAAAATATGAAATCAGAGTGATTGCTAAAGATCAGGGGGGCCTGAGTGATGCAAGCAAAGTTGTGATTGAGGTCACTGATGTAAATGATAATGCCCCAGTTATCAATATGATGTCTTTCTCCAACCTGATATCAGAGGATGTTCCTCCAGGCTCCATGATTGCGGTTTTTAATGTAAAAGACGCAGACTCTGAGAGAAATGGACAAATAACATGCTCGATTGATCGTTTGCTGCCCTTTAAGATCCAGTCCTCTCTGACTAATTATTACAATCTGCTCTCAGATGAAGCTTTCGATCGCGAAACCAAGTCAGAATATAACATAACAATAACTGCCACCGATTCAGGGTCACCACCGCTTTCTACTAAAACAACTCTGCATCTTAGAATCTCTGATGTCAACGATAATCCTCCAGTTTTTTCTAACCCAAACTATTCTGCTCATATAATTGAAAACAATGCTCCTGGGCTGTCAATATTCAGAGTGAGTGCTCGTGATTCAGACTGGAATCAAAATTCAAGAATTTCATACTTCCTGGAGGACACACAAGTGAGTGGTGGCTCAGTTTCATCTTTTGTGTCAATAAATGCTGAAACTGGGGTCATTCAAGCAGTGCGCTCTTTTGACTATGAGCAGACAAAGGAAGTGTTTTTCACTATCAGAGCTCAGGATGGAGGATCTCCTCCTCTGAGCAGCAACGTGACAGTGAGGATCCTGATCCAGGACCAGAACGATAACCCCCCTCAGGTGCTGTACCCGGTCCAGACCGGGGGCTCTGTGGTGGCTGAGATGGTGCCTCGTTCAGCAGATGTGGGCTATCTGGTCACTAAAGTGGTGGCTGTTGATGTGGACTCTGGACAGAACGCCTGGCTCTCCTACAAGCTGCAGAAAGCCACAGACAGGGCTCTGTTTGAAGTGGGCTCACAGAATGGAGAAATCAGAACTATCCGCCAAGTGACTGATAAAGATGCAGTCAAACAGAGACTGAGTGTGATAGTGGAGGACAACGGGCAGCCCTCTCGCTCAGCTACAGTCATTGTGAACGTGGCGGTGGCGGACAGCTTCCCTGAAGTGCTGTCGGAGTTCACTGACTTTCCCCACGACAAGGAGTACAATGACAACCTGACTTTTTACTTAGTGCTGGCTCTGGCTGTGGTCTCCTTCCTCTTCATCACCTGTGTAGTGGTGATCATCTCCGTCAAGATCTACAGGTGGAGACAGTCTCGCATCCTGTATCACTCCAACCTGCCCGTCATTCCCTATTATCCACCACGTTACTCAGACACTCTGGGGACAGGGACTCTGCAGCACGTGTACAACTACGAGGTGTGCAGGACCACAGACTCCAGGAAGAGTGACTGTAAGTTTGGCAGAGCTGGTAGTCAGAACGTGCTGATCATGGAGCCCAGTTCTACAGGGACCATGCAGAGGATGCAGAGCGAGAAGAGCATCCTGGATGAGCCAGACTCTCCTCTGGAGGTTAGTTTTCCGAAATAGCCATTTTGTTTCATCTTTTGATGGTAATTTTTAATTTAGTTTGTTTTTAGCTTGATGAAATTGCTTACTTAATTACTTCTTTAGCTGGTCCAAGTATACATACAGACCTTACTCTTGCTTTGGTTAAATCATTTTTGCCTACATTTTATTTTGCTTTTACCTCACCCCTTTTCTCTTCATTTTATTTCTCTCTCTCTCACTCTGTCACACACACACACACATACACACTCCCTTGATACCCAATTTATCATGCGTGACTACACACATTAGCTGATTCTAATTACTAAGCAACAACAACATGTTAACTTATGTGCTCTGCAGATAGTTTTGTAACAAGTTTCAGCACCACAGCATGTCGCAGTTGGCAGAGCTCTGTATTAGCACTGTGGACAGTGCAATTCATTGCTTTGTCACAGTCAGTCTGAAAGATTTGTATTTTTTTGTTGTTGTCCTCCTTTTATGATTTATTAAGCTTTGTGTGTTTGTTTCTATTGAACTCCACTTCTTAACATCTCCTGCTCCTCTTCTCTATTGCTCCTCTATCAACCAAGTTGATGGCGGTCTTCTTGTTCAACACTTGGTCTCAGTAAATGTGCTCATCATGTGGCCAAACTTCTCCATGGAGCTTCGTGAAACAGCAATGCAGTTTGCGCGATTGAACAGAGAGGGACGCTGTAGGCTTTGGAGTGTCTGTTAAAGCGTTTTGTTGCAGTTCCTTTCCTCCCCTCCTTAAAAACACATCACACTGCGAAACAGAGAGCAGAAGAATGAGACGGGGTAGCCTCGAACAGGGACACTCACGACAACACAGAAGGATTTCTTCATTCCACTGTATGTGATTTTTTTCACCCCTTTTTTCATATTAAGGAATATATACTTTTTACTGCCGGCAAACAAACGGAATCCGGGGCTGGATCACGGAGGATTTTCTGTTTTTCTTCACAGAAATTTCAACGGGAACGATGGGGTGGCAAGTGCTGCTGTTTATCTGCGCTGCGTATGTCAGAGTGGCGCACGGTCAGGTCAGTTACTCCATCCCAGAGGAGATGACAAAGGAGGCTCTGATCGGAAACATAGCGCAGGATTTAGGATTAAGTGTGGAGCGGCTGAAGTCCGGTAAAGCTCGTATTTACACGGGTAACAAAGAGGAATATATCGAGCTGAAGCGAGAGAGAGGAGTGCTGCTTATCAGAGACAGAATAGACAGGGAGTCTCTGTGCGGGCAGACAATGCCCTGCGCCCTCCATTTCCAGATGATCCTGGAAAACCCGATGGAGTTTTACACGGTCACCGTCGAAATTACCGACATAAATGACAACCCTCCGACATTTGAGAGAGCCGAGATGAGGTTTGAGATCCCTGAATCCGCTTTGACCGGAGCTCGTTTCGTTTTAGAGAAAGCTATTGACGATGATGTAGGTATGAACGGCCTGAGCAGCTACGCCCTGAAGCCCTCTGATCATTTCGCTTTGAAAACCGTCAGCAGAACAGACGGGACGAAGCACGTAGAGATAGTTTTACAGAAGCCGCTCGACCGAGAGAAAAACGAGCATTTGTCGTTAATATTAACGGCGCTGGACGGGGGTGAGCCTCAGCTCTCCGGGACGATGCAGATCCACATCACGGTGTTAGATGTGAATGACAATGCGCCTGTTTGCTCCAAAGCAGAATACAAAGCAAGTGTTACAGAAAACGCTCCCGCGGGTACCGTGATAACAACCGTGAAGGCGACAGATACAGATAAAGGCAATAATGGAAGAGTGACATACATGATCTCAAAGTCTGGAACGGCGGGTTTATTTAATATTGATCCAAATAGTGGAATATTGACACTAACTGGGAATATAGATTACGAAAAGAGGAGACTGTATGAGATTGATGTCCAGGTGTCTGACCAGGGAGGTTTATCCGACGCCTGTAAAGTGATTGTAGATGTAACGGACATGAATGACAATCCCCCGGCTATTGATATCATGTCTAACTCGAAGAC
Source organism: Karalla daura (assembly GCA_029224185.1). Classification (NCBI taxonomy): domain Eukaryota; kingdom Metazoa; phylum Chordata; class Actinopteri; order Chaetodontiformes; family Leiognathidae; genus Karalla; species Karalla daura. The sequence goes on from CM055195.1 coordinate 19,205,362, forward strand.
AGTGTCTGAAAATGTAAAACCAGGCACGGTGGTGACAATGCTTAATATACGAGACCCAGATTCCCATGATAACGGAAAGGTTGCGTGTTTATTAAATGAGAACGTGCCTTTTGCGATTAAATCTAGCGCAAATAATTTCGTAACAGTCGTGACAGACAGTGAGTTAGACAGAGAGACAGCGTCAGAGTACAACATCAGTGTGACGTGCTCTGATGAGGGAGTCCCCTCCCTCTCCAGCAGCGTCACTCTCACCTTACTGATCTCTGATGTCAATGACAACGCTCCTGTCTTTGACAGGAGCTCCTATGAGGCCTCCATTGTAGAGAACAACAGTCCAGGCCTGTCTATATTCACAGTGAGAGCCAGAGACTCTGACTGGAACCAGAATGCCCGTGTTTCTTACATCCTGGAGGACTCCTCTGTTAACGGAGTGCCAGTCTCCTCATATGTGTCAGTCAGTGCTGATAGTGGAGTCATCCATGCAGTGCGCTCCTTGGACTATGAGCAGATCAAAGACTTCCAGTTCAGAGTGAGAGCTCAGGATGGAGGATCTCCTCCTCTGAGCAGCAACGTGACAGTGAGGATCCTGATCCAGGACCAGAACGATAACCCCCCTCAGGTGCTGTACCCGGTCCAGACCGGGGGCTCTGTGGTGGCTGAGATGGTGCCTCGTTCAGCAGATGTGGGCTATCTGGTCACTAAAGTGGTGGCTGTTGATGTGGACTCTGGACAGAACGCCTGGCTCTCCTACAAGCTGCAGAAAGCCACAGACAGGGCTCTGTTTGAAGTGGGCACACAGAATGGAGAAATCAGGACTGTCCGCCAAGTGACTGATAAAGATGCAGTCAAACAGAGACTGAGTGTGATAGTGGAGGACAACGGGCAGCCCTCTCGCTCAGCTACAGTCATTGTGAACGTGGCGGTAGCGGACAGCTTCCCTGAAGTGCTATCGGAGTTCATTGACTTTCCCCACGACAAGAAGTACAATGACAACCTAACTTTTTACTTAGTGCTGGCTCTGGCTGTGGTCTCCTTCCTCTTCATCACCTGTGTAGTGGTGATCATCTCCGTCAAGATCTACAGGTGGAGACAGTCTCGCATCCTGTATCACTCCAACCTGCCCGTCATTCCCTATTATCCACCACGTTACTCAGACACTCTGGGGACAGGGACTCTGCAGCACGTGTACAACTACGAGGTGTGCAGGACCACAGACTCCAGGAAGAGTGACTGTAAGTTTGGCAGAGCTGGTAGTCAGAACGTGCTGATCATGGAGCCCAGTTCTACAGGGACCATGCAGAGGATGCAGAGTGAGAAGAGCATCCTGGATGAGCCAGACTCTCCTCTTGAGGTGGGTTCAACATTTTCTCAGTATCTCTCTCCTCTTTATGCTCCATTACACTGATAGTTAATGGCAGCACGCTGCCTGTTCAGCACCACGGACAGCAACACTGTCTTAAAATCATGTGGCGTTGTTTTTGTGGGGGTTTATCTGCATTATAAGTAACAGTCTATGTTGAGTCCTTCTGGTTATTAACTTTGTTGTACACATCTGTTGAATAATGATAGTAAAAACCACTTCATCCAGCATCTTAAATTTTTAAATTTGATTTCTGAATATTCATTTTTCTTCTGTTGCTGCTATTTTGTCTCAATTTATGTCTCTATTTACTACAGCCAAGTTAGTAATCATTATTAAAGGCATTTCTCCTTCATAAACGTGTTTTCCACAAGGTTTGCTGCCCTGAACTGCTCTGGGGTTGGCTTTGTGTGCAAGGCTCAATGATGTTTGGAGTCTGTCATTTATTTTACATTCCATGCATCTTGAGATTACTATTTTCCTTTTTCTGATGGTCTCATGTGTAGCAGTTATCTTCTTTTTGTTATATGGCTCCAGTCTTTCCTCCGTTTGGACTCTAAGGGACGCTGTTGATCAGTAAAACTGAATTTAGCGTTTGCAGTGTGACAGAGGAGAGAAAGAGGATGTGGAGAAATATAAAAGGAGGAGAGGCGTTGTACGGGATCCATTCGCCTCAAAGTCATCTTTCCTTCGATTAGCTGGAAGAAATCCTGTTCATCTGAGCTCGGGTGTTATTTCGGTTGACGGTTGTGGCTGTTGGAGACGATCTGCGATTACGTTTCGTTCGTTTTTTTGCGAGATGGAGACTCGCACGCACACATGCAGGAGACGGCTGCTGTGTCGGACCCTTACATGGCATCTGCTGCTGTTCGTCTGCATGATTTCCAGCAGCGACGCGCAAATTCGTTATTCAATCCCGGAGGAGATGAAGAAAGGCTCTCTGATCGGAAACATAGCGCAGGATCTGGGTCTGGATCTGAAGCGGCTCCGCTCGGGTCGGGCCCGCATCGTGAGCGGAGAAAACAATCGCTACGCAGAGCTGAAAACAGACAAAGGGATTCTGGTGGTGAATGAGAGGATAGACAGAGAGGAGCTATGCGGAGACATCACACCGTGCAGCTTCAGCTTCGAGGTGATTCTCGAAAACCCCATCGAGCTACACAGGGTGACAGTGGAGATACTGGACGTCAATGATCACGCTCCGACTTTTAAAAACAACCTGATTAATCTGGAAATAAGCGAATCGGCGACTATAGGATCCCACTTCGATTTAGAGAGCGCGTACGATGCTGACGCTGGAATTTACGGCCTGCAAAACTACGTTTTGTCCGGCAGCGACAATTTCGTTTTGAAACAACAATCCAATGCAGACGGCATCAAATTTGCTGTCATGATTTTGCAGAAGCCACTGGACAGGGAGGTTAATCCGCATCTCTCTCTGAAGCTGATCGCAGTAGATGGAGGAACACCACCGCGATCTGGTACAGTAAATATAGAGATAACTGTTCTCGATGTGAATGATAATCCTCCTGTATTTAATCAGTCTCTGTACACTGCGACTGTAACAGAAAATGCACCCATAGGTATATATATAACCACTGTCAATGCTACAGATGCGGACAGTGGCCCCAATGGCCAAGTTACATACGCCTTTTCGCAAGTAAAAGGAAACACTGCGAAAAAATTCCAGATCGATAGTTTATCCGGTAAAATAACTGTCTCTGATAATATTGATTTTGAGAAAGACAAAAAATATGAAATCAGAGTGATTGCTAAAGATCAGGGGGGCCTGAGTGATGCAAGCAAAGTTGTGATTGAGGTCACTGATGTAAATGATAATGCCCCAGTTATCAATATGATGTCTTTCTCCAACCTGATATCAGAGGATGTTCCTCCAGGCTCCACTATTGCGGTTTTTAATGTAAAAGACGCAGACTCTGAGAGAAATGGACAAATAACATGCTCGATTGATCGTTTGCTGCCCTTTAAGATCCAGTCCTCTCTGACTAATTATTACAATCTGCTCTCAGATGAAGCTTTCGATCGCGAAACCAAGTCAGAATATAACATAACAATAACTGCCACCGATTCAGGGTCACCACCGCTTTCTACTAAAACAACTCTACATCTTAGAATCTCTGATGTTAACGATAATCCTCCAGTTTTTTCTAAGCCAAACTATTCTGCTCATATAATTGAAAACAATGCTCCTGGGCTGTCAATATTCAGGGTGAGTGCTCGTGATTCAGACTGGAATCAAAATTCAAGAATTTCATACTTCCTGGAGGACACCCAAGTCAGTGGCAGCTCAGTTTCATCTTTTGTGTCAATAAATGCTGAAACTGGGGTCATTCAGGCAGTGCGCTCTTTTGACTATGAGCAGACAAAAGAAGTGTTTTTCACCATCAGAGCTCAGGATGGAGGATCTCCTCCTCTGAGCAGCAACGTGACAGTGAGGATCCTGATCCAGGACCAGAACGATAACCCCCCTCAGGTGCTGTACCCGGTCCAGACCGGGGGCTCTGTGGTGGCTGAGATGGTGCCTCGTTCAGCAGATGTGGGCTATCTGGTCACGAAAGTGGTGGCTGTTGATGTGGACTCTGGACAGAACGCCTGGCTCTCCTATAAGTTGCAGAAAGCCACAGACAGGGCTCTGTTTGAAGTGGGCTCACAGAATGGAGAAATCAGGACTCTCCGCCAAGTGACTGATAAAGATGCAGTCAAACAGAGACTGAGTGTGATAGTGGAGGACAACGGGCAGCCCTCTCGCTCAGCTACAGTCATTGTGAACGTGGCGGTGGCGGACAGCTTCCCTGAAGTGCTGTCGGAGTTCACTGACTTTCCCCACGACAAGGAGTACAATGACAACCTAACTTTTTACTTAGTGCTGGCTCTGGCTGTGGTCTCCTTCCTCTTCATCACCTGTGTAGTGGTGATCATCTCCGTCAAGATCTACAGGTGGAGACAGTCTCGCATCCTGTATCACTCCAACCTGCCCGTCATTCCCTATTATCCACCACGTTACTCAGACACTCTGGGGACAGGGACTCTGCAGCACGTGTACAACTATGAGGTGTGCAGGACCACAGACTCCAGGAAGAGTGACTGTAAGTTTGGCAGAGCTGGTAGTCAGAACGTGCTGATCATGGAGCCCAGTTCTACAGGGACCATGCAGAGGATGCAGAGTGAGAAGAGCATCCTGGATGAGCCAGACTCTCCTGTGGAGGTTAGTTTTACATAATTAATGATGAAACGCCTTTTACAGATGTTTAAATGTGGCTTTAACCATATTCAGTTTTCAGCAGTGAATCCTCTCTGCCTAAGTCTTCACACATGTTGAACATAACCTGCTCTTTTCCAAACATTTTTATCCTTGCACTTGTATTCAGTTTGGTCATCTTTCAAAATAGATTTAATCTATATTTGTACAGTGTGATTGACTTTGTTAGCAAGTTTGGGGTTTCCTGACTTTGTTGAGTTACCAGAAACTAAGCAAAAATCATTACAGAGTGATAAGTGCTTCCTAAAAAGAAAAAGGAAAAAGGAACATTCTCCTCTGGAAGTCGGTTCTCTCCATACATAATGCTATTATGTTCTCAGTCAGTGTCCAACATTAAAAAACCCTACACAACACTTCTTTCTTCAGAAAGCAGTATTCATTTGTATTTGTCATTATATTTGTGTGACAATCAGTGTGTATCTGTATCATTTTGATTCAATCGTAGAAAAAGGAAAAACAAAAATAACAATAAAGCAACTCCATAATAAAAGGTGTGCATGCACATATGCATGCACACACATATATGTAGTCAGTTACATTATAACGTAATATTGTAATAATATAATATAATTGTCATCTTACCAGAATGAATGGCCTCACTGGGTCCCTCAGTAGTAGTTTGTTTTACTTGCTCCACCACTTCAAATGAGGCTGTGCCACCCTCAGGATTTTTGCAGTAGGGATGTCCAATCACTTTTTTTTACCCCCGACTCCAAGTCCCAGTCTGATACTTTGGCAATAGTCAATCAGTAACACAGAGTATAGCTGACTGCTGTGTATGTGTGTGGCTGCTGTGTGATCGAAAGGTGTTAATTAGTTTAATTCTGTAAATAAAACTTAAGCCAGGAATTTAGAGAGAGAGCAAAAGAGAAAAAGAGAGAAAGACAGAGAAAAGGGTGCGCTGACACATGGGTTGCGTGTTGGAAAATTGACAATGATACATAGCCTCACCCACTGTTCAAAATTACAGTCAGCACTACATTTCTAAAGGATGCAAATAAACACTTCGATGATGTCCAAATCCACTCCATTTCAACATTGTGTTTTAACTAGATTGGTCAAATTGTTGTCACCCACAAGGACCCCCAGTCCTCCCCCCAGCAGCCCTACCACCGCCCTTAGAAAGTTTTCCAGGGGTAACCCTGGCACTGTAGCTAATGTTAGAAAAGCCTAATCCACTCGGTCGCACGACGGCCTCTTCCCTGTTGCTCTCAGCATTTACCTTGCGGGCAATTTAATTAATATGGAAACTGAGCTGAGTGAGTTAAAATGTAAGTTAGATAGTCACTTACCTCTGGCATGATCGATCGGTCCGGTATCTTGACCCGACATCAACACCATTTGTCTTCTGAAGATTTGAAGGAGATGCATCATGCGCAAACGGCTGTCCGTTTAAGCGGCTTGAAAAATAAATTACAGGTCGGTGCTTCCCCAATCAAGCAAGTCTGCACAGGTTCTGCTGGCCATCGGTTATTTTTACTTGTCCCGGGTATCAAGGCAACTGTTAATTGTCTAACCCTGAGTTTTTTTTGTTTGTTTTTTTCAAATAGAGCTCTATGATAAACTACATGGAAACATAACTAACAATGATTTTTTTTTATTAAAATGAACGGACAGAAATCCTCCTTGGCTCTCACACTCGACACCTTTCAAAAATCGACACAACAAGAAAACACACATGATCACAACATTACCTCAGGAACACTGAAATCTCACAGAGAGTAAAAAGCAAGAGACACATCTTCCACATAGCACAGCACAAAGGGGAAGATTTTAGGCGGGAGACAAAATTATATCGTTGATACTGGGGTTACCCCTAAAAAGGACGTAGGGACAAACGGGTAAACTAAGTTTCCGATTTAAGAATAGTTCCGATGTCCCCTAAATAAATGCATAGATACAGAACACACAAGATTTTGTGTTATTATGCATTATACACATACGCACTTACTTCATACATCACTCGTATTGCTGCATACATCACCCATGCACACACACACAGACACACACGTATGCACACACACATATGTATGCGCACACACACTCACCACTCTCACACATACAGCCCCATAAAATCCAGAAGTGTCTGTGCAGTTCGTTAAAACCAACTCACAGGGACGCTGTTGACCAATCTGCAGAAATATCACAGCTGTACCTCCTCCATCATTTGCTAGAGGAGGAGGAAAAAGGAGATTTTAAAAAGCACAATTTAGAAGTGGGACGCGATCATACACGAAGATACAGGGAACCACTCACTGGAGTCTGGATTTATGGTGGATGATATCGGAGTCTAATATCTATTTTTTACTGGATTACAGATTTGAAACCTTCATTTTGTGCGCACTGGAGATTGTCGGACAGAACAATGGCACGGCAAGTGAGCCTTCTGTTGTTAATGGCGCTGGTGTCTCTGTGCCCGGCGTCGGGGCAGGTCAGCTACTCCATCCCGGAGGAAATGGCAAAGGGGTCCGTGGTCGGTAACATAGCTCATGACCTAGGCTTAGACGTGAAGCGGATGAGAGCGGGGAAAGCTCGGGTGTACACGGGAGACGGACCCGAGTACATCGAGCTGAATAAAGAGAGAGGAGTCCTGCTCGTCGGAGAGCACATAGACAGAGAGGCGCTGTGCGGGCAGACGACGCCCTGCGCTCTCGATTTTCAGATCATCCTGGAGAACCCGATGCAGTTTTACAGCGTGACTGTCGAGATTACAGACATCAACGACAACGCACCGGGTTTTAGAAATAAAGAAATGAAATTTGACATTAGTGAAACAGCTCAGATAGGATCGAAATACGTTCTGGAGAAAGCAATGGATAGTGACGTGGGTATTAATGGCCTCCGGGGCTATTCCCTCAGTCCAGCTGATACATTCGTTTTAAATCCTTACAAAGCAGGCAGCAGCAGAAATGTTGAGATGGTTTTAAAGAAGCATCTCGACAGAGAGAAACAAAAGCGCTTGTCTTTAGTCTTGAATGCTGTAGATGGTGGAGAGCCGCAGCTCTCTGGAACAATGCAGATCGTCATTACAGTACTTGACGCAAACGATAATGCACCTGTGTGTGCTCAGACTGAGTATAAAAGCAATGTGAAAGAATATGCATTAAAGGGAGCTGTTCTAGCCACGGTGAGCGCGTCTGATGCGGATGAAGGTCCGCACGGTCGCATACAGTATTCCATCTCTAATGTTCCAGACGGTGCCCAAGATTTATTCCATGTAGAAAAAGAAAGTGGTGTTATTACGTTATTGGGAAACCTTGATTATGAGAAATTTCGGCATTATGAGATAGATGTTCAGGCCTCAGATGAGGGTGGTAATTCAGATGTTTGCAAGGTTATATTAGAGGTGGTGGACACAAATGATAACCCACCAGCTATTAATATAATGTCAGCTTTGTCCAGTGTATCAGAGGATGTTAGTCCAGGCACAGTTCTGACAATGATGAATGTTCAGGATCCAGATTCAGGAGAAAATGGCAAAATCCACTGCTTTTTAAATGAAAACAGTCATTTTACGATAACAACAACAACAAATAATTTTTTCACCATAGTTACAGACGGTGAGTTGGACAGAGAGACAGCATCTGGGCACAACATCAGTGTGACATGCTCTGATGAGGGAGTCCCCTCCCTCTCCAGCAGCGTCCTTCTCACCATACTGATCTCTGATGTCAATGACAACGCTCCTGTCTTTGAGAGGAGCTCCTATGAGGCCTCCATTGTAGAGAACAACAGTCCAGGCTTGTCTATATTCTCAGTGAGAGCCAGAGACTCTGACTGGAACCAGAATGCCCGTGTTTCTTACATCCTGGAGGACTCCTCTGTTAACGGAGTGCCAGTCTCCTCATATGTGTCGGTCAGTGCTGATAGTGGAGTCATCCACGCAGTGCGCTCCTTGGACTACGAGCAGATCAAAGACTTCCAGTTCAGAGTGAGAGCTCAGGATGGAGGATCTCCTACTCTGAGCAGCAACGTGACAGTGAGGATCCTGATCCAGGACCAGAACGATAACCCCCCCCAGGTGCTGTACCCAGTCCAGACCGGGGGCTCTGTGGTGGCTGAGATGGTGCCTCGTTCAGCAGATGTGGGCTATCTGGTCACTAAAGTGGTGGCTGTTGATGTGGACTCTGGACAGAACGCCTGGCTCTCCTATAAGTTGCAGAAAGCCACAGACAGGGCTCTGTTTGAAGTGGGCTCACAGAATGGAGAAATCAGAACTATCCGCCAAGTGACTGATAAAGATGCAGTCAAACAGAGACTAAGTGTGATAGTGGAGGACAACGGGCAGCCCTCTCGCTCAGCTACAGTCATTGTGAATGTGGCGGTGGCGGACAGCTTCCCTGAAGTGCTGTCTGAGTTCACTGACTTACCCCACGACAAGGAGTACAATGACAACCTGACTTTTTACTTAGTGCTGGCTCTGGCTGTGGTCTCCTTCCTCTTCATCACCTGTGTAGTGGTGATCATCTCCGTCAAGATCTACAGGTGGAGACAGTCTCGCATCCTGTATCACTCCAACCTGCCCGTCATTCCCTATTATCCACCACGTTACTCAGACACTCTGGGGACAGGGACTCTGCAGCACGTGTACAACTACGAGGTGTGCAGGACCACAGACTCCAGGAAGAGTGACTGTAAGTTTGGCAGAGCTGGTAGTCAGAACGTGCTGATCATGGAGCCCAGTTCTACAGGGACCATGCAGAGGATGCAGAGTGAGAAGAGCATCCTGGATGAACCAGACTCTCCTCTGGAGGTTAGAAAAATTTAATATACATTGTGTTTTGCATTACTATGTAATTGCTAGCGTTGATATTGTGAATTTACATCGTCAACCACCTCATTAGCATGTGTTAATGCCTGAATCGTATCATTGGCTGTTATCATTCAGCACCTTGGACAGCAACAGTCAATGCAGCTTTGAAGAAATGCATCCACGTCTTTCAACTGCTCGACACCTACAATGCTTTTACAATTTATCAACTTATTACTAATTACTTATTACATTATTAATACTACACCATTTCAAATGTACATTTTCACAGTTTCATTTTAGCTTCATCACTGTTAATAATCAATAGCTTCGCTGTCTCTGCTCTCAGTTCAGGTTGTGAATATAGTGTACTTTGCATTAACTGCTCCTCTCTGATCCTACTTGTTGTAATTTAGTAATTTCAACTCAAAGGGTCGCTGTTGGCCTAGCGTGTTGCGTTTGCAGTCGAGGTTATTTTTCCATCTCCGTGTCCTGCCCCTTCCTCTCGATACGAGAAACACAGTGAGACACAGACACTACCCTCGGTCTGCAGTCACACGGGTTCCTGCCAGTAATGGACTAACTGCGGATATTTTGTTGCCTCTCCTCGTTGGACTGTGGATGCTTGAGCGTTTTCCTGCTCGTCCTTGAACGCACCGTGGATGCTGGCGTTTTAACGTTTCAGGAAATGAGCTCGGACAGAACAATGAGACGGCAAGTGCTGTTGTTTGTGTCGCTGCTGTGTGTGAGCTCCGCGCTCGGCCAGGTCAGTTATTCGATCCCTGAAGAGATGAGCAAAGGCTCTGTGGTGGGGAACATAGCGCACGATCTGGGCTTAGATCTGAAAAGGCTGAAAGCAGGCAAAGCTCGGGTGTACACGGGAGCCAGCGTCGAATACATCGCGCTGAATAAAGAGAGGGGAGTCCTCCTCATCCAGGAGCGCATCGACAGAGAGGCTTTGTGCGGAGAGACGACACCGTGTGCGTTGCATTTCCAGTTAATTCTGGAGAATCCCATGGAGCTGTTTCGAGTCACGGTGGAGATCACCGACATTAACGACAATACGCCCAGTTTCACCAACGCAGAGAAACGCTTTGAGATCAGCGAGTCCGCTGTAGTCGGATCTAAATTCGTATTAGAAACCGCTATAGATCCCGATATTGGAAGGAATGGATTACAGAAATATTCACTTAATCCGTCAGATAATTTTATATTAAAACCTGGTTCTCAGGCAATTGGCAGTAAAAAGGTGGAGATGGTTCTGCAGAAGCCTCTCGACCGAGAAAAGCAGGAACACATCTCTCTGCTGCTGACTGCTGCAGATGGAGGAGAGCCGCAGATGTCGGGAACAATGCGGATATTTGTTAATGTCCTGGATGCAAATGATAACGCACCTACTTTTGGTAAACCTGTATATAGAGCTAAAATACTAGAAAATTCCCCCAAAGGCACCAGCGTAGCGACTGTAAGTGCCTCTGATAGAGACATAGGGTCATATGGAGAAGTTTCGTATCTATTGTCTACCACAAAACGTGGTTTATCTGAATTATTTCAGATTGATTCAAAAAGTGGTGAAATTATTATAAGTGGTGAAATAGATTATGAAAAAGCAAAAATGTATGAAATTGATGTTGAAGCTGTGGACAGTGGAGGACTCTCTGATTCTACTAAAGTTATAGTAGATGTGATTGATATCAATGATAATCATCCTCACATCAACATTGTCTCTAAGTCAGAGTCCATACTCGAGGACTCACCTCCAGACACTGTGATCGCTATGTTGAGTGTCAATGATCCAGATTCAGAGAGTCATGGAGAGGTAGAGTGTAATATAGACAGCAGCATCCCATTTAAGATACAAGCTACAGGAAATGGGTTTTACACCTTAGTGACAGAGGTGACTTTGGACAGAGAGGTCTCCTCCCAGTACAACATCAGTGTGACATGTTCTGATGAGGGAGTCCCCTCCCTCTCCAGCTGCGTCACTCTCACCTTACTGATCTCTGATGTCAATGACAACGCTCCTTTCTTTGAGAGGAGCTCCTATGAGGCCTCCATTGTAGAGAACAACAGTCCAGGCCTGTCTATATTCACAGTGAGAGCCAGAGACTCTGACTGGAACCAGAATGCCCGTGTTTCTTACATCCTGGAGGACTCCTCTGTTAACGGAGTGCCAGTCTCCTCATATGTGTCGGTCAGTGCTGATAGTGGAGTCATCCACGCAGTGCGCTCCTTGGACTACGAGCAGATCAAAGACTTCCAGTTCAGAGTGAGAGCTCAGGATGGAGGATCTCCTACTCTGAGCAGCAACGTGACAGTGAGGATCCTGATCCAGGACCAGAACGATAACCCCCCCCAGGTGCTGTACCCAGTCCAGACCGGGGGCTCTGTGGTGGCTGAGATGGTGCCTCGTTCAGCAGATGTGGGCTATCTGGTCACTAAAGTGGTGGCTGTTGATGTGGACTCTGGACAGAACGCCTGGCTCTCCTATAAGTTGCAGAAAGCCACAGACAGGGCTCTGTTTGAAGTGGGCTCACAGAATGGAGAAATCAGAACTATCCGCCAAGTGACTGATAAAGATGCAGTCAAACAGAGACTAAGTGTGATAGTGGAGGACAACGGGCAGCCCTCTCGCTCAGCTACAGTCATTGTGAACGTGGCGGTGGCGGACAGCTTCCCTGAAGTGCTGTCTGAGTTCACTGACTTACCCCACGACAAGGAGTACAATGACAACCTGACTTTTTACTTAGTGCTGGCTCTGGCTGTGGTCTCCTTCCTCTTCATCACCTGTGTAGTGGTGATCATCTCCGTCAAGATCTACAGGTGGAGACAGTCTCGCATCCTGTATCACTCCAACCTGCCCGTCATTCCCTATTATCCACCACGTTACTCAGACACTCTGGGGACAGGGACTCTGCAGCACGTGTACAACTACGAGGTGTGCAGGACCACAGACTCCAGGAAGAGTGACTGTAAGTTTGGCAGAGCTGGTAGTCAGAACGTGCTGATCATGGAGCCCAGTTCTACAGGGACCATGCAGAGGATACAGTGTGAGAAGAGCATCCTGGATGAGCCTGACTCTCCTCTTGAGGTTTGTTAATAATATTGCACTTTTTATTGATGGTTTCAATGCCGCTTTAAAAGTATTCACTGAGCAGTGGATCCTTTCTGCCTCATTTTTCCAAATATTAATCGTTCTTGCACTTCTTCATGCCCGCTCCTTTGAAAATTCTAACATTCCTTTATATTGGTTATATTACAACATTTGGGTATCTAGACTATACTGTTTAACAGAAATATGATAGAACATATTCAGAAAGTGTTGTTGGTTTTGCATTTTGAACCTTCCACATTTTGGCGTGAAGCCGGTCGACTGTCCACTGTCCTCAGACTTTGCAGTCCTGTGTTTTTAATTGCATCATGGTTATGTCCTGGCAGTTTTCAGTTATGTTCAGATCACTGAAATGACTTTCTCCTACTTTCAGAAACCCTGACACAATTTGAGGATCATGTTTCATCTCCCTGAACCCCCTTTGTAGTTTAATGGCAGTTGTTGGATGTAGCTTCATATTGATTTTTACATTTTTGTTTTGACTTTTAGTATGACCCTCTTCTTTCTTTCATTTCTCTCACTCTTTTCCCCCTCTCTAACCCCCCCCCCCCCCATCGTTTACACACACACACACACACACACACACACACACACACACACACACACACACACACTTTTTTCACGAGAAACATGTGTCGCATCATAAAAATTAAGTGAGCATCAAGCACTCAGCATATGTGCGAGAATATTCGCACAGCCTGTGACACGCACAAACTCGGTGAAAATGCGCATTTAAATCCGGGAGTTAATCAGTAATTTGACACTTGTTTCCACATGAATATTTTTCATCGCAAAAGCGTTTCATGAGCATCACTTGGCATGTGGTAAAACACCTTCAGCGTTGATTCCTTTAAAATATGACGAGCTGTACAGATCAAACGCGTATTAAGTTAACTAGAGGGACAGCATACGGCCCTAAACTGCAATGCAAGTCCTAATGATGCATTCACCACGCTCCTGTATTTTCTGTCATTGTTACTCAGCACCAGGCTCTCTTTATTCTTCGAGGCAGATATTTACATGATGGATTATTGTAGTTTTGTCATGTTGACTCTTAGGGCCGCTGTTGACCAGCGCTTCGCCGACCGACGTTCCGGTTGTAGCAGCACCTCCCATGTTTAATCGACAGGATACAGACACAGAAACAGAGAGGAGAAGCGACATTCGAGTCGGGTTGAACACTGGTAGAGAAGACGTCGAGCCTTGGGGTTTTCGTCATCGACTGCGGATTATTTTCGCGCTGAGTCGGGGTTTCATCCGAGGTGCTCTATTTCTTTGTGGGATATAACGACGCTGGATCTCTGGGAAATATTCTGGATAGAACAATGAGGAGGCAAGTGCTGCTGTTTATCAGCCTGCTCTGCGTCGGAGCGGTGCTCGGCCAGGTCAGCTACACGATCCCGGAGGAGATGAACAAAGGCTCCTTGGTGGGAAACATAGCGCACGATTTAGGCTTACAAAACAAACGCTTGGTGTCCGGCAAAGCCCGGATTTATACCAGAGACAGCGACGAGTACATCGAGCTGAGCAGAGAAAGAGGGGTCCTCCTCGTCAAAGAGAGGATCGACAGAGAGGCGCTCTGCAGACAGACGACGCCTTGTGCTTTACATTTCCAGATCATTTTAGAGAACCCCATGGAGTTTTACTCCGTTACCATACAGATCACCGACATTAACGATAATGCACCGACGTTTGAGAAAAACGAGATGAAATTCAAAATCAGCGAGTCAGCGATCAAAGGAGCAAAATTCACGCTTGAAAGGGCGGTGGATCTTGATGTGGGGACCAATGATTTAAAAAGCTACGAATTAAAACCTGCGGATAATTTTGCTCTGAAGGTGCACAATAACGCAGATGGAAATAAGAACGTGGAGATGGTGCTGCAGAGGCCTCTAGACAGAGAGAAAGAGGAGCAGATCTCTCTGGTGCTGACGGCTGTAGACGGGGGAGAGCCGCAGATGTCGGGAACAATGCTGATCCACATCACTGTATTAGACGCTAATGATAATGCTCCGGTTTTTACACAGACGTCGTATAAAGCGACAGTTACTGAAAATGCAAAAAAAGGAACAATTGTGGCTGCTGTTACAGCCTCGGATGCGGATCAGGGTTCTTATGGAAAAATAACATATTCAATCACAAACACATTAGATGATGTCAGAAAAGTATTTGCAGTAAATGAAGGAACGGGTGAAGTTACTGTAATAGGAAATATCGATTTTGAAGAATCGAGAAACTATCAAATAAATCTTCTCGCTAGTGATGAGGGGGGACTCACAGATTCTTGTAAATTAATTGTCGAGGTGCAAGATATGAATGATAACAAGCCTGCGATAGATATAATGTCAAAGTCCACTGTTATCTCAGAGGACGCAAAACTAAATACGGTCGTCACAATGATAAATATAGAGGATAAAGACTCAGGTGAGAATGGGAACGTGAAATGTTTTATCAATGACGACATACCTTTCTCTTTAAAGACATCAACGAACAATTTCTATAGTTTGGTAACAGACAGTGAGTTAGACAGAGAGACGGCGTCAGAGTACAACATCAGTGTGACGTGCTCTGATGAGGGAGTCCCCTCCCTCTCCAGCAGCGTCACTCTCACCTTACAGATCTCTGATGTCAATGACAACGCTCCTGTCTTTGACAGGAGCTCCTATGAGGCCTCCATTGTAGAGAACAACAGTCCAGGCCTGTCTATATTCACAGTGAGAGCCAGAGACTCTGACTGGAACCAGAATGCCCGTGTTTCTTACATCCTGGAGGACTCCTCTGTTAACGGAGTGCCAGTCTCCTCATATGTGTCGGTCAGTGCTGATAGTGGAGTCATCCACGCAGTGCGCTCCTTGGACTACGAGCAGATCAAAGACTTCCAGTTCAGAGTGAGAGCTCAGGATGGAGGATCTCCTCCTCTGAGCAGCAACGTGACAGTGAGGATCCTGATCCAGGACCAGAACGATAACCCCCCTCAGGTGCTGTACCCGGTCCAGACCGGGGGCTCTGTGGTGGCTGAGATGGTGCCTCGTTCAGCAGATGTGGGCTATCTGGTCACTAAAGTGGTGGCTGTTGATGTGGACTCTGGACAGAACGCCTGGCTCTCCTATAAGCTGCAGAAAGCCACAGACAGGGCTCTGTTTGAAGTGGGCTCACAGAATGGAGAAATCAGGACTATCCGCCAAGTGACTGATAAAGATGCAGTCAAACAGAGACTGAGTGTGATAGTGGAGGACAACGGGCAGCCCTCTCGCTCAGCTACAGTGATTGTGAACGTGGCGGTGGCGGACAGCTTCCCTGAAGTGCTGTCTGAGTTCACTGACTTTCCCCACGACAAGGAGTACAATGACAACCTGACTTTTTACTTAGTGCTGGCTCTGGCTGTGGTCTCCTTCCTCTTCATCACCTGTGTAGTGGTGATCATCTCCGTCAAGATCTACAGGTGGAGACAATCTCGCATCCTGTATCACTCCAACCTGCCCGTCATTCCCTATTATCCACCACGTTACTCAGACACTCTGGGGACAGGGACTCTGCAGCACGTGTACAACTACGAGGTGTGCAGGACCACAGACTCCAGGAAGAGTGACTGTAAGTTTGGCAGAGCTGGTAGTCAGAACGTGCTGATCATGGAGCCCAGTTCTACAGGGACCATGCAGAGGATGCAGAGTGAGAAGAGTATCATGGATGAGCCAGACTTTCCTCTGGAGGTTAGAGAAATTTAATATACATTGTGTTTTGCATTATTATGTAATTGCCAGAGTTGGTATCAAGAATTTACTTCGTCAAACACCTCATTAGGATGTGTTCACGCCTGAATCGTATCATTAGCTGTTATCATTCAGCACCTTGGACAGCAACAGTCAATGCAGCTCTGATGAAATGCATCCACGTCTTTCAACTGCTCTACACCTACAATACTCTTCCAATTCAACAACTTATTACTAATTACTTATTAAATTATTAATACTACACCATTTCAAATGTACATTTTCACTGTTTCATTTTAGCTTCATCACTGTTAATAATCAATAGCTTCGCTGTCTCTGCTCTCAGTTCAGGTTGAGAATATAGTGTACTTTGCATTGACTGCTCCTCTCTGATCCTACTTGTTGTAATTTAGTAATTTCAACTCAGAGGGTCGCTGTTGGCCTAGCATGTTGCGTTTGCAGTCGAGGTTATTTTTCCATCTCCGTGTCCTGCCTCTTCATTTCTATACGAGAAACACAGTGAGACACAGACACTACCCTCGGTCTGCAGTCACACGGGTTCCTGCCAGTAATGGACTAACTTCGGATGTTTTGTTGCCTCTCCTCGTTGGACTGTGGATGCTTGAGTGTTTTCCTGCTCGTCCTTGAACGCACCGTGGATGCTGGCGTTTTAACGTGTCAGGAAATGAGCTCGGACCGAACAATGAGACGGCAAGTGCTGTCGTTTGTGTCGCTGCTGTGTGTGAGCTCCGCGCTCGGCCAGGTCAGTTATTCGATCCCTGAAGAGATGAGCAAAGGCTCTGTGGTGGGGAACATAGCGCACGATCTGGGCTTAGATCTGAAAAGGCTGAAAGCAGGCAAAGCTCGGGTGTACACGGGAGCCAGCGTCGAATACATCGCGCTGAATAAAGAGAGGGGAGTCCTCCTTATCCAGGAGCGCATCGACAGAGAGGCTTTGTGCGGAGAGACGACGCCGTGTGCGTTGCATTTCCAGTTAATATTGGAGAATCCCATGGAGTTGTTTCGAGTCACGGTGGAGATCACCGACATTAACGACAATACGCCCAGTTTCACAGACGGTGAGAAACGCTTTGAGATCAGCGAGTCCGCTGTAGTCGGATCTAAATTCGTATTAGAAACCGCTATAGATCCCGATATTGGGAGAAATGGATTACAGAAATATTTTCTTAATCCATCTGATAATTTCATGTTAAAATTAGAAAATCAAGCTGATGGAAGTAAAACCGTAGAGATGGTTCTGCAGAAGCCTCTCGACCGAGAAAAGCAGGAACACATCTCTCTGCTGCTGACTGCTGCAGATGGAGGAGAGCCGCAGATGTCGGGAACAATGCGGATATTTATTAATGTGCTGGATGCTAATGACAATGCTCCTACATTT
Organism: Karalla daura; assembly: GCA_029224185.1. Lineage (NCBI taxonomy): Eukaryota > Metazoa > Chordata > Actinopteri > Chaetodontiformes > Leiognathidae > Karalla > Karalla daura. The sequence continues at coordinate 19,222,973 of CM055195.1, forward strand.
GCCAAATCTCTGTATAGAGCGAAAATACAAGAAAATTCTGCCAAAGGCACCAGTGTAACTATTGTAAGTGCCTCTGATAGAGACATAGGGTCAAATGGAGAGGTTTCATATCTGATATCTAAGAGCAAACGTGGTTTATCTGAATTATTTAAAATAAATTCAAAGACTGGAGAAATAACAATAATTGGAGATTTAGATTATGAAAAGGCAAAAATGTATCAGATGACCATTGAAGCTGTGGACAGTGGAGGACTCTCTAATTCCACTAAAGTCATAATGGATGTGATTGATATCAATGATAATCATCCTCACATCAACATTGTCTCTAAGTCAGAGTCCATACTAGAGGACTCCCCTCCAGACACTGTGATTGCTATGTTGAGTGTCAATGATCCAGATTCAGAGAGTAATGGAGAGGTAGAGTGTAATATAGACAATAGCATCCCATTTAAGATACAAGCTACAGGAAATGGGTTTTACACCTTAGTGACAGAGGTGACTTTGGACAGAGAGGTGTCCTCCCAGTACAACATCAGTGTGACGTGCTCTGATGAGGGAGTCCCCTCCCTCTCCAGCAGCGTCACTCTCACCTTACTGATCTCTGATGTCAATGACAACGCTCCTGTCTTTGACAGGAGCTCCTATGAGGCCTCCATTGTAGAGAACAACAGTCCAGGCCTGTCTATATTCACAGTGAGAGCCAGAGACTCTGACTGGAACCAGAATGCCCGTGTTTCTTACATCCTGGAGGACTCCTCTGTTAACGGAGTGCCAGTCTCCTCATATGTGACGGTCAGTGCTGATAGTGGAGTCATCCACGCAGTGCGCTCCTTGGACTACGAGCAGATCAAAGATTTCCAGTTCAGAGTGAGAGCTCAGGATGGAGGATCTCCTCCTCTGAGCAGCAACGTGACAGTGAGGATCCTGATCCAGGACCAGAACGATAACCCCCCTCAGGTGCTGTACCCGGTCCAGACCGGGGGCTCTGTGGTGGCTGAGATGGTGCCTCGTTCAGCAGATGTGGGCTATCTGGTCACTAAAGTGGTGGCTGTTGATGTGGACTCTGGACAGAACGCCTGGCTCTCCTACAAGCTGCAGAAAGCCACAGACAGGGCTCTGTTTGAAGTGGGCTCACAGAATGGAGAAATCAGAACTATCCGCCAAGTGACTGATAAAGATGCAGTCAAACAGAGACTGAGTGTGATAGTGGAGGACAACGGGCAGCCCTCTCGCTCAGCTACAGTCATTGTGAACGTGGCGGTGGCGGACAGCTTCCCTGAAGTGCTGTCTGAGTTCACTGACTTTCCCCACGACAAGGAGTACAATGACAACCTGACTTTTTACTTAGTGCTGGCTCTGGCTGTGGTCTCCTTCCTCTTCATCACCTGTGTAGTGGTGATCATCTCCGTCAAGATCTACAGGTGGAGACAGTCTCGCATCCTGTATCACTCCAACCTGCCCGTCATTCCCTATTATCCACCACGTTACTCAGACACTCTGGGGACAGGGACTCTGCAGCACGTGTACAACTACGAGGTGTGCAGGACCACAGACTCCAGGAAGAGTGACTGTAAGTTTGGAAGAGCTGGTAGTCAGAACGTGCTGATCATGGAGCCCGGTTCTACAGGGACCATGCAGAGGATGCAGAGTGAGAAGAGCATCCTGGATGAACCAGACTCTCCTCTGGAGGTTTGAAAGATTTAACATTTATTCAGTTTTGTATTATTATGCAATTCCTGACTTTGCTTTTGTGAGTTTTATTTCATCAACCACCTCATTAGCATGTGTTAATGCCAGAATCGTATCATTGGCTGTTGTCATTCCGCACCTTGGACAGCAACAGTCAATGCTGCTCTGATGAAATGTATCCACGTCTTTCTACTGCTCTACACCTACAATACTCTAACGAATCATCAACATATTACTAATTACTTATTACAGCATCATTACTACACTACTTCAAATGTACATTTTTCCTTTGAGCTTCATCACTGTTAATGATCAATAGCTTCGCTGTCTGCTCTCAGTTCAGGTTGTGAATAGTTTACTTTGCATTTACTGCTCCTCTCTGATCCTACTTGTTGTAATTTAGTAATTTCAACTCAAAGGGTCGCTGTTGGCCTAGCGTGTTGCGTTTGTAGTCAAGCTTATTTTTCCATCTCTGTGTCCTGCCCCTTCCTCTCGATACGAGAAACACAGTGAGACAGACACAACCCTCGGTGTGCAGTCACACGGATTCCTGCCAGTAATGGACTAACTGCGGGTGTTTTGTTGCCTCTCCTCGTTGGACTGTGGATGCTTGTGTGATTTCCTGCTCGTTGAACGCACCGTGGATGCTGGCGTTTTAACGTGTCAGGAAATGAGCTCGGACCGAACAATGAGACGGCAAGTGCTGTTGTTTGTGTCGCTGCTGTGTGTGAGCTCCGCGCTCGGCCAGGTCAGTTATTCGATCCCTGAAGAGATGAGCAAAGGCTCTGTGGTGGGGAACATAGCGCACGATCTGGGCTTAGATCTGAAAAGGCTGAAAGCAGGCAAAGCTCGGGTGTACACGGGAGCCAGCGTCGAATACATCGCGCTGAATAAAGAGAGGGGTGTCCTCCTCATCCAGGAGCGCATCGACAGAGAGGCTTTGTGCGGAGAGACGACGCCGTGTGCGTTGCATTTCCAGTTAATATTGGAGAATCCCATGGAGTTGTTTCGAGTCACGCTGGAGATCACCGACATTAACGACAATACGCCCAGTTTCACCAACGCAGAGAAACGCTTTGAGATCAGCGAGTCTGCTGTAGTCGGATCTAAATTTGTATTAGAGAAAGCTATAGATCGCGACATTGAGAGAAATGGATTGCAAAAATACTCGCTTAATCCATCCGATAATTTCGTATTAAAATCTGGGAATAAGGCAGATGGCAGTAAAAAGGTGGAGATGGTTCTGCAGAAGCCTCTCGACCGAGAAAAGCAGGAACACATCTCTCTGCTGCTGACTGCTGCAGATGGAGGAGAGCCGCAGATGTCAGGAACAATGCGCATATTTGTTAATGTACTGGATGTGAATGACAACGCACCTACATTCACTCAATCTCTCTATAAAGCAAAAATACTAGAAAATTCTGCCAAAGGCACCAGTGTAACTACAGTGCGTGCATCTGACAAAGACGTGGGAACAAACGGTGAGGTCTCATATCTGTTATCTGGTCACGATGGGGTCTTGACTGACCTTTTTGATATCAATTTAAAAACAGGACAGATCAACCTAATTGGTGAAATAGATTATGAAAAGGCAAAGACATATGAAATTGATGTTGTATCAGTAGATAGTGGAGGACTCTCCGATTCTACTAAAGTCATCGTGGATGTGATTGATATCAATGATAATCATCCTCACATCAACATTGTCTCTAAGTCAGAATCCATACTAGAGGACTCACCTCCAGACACTGTGATTGCTATGTTGAGTGTCAATGATCCAGATTCAGAGAGTAATGGAGAGGTAGAGTGTAATATAGACAGTAGCATCCCATTTAAGATACAAGCCACAGGAAATGGGTTTTACACCTTACTGACAGAGGTGACTTTGGACAGAGAGATGTCCTCCCAGTACAACATCAGTGTGACATGTTCTGATGAGGGAGTCCCCTCCCTCTCCAGCAGCGTCACTCTCACCTTACTGATCTCTGATGTCAATGACAACGCTCCTGTCTTTGACAGGAGCTCCTATGAGGCCTCCATTGTAGAGAACAACAGTCCAGGCCTGTCTATATTCACAGTGAGAGCCAGAGACTCTGACTGGAACCAGAATGCCCGTGTTTCTTACATCCTGGAGGACTCCTCTGTTAACGGAGTGCCAGTCTCCTCATATGTGTCGGTCAGTGCTGATAGTGGAGTCATCCACGCAGTGCGCTCCTTGGACTACGAGCAGATCAAAGACTTCCAGTTCAGAGTGAGAGCTCAGGATGGAGGATCTCCTCCTCTGAGCAGCAACGTGACAGTGAGGATCCTGATCCAGGACCAGAACGATAACCCCCCTCAGGTGCTGTACCCGGTCCAGACCGGGGGCTCTGTGGTGGCTGAGATGGTGCCTCGTTCAGCAGATGTGGGCTATCTGGTCACTAAAGTGGTGGCTGTTGATGTGGACTCTGGACAGAACGCCTGGCTCTCCTACAAGCTGCAGAAAGCCACAGACAGGGCTCTGTTTGAAGTGGGCTCACAGAATGGAGAAATCAGGACTATCCGCCAAGTGACTGATAAAGATTCAGTCAAACAGAGACTGAGTGTGATAGTGGAGGACAACGGGCAGCCCTCTCGCTCAGCTACAGTCATTGTGAACGTGGCGGTGGCGGACAGCTTCCCTGAAGTGCTGTCGGAGTTCACTGACTTTCCCCACGACAAGGAGTACAATGACAACTTGACTTTTTACTTAGTGCTGGCTCTAGCTGTGGTCTCCTTCCTCTTCATCACCTGTGTAGTGGTGATCATCTCCGTCAAGATCTACAGGTGGAGACAATCTCGCATCCTGTATCACTCCAACCTGCCCGTCATTCCCTATTATCCACCACGTTACTCAGACACTCTGGGGACAGGGACTCTGCAGCACGTGTACAACTACGAGGTGTGCAGGACCACAGACTCCAGGAGGAGTGACTGTAAGTTTGGAAGAGCTGGTAGTCAGAACGTGCTGATCATGGAGCCCAGTTCTACAGGGACCATGCAGAGGATGCAGAGTGAGAAGAGCATCCTGGATGAACCAGACTCTCCTCTGGAGGTTAGATTCCTTCTACTCTATTTACTCTACATATTTTCATATGCTGACATCACAATTTGTTTCATTTATTTCATATCTTCTGCTCTTCACTTTGTTGGTCAGGTTGCTCAGGGTTCCAGAGATTCTATTGAAGTTTATTGAATACACTATCTTCTTTGTTCTGTGGTACATTTTGAACAAGTGCAGGTAATTAAATATGAGAGATCAATGTCAAGCTAGAATCCATTTTCTTCTAGACCACTCATTTGCCTAACCATGCCTTTGATTATTCGTTGATTGACGGTGCAGAGATGAACTCAATACTCCTCAAAAATACTGTCACAGCTACCAGTGTTTAGTATAATTACAAATATAATGTCTAATCCTTGGATTCGCCTTCTTTTATCACTTTTATTTTTCCATCAAAATGACAATTTTAATAACAGCAGTACAACTGCTTTTATACCTCTAACATTACCAATACAACAACTCTTGCTACTATAACTATCACTACTTACAACAACAACAATAATGAAAGCTATAGCCATAACCATACCAACAAGAATACTACTACTCATAATAATCAAGAGGTTTATTATCATATTAATATATACTAAATAAAAGACATGATAAAAATACACACAACAGTAAAATTAACAATCCCCAGCGACCTTAAATGCAGCATCTTGGTGCCCCGTCTTGTGAGTGCTGCTGACGTCACGCAGTAGCGTGGCGGAATGTAAACAATAATGATATTATTATTATTATTATTATTATTATTATTATTATTATTATTATTATTATTATTATTATTATTATTATTATTATTATTATTATTATTATTATTGTTATTATTGTTGTTATTGTTATTGTTATTGTTATTGTTATTGTTATTGTTATTGTTATTATTATCATTATTGATAACAATAAAATTAGCTTTGCAGTCCATTCCCTTCCATATCCAGCCACTCTTCTTTCATATTTGCTGTATGATGCCTCGAACAGAAAGGGCCGCTGTTGACCAGCGTGTGGCAGTCTATGATCGGGCTGGAAACTGTCCCCCCCCCCCACTCTCTGTGACATAGCAGACAATAAAGCAGCCTCCTACAGTCTGTCCGCGTTTTCATGTGAGACTGCTCGGACGTGGAGAGATTCTGGGGATTGTTTTTTTCCGCCCATTGTTCGTTTCTACTGGGAAATATTCTCGATATTAATGTGGATTACAGCGCTATTTGAAATCCTCAAGGACACAGCGATCGAAAATGAAACGGCAAGTACTGTTGTTCATCTCGGTCCTCTCCGTCACCGCGGTATGCGGGCAGGTCAGCTACTCCATCCCAGAGGAGATGGAGAAAGGCTCACTGGTGTGTAACCTAGCGCAAGATTTAGGATTGGATGTGAAGCGGCTCAAATCAGGCAGAGCTCGTATCCATTCGGGGGACAGCGCGGAGTACATGGAGCTGAGCAGGGACAGAGGGGTCCTCCTCATCAAAGAGAGGATCGACAGAGAAGCGCTTTGCGGGGAAACGACGCCCTGCGCCCTGCATCTGCAGATGATTCTGGAAAACCCTATGGAGCTGTTTCGCATTACGATCGAGATCACAGACATAAACGATAACGCTCCGAGCTTCGCGTCGAGTGAAAAACGCTTTGAAATCAGTGAATCTACCGCTGTCGGCTCTAAATTTGTGCTGGAGAAAGCTATCGATGCGGACATAGGTACGAACGACCTCCAGGGCTATTCTCTTCATCCGGCGAGCAACTTCGCTTTAAAATTAGAGAACCAGGCAGACGGAAGTAAAAAGGTGGAAATGGTTTTGCAGAAGCCGCTTGATCGAGAGGAGCAGGAGCAGATATCTCTGTCTCTGACTGCTACAGACGGGGGTCAGCCTCGGATGTCGGGAACAATGCAGATCACAGTCAGTGTATTAGATGCAAATGATAATGCTCCGATTTTCACCCAGCCTGTATACAAGGCCACAATAACCGAGAACTCCCCGAGAGGGACCAGCGTCATAACTGTGAGTGCATCCGATAGAGATGGAGGCTCCAACGGAGAAATATCATATGCCATTTCTAACAGCAAGCGCAGGTTATCTGAATTATTTCAGATCAATAGGAAAACAGGAGAGGTCGTTCTGATAGGTGATATAGATTATGAAAAAACAAAGCTCTTCCAAATTGATATAGAAGCTATAGATAATGGAGGGCTGTCTGATTCGAGTAAAATCCTAATTGATGTCACTGATGTGAATGATAACAGCCCCCAGTTGAAAATCCTCTCTAAATCAGAGAGTATTCAGGAAGACTCTCCTGAGAATACAGTTATTGCTATGTTAAGCGTTCATGACCCAGACTCTGAGAGGAATGGAGAGGTGAAATGCAATATTAATGATGACATCCCCTTTAAAATAAAAAACACAATGAATAGATTTTATAGTTTAGTGACAGAGGTAGCTTTGGACAGAGAGGTGTCCTCCCAGTACAACATCAGTGTGACGTGTTCTGATGAGGGAGTCCCCTCCCTCTCCAGCGGCGTCACTCTCACCTTACTGATCTCTGATGTCAATGACAACGCTCCTGTCTTTGAGAGGAGCTCCTATGAGGCCTCCATTGTAGAGAACAACAGTCCAGGCCTGTCTATATTCACAGTGAGAGCCAGAGACTCTGACTGGAACCAGAATGCCCGTGTTTCTTACATCCTGGAGGACTCCTCTGTTAACGGAGTGCCAGTCTCCTCATATGTGTCGGTCAGTGCTGATAGTGGAGTCATCCACGCAGTGCGCTCCTTGGACTACGAGCAGATCAAAGACTTCCAGTTCAGAGTGAGAGCTCAGGATGGAGGATCTCCTCCTCTGAGCAGCAATGTGACAGTGAAGATCCTGATCCAGGACCAGAACGATAACCCCCCTCAGGTACTGTACCCGGTCCAGACCGGGGGCTCTGTGGTGGCTGAGATGGTGCCTCGTTCAGCAGATGTGGGCTATCTGGTCACTAAAGTGGTGGCTGTTGATGTGGACTCTGGACAGAACGCCTGGCTCTCCTATAAGCTGCAGAAAGCCACAGACAGGGCTCTGTTTGAAGTGGGCTCACAGAATGGAGAAATCAGGACTATCCGCCAAGTGACTGATAAAGATGCAGTCAAACAGAGACTGAGTGTGATAGTGGAGGACAACGGGCAGCCCTCTCGCTCAGCTACAGTCATTGTGAACGTTGCGGTGGCGGACAGCTTCCCTGAAGTGCTGTCGGAGTTCACTGACTTTCCCCATGACAAGGAGTACAATGACAACCTGACTTTTTACTTAGTGCTGGCTCTGGCTGTGGTCTCCTTCCTCTTCATCACCTGTGTAGTGGTGATCATCTCCGTCAAGATCTACAGGTGGAGACAGTCTCGCATCCTGTATCACTCCAACCTGCCTGTCATTCCCTATTATCCACCACGTTATTCAGACACTCTAGGGACAGGGACTCTGCAGCACGTGTACAACTACGAGGTGTGCAGGACCACAGACTCCAGGAAGAGTGACTGTAAGTTTGGCAGAGCTGGTAGTCAGAACGTGCTGATCATGGAGCCCAGTTCTACAGGGACCATGCAGAGGATGCAGAGCGAGAAGAGCATCCTGGATGAACCAGACTCTCCTCTGGAGGTTTGAAAGATTTAACATTTATTCAGTTTTGTATTATTATGCAATTCTTGACTTTGATATCATGAGTTTTATTTCATCAACCACCTCATTAGCACGTGAGGTTAGAAAAATGTAACATACATTGCGTTTCGCATTATTATGTAATTGCCAGAGTTGGTATCAAGAATTTACTTCGTCAAACACCTCATTTGGATGTGTTCACGCCTGAATGGTGTCATTGGCTGTTGTCATTCCGCACCTTGGACAGCAACAGTCAATGCAGCTCTGATGAAATGTATCCACGTCTTTCTACTGCTCTACACCTACAATACTCTAACAATTCGTCAACATATTACTAATTACTTATTACAGCATTATTACTACACTCCTTAAAATGTACATTTTTCCTTTGAGCTTCATCACTGTTAATTATCAATAGCTTCGCTGTCTGCTCTCAGTTCAGGTTGTGAATATAGTGTACTTTGCATTCACTGCTCCTCTCTGATCCTACTTGTTGTAATTTAGTAATTTCAACTCAGAGGGTCGCTGTTGGCCTAGCGTGTTGCGTTTGCAGTCGAGGTTATTTTTCCATCTCCGTGTCCTGCCTCTTCATTTCTATACGAGAAACACAGTGAGACACAGACACTACCCTCGGTCTGCAGTCACACGGATTCCTGCCAGTAATGGACTAACTTCGGATGTTTTGTTGCCTCTCCTCGTTGGACTGTGGATGCTTGAGTGTTTTCCTGCTCGTCCTTGAACGCACCGTGGATGCTGGCGTTTTAACGTGTCAGGAAATGAGCTCGGACAGAACAATGAGACGGCAAGTGCTGTTGTTTGTGTCGCTGCTGTGTATGAGCTCCGCGCTCGGCCAGGTCAGTTATTCGATCCCTGAAGAGATGAGCAAAGGCTCTGTGGTGGGGAACATAGCGCACGATCTGGGCTTAGATCTGAAAAGGCTGAAAGCAGGCAAAGCTCGGGTGTACACGGGAGCCAGCGTCGAATACATCGCGCTGAATAAAGAGAGGGGAGTCCTCCTCATCCAGGAGCGCATCGACAGAGAGGCTTTGTGCGGAGAGACGACGCCGTGTGCGTTGCATTTCCAGTTAATTCTGGAGAATCCCATGGAGTTGTTTCGAGTCACGGTGGAGATCACCGACATTAACGACAATACGCCCAGTTTCACCAACGCAGAGAAACGCTTTGAGATCAGCGAGTCTGCTGTAGTCGGATCTAAATTCATATTAGAAACCGCTATAGATCCAGATATTGGGGGGAATGGATTACAGAAATATTCCCTTAATCCAACTGATAATTTCATGGTAAAATTAGAAAATCAAGCAGATGGCAGTGAAAAGTTGGAGATGGTTCTGCAGAAGCCTCTCGACCGAGAAAAGCAGGAACACATCTCTCTGCTGCTGACTGCTGCAGATGGAGGAGAGCCGCAGATGTCGGGAACAATGCGAATAGTTGTTAATGTGCTGGATGTTAATGACAATGCTCCAACCTTTACTAAACCTCTTTACAGAGCTAAAATACAAGAAAATTCCCCCAAAGGCACCAGTGTAACTATTGTAAGTGCCTCTGATAGAGACATAGGGTCAAATGGAGAAGTTTCATATCTGATGTCTACCAGCAAACGTGGTTCATCTGATTTGTTTAAGATAAATTCAAAGACTGGAGAAATAACAATAATTGGATATTTAGATTATGAAAGGGCAAGAATGTATCAAATGAACATTGAAGCTGTTGATAATGGGGGACTTTCTAATTCCACTAAAGTCATAGTTGAGGTGATTGATATTAATGATAATCATCCTCACATCAACATTGTCTCTAAGTCAGAGTCCATACTAGAGGACTCACCTCCAGACACTGTGATTGCTATGTTGAGTGTCAATGATCCAGATTCAGAGAGTAATGGAGAGGTTGAGTGTAATATAGACAATAGCATCCCATTTAAGATACAAGCTACAGGAAATGGGTTTTACGCCTTAGAGACAGAGGTGATGTTGGACAGAGAGGTGTCCTCCCAGTACAACATCAGTGTGACGTGCTCTGATGAGGGAGTCCCCTCCCTCTCCAGCAGCGTCAATCTCACCTTACTGATCTCTGATGTCAATGACAACGCTCCTGTCTTTGACAGGAGCTCCTATGAGGCCTCCATTGTAGAGAACAACAGTCCAGGCCTGTCTATATTCACAGTGAGAGCCAGAGACTCTGACTGGAACCAGAATGCCCGTGTTTCTTACATCCTGGAGGACTCCTCTGTTAACGGAGTGCCAGTCTCCTCATATGTGTCGGTCAGTGCTGATAGTGGAGTCATCCACGCAGTGCGCTCCTTGGACTATGAGCAGATCAAAGACTTCCAGTTCAGAGTGAGAGCTCAGGATGGAGGATCTCCTCCTCTGAGCAGCAATGTGACAGTGAAGATCCTGATCCAGGACCAGAACGATAACCCCCCTCAGGTACTGTACCCGGTCCAGACCGGGGGCTCTGTGGTGGCTGAGATGGTGCCTCGTTCAGCAGATGTGGGCTATCTGGTCACTAAAGTGGTGGCTGTTGATGTGGACTCTGGACAGAATGCCTGGCTCTCCTATAAGCTGCAGAAAGCCACAGACAGGGCTCTGTTTGAAGTGGGCTCACAGAATGGAGAAATCAGAACTATCCGCCAAGTGACTGATAAAGATGCAGTCAAACAGAGACTGAGTGTGATAGTGGAGGACAACGGGCAGCCCTCTCGCTCAGCTACAGTCATTGTGAACGTGGTGGTGGCGGACAGCTTCCCTGAAGTGCTGTCGGAGTTCACTGACTTTCCCCACGACAAGGAGTACAATGACAACCTGACTTTTTACTTAGTGCTGGCTCTGGCTGTGGTCTCCTTCCTCTTCATCACCTGTGTAGTGGTGATCATCTCTGTCAAAATCTACAGGTGGAGACAGTCTCGCATCCTGTATCACTCCAACCTACCCGTCATTCCCTATTATCCACCACGTTACTCAGACACTCTGGGGACAGGGACTCTGCAGCACGTGTACAACTACGAGGTGTGCAGGACCACAGACTCCAGGAAGAGTGACTGTAAGTTTGGCAGAGCTGGTAGTCAGAACGTGCTGATCATGGAGCCCAGTTCTACAGGGACCATGCAGAGGATGCAGAGTGAGAAGAGCATCCTGGATGAGCCAGACTCTCCTCTGGAGGTTAGATTCCTTCTACTCTATTTACTCTACATATTTTCATATGCTGACATCACAATTTGTTTCATTTATTTCATATCTTCTGCTCTTCACTGTGTTGGTCCGCTTGTTCAAGGTTCCAGAGATTCGATAGAAGTTTATTGAATACACTATCTTCTTTGTTCTGTGGTACATTTTGAACAAGTGCAGGTAATTAAATATGAGAGATCAATGTCAAGTTAGAATCCATTTTCTTCTAGATCACTCATTTGGCTAACCATGCCATTGATTATTAGTTGATTGACGGTGCAGAGATGAACTCAATACTCCTCAAAAATACTGTTACAGCTACCAGTATTTAGTATAATTACAGATATAATGTCTAATCCTTGGTTTCGCCTTCTTTTGTCACTGTTTTATTTTTCCATCAAAATGACAATTTTAATACCAGCAGTACAACTACTTTTATACCGCTAACATGACCAATGCAACAACTCCTGCTTCTATAACTATCACTACTTATAAAAACAACAATAATGACAGCTATAGCCATAACCATACCAACAAGAATACTACTACTCATAATAATCAAGAGGTTTATTATCATATTAATATATACTAAATAAAAGACATGATAAAAATACACACAACAGTAAAATTAACAATCCCCAGCGACCTTAAATGCAGCATCTTGGTGCCCAGTCTCGTGAGTGCTGCAGACGTCATGCAGTAGCGTGGCGGACTGTAAACAACATTAATGATAATAACAATAATGATAACAACAACAACAACAACAACAACAACAACAACAACAACAACAATAATAATAATAATAATAATAATAATAATAATAATAATAATAATAATAATAATAATAATAATAATAATAATAATAATAATAATAATAATAATAATAATAATAATAATAATAATAATAATAATAATAATAATAATCATAATAGTAAGAAGAAGAAGTAGAAGAAGAAGAAAAAGAAGAAGAACAATAACAATAATCATTATAATACTGGTTCTGATAATAATAAAATTAGCTTTGCAGCCACGCTCTTCCATTTCCAGCCACTCTTCTTTCATATTTGCTGTATGATGCCTCGAACAGAAAGGGCCGCTGTTGACCAGCGTGTGGCAGTCTATGATCGGGCTGGAAACTGTTCCTCCCCTCTCTCTGTGACATAGCAGACAATAAAGCAGCCTCCCACAGTCTGTCCGCGTTTTCATGTGAGACTGCTCGGACGTGGAGAGATTCTGCGGATTGTTTTTTTCCGACGATTGTTCGTTTCTACTGGGAAATATTCTCGATATTAATGTGGATTACAGCTTTATTTGAAGGCCTCTAGGATACAGCGATCGAAAATGAAACGGCAAGTACTGTTGTTCATCTCCGTCCTCTCCGTCACCGCGGTATGCGGGCAGGTCAGCTACTCCATCCCAGAGGAGATGGAGAAAGGCTCACTGGTGTGTAACCTAGCGCAAGATTTAGGATTGGATGTGAAGCGGCTCAAATCAGGCAGAGCTCGTATCCATTCGGGGGACAGCGCGGAGTACATGGAGCTGAGCAGGGACAGAGGGGTACTCCTCATCAAAGAGAGGATCGACAGAGAAGCGCTTTGCGGGGAAACGACGCCCTGCGCCCTGCATCTGCAGATGATTCTGGAAAACCCTATGGAGCTGTTTCGCATTACGATCGAGATCACAGACATAAACGATAACGCTCCGAGCTTCGCGTCGAGTGAGAAACGCTTTGAAATCAGTGAATCAGCCGTGATCGGCTCTAAATTTGTGCTGGAACAAGCCATCGATGCGGACATAGGTACGAACGACCTCCAGGGCTATTCTCTTCATCCGGCGAGCAATTTCGCTTTAAAATTAGAGAACCAGGCAGACGGGAGTAAAAAGGTGGAAATGGTTTTGCAGAAGCCGCTCGACCGAGAGCAGCAGGAGCAGATATCTCTGTCTCTGACTGCTACAGACGGGGGGCAGCCTCGAATGTCGGGAACAATGCAGATCACAGTCAGTGTATTAGATGTAAACGACAATGCTCCGGTTTTCACTCAGCCTGTATACAAGGCCACAATAACCGAGAACTCCCCGAGAGGGACCAGCGTCATAACTGTGAGTGCATCCGATAGAGATGGAGGCTACAACGGAGAAATATCGTATGCCATCTCTAACAGCAAGCGCAGGTTATCTGAATTATTTCAGATCAATAGGAAAACAGGAGAGGTCGTTCTGATAGGTGAAATAGATTATGAAAAAACAAAGAACTTTCAATTTCAAATCGAGGCTATAGATAGCGGAGGACTGTCTGATTCGAGTAAAATCCTAATTGATGTCACTGATGTGAATGATAACAGCCCCCAGTTGAAAATCCTCTCTAAATCAGATAGTATTCAGGAAGACTCTCCTGAGAATACAGTTATTGCTATGTTAAGCGTTAATGACCCAGACTCTGAGAGGAATGGAGAGGTGAAGTGCAATATTAATGATGACATCCCCTTTAAAATACAGAACACAATGAATGGATTTTATAGTTTAGTGACAGAGGTGACTTTGGACAGAGAGGTGTCCTCCCAGTACAACATCAGTGTGACGTGTTCTGATGAGGGAGTCCCCTCCCTCTCCAGCAGCGTCACTCTCACCTTACAGATCTCTGATGTCAATGACAACGTGCCTGTCTTTGAGCGGAGCTCCTATGAGGCCTCCATTGTAGAGAACAACAGTCCAGGCCTGTCTATATTCACAGTGAGAGCCAGAGACTCTGACTGGAACCAGAATGCCCGTGTTTCTTACATCCTGGAGGACTCCTCTGTTAACGGAGTGCCAGTCTCCTCATATGTGTCGGTCAGTGCTGATAGTGGAGTCATCCACGCAGTGCGCTCCTTGGACTACGAGCAGATCAAAGACTTCCAGTTCAGAGTGAGAGCTCAGGATGGAGGATCTCCTCCTCTGAGCAGCAACGTGACAGTGAGGATCCTGATCCAGGACCAGAACGATAACCCCCCCCAGGTGCTGTACCCGGTCCAGACCGGGGGCTCTGTGGTGGCTGAGATGGTGCCTCGTTCAGCAGATGTGGGCTATCTGGTCACTAAAGTGGTGGCTGTTGATGTGGACTCTGGACAGAACGCCTGGCTCTCCTATAAGCTGCAGAAAGCCACAGACAGGGCTCTGTTTGAAGTGGGCTCACAGAATGGAGAAATCAGGACTATCCGCCAAGTGACTGATAAAGATGCAGTCAAACAGAGACTGAGTGTGATAGTGGAGGACAACGGGCAGCCCTCTCGCTCAGCTACAGTCATTGTGAACGTGGCGGTGGCGGACAGCTTCCCTGAAGTGCTGTCGGAGTTCACTGACTTTCCCCACGACAAGGAGTACAATGACAACCTGACTTTTTACTTAGTGCTGGCTTTGGCTGTGGTCTCCTTCCTCTTCATCACCTGTGTAGTGGTGATCATCTCCGTCAAGATCTACAGGTGGAGACAGTCTCGCATCCTGTATCACTCCAACCTGCCCGTCATTCCCTATTATCCACCACGTTACTCAGACACTCTGGGGACAGGGACTCTGCAGCATGTGTACAACTACGAGGTGTGTAGGACCACAGACTCCAGGAAGAGTGACTGTAAGTTTGGCAGAGCTGGTAGTCAGAACGTGCTGATCATGGAGCCCAGTTCTACAGGGACCATGCAGAGGATGCAGAGTGAGAAGATCATCCTGGATGAACCAGACTCTCCTCTGGAGGTTAGAGGTTTATAATTTTCATCATCAAATGTGTTCATTATTTGTCATTTCAGATGTCTTTTAACAGTATCAGCACCCTGGACAGTGAAACAGTAGCTTCCCTTGAACTGTGTGTTCACAGTTATTCACCCTTAATCACATTGTTTTAGTCTGATAATCACTGTCTTCTCATATTGAGAATATTTCATATTTTGTATTATTATCCATTTTGGTATACTAATAAAACAAAAACAGTCGCACCATTTGTGGTTTTATATTCAGTCGACAGTGTTATACATTGCAATATTTTCTTTCTCTCTCTCTCTCCTTTTTTGAACTTGTGTCGTGTAGTTTCGCTTTGTGAACTCAGTGGGACGCTGTCGACCAGCGTCTTGTTGTTGAATCGTATTTTATATACCGGGACATCCTCTGAGCTCTCAGAGCAGAGTCAGACTCCGCCGCCTGACGCACAGTCGAGGTCTGGAAAAAACGCTATGTGTGGGATATAAATTCGGAATCATTTTTACCTCTAATCGCTGTTAAACGGAGCTGAGAGCCTTTCGCCTTCCTTTTTGGATCTGTGTCTCACGTCGTGGAGGGAAACACGGTAGTTTGGTTCGGTAAACGTGTCCGACAGAACAATGAGACGGCAAGTATTGTTGTTCCTGTCCATCCTCCGCCTCGGCTCTGTGATCGCGCAGGTCAGCTACTCGATCCCCGAGGAGATGCCGAAAGGCTCCCTGGTCGGAAACATAGCGCAGGATCTAGGTTTAGATGCAAAGCGGCTGAAATCAGGCAGAGCTCGCATTTACACGGGTGACAGTGTCCAGTACGTCGAGCTGAACAGAGACAGAGGAGTGCTCCTGATCAGAGAGAAAATAGACCGAGAGGCGCTCTGCAGACAGACGACGCCTTGCGCTTTGCATTTCCAGATCACGTTAGAAAATCCACTGGAGCTATTCCCTGTGACAGTGGAAATTACAGATATTAATGATAACGCTCCCGTTTTCCAAAAGGAGGAGCGGAGATTTGAAATCAGCGAGTCCGCTGTGGTCGGCTCTAAATTCATGCTAGAGAAAGCGATTGATCCGGACATCGGGGTGAATGGTCTGCAGAAATACACGCTGAAGCCCAGCGATCATTTTGCTCTTAAGCTTCACAGTCAATCTGATGGAAGTAAAAAGGTCGAAATGATATTACAGAAATCGCTGGATCGAGAAACGCAGGAGCATATGTCTTTAATTCTGACGGCAGAAGATGGCGGAGAGCCGCAGATGACAGGAACAATGCAGATACTCGTCACGGTGCTGGATGCAAACGATAATGCACCCGTGTTTAGTAAACCTGTGTATAAAGCGAGTATAACAGAGAACTCGGTCGCAGGGACGCTTGTTACTAAGGTCAGTGCATCTGATGCAGACAAAGGCTCCAATGGAGAGGTGAGATACGTCATCGGAAACAGCATGGACACTGTGTCGAAGCTGTTTCACATTAATAGTGATGGAGATGTCACACTGAATGGCCCAATAGACTATGAAAAAGAAAAAACATATCATGTTGATATAGAGGCGATTGATCAAGGGGGACTCTCTGACTCTAGCAAGTTGATAATAGATGTGATTGATGTGAATGATAATAGTCCAATTATCAATATGATATCATCATCAGGCTCAGTGCCAGAGGATTCAGCCCTGAACACAGTCATAGCTTTAATGAGTGTCAATGATCCTGATTCTGACACCAACGGGAAAATCCAATGTGTGATAAATGAAAATATCCCGTTTGAGATAAGGTTTACATCCAATAATTTCTACAGCATCATGACAGAGAGTGAGTTAGACAGAGAGGTGTCCTCCCAGTACAACATCAGTGTGACGTGCTCTGATGAGGGAGTCCCCTCCCTCTCCAGCAGCGTCACTCTCACCTTACAGATCTCTGATGTCAATGACAACGCTCCTGTCTTTGAGAGGAGCTCCTATGAGGCCTCCATTGTAGAGAACAACAGTCCAGGCCTGTCTATATTCACAGTGAGAGCCAGAGACTCTGACTGGAACCAGAATGCCCGTGTTTCTTACATCCTGGAGGACTCCTCTGTTAACGGAGTGCCAGTCTCCTCATATGTGTCGGTCAGTGCTGATAGTGGAGTCATCCACGCAGTGCGCTCCTTGGACTACGAGCAGATCAAAGACTTCCAGTTCAGAGTGAGAGCTCAGGATGGAGGATCTCCTCCTCTGAGCAGCAACGTGACAGTGAGGATCCTGATCCAGGACCAGAACGATAACCCCCCCCAGGTGCTGTACCCGGTCCAGACCGGGGGCTCTGTGGTGGCTGAGATGGTGCCTCGTTCAGCAGATGTGGGCTATCTGGTCACTAAAGTGGTGGCTGTTGATGTGGACTCTGGACAGAACGCCTGGCTCTCCTACAAGCTGCAGAAAGCCACAGACAGGGCTCTGTTTGAAGTGGGCTCACAGAATGGAGAAATCAGAACTATCCGCCAAGTGACTGATAAAGATGCAGTCAAACAGAGACTGAGTGTGATAGTGGAGGACAACGGGCAGCCGTCTCGTTCAGCTACAATCATTGTGAACGTGGCGGTGGCGGACAGCTTCCCTGAAGTGCTGTCGGAGTTCACTGACTTTCCCCACGACAAGGAGTACAATGACAACCTGACTTTTTACTTAGTGCTGGCTCTGGCTGTGGTCTCCTTCCTCTTCATCACCTGTGTAGTGGTGATCATCTCCGTCAAGATCTACAGGTGGAGACAATCTCGCATCCTGTATCACTCCAACCTGCCCGTCATTCCCTATTATCCACCACGTTACTCAGACACTCTGGGGACAGGGACTCTGCAGCACGTGTACAACTACGAGGTGTGCAGGACCACAGACTCCAGGAAGAGTGACTGTAAGTTTGGCAGAGCTGGTAGTCAGAACGTGCTGATCATGGAGCCCAGTTCTACAGGGACCATGCAGAGGATTCAGAGTGAGAAGAGCATCCTGGATGAGCCAGACTCTCCTCTGGAGGTTAGAGGTTTACCATTCTGATCATCAAATGTGTTCATTATTTATCCTTTCAGTTGTCTTTATACAGTATCAGCACCCTGGACAGTGAAACAGCAGCTTCCCTTGATCTATTGGTGTGTTCACATTTATTCACCCTTAATCACATTGTTTTAGTCTGATAATCACTGCTATTCCCATATTGAGAATATTTCATATTTTGTACTATTATCCCTTTTTGCATTCTAATGAAACAAAAAAGCAGCACCATTTGTGGTTTTATACTCAGTCGACAGTGTTATACGTTGCCATTTTTACTTTCTCTCTCTCTCTCTCCTTTCTTTAACTTGTGTCGTGTAGTTTCGCTTTGTGAACTCAGTGGGACGCTGTCGACCAGCGTCTTGTTGTTGAATCGTATTTTATATACCGGGACATCCTCTGAGCTCTCAGAGCAGATTCAGACTCCGCCGCCTGACGCACAGTCAGGTCTGGAATAAACGCTATGTGTGGGATATATGTTCGGAATCATTTCACCTCTAATCGCTGTTAAACGGACCTGAGAGCCTTTCGCCTTCCTTTTTGGATCTGTGTCTCACGTCGTGGAGGGAAACACGGTAGTTTGGTTCGGTAAACGTGTCCGACAGAACAATGAGACGGCAAGTATTGTTGTTCCTGTCCATCCTCCGCCTCGGCTCTGTGATCGCGCAGGTCAGCTACTCGATCCCCGAGGAGATGCCGAAAGGCTCCCTGGTCGGAAACATAGCGCAGGATCTAGGTTTAGATGCCAAGCGGCTGAAATCAGGCAGAGCTCGCATTTACACGGGCGACAGTGTCCAGTACGTCGAGCTGAACAGAGACAGAGGAGTGCTCCTGATCAGAGAGAAAATAGACCGAGAGGCGCTCTGCAGACAGACGACGCCTTGCGCTTTGCATTTCCAGATCACGTTAGAAAACCCGCTGGAACTATTCCCTGTGACAGTGGAAATTACAGATATTAATGATAACGCTCCCGTTTTCCAAAAGGAGGAGCGGAGATTTGAAATCAGCGAGTCCGCTGTGGTCGGCTCTAAATTCATGCTAGAGAAAGCGATTGATCCGGACATCGGGGTGAATGGTCTGCAGAAATACACGCTGAAGCCCAGCGATCATTTTGCTCTTAAGCTTCACAGTCAATCTGACGGAAGCAAGAGAGTCGAAATGATATTACAGAAATCGCTGGATCGAGAAACGCAGGAGCATATGTCTTTAATTCTGACGGCAGAAGATGGCGGAGAGCCGCAGATGACAGGAACAATGCAGATACTCGTCACGGTGCTGGATGCAAACGATAATGCACCCGTGTTTAGTAAACCTGTGTATAAAGCGAGTATAACAGAGAACTCGGTCGCAGGGACGCTTGTTACTAAGGTCAGTGCATCTGATGCAGACAAAGGCTCCAATGGAGAGGTGAGATACGTCATCGGAAACAGCATGGACACTGTGTCGAAGCTGTTTCACATTAATAGTGATGGAGATGTCACACTGAATGGCCCAATAGACTATGAAAAAGAAAAAACATATCATGTTGATATAGAGGCGATTGATCAAGGGGGACTCTCGGATTACAGTAAATTAATAATAGATGTGATTGATGTGAATGATAATAGTCCAATTATCAATATGATATCAACATCAGGCTCAGTGCCAGAGGATTCAGCCCTGAACACAGTCATAGCTTTAATGAGTGTCAATGATCCTGATTCTGACACCAACGGGAAAATCCAATGTGTGATAAATGAAAATATCCCGTTTGAGATAAGGTTTACATCCAATAATTTCTACAGCATCATGACAGAGAGTGAGTTAGACAGAGAGGTGTCCTCCCAGTACAACATCAGTGTGACGTGCTCTGATGAGGGAGTCCCCTCCCTCTCCAGCAGCGTCACTCTCACCTTACAGATCTCTGATGTCAATGACAACGCTCCTGTCTTTGAGAGGAGCTCCTATGAGGCCTCCATTGTAGAGAACAACAGTCCAGGCCTGTCTATATTCACAGTGAGAGCCAGAGACTCTGACTGGAACCAGAATGCCCGTGTTTCTTACATCCTGGAGGACTCCTCTGTTAACGGAGTGCCAGTCTCCTCATATGTGTCGGTCAGTGCTGATAGTGGAGTCATCCACGCAGTGCGCTCCTTGGACTACGAGCAGATCAAAGACTTCCAGTTCAGATTGAGAGCTCAGGATGGAGGATCTCCTCCTCTGAGCAGCAACGTGACAGTGAGGATCCTGATCCAGGACCAGAACGATAACCCCCCTCAGGTGCTGTACCCGGTCCAGACCGGGGGCTCTGTGGTGGCTGAGATGGTGCCTCGTTCAGCAGATGTGGGCTATCTGGTCACTAAAGTTGTGGCTGTTGATGTGGACTCTGGACAGAACGCCTGGCTCTCCTACAAGCTGCAGAAAGCCACAGACAGGGCTCTGTTTGAAGTGGGCTCACAGAATGGAGAAATCAGAACTATTCGCCAAGTGACTGATAAAGATGCAGTCAAACAGAGACTGAGTGTGATAGTGGAGGACAACGGGCAGCCCTCTCGCTCAGCTACAGTCATTGTGAACGTGGCGGTGGCGGACAGCTTCCCTGAAGTGCTGTCGGAGTTCACTGACTTTCCCCACGACAAGGAGTACAATGACAACCTGACTTTTTACTTAGTGCTGGCTCTGGCTGTGGTCTCCTTCCTCTTCATCACCTGTGTAGTGGTGATCATCTCTGTCAAGATCTACAGGTGGAGACAGTCTCGCATCCTGTATCACTCCAACCTGCCCGTCATTCCCTATTATCCACCACGTTACTCAGACACTCTGGGGACAGGGACTCTGCAGCACGTGTACAACTATGAGGTGTGCAGGACCACAGACTCCAGGAAGAGTGACTGTAAGTTTGGCAGAGCTGGTAGTCAGAATGTGCTGATCATGGAGCCCAGTTCTACAGGGACCATGCAGAGGATGCAAAGTGAGAAGAGCATCCTGGATGAACCAGACTCTCCTCTGGAGGTTAGAGAAATATTGACTCACACATTTCAACCTGTCTTACAGTCATAAGCAAATGATTTAACCACCCCTTCCACCGTTTTGATTATTACACTTGGTCTGTCCTTTTCCAGCACCTTGGAGAGCAACAAAGATAATTCATTCATACGTATAATTTAACGTGACAGATTGAAATGCATAGTTGAAAATCAGTGGAGTTTTCTTTTATACACATTGAACAGCTTTTTAAATATGAGATTTCCTTAATTGTTTTTTTATCTCCCAACTTTCTCTTTTTCTTTACCCTTTCTAACCTCCTTATTCCACGTCTCTGCAATTGTATTTTGTGAACTCCACGGGCCGCTGTTGCCTCATATGTCGCAGTTGTAGTACATTCGTAGCAGCACCGACTCTGCTTTGGATCGTATTTGAGAGAGAGCAGGCGCAGACTGCATTGTCCGCGGTAGACGGACCCATATACACGTCGAGGACTCACCCTCATGCTATTGGTGATATTACTCCAGGTTTCTGTGGATTTACATCTCGTTTGATCGTCTGTTCATCTCGCTAACGGATTTTACTCTGGTCTCTGTTTCATCCTGTCGGGATCAATTCGGACAATGAGTCGGCAAGTACTGTTGTTTGTTTCGATCCTCTCGCTCCGCGCAGCCTTCGCGCAGGTCAGCTACTCCATCCCGGAGGAGATGCCCAAAGGCTCTGTGGTGGGAAACATCGCTCAGGATTTAGGTTTAGACGTGAAGAGGTTGAGGATGGGAAACGCCCGGGTCTATTCCGGCGACAGCAGAGAGTACATGGAGCTGAGCCGCGACAGAGGAGTCCTGCTCATCAGGGAGCCGACAGACAGAGAGGCGCTGTGCGGGGACACGACGCCCTGCGCCTTGCATTTCCAGATAGTGTTAGAAAACCCAATGGAGTTTTACAGTGTGACCGTGGAAATTACAGACATCAACGATAATGCGCCCACGTTTGAGAAACGCGAAATAAAATTCACTATCAGCGAGTCTGCCGCGGTCGGCGCAAAATTTGATTTAGAGAGAGCTGTGGATTTGGATGTCGGCAGCAATAGCCTGCAAAGCTACGTGCTTAAACCAAGCGATAATTTTGTCTTGAAATTACACAGTCAAGCAGACGGAACAAAAAACGTCGAGATGGTTTTACAAAAACCTTTGGACAGAGAGAAAAACGAGCTGATTTCTTTAGCGCTGACGGCTGTAGATGGCGGAGAGCCGCAGATGTCGGGAACAATGCAGATCCTCATCACTGTGTTAGATGCCAATGATAATGCTCCTGTCTTCACCCAGCCGATATACAAAGGCACTGTACCCGAAAATGCTGCAAAGGGCACGATTGTAACAAGTGTGAGTGCGTCAGATGCGGATCATGGGTTAAACGGTAAAATTACGTATTCCATCACAAACACTTTGGATGACGTCAGACATATGTTTGAAGTGAATGAGGACAATGGCGAGGTCCGATTGATAGGAAATCTGGATTATGAAAAGAAAAGAAATTTCCAGATTAATTTACGAGCACGAGATAATGGAGGATTAACGGACACCTGTAAAATAATTGTAGATGTTGTTGATATTAACGATAATGAGCCAACAATTAAGATCATGTCTAAATCTGCCGTTATATCAGAGAGTGCAGACCTCGGCACAGTTGTTACAATGATTAATATACAAGATCCAGATTCAGGTGAAAATGGCAAAGTTCAGTGTTTCATTAATGAGAATATTCCTTTCATTTTGAAATCAACATCAAATAATTTCTATAGTTTAATAACAGACAGTGAATTAGACAGAGAGACAGCATCTGGGTACAACATCAGTGTGACATGCTCTGATGAAGGAGTCCCCTCCCTCTCCAGCAGCGTCACTCTCACCTTACAGATCTCTGATGTCAATGACAACGCTCCTGTCTTTGAGAGGAGCTCCTATGAGGCCACCATTGTAGAGAACAACAGTCCAGGCCTGTCTATATTCACAGTGAGAGCCAGAGACTCAGACTGGAACCAGAATGCCCGTGTTTCTTACATCCTGGAGGACTCCTCTGTTAACGGAGTGCCAGTCTCCTCATATGTGTCGGTCAGTGCTGATAGTGGAGTCATCCACGCAGTGCGCTCCTTGGACTTCGAGCAGATCAAAGACTTCCAGTTCAGAGTGAGAGCTCAGGATGGAGGATCTCCTCCTCTGAGCAGCAACGTGACAGTGAGGATCCTGATCCAGGACCAGAACGATAACCCCCCTCAGGTGCTGTACCCGGTCCAGACCGGGGGCTCTGTGGTGGCTGAGATAGTGCCTCGTTCAGCAGATGTGGGCTATCTGGTCACTAAAGTGGTGGCTGTTGATGTGGACTCTGGACAGAACGCCTGGCTCTCCTATAAGCTGCAGAAAGCCACAGACAGGGCTCTGTTTGAAGTGGGCTCACAGAATGGAGAAATCAGAACTATCCGCCAAGTGACTGATAAAGATGCAGTCAAACAGAGACTGAGTGTGATAGTGGAGGACAACGGGCAGCCCTCTCGCTCAGCTACAGTCATTGTGAACGTGGCGGTGGCGGACAGCTTCCCTGAAGTGCTGTCTGAGTTCACTGACTTTCCCCACGACAAGGAGTACAATGACAACCTGACTTTTTACTTAGTGCTGGCTCTGGCTGTGGTCTCCTTCCTCTTCATCACCTGTGTAGTGGTGATCATCTCCGTCAAGATCTACAGGTGGAGACAGTCTCGCATCCTGTATCACTCCAACCTGCCCGTCATTCCCTATTATCCACCACGTTACTCAGACACTCTGGGGACAGGGACTCTGCAGCACGTGTACAACTACGAGGTGTGCAGGACCACAGACTCCAGGAAGAGTGACTGTAAGTTTGGCAGAGCTGGTAGTCAGAACGTGCTGATCATGGAGCCCAGTTCTACAGGGACCATGCAGAGGATGCAAAGTGAGAAGAGCATCTTGGATGAACCAGACTCTCCTCTGGAGGTTAGAGAGATGATAACTGACACATTTTAACCTGTCTTACAGTCATAAGCAAATTATTTCACCACCGTTTTGATTATTATACTTGGTCTGTCCTTTTCCAGCACCTTGGAGAGTACCAGAGATAATTCATTCATACGTATAATTTAACGTGACAGATTGAAATGCATAGTGGAAAATCAGTGGAGTTTTATCTTTTACACACTGAACTGCATCCTAACGATGAGATTTCCTTAATTGTCATTCTATCTCCCATCTTTCTATTTTTCTTTACCTCTTCTAACCTCCTTATTCCACGTCTCTGCAATTGTATTTTGTGAACTCCACGGGCCGCTGTTGCCTCATGTGTCGCAGTTGTAGTACATTCGTAGCAGCACCGACTCTGCTTTGGATCGTATTTGAGAGAGAGCAGGCGCAGACTGCATTGTCCGCGGTAGACGGACCCATATACACGTCGAGGACTCACCCTCATGCTGTTGGTGATATTACTCCAGGTTTCTGTGGATTTACATCTCGTTTGATCGTCTGTTCATCTCGCTAACGGATTTTACTCTGGTTTGTTTCATCCTGTCGGGATCGATTCGGACAATGAGTCGGCAAGTACTGTTGTTTGTTTCGATCCTCTCGCTCCGCGCAGCCTTTGCGCAGGTCAGCTACTCCATCTCGGAGGAGATGCCCAAAGGCTCTGTGGTGGGAAACATCGCTCAGGATTTAGGTTTAGACGTGAAGAGGTTGAGGATGGGAAACGCCCGGGTCTATTCCGGCGACAGCAGAGAGTACATGGAGCTGAGCCGCGACAGAGGAGTCCTGCTCATCAGGGAGCCGATAGACAGAGAGGGGCTGTGCGGGGACACGACGCCCTGCGCCCTGCATTTCCAGATAGTGTTAGAAAACCCTATGGAGTTTTACAGCGTGACCGTGGAAATTACAGACATCAATGATAATGCACCATCTTTCGAAAAGAACGACATTAAATTCAGAATCAGCGAGTCTGCCGTAGTCGGCGCAAAATTTGTCCTAGAGAGAGCTGTGGATTTGGATGTCGGCAGCAATAGCCTGCAAAGCTACGTGCTTAAACCAAGCGATAATTTTGTCTTGAAATTACACAGTCAAGCAGACGGAACAAAAAACGTCGAGATGGTTTTACAAAAACCCCTGGACAGAGAGAAAAACGAGCTGATTTCTTTAGCGCTGACGGCTGTAGATGGCGGAGAGCCGCAGATGTCGGGAACAATGCAGATCCTCATCACTGTGTTAGATGCCAATGATAATGCTCCTGTCTTCACCCAGCCGATATACAAAGGCACTGTACCCGAAAATGCTGCAAAGGGCACGATTGTAACAAGTGTGAGTGCGTCAGATGCGGATCATGGGTTAAATGGTAAAATTACGTATTCCATCACAAACACTTTGGATGACGTCAGACATATGTTTGAAGTGAATGAGGACAATGGCGAGGTCCGATTGATAGGAAATCTGGATTATGAAAAGAAAAGAAATTTTCAGATTAATGTGCGTGCAATGGACAACGGGGGATTGAGTGATTCGTGTAAGGTGGTTGTAGATGTCGTTGATATTAACGATAATGAGCCAACAATTAAGATCATGTCTAAATCTGCCGTTATATCAGAAAGTGCAGACCTCGGCACAGTTGTTACAATGATAAATATACAAGATCCAGATTCAGGTGAAAATGGCAAAGTTCAGTGTTTCATTAATGAGAATATTCCTTTCATTTTGAAATCAACATCAAATAATTTCTATAGTTTAATAACAGACAGTGAATTAGACAGAGAGACAGCATCTGAGTACAACATCAGTGTGACATGCTCTGATGAAGGAGTCCTCTCCCTCTCCAGCAGCGTCACTCTCACCTTACAGATCTCTGATGTCAATGACAACGCCCCTGTCTTTGAGAGGAGCTCCTATGAGGCCTCCATTGTAGAGAACAACAGTCCAGGCCTGTCTATATTCACAGTGAGAGCCAGAGACTCAGACTGGAACCAGAATGCCCGTGTTTCTTACATCCTGGAGGACTCCTATGTTAACGGAGTGCCAGTCTCCTCATATGTGTCGGTCAGTGCTGATAGTGGAGTCATCCACGCAGTGCGCTCCTTGGACTACGAGCAGATCAAAGGTTTCCGGTTCAGAGTGAGAGCTCAGGATGGAGGATCTCCTCCTCTGAGCAGCAACGTGACAGTGAGGATCCTGATCCAGGACCAGAATGATAACCCCCCTCAGGTGCTGTACCCGGTCCAGACCGGGGGCTCTGTGGTGGCTGAGATGGTGCCTCGTTCAGCAGATGTGGGCTATCTGGTCACTAAAGTGGTGGCTGTTGATGTGGACTCTGGACAGAACGCCTGGCTCTCCTACAAGCTGCAGAAAGCCACAGACAGGGCTCTGTTTGAAGTGGGCTCACAGAATGGAGAAATCAGAACTATCCGCCAAGTGACTGATAAAGATGCAGTCAAACAGAGACTGAGTGTGATAGTGGAGGACAACGGGCAGCCCTCTCGCTCAGCTACAGTCATTGTGAACGTGGCGGTGGCGGACAGCTTCCCTGAAGTGCTGTCGGAGTTCACTGACTTTCCCCACGACAAGGAGTACAATGACAACCTGACTTTTTACTTAGTGCTGGCTCTGGCTGTGGTCTCCTTCCTCTTCATCACCTGTGTAGTGGTGATCATCTCCGTCAAGATCTACAGGTGGAGACAGTCTCGCATCCTGTATCACTCCAACCTGCCCGTCATTCCCTATTATCCACCACGTTACTCAGACACTCTGGGGACAGGGACTCTGCAGCACGTGTACAACTACGAGGTGTGCAGGACCACAGACTCCAGGAAGAGTGACTGTAAGTTTGGCAGAGCTGGTAGTCAGAACGTGCTGATCATGGAGCCCAGTTCTACAGGGACCATGCAGAGGATGCAGAGTGAGAAGAGCATCTTGGATGAACCAGACTCTCCCCTAGAGGTTAGACATTTCTAACTGGTTGTTTCAGTGTTGAGCTTCTCCTTCAGTGGCCCTTCTCTAATCTTCAGCACCATGGACAGTTCCATGATGACGCTTTTATTGATAACATATTAAAGTCAGTCAATTGACCACAACACACCAGTTGACAAGCACCTAAGACCTGACACCTCAGACAAGGCATCCTTTAAAATTATTTTTAAAAATAAATGAAATGGAACTCGATGTCAGAATTCAGGTATAGTTAAGTTACCTTCAATGCAAGATACTGTAGATAGTTGTATGTACTGGATAAACTCCATTTCAGCATCTCAGTTTGCCTGGACAGAGCATCTCATGAAAAAGAGAGGTTTGTAATTAATCGGTTGTGGTTTCTCTCACAGTTATATGGAGGAAATTTGCATATAACTAAAAACATTTATTAATAAGCATACATCTTGCAATTTGTAGAAGACATCAGAATATTTCTAATCTTTCCCATGTGGGCTAGTATATGATGGTGTAGTACAATAGTGCAAGAGAAACATTGCATAACCTTGCACACTCACACTCTTCAAAACCATTTTCTCTTCATAATTGAGTTGACATCAACAATATTTTCCAGTTCAGTTTATGATAGATGACAATGTTATCCTGAGACCTTATTGTAATCGACAAAAACACTATTTGATGCAATTTTATTTCCATGATTTATTTCCATGATTTAGCGATTTAGATTGATCGACATTATGGCGCGACACAGACACACTGCTCCCCTCCATCCCAAAGGGTCCCTTTCGATCTGTCAGCCCTGCAGCAAACATGTCTACAATTTCGTTATGCCATGTACCCCTTAATATTATAACAATAAAGACTGTTATATTTTTCTATTCTAGACCGTTTCACCATGGCCACGTCAGTGTCAGTACAGACAGTTAATCAGTGGGCCGCTAACCGTTCTTTAAGTCTCTGCCCCGACTGTACTGGACCCCTTGTCTGTCTTTCCACGTGAATATGCTTGATTACCAGTCCATCCTTGCTCAAACCTCCGCACAGACTAATGTTTCAAACATTTTCACAGTCTTTACGCCCTTATGTGCATCTTAAATCATCAAGCAGCTCCTACAAGATACGATGCTGATCACAAACTGGTTTCATTTTCTCTTTGTCATTCTTAAATGTATTGCGTCACTGTATTTTGCTCGTCTATCTTGCAATGTTGTTTTTTGTGCTCGGAGCGCCGCTGTTGACCAGTCTGTATCAGATTTGGCGCAGACGCATTGTACCTCCCTTCGTTTCTTCATTTTAGACACAGAGAGAAAGAGACTGGAGCGTGGTGCACGGTCTGGATTTTACCGCAGACACAAGAGCAGCGATACTTATTTTTCGTTGTGGGAATACTCTTTAACATCCACTCTGGATTGATACAAAGCGAAGGATCGTCGTATAAAGGCCTTATTCTGAGACTACGTGGGGCAGAACAATGAGACGGCAGCTCGTGTTGTTTTTCGCCGTCCTCTCCCTCAGCCTGGCGCTCGGACAGGTCAGCTACTCCATCCCCGAGGAGATGCCGACTGGCTCTCTGGTGGGAAACATGGCTCGGGACTTCGGCTTAGATGTAAAGAGACTGAAATCTGGTAAAGCTCGCATTTTTACCCGAGACAGCGGCGCGTACATAGAGCTGAACAACGACAGAGGAGTCCTGCTCATCAGAGAGAGGATCGACAGAGAGGCGCTCTGCGGACAGACGACGCCTTGCGCGCTGCATTTTCAGATAATTTTAGAGAATCCCATGGAGTTTTACAGCGTGACCGTGGAGATCACAGATGTTAATGATAACCCTCCGTCCTTCGAAAAGACCGACGTTAGATTTAAGATCAGTGAATCAGCGGTGAGGGGCTCGAAATTCATTTTAAATCGAGCAGTGGATGCTGACGTCGAATCTAACGGTTTGCAGACGTATAAACTAGATCCGACTGATAATTTTGTCATCAAATTACACGATCAGTCCGACGGGACGAAAAATGTGGAGATGGTGTTAGAAAAACCCCTCGACAGAGAGAAAAGCGAGCATCTCTCTTTAGTCTTGACGGCGCTGGATGGCGGAGAGCCGCAGATGACGGGAACAATGAACATCCTGATCACTGTGCTTGACGTAAATGATAATGCGCCTGTTTTTACTCAGCCTTTATATAAAGCTTCTGTTAAAGAAAATGCACCGGTAGGAACAATCGTTGCCACTGTCACTGCGACAGACGCGGATCACGGATCAAACGGTAAAATAACTTTTTCAATATCAAGCATTTTAGATTATGCCCGCGGATTGTTTGAAGTAAATGATGAGAACGGTGAGATTCGGCTGAAAGGCAATGTGGATTATGAAAAAGCGAAAACTTTTCAGATTAATATTCTCGCAAGTGATGACGGTGGGCTTGTTGATTCATGTAAAGTGATAATAGACGTCATTGATATGAATGATAATAAACCTAATATTCATATAATGTCGAAATCAAACGTGATATCGGAGGATGCAGAACTAGGGACAGTGGTGACGATGATAAATATAGATGATGCAGACTCAGGGGAAAATGGCAAAGTCCAGTGCAGCATAAATAATGATATTCCTTTTGTGATGAAATCTACTACAAATAATTTCTATAGTTTGGTGACAGACAGTGGGTTAGACAGAGAGACAGCGTCAGAGTACAACATCAGTGTGACGTGCTCTGATGAGGGAGTCTCCTCCCTCTCCAGCAGCGTCACTCTCACCTTACTGATCTCTGATGTCAATGACAACGCTCCTGTCTTTGAGAGGAGCTCCTATGAGGCCTCCATTGTAGAGAACAACAGTCCAGGCCTGTCTATATTCACAGTGAGAGCCAGAGACTCTGACTGGAACCAGAATGCCCGTGTTTCTTACATCCTGGAGGACTCCTCTGTGAACGGAGTGCCAGCCTCCTCATATGTGTCGGTCAGTGCTGATAGTGGAGTCATCCACGCAGTGCGCTCCTTGGACTACGAGCAGATCAAAGACTTCCAGTTCAGAGTGAGAGCTCAGGATGGAGGATCTCCTCCTCTGAGCAGCAACGTGACAGTGAGGATCCTGATCCAGGACCAGAACGATAACCCCCCTCAGGTGCTGTACCCGGTCCAGACCGGGGGCTCTGTGGTGGCAGAGATGGTGCCTCGTTCAGCAGATGTGGGCTATCTGGTCACTAAAGTGGTGGCTGTTGATGTGGACTCTGGACAGAACGCCTGGCTCTCCTATAAGCTGCAGAAAGCCACAGACAGGGCTCTGTTTGAAGTGGGCTCACAGAATGGAGAAATCAGAACTATCCGCCAAGTGACTGATAAAGATGCAGTCAAACAGAGACTGAGTGTGATAGTGGAGGACAACGGGCAGCCCTCTCGCTCAGCTACAGTCATTGTGAACGTGGCGGTGGCGGACAGCTTCCCTGAAGTGCTGTCGGAGTTCACTGACTTTCCCCATGACAAGGATTACAATGACAACCTGACTTTTTACTTAGTGCTGGCTCTGGCTGTGGTCTCCTTCCTCTTCATCACCTGTGTAGTGGTGATCATCTCCGTCAAGATCTACAGGTGGAGACAGTCTCGCATCCTGTATCACTCCAACCTGCCCGTCATTCCCTATTATCCACCACGTTACTCAGACACTCTGGGGACAGGGACTCTGCAGCATGTGTACAACTACGAGGTGTGCAGGACCACAGACTCCAGGAAGAGTGACTGTAAGTTTGGCAGAGCTTGTAGTCAGAACGTGCTGATCATGGAGCCCAGTTCTACAGGGACCATGCAGAGGATGCAGAGTGAGAAGAGCATCCTGGATGAGCCAGACTCTCCTCTGGAGGTTAGTTATTGATAGGCAAAGTACCATGGACAGAGACAGTAGAGGTTTGTGTGTGTGTTCGTGTGTTTGTGTGTGTGTCTGTATTGCTGTGTCTGAAGGCGCTTTGTGTGAATGCGCGTGCGTGTTTGTGTAAACCCTTGTTTTGTCTCTAGGTGCCGCTGTTGGTCAATATGAGAAAAGAAATGTTTTTTTTTACTTCCTCTCTCGCCCCTCTGATTCGTTGTCAGAGCTCCTTTTATTCGGAACCATACACCAGCAAATATACCCACATAGCACTCTGCAATGCGCCTGTGATCAAATATTTGATTGGATCTGAGTTTGGATTTTTTCGCTGTCTGGACTGTCGACATGGCGGCTGTTCTTTGTTACGCGGTCGGGAGAAAATCCTCTCCGTGGATGTTGCTGCCGCTGCTCCTCTGCCTCTGCGTCGCAAAGGTGGCTCTCGGACAGGTCCGCTATTCTATACCCGAGGAGATGGCTACGGGCTCGGTGGTCGGGAACATCATCCAGGACCTCGGTCTGGATGTTAAGAGGCTGAGATCCGGGCGGGCTCGGATATTTACCGAGGACGGCAGTGAGTACATCGGTTTGAATGCAGATAAGGGGACGCTGGTCGTGGCGAAAAGGATCGACAGGGAGGAATTGTGCAAGCAAATGTCGCCCTGCTCTCTCCATTTCCAAATCATTTTAGAAAACCCGATGGAGCTGCATCGGATTGATGTAGAGATTACGGATATTAATGATAACGCTCCGATGTTTTCAGACAGGGAATACAGCTTCCAGGTCATTGAATCCGCCGCACCGGGTGCTCGCTATTCTCTGGAAAGCGCCATAGACCCCGATGTAGGACAAAACGCTATTCAAACATATAAACTCAATCCTACTGATCATTTCAAATTAAATGTCGTCTCTCTGTCCGACGGGAAAAAATATATTGAAATGGTTCTCCACATGTCGCTCGACAGAGAGAAACAGGAGGAGCATAAATTAACTCTGACTGCATTTGACGGTGGCAATCCTCAGAAATCGGGCTCGGTCAAAATAAATGTCGTTGTTTTAGATGCGAATGACAATGCACCAGTATTTAGCCAGTCTATATACAGAATATCAGTTTCTGAAAACTCCCCTAGAGGCACCCTGATTTTAACAGTGAGTGCGTCAGATGCCGATAAAGGCGCAAACGATGAGGTGCAGTATTCATTCTCTCGGCGCACAAACAGCGCGTCCTCCCTATTTAACATGGATGCGCAGACTGGCCAGATGTCTGTAGTGGGTGTGTTAGACTACGAAAAAGCCAAACATTATGAAATTGACATCGAGGCCACAGACAAAGGAGGCTTGACAGACACAAGTAAAGTCCTGATTGAAGTGACGGACCTGAATGACAACGCCCCTGTCATCAGCATTATCTCTCTCTCCAACCCCATACCAGAGGACTCGGCCCCAGACACCATCATAGCAATGCTCAACATCAAAGACCTGGACTCAGGTAAAAATGGCCAGGTGAGGTGTTACATTAGCCCAGATTTACCTTTCAAAATCAAGTCATCATCAACTAATTTCTATAGTCTGCTGTCTGATGATGCTCTGGATCGTGAGATGGTGCCAGAATATAATATAACAATAACTGCAACAGATGAGGGCTCTCCACCTTACTCTACAAATAAGACTATTCATTTAAGAATATCAGATGTAAACGACCACGCCCCGATGTTTCCGCAACCTTCTCTGAGTGCTTTCATTACTGAGAATAATTCACCTGGCATGTCACTGCTGTCTGTCAAAGCCTCTGACAAAGATTCAGGAAACAATGCTCGTGTTTCCTACTTCCTGGAGGATAGCCAGCTGAACGGGATGTCAGCCTCGGCTTATTTTTCAGTCAATGCAGAGAGCGGGGAGATACTTGCTGTGCGCTCCTTCGACTATGAGCAAACAAAAGAGTTCCACATCCGAGTCAAAGCTCAGGATGGAGGATCTCCTCCTCTGAGCAGCAACGTGACAGTGAGGATCCTGATCCAGGACCAGAATGATAACCCCCCTCAGGTGCTGTATCCGGTCCAGACCGGGGGCTCTGTGGTGGCTGAGATGGTGCCTCGTTCAGCAGATGTGGGCTATCTGGTCACTAAAGTGGTGGCTGTTGATGTGGACTCTGGACAGAACGCCTGGCTCTCCTATAAGCTGCAGAAAGCCACAGACAGGGCTCTGTTTGAAGTGGGCTCACAGAATGGAGAAATCAGAACTATCCGCCAAGTGACTGATAAAGATGCAGTCAAACAGAGGCTGAGTGTGATAGTGGAGGACAACGGGCAGCCCTCTCGCTCAGCTACAGTCATTGTGAACGTGGCGGTGGCGGACAGCTTCCCTGAAGTGCTGTCGGAGTTCACTGACTTTCCCCACGACAAGGAGTACAATGACAACCTGACTTTTTACTTAGTGCTGGCTCTGGCTGTGGTCTCCTTCCTCTTCATCACCTGTGTAGTGGTGATCATCTCCGTCAAGATCTACAGGTGGAGACGTGAGCGCCTGTTTTACAAATCCAGTGGCAATCTCCCTGTTATTCCTTACTACCCGCCCCTTTATGCAGACGTGGGAGGGACCGGTACGCTGAAGCAGGCATTCAGCTATGAGGTGTACGGAACCACTGACTCCAGGAAGAGTGATCTGAAGTGCTCCAGACCGTTCAGTCAGAGCTCCCTGAGTATTGACCACAGTGCCACCAGGACTGTGCCAAGAAATAAGACAGAGGCAGAGAGTATGCTCACAGAGGTGAGACCCTGCCTCCTCGCTGCATATTGACACGTGCTTTTCTTTCTTCTCATTAGTTTACATACAGTTATGTAGATACTGTTTTCACTCAGTTTAAGGACTCCTTTTTTGAGAGGTGACTTTTAGTCACTTAAAAATTCTCTGGTGGTTATAATTAGTGTATAATTGAGCTTACTATTGACCTTCCACTATATTTGATTTTCACGGGTTGAATATCTTTGCTCCATTTCATCCCTCTTACTGTTAGCATTTCTTTTTTCATTTGCATGTGAGAAATAAACACATTAACACATTAATGTACATTAGTGTCCCAAAACTTGCAGTGTCTGTTACCTGGTTGTTATTGTAAAGTAGTACAGAGGCTAAAACTGTGTATGCAGCGGTTTACACTGTCACCTTACAGCAATAAGGACTTTCCTCCCACAATCTAAGAACATGCATGTCAATTGGAGATTCTAGGCCCTTAGGTATTAGAGTAATGTTGTGTATGTGCATGTGATGGCATTTGATGGACTGGTGACCTGCCCAGGGTATATTTCCTGCATTCACCACATGTGTGCAAGGATAGGGTCCAGTAGACCGTGCTGTCAAGGTATGAAGCGAGTGAATGGTGGATGGATGGATGTTGTAATGCTGGCAGTTGTTTGTGGTGTTTTTTTTATTTTAACATATATTTCCATATTTTTTTATGTTATATGCACAGGGACAATAGTAAAATTAGGGCTGCTGATATCAGTGCTCCACTCCATTGTAATTAATTGATTTGTGTCAGCTACAGTGTCACACAACAATACAATACAGTAAGTCTGCATCCCTGCGAAGGCATTGCTGCAGATTGCTCCCACACAGAGTCACACAACCATGCAGTGCACTACATTTCAGTGACCTACTTCCCTCCGTAATGCCATGCAGCCATAGGCAGAGGGCTGCACACAGGAAGAAGAGAAATGGGATGGGATACAGACAAATTATAAACGATTACATACGGACACCACACACCGGTTACCAATGATATTGATTATGAGGTTTGAATGTGGCAGAAGCAACAGGGAAGAGTCACCAGCACGGATGGGGAGCCTGAGGAAGAGGGAGAAAATCAGTGCGATGGAGAGGAAGAGAGAGGCAGCGGGGGAGGGGAAGAGGCACGTGGTAAACTGACACAGTCCCACACCATCGCTGTGCAGCATTCGTGTTCATGATGCACGGCAGCCATTTTGATGTGAGGCTCTCTTTGTCTGCTAAGACAGGGGGCTGCAAGAGGTGTTATGTTTGAGTCATGTGTGTCAAGTAGAGAGGACAGACAGATGGAGGTATACTTTGCCGAAGCAGAAGAAATAAACAAAGGGAGGGGTCGGGGTAATGAGACCCACACATACACATACACACACATACACACACACAGTGGAAGAGAGTGAGAGAACGAGAGAGAGAGTAAGCTCTAAATAAATTATATAACACATAAGAGGTGTATCAGAGATGGACTGTAACAAAACTGACAATGCTTTTAATCAGCAGCACATAAGCTGCTATTAAGAGCTGCTATTGTCTTCATAACAGACTAGACATGCTCCCCTTTGTATTATCATACACTGAATGGGCTTTAAAAGTCACATGTGGCGATGTGAGTGTAAATAATCAGCTCCCAAATGTGTATTTAATGTTTTCCTTGAAATCCAAATGCATTTCAGCGGAGGACCACCTAACAATGCATTTACAGATTCAGTTTGACGTGTGCGTGATGACTAACAGCTTGTGTGATGTGGCTGAGAATAGTCTGTCTGCAGATCCGCTCTTGCTCGGTCTCATCCAACGCCAGAGCAAGCGTTACATCAGCCCGCTCTGTGCTCTGTGGGTGGCGTGTTTGTTTCACATCTGCATGATGTTTTTTGGGCTGCGTGCAGGGGAAACTAAAAGCTTCAAGGCAGAGATGTGGCTCAACTGTTTTCACTCTCATATCCGCTGCAGTCAGTCATCATCTTCGGTTCACATCTGTGTCTGCTTTACCTGTGTGTCTCGGCCCAATTACTCAGGTTTGGTAGTGGCGCTGTTTTTACTGAGCACCGTAAATTCTTTTCGGCAGTGTCTCCGGAGGGGTCAAAGCTCACCGAAAAGTCTTTTCAAGCACTTAAATGGTTCCGCCTGTTTCATCATCCAAACCCCTCTCTGTGTGCTGCCGTTTTATCTCCCTTTCATTCAAGACAATTAGCAGGGAGCTGTCGTCAATCATCAGATGGCTGAACCTCGTTAATGACCACCAAACTATAATCACGAACAGAACCCTTTCCTGGTTCCCACAGGCCCACACACTTGTTTTAGTGTCCCACCTTTGCAGTCGTGCTGTCTGGGGAGCAGCTGTGTGCCCGTGTGTGTGTGTGTGTGCCGCTGGGGCTCATCAACACGCTGCGCACAGTGTGTGTGTCTGAGGATGTGGTTGGGGTCTGTGCTGTAACCCCCTCATTGCAGCTTTATTTACAAGACATCCACGACATCACTGACCTGAAGGAGTGATTCCCACAGAGCAGATGTAAGATCGAGAGTAAACAACGGTGTGTGCATAAAGGCGTAATAGTCTCTCTGTGCGTCCCGCTGGGATTGTTGTGTTGTGTCTCATATTAAATTAAGCATTGTTAACCCAGTCACAGTAGGTCTAAGAAGTTCATACACGTCCTGGAACTTTAGACTCTGCTCAGGCAAGCTTTGAGGACTCAGAGGAATTCAAAATGCCTTTTCTGTAAAATTATTAAGTAAACAGGTATGATATTTAGTAACTTTAGAATTGGTGTTTAGCTGTTGCCACAGAACAAGAAGGACTTGTGTTTGCTTGTTTGGATGCAGGGCTGTTTGGGTTTCCTCCAGGTGCTTTGACCAACTGTCCAAAAACATGCATACTGATGTTGACTGAAAACTGTAAATTGCCCCCTGGTGTGAATGTGAGAGTGTCTGGTGTCTCTATGTGTGGAGGCCTCTCCAGGACATATACCCTACCTTCACCCAATGTGTGCTCAATATCAGCACTAGAGGAAGCCTGGGGTGCTGAAGAGACATGGTACTGAGGAGAAAACTAACAAGTGGATGTGTGCAATTATTAGCTGGGCCTTTCTTTGGATGAAATGAGGTGAATCAGTTTGTCTAAGAGTATGAAAAGATGTGGGTACGTGTGTGTTGTTTTACCAAAGTTGGAAAGTGGAGTTTCTGCTCTGTCTGATTCTCTGGTGGGATTACACCAGGGATTACCCACAGCACTGCAATATGGGGCAATGACAAACTTGTGTCAGGCATACAAAGAACCAGAAATACACCCACATTGGCTTATGTAGGCCATGATTATGGATGTGTATGTGTGTCTGTGTGTGTGTGAGAGACAGCGAAAGTGTGTGTGTGTGTTTGTTTGTGTGTGTAACTGTGTATGCCTAATCAAAATTAAGGCATAGTACTTTATTCTATATGGTGTCCCTATAGTTACCATGGATAGTGACACATTTATATTTTATTATCCCCTATAACACAGCATCTCAATTGCTGTTTTGCTAAATGCCATTTTCACTGTCACCGCAGTTCCCATCAGGTTAAATTGTAGCTAAAACTGGACAGCCACTGTTGAGCAGCCTTCCTTCTTCCTCCTGATCTCATTTTCTGCATCCCTCCCCTCCCCC
Source organism: Karalla daura (assembly GCA_029224185.1). Taxonomy (NCBI): domain Eukaryota; kingdom Metazoa; phylum Chordata; class Actinopteri; order Chaetodontiformes; family Leiognathidae; genus Karalla; species Karalla daura. Next base: position 19,260,494 of record CM055195.1, read on the forward strand.
TCTCCAGCTGCACCACTCTGTGCTGCAGAGAAAGAAGGCAGAGAGAAAGGCGAAGGGAGACTGAGTGAGATTCAGTCCAGGACATTTTGTTCACTCTTTGGAGAGTCATTTTATGCATTACACTGTCATTTCAGTCCTGTGAAGGTCATTATGTATGTGATGGCAACAGAAGGGTGTATTTATAGCACTTTTCCGACACCAGTCAGTAGATTCTTCACCAGAGCACATGTTTTGTTTGAACCAAGTCTTTTTGAACACTGTAAATGTATTTTTTCCTCTCCCTTTGCTCTGTTTCTCCTTCATCCTCCCTTTTGTTTTTGAAGCTCTTTTTTTTCCACCTTCGCCTGCTCATAGGAAGCAGGGTGGGATGCAAGCAAGCGAGGTGGGATGTGTTGCCATAGCAACAAGCTGACTCACTGGCAGGACTGTACCACGTTTCCTGGAGCCACGGGGGGGGGGCAGCGGCAGATGCAGCCTTTGAGCTGCTAAGGCTCTGTGCCTTTGTTGATGCTGGGGGGACAGGAGACACCCCTGTTTGGGGCAGACAGGTGCAGCAGCCTTAGACTTGGGGGGGGGGGGGGGGTGAGGGGGGTGGGGGGTGGCAGATGATGAAGAAAGGAGGAGGAAAAAAGGGTTCATGGGTGCTTTTAATATTTGCTTTAACCATTGCTGCCCTGGTTATTTTCTCCTTCACTGGTTCAGTAAACCCATGAGGGTAGAATACCCAGTTTATCAGTGAATTACTTATGTATAGCATGTAAAAATAAGGCGTGGGCTTTTAGTGTCTTTGTGTTCTTGATTCACCTTGTGAATGTGGCTTTGGATCAACACTAGTATATTGTGCTCTAACATGAAAAGTGTTTACACGCCCAGCCCACATGTGAATGGGATGTTGTGTGGAATTTAAGCCACAGAACATGGAGCCTTGGAAAACAACATTTGCAGATTAGCTTTCTGCCTTAAACACACCCATAAACAGCATCAGCTGTGACACACAGGGTCACCATGCAGACAATCTCATTAATAAGGCATGATGTGTCTCAGGGCATCGCCTCGAAGCCCCCTGCTGTTGTTATGAGGGTAGTGGATTTGTGCTGCAGTGCAGTGCAGTATTTAGGTTGGCATTCACATTTTCCCAGGATTTCACTACACTGTGTATTATTTTGGTAAAGCCACCATGCTGTACTGAGGTACAACTGCTGTGTGTCTGTGTGAGATAGAAAAAAACATTCTTTCTTTTGATTATAATTATCAGATTTTTTTCGCTGAAGCTCCATTCTCTTTCACACTCTCACTCTCTGTCTCTCACTTTGTCCTGTGTGCATATATGCACATACATACATTTATATATACATATACAAGCAAACCCACATATTTAGTCATATACTTTAAGTAATAAACCACAGGAATTGTCCTTGCTTTGATGCTTCCTTACAGCATATGTTCAACCAGACTGGGTGACCATTTTACCCACAGATATACGTGAAACGCAACATAATTGTTGTTTCTGCTTTGTTGTCTCCACATTCACAAGCTCAAGTAATCCATGTGCACACATGGCAGTCTTATTATTATTATTATTTTTTGATTGTAAGAGTTCATCTATTATTAGCCCCAAACTCTATGACTCACTATTCTAAAGCAGATTTGTTGCAAACCGCCTGGTAAGTATATGGGTGCTCCTCTTCCCAAGAAGCCACCTGCTCCACACTGACCCCCAGTCTAACCGAAATCTCCTCTTTCTTGTTTCTCTCTTTCATGTGACCCCCTCCTATTGCCTGGTGCCATTGCTCTTACCTCCTGACTCGACAAATAAGGTAAGACATAGTTTTAATCTACATTAATGTACAGACCATGTGTGCGCTGACACCTGAACAACACACCCTACATCACCGCACAGTACACAGCACAAACTCTGTGTCACTCTGGCACAAACTCAAGCACGTAATCCGATTTCTTCACAATCTCCACATCTGCTCAGATACCTGACTAAAGTTCTATCACTATGTATGCCTCCTTCAGTCAAATATTGATATTCACATACTTTGTTAATACTCAGTCGTGTGTGGATGCATGAGTGGATTGGTGCTAAAATGTTGTGTCGTGTTGGTTGATTGGGCTCTGTAGTCTCTGGTTGAATTTCAATGCTTGTCTCAAGATGTGAACTTATAAGTTACAGTAAAGTGTAACATACATACTCTGAATAAACAGTTTTCCTCCTTTATGCTGATCCTTTTTGTCCCAGTGTGCCAAAGTAAACAAAACACTTGAATAAGAATCAGCTCTCCCAACTAACAGGCTTATGTGGTTTAAAGAAAGCATTAGCAGGAAATACCAGCTGTTAAAGTATCCCATGCCTGAATGAGGTACCAGTGCACTCAATATGGGATTGTAGCTCATGTGCTCTGGACCACCATCTAGTTTCTCTATCCCAGTATTAGCTGTGACATTACAGTCACATGGTGTGAGGAGTTAGCATGGTCCCCTAACTGCAGGAAGGTCCCAGCTTCCGTCCCCAGCCAGATTCATCCTCTCTGTGTGGAGTTTGCATGTTGTGAGTTTGCATGCCTATGTAAACTTTCTCAAAGTGCTCCACTTTTCCTCTACAGTCCAAAAACATGCATGTTTAGGTCAATTGCCTACTTAGGTTAATTGTTCCTATATTGCCCCTAGGAGTGAGTGTGTGTGTGTGTGTGTGTGTATGTGTCCTGTGATGGACTAGTGACCTGTCCAGAGTGTATTCCCTACCTTCACCCTGTGTGCACTGAGACAGCTTCAAGCAGACCTCTGTTACACTATTATGGTGCAACGCTGATAGGATAATAGATGGATCGACATTACAGTCATTATATACAATATTCTTAGACAGTAAAGAAAATATAATATGATATAGAAACTATTTGATACAAATGCAACATGTGAAAATGACATAAAAGTTTGCCTTCCATGTTTTTATATCCCACACACAAGACTAAACTGAGTTGAATTGACATTGATGTTCATTGAACTCTGGTCCTATTTATATATTTCTATTATTTATTCCTATTATTTATATTTAGGTTGTAATTATTATTACAGTGGAACCTCAAGATATGAAATAATTTGTTCTGGAAGGCTTTGGTATCTTAGAATTTACTTATTATGAAAATTTGTTTTTGTATTTTTAATATTTTTTGATAAATGGTATGGAAATTTCTTCAAAGCCCAATTCGTATTCTGAATTTTTTGGATAATAGGTTATTCGTACATTGAGGTTCCACTGTATTACTGTTTTCTGAGGTCCTTTGTACACAGTAAGTTGAGATCGTATGCTGCATGCCTACTTCACATGTGAGGATTCCCAGAATCAATCCTTGGAAGAAACTGTGTGAAATGTGTTTTTTCATCTGAATGTTCACTTTTCGGAGACTTGTTGATCAGCTTTTTTTTCACAGTATACATCATAGAGGAACACAGCACAATGCAAAACACCCCACATTACCTCAGAAAGCAGTTTCAACAAATGCTGAATGTTATAACCCTCACAGGGTTTGTTGCCATGCTGTGGGCTTACAGCTCTGAAACCACACATTACAGCTCTGAAACAGACCGTGCAACTGAATTAACATGCAAACATCCGTATTTAGAGCTTTGATTCACTTTATATGTGTCTTTCTAATCACTCATCATCTGATACAAGTCAGAGTGTATGCTAAGCACCACAGTGGTCACCTCACAAGTGGGTCTAAGCTACTCTGTTGCTGGGTCATTCTTTTATGGAGGTGGCCTCCGTGTGTGGGTGTAAATGTGTCTTTCCCCTGTGATGATCCGTCCATTGTGCAGCAGGACAGGCTCCACTCTGAATGGGGTAAGTGAGGGTAGAGAGTACAGGAGGTGATAGAGACAACACACAATATCAGTAAGCTATGGTTAAACAGACATAAATGTGCACTCCATCAGCACATTGTATTGCATTTTGATGGTTAACATCTGCTGTGTGTGGCTCAGTGTGATGCGTAAAATGTGAATAAAGTGCCTCCAACTATTCACACATCTTGGTGCCTACTAATTTCACTCCTACAAGGGGAAAGATGTAAAAATAGTATAGGTATTGAAGACTTACAAACTAGACTAACAATTTATAGTATATAGCCTTTATAGTATAACATCAAAATATGTATTTACTCGACACATGATTTTTTTTCTTTTCTGCTGCTTGTTCATTTAATGTCAGAAGTACAGCACAAGTACAGTACACTGAGTGACCTATCTATCTATCTATCTATCTATCTATCTATCTATCTATCTATCTATCTATCTATCTATCTATCTATCTATCTATCTATCTATCTATCTATCTATCTATCTATCTATCTATCTATCTATCTATCTATCTATCTATCTATCTATCTATCTATCTATCTATCTATCTATCTATCTACAGCACAAGGTAATAATAAGACTACCTTATGAAGTTGAAGTCGATTGTTTTTTTAGCAATGGCAGTGAATTACTGAGCTTTTTAACTTTTACCAGTTGGCATATCACCACATATATCACAATATTTTATTATGATTATTATTATTGCCAATGATAACAACAATAATAATAATAACAATCACCACGATAATAGTAATAATCATAATAATATGTGCCATTGTTACATTATTATATAGTATGGTTTTTAGTCCTTACTGTATCCAGCGTGGTATTTACTCCTGTGTTCACTGAGGCAGCAGCGAGCAGGCGGAGGGTTTTTTTTCCCAGCTGTACTGTGGGACTGAGCAGCACCAGCACCATCAGAGTGCAGGAGCAGCATCTGACCGCCTGTGTGGCGCTGTCCACACTTGTGGTGCTGAAATCAGCTCTTGCTCTCCCACTGTGTGCGTCTCTCTCTCTCTCTCTCTCTCTTCCTCTCTACGTCTCCCTCTGTCGCTCCTCTGTAGAACAGAAGACTGGCACATTGTATATGTTGTGTATTTTTCACATTGCCTTGCAAAAGTCGCAGGGGATCATTTTTGCACATTACAGCAGTGAATGTACACATTTTTATCTCATTGTTTTGTACCATAGCACATGGGCTTTTGCAATCATTGTGTCAGAAATTATAGTATTTAATTGACTTCCAGATGCAAACTATTAGATTTTCTCCTACAAGAATAGAACTGTAATTATGGAGTAAGAACTATAAGATTATCCAAAATGCAAATAGTTGAATGACTATCACTAGTTGAATGCTCTGATCAGTAGATAGACTGCAGTCGAATGATGAATACTGATAGGATGTGCATTTACGTCTTCACAAAATCAAGTGAGCATGTGTGATATGAAATGCATTAAAATGTATGTGTGATGGGAGCGAGAGAGAGGGAGGCAGGGGGGGGGGGGGGGGGGGGGGGGACGTCAGTGTACGTCAGCAAACGCCTCTCCGCACCATCTGCGCAGCCCCCTCCCTTCTCGTTTGCTCTACAGACCTCCATACGGGTATGTTACGTTGACTGCTGACAGTATTACCTCCGAGAGGCGCAGAGCCGTGGAGACGTCATGACGCACGCAGGCTGCACTGCCTTTTTGTGGCCACAGGAAGGCAACGAAGAGCCTTATCAACCACAGAGGCATGTGCATGCCTGCAAGGTGCATGCAGTGATGCAGACACAGGCCATTAGTGGGTGATTATGTCAGGTGTAACCCATCAGTTTACTTACAAAGCAATGCATTTATATACATTAAATGCATACAAAACATTACTGCTTTGCATCTATTTTATACAGCTTTTATCAATAATTTTACTGTCATATATCATATCTATATTTGTGGTCTTCAGTTATTCATTTAAAAAATAATATGATTGAGGTCGAGGCTATTCAAATTATATTTCAGTTTTAATCACTAGGATATTTTCTCCTATGCATCTGCGTGTACGTCACTGCTCTGTAGACATATTCCCACCTCGCCATTGGTGGATGTAAGTACTCTCTGTCCACCAATGAAATCCAGAGCTGTACAAAGAGATCTCCTCTCTCTCAGCGAGGGGCTTCAGCGTCGTAACCATTACAGTTCTCTGCAAGGGGGGGAGAGGGATATGCAGACACAAAGCATGCACGACACTGTTCTGGATGAGAACGCATCTACTCTGGATTACAGATCACCTGTACTTACTCACTTAAGGAATTGGGATTGGAGTGAAGAGAGACGGGATTTATGGAACGAGGAATAATGTGGAGCAAGCTGCCTGCATGGCAGGTGATTTTGTGGTGGCATCATTTCTTCCTCCTGTGGAGTACAATAGACGCGCAGACTCACTACAGCATCCCGGAGGAGGTGAAACAGGGCACCGTGGTAGGAAATCTAGCCAAAGACCTGGGCTTGGTTGTGTCTGAACTGTATCGACGTAAACTGCGGATTACGTCGGAGGCTGGTAAGCAGTACTTCAGCGTGGACCTGGGGAAGGGAGAACTGGTGGTGACTGATAGGATAGACAGGGAGGAACTGTGCGGACAAAGACCGTCGTGTTTGCTGCCGCTCGAGCTGGTTATAGACAACCCCCTTCAGCTGCACAGAGTCGAAATTGAAATACTAGACACGAATGATAATTCTCCCAGTTTCCTGACGAAGGAGAAAGTGGTAAAAATAGCAGAGCTGGTGAACCCTGGGGCCAGATTCCCGTTAGAGAGCGCACAGGATCCAGATGTCGGAGCTAATTCTGTGCGATCTTATCTCATAAACAAAAATGACAATTTTAAATTGACCGTAAAAACCCATAAAGACGGGAGAAAAATCCCTGAACTAGTCCTCGAAAAACCACTCGACAGGGAGAAGCTGCCTGTGCACAATCTCATCCTCACGGCTGTAGATGGTGGCGATCCGGTGCGTTCAGGAACATCGGACATTACAGTTATAGTGCTTGATATTAATGATAATGCCCCACAGTTTGAGAGACAGGTATATGAGGCTAATATCAGTGAAAGGGCAACACCTGGCACTGAAATACTGCATGTTAAAGCTACAGATGCAGATCAAGGTTTGAATGGAGAAATTGAATATTTTTTTGGAGAACAAACTACAGATCTGACTTTGTCATTATTTTCAATCGAACCAAAGACAGGGACTATTGTTGTGAAAGGAATTTTAGACCATGAAACGGACTCATTTCACAGATTTGATGTAACAGCTAAAGATAAAGGTAATCCTGAGATGGAGGGGCAATGCAGCGTGGAAATTAAAATAATTGACATTAATGACAATGTCCCTGAGATAATAGTGACCTCTTTGACCACACCTGTTCCTGAAGATGCTGCTATTGGAACAGTTATTGCATTATTAAGTGCAAAAGACTCAGATTCAGGTGATAATGGTAAGGTTAAGTTAAGTGTGTCTTCTAAATCCCCCTTCAAGTTAAATCCATCTGTCTCTAACCATTATGCATTAGTGACTAATCGCCCGCTCGATCGTGAGAGCCATGACCAGTATAGTGTCAAGATAACTGCTACTGACTCTGGAAGGCCTCCATTAACGAGTGAGAAAGTAATAGTTGTTGAACTGTTAGATGTTAATGACAACCCACCAGTTTTCTCACAGCCGTCCTACACCATTTATGTGAAAGAAAACTATCCAGCGGGGAAAATATTGTGCTCAGTGTCAGCAGCTGATCCTGACTCAGGTGAAAACGCTAAAATCTCCTACTCCATCTTGGACTCTAAGGTGCAGGACGTGTCGGTGTCCTCTTATGTGTACATCAACTCAGATAACGGCAGCATCTACAGCATGCACTCGTTTGACTATGAGAAGCTGAAGGTGTTTGAGATCCTGGTCCAGGCAAAGGACCAGGGCTCTCCCAGTCTGAGCAGCAACGCCAGCGTCCATGTTTTCATCCTGGACCAGAACGACAATGCCCCCGCTGTGATCTACCCCTCCTCAGCCGCCCTGGGCTCCCTCTCTCACCAGAGGATACCCCGCTCTGCTAAAGCAGGTCACCTGGTTACCAAGGTGACGGCGGTGGATGCTGACTCGGGCCATAACGCCTGGATCTCCTACAAAGTGTCGGAGGCCACAGACGCCTCTCTGTTCAGCGTCAGCCTGTACACAGGGGAGGTGAGGACTAAACGTGCTGTGTCTGAGCAGGACGAGTCCTCTCAGAGGCTGCTCATAGAGGTGAAGGACGATGGAGAGCCGGTCCAGTCTGCCACCGTCACCGTGTCCATCCTGCTGGAGGAAGGTCATGAGCCCATCTTAGAGCTGAGACAGAAAGCGGCCGAGCCCAGCAGGAAAACTGGGAGACTGACTCTCTACCTGATTCTGTCTCTGGCCTCGGTGTCCGTGCTGTCTCTGGTGACTTTTCTCATCTTAGCGGTGAAATGCATCAGGAGCAGCAGGAGCAGCGGGAGCTGCTGCGTCAGACGCTCTGACTGTGATGATTACAAGAACCCCAACAGGAATCTGCAGATCCAGCTCAACACTGACGGACCTATAAAGTATGTGGAGGTCCTGGGAGGAGACATGCTGTCTCAGAGTCAGTCCTTCAGGTCCTGCATGTCTCCCATGTCAGAGTACAGTGACTTCACTCTGATTAAACCCAGCAGCACCACTGACTTTAAGGAGGTCATCAGTGTTCTGGATGCTTCTTTGCCTGACAGCACCTGGACCTTTGAAAGCCAGCAGGTGAGCTCATGGTGCTCTATTGATGTGTCTGCCATTTTTTCTCTTAAATATTTTATGAAGTATCTATCTATCTATCTATCTATCTATCTATCTATCTATCTATCTATCTATCTATCTATCTATCTATCTATCTATCTATCTATCTATCTATCTATCTATCTATCTATCTTTCTATCTATCTATCTATCTATCTATCTATCTATCTATCTATCTATCTATCTATCTATCTATCTATCTATCTATCTATCTATCTATCTATCTATCTATCTATCTATCTATCTATCTATTTATCTATCTATCTGTCATCTATCTATCTACCATCTATCTATCTATCTATCTATCTATCTATCTATCTATCTATCTATCTATCTATCTATCTATCTATCTATCTATCATCTATCTATCATCTATCTATCTATCCTATTTCAGCATAGGTTTATCTAGTCAATTATTTACTTTCCTTTCTTAACTTATTTTAATTCAGATATGGTCTTAATTGAATTGAATGCATATGTCTCTCGCTGATGCAACTGTGAGTTGCATCAGTGATTATTGGATGGACAAAAAGCTGTGACTGTACATACTGCACAATCATGTAAACAGTGATAATCTATCTAATTTAGAACATGTCTAGTCTTGACATAATTTGCCTTTTCTTTTCATTTATGGATACTCAAATATGCTCATAATAGCCTCGTCGGAGGCATGTATCAGTTCAGGATTGTATATTTAACACAGTTCAGCACAATGTCAGTGGACAGCAACAGTGACATGTTGCTGCGGCTGTGTGACGGCAATGTAATCAGCACTCAGAGAAGACAATATCTATCATCGCTCCATCCATCTATCAGTCTACTGGTCTCTGTCTGAATAGCTATACATGTTGCTATGTGCTTTCTGTGTGTATGTATCTGAGATATCACACATTATCACACAGTGTTTTCTCTCAGTAGTACATGTGCATTCATCTTCCACATGATCCCAAGCAGGGCGGTTGCTGTCTCTTTAACGGTGCACCGATCAGCCTCAATCTCATTGGATGGTAGAGGTGGATGCTGAGCACCAATAGGATTCCTAACTGTACAAAGCAATCTTGTCCCTACCCCCATTCAGCCTCGGTGACATGAAAGCGAAGAGCTCGAGCAGAGGGGAGACGGGAGGATGCGCGGATTTTATCATATGACTTTACTGTTAAATATACGTTTTACCCCGCTCCAATGCGCGGCCATGCTGGTAAAATTGCGATCGGAATAACCGCCGTGGTGATGGATTTCATCTTCTTTTTGTTCATTTATTCGTCCGGAGTGACTGTGTTGTAGCGGAGCAAGGATGACAAAGAGAATGGGATGTCGAGGCTGGAGGTGGTTTGCGCTCTGGTGGCATCATTTCTTCCTCCTGTGGAGTACAACAGACGGACAGACGCGCTACAGCATCCCGGAGGAGCTGAAACAGGGATCTGTGGTAGGAAGCCTGGCCAAAGATCTGGGTTTGGGATTATCTGAGATATTTGACCGTAAACTGCGTGTCGCCTCCGAGGCTGGTAAGCAGTATTTCAGCGTGGATGCGGGGAAGGGCGAGCTGGTGGTGAATGACAGGATAGACAGAGAGGCTCTATGCGGACAAAGCGCCAGCTGCGTGCTGCCGCTGCAGGTCGTGATCGAGGACCCGCTGCAACTTTTCCGCGTCGAGGTGGAAATACAAGACATTAACGACAATGCACCGCGATTTCCATCGAATGATATCACACTAGAGGTGGCGGAATCCACGGGTTTAGGAGCCCGTTTTCCGTTAGAGAGCGCAATAGACCCGGATGCGGGGAGCAATTCATTAAAGTCATACATCCTGAGTAAAGACGAATGTTTCAATATCGGCGTTAAAGAAGTTGCGGGTGGACGGAAGGTCTCTGAATTGATTTTAGTTAAAGGTTTAGACAGAGAGAAGAAAGCTGTTCATAAACTTTTACTAACAGCTCTCGATGGAGGCAACCCAGTAAGGTCAGGCACCGCTCAGCTTTTTATTAAAGTCCTCGACATTAATGATAATCTCCCATCTTTTGAGAAGGCATTATATAAAGTATCAGTTACTGAAAATGCTGCAGAAGGTGCATTGATAGTGCAAACAAAAGCAACAGACATGGATGATGGACAAAATGGAGAGATAGAGTATTTGTTTGGAGCTCACACACCTAATAGTGTCCTCATTGTTTTTAATATAGATCAAGTATCAGGAACAATAACACTTAAAGGGAAACTGGATTATGAAACAACTCCGAATTATGAATTGGATATAAGTGCCAAAGACAAAGGCAGTCCGAGGATGGAGGGTCATTGTACTGTGCATGTTGAGGTTTTAGATGTTAATGATAATCCTCCAGAGATAATAGTCACTTCTCATCCAAAACCCGTCCGTGAGGATTCCATTAATGGCACTGTGGTTGCATTAATAAGTGCAAGAGACCTTGACTCAGGTGTTAATGGTAAAGTAACATTACAGCTCCAGAAGAAGTCTCCATTTACCTTAAAACCATCATTCTCTCATAATTATGCTCTAGTTACCAGTGGTGTTTTAGACCGAGAAAATGTCTCAGAGTACAACATAGAGATAACAGCCACTGATGCAGGCTCTCCTCCTTTGTCCAGTAAGAAAACTATTCCTGTCAGCATCACTGATGTGAATGACAACCCCCCTGTGTTCTCTCAGCCCTCCTATAATGTGTATTTAAAGGAGAATGGGGTACCAGGCTCTATACTGTACTCAGTGTCAGCCTCTGACCTGGACTTTGGTGAAAATGCTAAAATCTCCTACTCCATCCTGGACTCTAAGGTGAAGGATGTGTCGGTGTCCTCTTATGTGTACATCAACTCAGATAACGGCAGCATCTACAGCATGCACTCGTTTGACTATGAGAAGCTGAAGGTGTTTGAGATCCTGGTCCAGGCGAAGGACCAGGGCTCTCCCAGTCTGAGCAGCAACGCCAGCGTCCATGTTTTCATCCTGGACCAGAACGACAATGCCCCCGCTGTGATCTACCCCTCCTCGGCCGCCCTGGGCTCCCTCTCTCACCAGAGGATACCCCGCTCTGCTAAAACAGGTCACCTGGTTACCAAGGTGACGGCGGTGGATGCTGACTCGGGCCATAACGCCTGGATCTCCTACAAAGTGTCGGAGGCCACAGACGCCTCTCTGTTCAGCGTCAGCCTGTACACAGGGGAGGTGAGGACTAAACGTGCTGTGTCTGAGCAGGACGAGTCCTCTCAGAGGCTGCTCATAGAGGTGAAGGACGATGGAGAGCCGGTCCAGTCTGCCACCGTCACCGTGTCCATCCTGCTGGAGGAAGGTCATGAGCCCATCTTAGAGCTGAGACAGAAAGCGGCCGAGCCCAGCAGGAAAACTGGGAGACTGACTCTCTACCTGATTCTGTCTCTGGCCTCGGTGTCCGTGCTGTCTCTGGTGACTTTTCTCATCTTAGCAGTGAAATGCATCAGGAGCAGCAGGAGCAGCGGGAGCTGCTGCGTCAGACACTCTGACTGTGATGATTACAAGAACCCCAACAGGAACCTGCAGATCCAGCTCAACACTGACGGACCTATAAAGTACGTGGAGGTCCTGGGAGGAGACATGCTGTCTCAGAGTCAGTCCTTCAGGTCCTGCATGTCTCCCATGTCAGAGTACAGTGACTTCACTCTGATTAAACCCAGCAACACCACTGACTTTAAGGAGGTCATCAGTGTTCTGGATGCTTCTTTACCTGACAGCACCTGGACCTTTGAGAGCCAGCAGGTGAGCTCATAATGCTCAGAATGTAGACAAATTATCTATCTATCTATCTATCTATCTATCTATCTATCTATCTATCTATCTATCTATCTATCTATCTATCTATCTATCTATCTATCTATCTATCTATCTATCTGTCTGTCTATCTGTCTATCTGTCTATCTATCTATCTATCTATCTATCTATCTATCTAACTGTCTGTCTGTCTGTCTGTCTGTCTGTCTGTCTGTCTATTTATCTGTCTATCCATCTATCATTTACTTTCCTATCTTAACTTCTTTTAATTCAGATATGGTCTCAATAGTTGAATTGATTGCATATGTCTCATCAGTGTTTGATGGAAAAAGGCTGTGACAGTAGATACTGCACATTCATGTATACAGTGATCATTTACCCGAAATAATTTTTTCTTTATTTTAAGGTGATTCATATTTAAACTGAGCGTTGCCGATATATTTTCTGTGACGTAGTCTTCGTTTACATTTCACACTTGACATCAGTATTTTCTCTCAGTAGTACATGTGCATTCATCTTCCACACGATCCCAAGCAGGGCGGTTGCTGTCTCTTTCACGGTGCACCGATCAGCCTCTCTCTCATTGGATGGTTGAAAGTGATGCTGCGCACCAATAGGATTCTGCACTGTACAAAGCAATCTTGTCCCTACCCCCATGCAGACGTATCGCTGTGATATTGAATGCAAAGGGCTGGAGGAGAGGCGGCGATGAGCTCGCATTGTCTGAGACAGAAAAATGTGAATCGTAGACTTCAGCCATGCTCAAAGGTTGTGGCAAATTTCCTCTGCGGATATATCCTTCTAATATGAAATTTGACATCGCTTTAAACGACATTCGGATTGGAATGAATGCTTTATAGCGGAACAAGGATGACAAAGAGAATGGGATGTCGAGGCTGGAGTTGGTTTGCGCTCTGGTGGCATCATTTCTTCCTCTTGTGGAGTACAATAGACGGACAGACGCGCTACAGCATCCCGGAGGAGCTGAAACAGGGATCTGTGGTAGGAAACCTGGCCAAAGATCTGGGTCTGGGATTATCTGAGATATTTGACCGTAAACTGCGTGTCGCCTCCGAGGCTGGTAAGCAGTATTTCAGCGTGGATGCGGGGAAGGGCGAGCTGGTGGTGAATGACAGGATAGACAGAGAGGCTCTATGCGGACAAAGCGCCAGCTGCGTGCTGCCGCTGCAGGTCGTGATCGAAAACCCGTTACAGTCTCATCGGATAGAGGTGGAGATAAGAGACATAAATGATAACTCTCCGCGTTTTTCTACACAGGAGATTAATCTGAAAATACCAGAATCTGTTGCGATCGGCAAGCGTTTTCTTTTGGAGAGCGCGGAAGACCCGGATGTCGGATTGAACTCCTTAAAAACGTATTCTCTGAGTAAAAACGATTATTTTTCCCTCAAGATGAAAGACGTTAAAAATGGCAAAGCTGTCCCGGAATTAGTGTTAGAAAAGCAATTAGACCGTGAACGAAATGCTCTGCATCAGCTGCTGCTGACAGCGTTAGATGGAGGAAGCCAGGTTACATCAGGAACATGTAAGATTACAATTACTGTTGTCGATACAAACGACAATTTTCCGGTATTTAATGAAAATGAATACAAGGTATCATTGAAAGAGAACAGCACCAAGGGAACATTTGTCATAAAACTGTCAGCGACCGATGCTGACGAAGGTCTTAATGCTGAAGTTAAATATTCGTTTGCCTCTCGCACTCCAGAATCTGTGTTATCAACATTCGACATTAACGAGATGACAGGAGAAATCACATTAAAAGGACCACTAGATTATGAGACCTCTAAGTCATACCTCATCGATGTAGCTGCTAAAGATAAAGGCACTCCAGAAATGGAGGGAAACTGTCGAGTACAGCTGGATGTAGAAGACGTAAATGATAACGCTCCAGAAATAGTCCTCACTTCACAACCCAGTGCTGTGCGTGAGGACGCACCAAGTGGCACAGTAGTGGCTTTGATCAGTGCAAGAGATCTAGACTCTGGTGATAACGGGAAAGTGACTTTACGGCTTCCAAAACGTGCACCGTTCACGCTAAAACCATCTTTTTCTAATAATTATGAATTGCTTACCAGTGCAGCTTTAGACAGAGAGCGCTTCCCACAATACACTATAGAGATAACAGCCACTGATGCAGGCTCTCCTCCTCTGTCCAGGAAGAAAACTATTCCTGTCAGCATCACTGATGTGAATGACAACCCCCCTGTGTTCTCTCAGCGCTCCTATAATGTGTATTTAAAGGAGAACGGGGTACCAGGCTCGATACTGTACTCAATGTCGGCCTCTGACCTGGACTTTGATGAAAATGCTAAAATATCCTACTCCATCCTGGACTCGAAGGTGCAGGACGTGTCGGTGTCCTCTTATGTGTACATCAACTCAGATAACGGCAGCATCTACAGCATGCACTCGTTTGACTATGAGAAGCTGAAGGTGTTTGAGATCCTGGTCCAGGCGAAGGACCAGGGATCTCCCAGTCTGAGCAGCAACGCCAGCGTCCATGTTTTCATCCTGGACCAGAACGACAATGCCCCCGCTGTGATCTACCCCTCCTCGGCCGCCCTGGGCTCCCTCTCTCACCAGAGGATACCCCGCTCTGCTAAAGCAGGTCACCTGGTTACCAAGGTGACGGCGGTGGATGCTGACTCGGGCCACAACGCCTGGATCTCCTACAAAGTGTCGGAGGCCACAGACGCCTCTCTGTTCAGCGTCAGCCTGTACACAGGGGAGGTGAGGACTAAACGTGCTGTGTCTGAGCAGGACGAGTCCTCTCAGAGGCTGCTCATAGAGGTGAAGGACGATGGAGAGCCGGTCCAGTCTGCCACCGTCACCGTGTCCATCCTGCTGGAGGAAGGTCATGAGCCCATCTTAGAGCTGAGACAGAAAGCGGCCGAGCCCAGCAGGAAAACTGGGAGACTGACTCTCTACCTGATTCTGTCTCTGGCCTCGGTGTCCGTGTTGTCTCTGGTGACTTTTCTCATCTTAGCGGTGAAATGCATCAGGAGCAGCAGGAGCAGCGGGAGCTGCTGCGTCAGACACTCTGACTGTGATGATTACAAGAACCCCAACAGGAACCTGCAGATCCAGCTCAACACTGACGGACCTATAAAGTACGTGGAGGTCCTGGGAGGAGACATGCTGTCTCAGAGTCAGTCCTTCAGGTCCTGCATGTCTCCCATGTCAGAGTACAGTGACTTCACTCTGATTAAACCCAGCAGTACCACTGACTTTAAGGAGGTCATCAGTGTCCTGGATGCTTCTTTACCTGACAGCACCTGGACCTTTGAGAGCCAGCAGGTGAGCTCATAATGCTCTGTTTGATGTGTCTGCCATATTTTCTCTTAAATATTTTATGAATTTGGGTGTTTGCTTTTGGTTTGGTAATTATGAAATCTCTACTTGACTTTTTAGTAGCGCTTCTTGGGTTGTAAATAGTAATGTAAAGTGTCATGTGTTTCACATTGATCAAAACACATGCTTTTAGGCATGAATGCACACACACGACGCACACATGGACACTCACATTCACACACAAGCACACAAACGCACAAAACACTCCACTCTTGTGCTTTACATACTTCTAAATACTTCATTTCAGTTTCATTTTTAAGCGAAAGCAGTTTTTCTGACGAGTCGCACCTTTGACATCGTATATTTAAATTTTATTTTCTTAGCTTTCTTCGGTTCAATGACGTGTTGTCATTTTCTGGGAGGACACGTTTCACATATTTTATGTTGTTGTAATGTCTTTACTCTGTCCAACAACACGTTTGTGAAGCTATCACACACACACACACACAGCATCTCTGCAGTCTCCTCAGCGCAGCTGCTATGTCTTGAAAGGCACCACTCTCCTCTCTTCCTATTGGCTGTCAGTGATGGAGGCTGAGAGCAAATGGGATGCAGCTCTGTACAAAGAGATCTATCCCCTTCCCCCTTGCAGCCTCGTCACTGTACACGGTAACAATGCGAAGAGCTGCAGGACGATGGGTGATGCGCTCCTGTCTCAGGGCTGAGAGGAAAGCGCTCGTTTTAGCTTGAAAATGCGAAGTGATGCTTCACGAGTCTTTGTGGGAAGAAGCAATGCGTCTTGGATCTGGATATTAGCGACTCTATTCTCGATGGGAAATAACAGATTGTAACGGAGCGGAGATGACAAAGAGAATGGGATGTCGAGGCTGGAGGTGGTTTGCGCTCTGGTGGCATCATTTCTTCCTCCTGTGGAGTACAATAGACGGACAGACGCGCTACAGCATCCCGGAGGAGCTGAAACAGGGATCTGTGGTAGGAAACCTGGCCAAAGATTTGGGTTTGGGATTATCTGAGATATTTGACCGCAAACTGAGCGTCGATCCCGAGGCTGGTAAGCAGTATTTCAGCGTGGATGCGGGGAAGGGCGAGCTGGTGGTGAATGACAGGATAGACAGAGAGGCTCTATGCGGACAAAGCGCCAGCTGCGTGCTGCCGCTGCAGGTCGTGATCGAGGACCCGCTGCAGTTGCACCGAATAGAGGTGGAAATACGAGATATCAATGATAATTCTCCAAATTTTATTTCCAACGAATTAGCGTTAAAAATAGCGGAATCAGCGGCAGTAGGCACCCGCTTTCCATTAGAGAGTGCAACGGATCCCGACGTTGGAAGCAATTCAATAAAATCATATACTCTCAGTAAAAACGATTGTTGTTCCCTCAAAATGAAAGAAATCGAGGGTGGAACCGCAGTTCCTGAACTTGTTTTAGAAAAGCCCCTAGATCGAGAGAAGAAAGCTGTTCATAAAATATTATTAACAGCGTTAGATGGAGGAAATCCAGTCAGATCCGGAACCTCAGAAATCACTATTAATGTGCTGGATATAAACGATAACTTCCCCGTTTTTGAGAAAAACCTGTATAAAGTAAACATGAGTGAAAAAAGCATCAAAGGATCTGTTATTATAAAACTCAAAGCAACAGATGCAGATGAAGGTTTAAATGGAGAATTTGAATTCTCTTTCGGGTCCAGGACTCCAGACTCTGTATTATCAGTGTTTGATATTAACTCTCTGACTGGAGAAATTACTCTCAAAGGGGAACTGGACTATGAAACTACCAAATCTTTTGTGATTGATATAACTGCCAAAGATAAAGGCACCCCAGAAATGGAGGGTCATTCACGCATCCAGGTTGATGTCACTGACTTTAATGATAATGCTCCTGAAATAGTTTTTTCTTCTCAACCAAAGCCTGTACGAGAAGATGCACCCAGTGGCACAGTGGTGGCTTTGATCAGAGCAAGAGATCTGGACTCTGGCGATAACAGTAAAGTGACGTTACAGCTAGCTAAAGGCTCTCCTTTTAGTCTGAAACCATCTTTCTCTAATAACTATGCTCTGGTTACCAGTGCAGCTTTAGACAGGGAGAGCTTCCCACAGTACAATATAGAAATAACAGCCACTGATGTAGGCTCTCCTCCTCTGTCCAGTAAGAAAACTATTCCTGTCAGCATCACTGATGTGAATGACAACCCCCCTGTGTTCTCTCAGCCCTCCTATAATGTGTATTTAAAGGAGAACGGGGTACCAGGCTCTATACTGTACTCAGTGTCGGCCTCTGACCTGGACTTTGGTGAAAACGCTAAAATATCCTACTCCATCCTGGACTCGAAGGTGCAGGACGTGTCGGTGTCCTCTTATGTGTACATCAACTCAGATAACGGCAGCATCTACAGCATGCACTCGTTTGACTATGAGAAGCTGAAGGTGTTTGAGATCCTGGTCCAGGCGAAGGACCAGGGATCTCCCAGTCTGAGCAGCAACGCCAGCGTCCATGTTTTCATCCTGGACCAGAACGACAATGCCCCCGCTGTGATCTACCCCTCCTCGGCCGCCCTGGGCTCCCTCTCTCACCAGAGGATACCCCGCTCTGCTAAAGCAGGTCACCTGGTTACCAAGGTGACGGCGGTGGATGCTGACTCGGGCTATAACGCCTGGATCTCCTACAAAGTGTCGGAGGCCACAGACGCCTCTCTGTTCAGCGTCAGCCTGTACACAGGGGAGGTGAGGACTAAACGTGCTGTGTCTGAGCAGGACGAGTCCTCTCAGAGGCTGCTCATAGAGGTGAAGGACGATGGAGAGCCGGTCCAGTCTGCCACCGTCACCGTGTCCATCCTGCTGGAGGAAGGTCATGAGCCCATCTTAGAGCTGAGACAGAAAGCGGCCGAGCCCAGCAGGAAAACTGGGAGACTGACTCTCTACCTGATTCTGTCTCTGGCCTCGGTGTCCGTGCTGTCTCTGGTGACTTTTCTCATCTTAGCGGTGAAATGCATCAGGAGCAGCAGGAGCAGCGGGAGCTGCTGCGTCAGACGCTCTGACTGTGATGATTGCAAGAACCCCAACAGGAACCTGCAGATCCAGCTCAACACTGACGGACCTATAAAGTACGTGGAGGTCCTGGGAGGAGACATGCTGTCTCAGAGTCAGTCTTTCAGGTCCTGCATGTCTCCCATGTCAGAGTACAGTGACTTCACTCTGATTAAACCCAGCAGCACCACTGACTTTAAGGAGGTCATCAGTGTTCTGGATGCTTCTTTGCCTGACAGCACCTGGACCTTTGAGAGCCAGCAGGTGAGCTCATAATGCTCTGTTTGATGTGTCTGCCATATTTTCTCTTAAATATTTTATAAATTTGGGTGTTTGCTTTTGGTTTGGTAATTATGAAATCTCTACTTGATTTTTAATAGTCATGTAAAGTGTGTTTCACATTGATCAAATCACATGCACACACACACACGACGCACACACATGGACACTCACACTCACACACATGCACACAAACGCACAAAACACTCCACTCTTGTGCTTTACATACTTCTAAATAATTCATTTCAGTTTCATTTTTAAGCGAAAGTAGTTCTTCTGACGAGTCGCACCTTTGATATCGTATATTTAAATTTTATTTTCTCAGCTTTCTTCGGTTCAGTGACCTGTTGTTATTTTCTGGGAGGACATGTTTCATATATTGTATGTGGTTGTAATGACTGCAGTCTGTCCAGCACCACGCTTGTGAAGCCGTCACACACATACAGCATCTCTGCAGTCTCCTCAGCGTAGCTGCTATGTCTTTAAAGGCACCACTCTCCTCTCTTCCTATTGGCTGTCAGTGATGGAGGCTGAGAGCAAATGGGATGCAGCTCTGTACAAAGAGATCTATCCCCTTCCCCCTTGCAGCTTCGTCACTGTACACGGTAACAATGCGAAGAGCTGCAGGACGATGGGTGATACGCTCCTGTCTCAGGGCTGAGAGGAAAGCGCTCGTTTTAGCTTGAAAATGCAAAGTGATGCTTCACGAGTCTTTGTGGGAAAAAGCGATGCGCCTTGGATGTGGATATTAGTGACTCTTTTCTCGATGGGAAATAACAGATTGTAACGGAGCGGAGATGACAAAGAGAATGGGATGTCGAGGGTGGAGGTGGTTTGCGCTCTGGTGGCATCATTTCTTCCTCCTGTGGAGTACAATAGACGGACAGACGCGCTACAGCATCCCGGAGGAGCTGAAACAGGGATCTGTGGTAGGAAGCCTGGCCAAAGATCTGGGTTTGGGATTATCTGAGATATTTGACCGCAAACTGCGTGTCGCCTCCGAGGCTGGTAAGCAGTATTTCAGCGTGGATGCGGGGAAGGGTGAGCTGGTGGTGAATGACAGGATAGACAGAGAGGCTCTATGCGGACAAAGCGCCAGCTGCGTGCTGCCGCTGCAGGTCGTGGTTGAAAACCCTTTAAATTTACACCGCATCGAGGTGGAGATCAAAGATCGCAATGACAACGCTCCGAGTTTTCATTCGAAACAAATGCCGTTAAAAATTGCTGAAACAGCCGCAGTGGGAACTCGTTTTTCACTGGAGAGCGCTGAAGATTCAGATGTCGGCAGCAACTCAGTGAAATCTTACATGTTGACTAAAAATGAGTGCTTTACGCTAAAATTGAAGGAGGTTGAGGACGGAAAAACAGTCCCCGAGTTAGTGTTAGAGAAGCCCCTGGACAGAGAGAAGACAGCGGTCCATCAGCTGCTGCTGACCGCACTAGACGGAGGAAACCCAGTCATGTCTGGTACCGCTGAGATCACAGTCACAGTCCTGGACGCAAATGACAATTTTCCGGTGTTTGAGAAAAATATATACAAAGTTTCCTTAGGGGAAAATACTCAGAAAGACACTTTTGTTGTGGAAATCAAAGCAACCGATGCCGATGAGGGCTCGAATGCAGAAGTTAAATATTCTTTTGGCTCTCGCACACCAGATTCAGTTTCATCAATATTTGAAATTAATTCGTTAAACGGAGAAATACGTTTGAAGGGAGAGTTAGATTATGAGAAAACAGCCTCGTACAAAGTTGAAATAACCGCTAAAGACAATGGGTCCCCTGAAATGGAGAGTAATTGTCGCTTACAGATAGACGTGCTGGATGTTAATGATAACACTCCTGAAATTGTTCTCACCTCTGATCCTCAGCCTGTGCGTGAAGATGCACCCAGTGGCACAGTAGTGGCTTTGATCGGTGCAAGAGATCTGGACTCTGGTGACAACAGTAAAGTAACGTTACAGCTAGCTAAAGGCTCTCCTTTTAGTCTGAAACCATCTTTCTCTAATAACTATGCTCTGGTTACCAGTGCAGCTTTAGACAGAGAGAGCTTCCCACAGTACAATATAGAGATAACAGCCACTGATGCAGGCTCTCCTCCTCTGTCCAGTAAGAAAACTATTCCTGTCAGCATCACTGATGTGAATGACAACCCCCCTGTGTTCTCTCAGCCCTCCTATAATGTGTATTTAAAGGAGAACGGGGTACCAGGCTCTATACTGTACTCAGTGTCAGCCTCTGACCTGGACTTTGGTGAAAACGCTAAAATCTCCTACTCCATCCTGGACTCTAAGGTGCAAGACGTGTCGGTGTCGTCTTATGTGTACATCAACTCAGATAACGGCAGCATCTACAGCATGCACTCGTTTGACTATGAGAAGCTGAAGGTGTTTGAGATCCTGGTCCAGGCGAAGGACCAGGGCTCTCCCAGTCTGAGCAGCAACGCCAGCGTCCATGTTTTTATCCTGGACCAGAACGACAATGCCCCCGCTGTGATCTACCCCTCCTCGGCCGCCCTGGGCTCCCTCTCTCACCAGAGGATGCCCCGCTCTGCTAAAGCAGGTCACCTGGTTACCAAGGTGACGGCGGTGGATGCTGACTCGGGCCATAACGCCTGGATCTCCTACAAAGTGTCGGAGGCCACAGACGCCTCTCTGTTCAGCGTCAGCCTGTACACAGGGGAGGTGAGGACTAAACGTGCTGTGTCTGAGCAGGACGAGTCCTCTCAGAGGCTGCTCATAGAGGTGAAGGACGATGGAGAGCCGGTCCAGTCTGCCACCGTCACCGTGTCCATCCTGCTGGAGGAAGGTCATGAGCCCATCTTAGAGCTGAGACAGAAAGTGGCCGAGCCCAGCAGGAAAACTGGGAGACTGACTCTCTACCTGATTCTGTCTCTGGCCTCGGTGTCCGTGTTGTCTCTGGTGACTTTTCTCATCTTAGCGGTGAAATGCATCAGGAGCAGCAGGAGCAGCGGGAGCTGCTGCGTCAGACACTCTGACTGTGATGATTACAAGAACCCCAACAGGAACCTGCAGATCCAGCTCAACACTGACGGACCTATAAAGTACGTGGAGGTCCTGGGAGGAGACATGCTGTCTCAGAGTCAGTCCTTCAGGTCCTGCATGTCTCCCATGTCAGAGTACAGTGACTTCACTCTGATTAAACCCAGCAGTACCACTGACTTTAAGGAGGTCATCAGTGTTCTGGATGCGTCTTTACCTGACAGCACCTGGACCTTTGAGAGCCAGCAGGTGAGCTCATGATGCTCTGTTTGATGTGTCTGCCATATTTTCTCCTAAATATTTTAAGAATTTTGGTATTTGCTTATGGTTTGGCAATCATGAAAGTTCAAACCTGACATGTTTAATTGCGTTTCTTGGGTTGTAAATAGTAAAGTAGTGTCAGTGTATTTTAGATTGATCAAAATACATTGTGCTTTAACGCATGCATGTACATACATGTGCGTGTGCACACACACACACACTCATATTCACACACATGCACACAAAAGCACAAGGAACGCCTCTCTTGTGCCTTGCATATTTCAAAATACTTTGTTTCAGTTTAATTTTTAAGCGAGAGTATTTTCTTCAACGAGTCGCACCTTTGATATCGTAATTTAGACTCTTTTTTTCTTGGCTTTCTTCGTTTCAATGGCGTGTTGTTATTTTGGGAGGACACGATTCACATATTTTATGTGACTGTAATGTCTGGATTCTTTACACTAACACGCTTGGTAGCTATCACACACACATACAACATCGCTGCAGTCTCCTCAGCGCAGCTGCTGTGTCTTTAAAGGCACCACTCTCCTCTCTTCCTATTGGCTGTCAGTGATGGAGGCTGAGAGCAAATGGGATGCAGCTCTGTACAAAGAGATCTATCCCCTTCCCCCTTGCAGCTTCGTCACTGTACACGGTAACAATGCGAAGAGCTGCAGGACGATGGGTGATACGCTCCTGTCTCAGGGCTGAGAGGAAAGCGCTCGTTTTAGCTTGAAAATGCAAAGTGATGGTTCACGAGTCTTTGTGGGAAGAAGCAATGCGCCTTGGATCTGGATATTAGCGACTCTATTCTCGATGGGAAATAACAGATTGTAACGGAGCGGAGATGACAAAGAGAATGGGATGTCGAGGCTGGAGGTGGTTTGCGCTCTGGTGGCATCATTTCTTCCTCCTGTGGAGTACAATAGACGGACAGACGCGCTACAGCATCCCGGAGGAGCTGAAACAGGGATCTGTGGTAGGAAACCTGGCCAAAGATTTGGGTTTGGGATTATCTGAGATATTTGACCGCAAACTGCGCGTCGATTCCGAGGCTGGTAAGCAGTATTTCAGCGTGGATGCGGGGAAGGGTGAGCTGGTGGTGAATGACAGGATAGACAGAGAGGCTCTATGCGGACAAAGCGCCAGCTGCGTGCTGCCGCTGCAGGTCGTGGTTGAAAACCCTTTAAATTTACACCGCATCGAGGTGGAGATCAAAGATCGGAATGACAACTCCCCGACTTTTCATACGAAAGAAATGTCGTTAAAAATTGCTGAAACAGCCGCAGTGGGAACTCGTTTTTCACTGGAGAGCGCTGAAGATTCAGATGTCGGAAGCAATTCAGTGAAATCCTATATGTTGTCGAAAAATGAGTGTTTTACGTTAAAAATGAAGGAGGTTGAGGACGGAAAAACAGTCCCCGAGTTAGTGTTAGAGAAGCCCCTGGACAGAGAGAAGACAGCGGTCCATCAGCTGCTGCTGACCGCACTAGACGGAGGAAACCCAGTCATGTCTGGTACCGCAGAGATCACAGTCACAGTCCTGGACGCAAATGACAATTTTCCGGTGTTTGAGAAAAATATATACAAAGTTTCGTTCGGAGAAAATACTCCAAAAGACACATTTGTCATTAAGATTTCAGCAACCGACGCAGATGAGGGACCAAACGCAGAAGTGAAGTACTCGTTTGGCACTCGGACACTTGATTCAGTTACATCAGTGTTTGAAATAAATTCATTGACAGGAGAAATACGTTTGAAAGGAGAGTTGGATTATGAGAAAACTCCCTCTTACAAAATTGAAATAAATGCAAGAGACAACGGGTTTCCTGAAATGGAGAGTCAATGTCGTTTACAGATAGACGTGCTGGATGTTAATGATAACACTCCTGAAATTGTTCTCACCTCTGATCCTCAGCCTGTACGTGAGGATGCACCAAGTGGCACAGTAATAGCGTTACTGAAAGCACGGGATGCTGACTCTGGTGACAACAGTAAAGTAACGTTACAGCTAGCTAAAGGCTCTCCTTTTAGTCTGAAACCATCTTTCTCTAATAACTATGCTCTGGTTACTAGTGCAGCTTTAGACAGAGAGAGCTTCCCACAGTACAATATAGAGATAACAGCCACTGATGCAGGCTCTCCTCCTCTGTCCAGCAAGAAAACTATTCCTGTCAGCATCACTGATGTGAATGACAACCCCCCTGTGTTCTCTCAGCGCTCCTATAATGTGTATTTAAAGGAGAACGGGGTACCAGGCTCGATACTGTACTCAGTGTCGGCCTCTGACCTGGACTTTGGTGAAAACGCTAAAATCTCTTACTCCATCCTGGACTCTAAGGTGCAAGACGTGTCGGTGTCCTCTTATGTGTACATCAACTCAGATAACGGCAGCATCTACAGCATGCACTCGTTTGACTATGAGAAGCTGAAGGTGTTTGAGATCCTGGTCCAGGCAAAGGACCAGGGCTCCCCCAGTCTGAGCAGCAACGCCAGTGTCCATGTTTTCATCCTGGACCAGAACGACAATGCCCCCGCTGTGATCTACCCCTCCTCAGCCGCCCTGGGCTCCCTCTCTCACCAGAGGATACCCCGCTCTGCTAAAGCAGGTCACCTGGTTACCAAGGTGACGGCAGTGGATGCTGACTCGGGCCATAACGCCTGGATCTCCTACAAAGTGTCGGAGGCCACAGACGCCTCTCTGTTCAGCGTCAGCCTGTACACAGGGGAGGTGAGGACTAAACGTGCTGTGTCTGAGCAGGACGAGTCCTCTCAGAGGCTGCTCATAGAGGTGAAGGACGATGGAGAGCCGGTCCAGTCTGCCACCGTCACCGTGTCCATCCTGCTGGAGGAAGGTCATGAGCCCATCTTAGAGCTGAGACAGAAAGCGGCCGAGCCCAGCAGGAAAACTGGGAGACTGACTCTCTACCTGATTCTGTCTCTGGCCTCGGTGTCCGTGCTGTCTCTGGTGACTTTTCTCATCTTAGCGGTGAAATGCATCAGGAGCAGCAGGAGCAGCGGAAGCTGCTGCGTCAGACGCTCTGACTGTGATGATTACAAGAACCCCAACAGGAACCTGCAGATTCAGCTCAACACTGATGGACCTATAAAGTACGTGGAGGTCCTGGGAGGAGACATGCTGTCTCAGAGTCAGTCCTTCAGGTCCTGCATGTCTCCCATGTCAGAGTACAGTGACTTCACCCTGATTAAACCCAGCAGC
This sequence comes from Karalla daura, assembly GCA_029224185.1. Taxonomy (NCBI): domain Eukaryota; kingdom Metazoa; phylum Chordata; class Actinopteri; order Chaetodontiformes; family Leiognathidae; genus Karalla; species Karalla daura. The sequence goes on from CM055195.1 coordinate 19,286,045, forward strand.
ACCACTGACTTTAAGGAGGTCATCAGTGTTCTGGATGCTTCTTTACCTGACAGCACCTGGACCTTTGAGAGCCAGCAGGTGAGCTCATAATGCTCTGTTTGATGTGTCTGCCATATTTTCTCTTAAATATTTTATGAATTTTGGTGTGTGCTTTTGGTTTGGTAATTATGAAATCTCTACTTGACTTTTTGTAGCGTTTCTTGATCAAAACACGTGCTTTTAGGCATGAATGCACATACACGATGCACACACATGGACACTCACACTCACACACATGCACACAAACGCACAAAACCCTCCACTCTTGTGCTTTACATACTTCTAAATACTTCATTTCAGTTTCATTTTTAAGCGAAAGTAGTTCTTCTGACGAGTCGCACCTTTGACATCGTATGTTTAAATTTTATTTTCTGAGCTTTCTTCGGTTCAGTGACGTGTTGTTATTTTCTGGGAGGATATGTTTCATATATTTTATGTGGTTGTAATGTCTGCAGTCTGTCCAGCACCACGCTTGTGAAGCCATCACACACACACAGCATCTCTGCAGTCTCCTCAGCGCAGCTGCTGTGTCTTTCAAGGCACCACTCTCCTCTCTTCCTATTGGCTGTCAGTGATGGAGGCTGAGAGCAAATGGGATGCAGCTCTGTACAAAGAGATCTATCCCCTTCCCCCTTGCAGCCTCGTCACTGTACACGGTAACAATGCGAAGAGCTGCAGGTCGATGGGTGATGCGCTCCTGTCTCAGGGCTGAGAGGAAAGCGCTCGTTTTAGCTTGAAAATGCGAAGTGATGCTTCACGAGTCTTTGTGGGAAGAAGCAATGCGTCTTGGATCTGGATATTAGCGACTCTTTTCTCGATGGGAAAAATATTCTAACGGAGCGGAGATGACAAAGAGAATGGGATGTCGGGGCTGGAGGTGGTTTGCGCTCTGGTGGCATCATTTCTTCCTCCTGTGGAGTACAATAGACGGACAGACGCGCTACAGCATCCCGGAGGAGCTGAAACAGGGATCTGTGGTAGGAAACCTGGCCAAGGATCTGGGTTTGGGATTATCTGAGATATTTGACCGCAAACTGCGAGTTGCCTCCGAGGCTGGTAAGCAGTATTTCAGTGTGGATGCGGCGAAGGGCGAGCTGGTGGTGAATGACAGGATAGACAGAGAGGCTCTATGCGGACAAAGCGCCAGCTGCGTGCTGCCGCTGCAGGTAGTGATCGAGGACCCGCTGCAGTTACACCGAATAGAAGTGGAAATACGAGATATTAATGATAATTCTCCAAATTTTATTTCCAACCAATTATCTTTAAAAATAGCGGAATTAGCGGCAGTAGGCACCCGCTTCCTTTTGGAGAGTGCAACGGACCCCGACGTTGGAAGTAATTCAATAAAATCTTATAATCTCAGTAAAAACGATTGTTGTTCCCTTAAGATAAAGGAAATTGAAGGTGGAAAGACTGTTCCTGAACTTGTTTTAGAAAAACCCCTAGATAGAGAGAAGAAAGCTGTTCATAAAATATTATTAACAGCGTTAGATGGAGGAAATCCAGTCAGATCCGGAACCTCAGAAATTACTATTAATGTGCTTGACATTAATGATAACTTTCCCGTATTTGAGAAAAACGTTTACAAGGTAAATATGAGTGAAAAAAGCATCAGGGGATCTCTTGTTATAAAGCCTAAAGCCACAGATGCAGATGAAGGTTTAAATGGAGAGATTGAATTCTCATTCGGGTCCAGGACTCCAGACTCTGTATTATCAGTATTTGATATTAACTCTCTGACTGGAGAAATTACTCTCAAAGGGGAACTGGACTATGAAACTACCATATCATATGATATTGATGTGATGGCTAAAGACAAAGGCACTCCAGAGATGGAGGGCCATTGTCGTGTGCACGTTGATGTCACTGACTTTAATGATAATGCTCCAGAAATAGTTTTTACTTCTCAGCCAAAGCCTGTACGAGAAGATGCACCCAGTGGCACAGTGGTGGCTTTGATCGGTGCAAGAGATCTGGACTCTGGTGACAACAGTAAAGTAGCGTTACAGCTAGCTAAAGGCTCTCCTTTTAGTCTGAAACCATCTTTCTCTAATAACTATGCTCTGGTTACCAGTGCAGCTTTAGACAGAGAAAGCTTCCCACAGTACAATATAGAGATAACAGCCACTGATGCAGGCTCTCCTCCTCTGTCCAGTAAGAAAACTATTCCTGTCAGCATCACTGATGTGAATGACAACCCCCCTGTGTTCTCTCAGCGCTCCTATAATGTGTATTTAAAGGAGAATGGGGTACCAGGCTCTATACTGTACTCAGTGTCAGCCTCTGACCTGGACTTTGGTGAAAACGCTAAAATCTCTTACTCCATCCTGGACTCTAAGGTGCAGGACGTGTCGGTGTCCTCTTATGTGTACATCAACTCAGATAACGGCAGCATCTACAGCATGCACTCGTTTGACTATGAGAAGCTGAAGGTGTTTGAGATCCTGGTCCAGGCGAAGGACCAGGGCTCTCCCAGTCTGAGCAGCAACGCCAGCGTCCATGTTTTCATCCTGGACCAGAACGACAATGCCCCCGCTGTGATCTACCCCTCCTCGGCCGCCCTGGGCTCCCTCTCTCACCAGAGGATACCCCGCTCTGCTAAAGCAGGTCACCTGGTTACCAAGGTGACGGCAGTGGATGCTGACTCGGGCCACAACGCCTGGATTTCCTACAAAGTGTCGGAGGCCACAGACGCCTCTCTGTTCAGCGTCAGCCTGTACACAGGGGAGGTGAGGACTAAACGTGCTGTGTCTGAGCAGGACGAGTCCTCTCAGAGGCTGCTCATAGAGGTGAAGGACGATGGAGAGCCGGTCCAGTCTGCCACTGTCACCGTGTCCATCCTGCTGGAGGAAGGTCATGAGCCCATCTTAGAGCTGAGACAGAAAGCGGCCGAGCCCAGCAGGAAAACTGGGAGACTGACTCTCTACCTGATTCTGTCTCTGGCCTCGGTGTCCGTGCTGTCTCTGGTGACTTTTCTCATCTTAGCGGTGAAATGCATCAGGAGCAGCAGGAGCAGCGGGAGCTGCTGCGTCAGACGCTCTGACTGTGATGATTACAAGAACCCCAACAGGAACCTGCAGATCCAGCTCAACACTGATGGACCTATAAAGTACGTGGAGGTCCTGGGAGGAGACATGCTGTCTCAGAGTCAGTCCTTCAGGTCCTGCATGTCTCCCATGTCAGAGTACAGTGACTTCACTCTAATTAAACCCAGCAGCACCACTGACTTTAAGGAGGTCATCAGTGTTCTGGATGCTTCTTTACCTGACAGCACCTGGACCTTTGAGAGTCAGCAGGTGAGATGAAAACCACAACAGCAGTTTTTATTCACCTCAAACAGGCACAAACTTTATCGAAGTTGCTATACAAATATAAAAAGGTGATCACATTAATGGGGAATGTCATGTTAATGTATTTTTTTCTTTTTTGCATCAATGGGATCTTAATACTGAACCAGCAGTCTGAAGGTTAGGGTAAGGTTTAGGTTTAGGGTAAAAAAAGACAAAGCATAGAAAATGCACTAAATGACTTTATGACATCACAGTGTAATCATTAAGGGTTACAAGTTCAATGTAGCGCAGGTACATTACTTCTTTGTCTCCACTGGGAATCCATTAACCTTTTCTGAGCTCCTTAGTCTGTTTCTGGCCGCTATGTTTTAGCAGCAAGTGCTTCATAAAGATTTCAGTCCACTCTAAATGTTAGTTCCACATTAATCAAACGTGTTTAATGTAGTTAAATATACCAACAATCTCAGCTGTGGCTAGCTGGCTATTTTACCAGTTACTGTATGGCTACTGTGTCAACTTCTCATACAGCTCTCTGTATCTGAAGCTTCCATGCACCCCCACCCTTCTCTCTCTCTCTCTCTCTCTCTCTCTCTCTCTCTCTCTCTCTCTCTCTCTCTCTCTCTCTCTCTCTCTCTCTCTCTCTTTCTCTCTCTCTGTCTCCCTTTATTTGGCTGATTTATAACCATGCTTAGTTTTCCATAATACTTACAAACCAGGCACCAGTGGATAAAATTTATTAATATTGTCGTTATAACCAGATTGAAAAAAAGTGTGTGAAATCCCAGCTCCTTGAATGCCGCATGTGTCAGAAAGCACTGCCATCTTCGAAGGGTGCAGGGGCTGCATGAGCAGCGTTAGCTCCGTGTTATTGGACAGCAGAGATGACGCTGTGAACCAATAGGATACAGCACTGTACAAAGAGATCTACTCCACCCCCCCACCCCCCCATTCAGTCTGTGCACGGCATCCCTCACAGTGTTCACAGCCGCGGAGGAGATGCTCCTACTGCAAGTCTGCCGGAATATTCACATTATTACCAAATATTTAAGAATTTGTTCATCTCGGATCGTCCGCTGTTGCGATGTCCTTGGATGCAGGGCTGTGTTGACTGATATCTCGATGGGAAATAACAGATTGTAACGGAGTGGGGATGACAAAGAGAATGGGATGTCGAGGCTGGAGGTGGTTTGCGCTCTGGTGGCATCATTTCTTCCTCCTGTGGAGTACAATAGACGGACAGACGCGCTACAGCATCCCGGAGGAGCTGAAACAAGGATCTGTCGTAGGAAACCTGGCCAAGGATCTGGGTTTGGGATTATCTGAGATATTTGACCGCAAACTGCGCGTCGATTCCGAGGCTGGTAAGCAGTATTTCAGCGTGGATGCGGGGAAGGGCGAGCTGATGGTGAATGACAGGATAGACAGAGAGGCTCTATGCGGACAAAGCGCCAGCTGCGTGCTGCCGCTGCAGGTCGTGATCGAGGACCCGCTGCAGTTGCACCGAATTGAGGTGGAAATACGAGATATTAATGACAATTACCCGATTTTTTCAACAGAGGAGCGATCCTTAAAAATAGCAGAATCCACTGCCACGGGTATACGCTTTCCCGTGGAAACGGCACAGGACCAGGACGTCGGTAGTAATTCTGTAAAATCATATATTCTGAGTAAAGATGAGTGTTTTAGTTTGAGGATCAAAGAGTTGTCTGGAAATCGAAAGGTCCCTGAACTTATATTAGAAAAAGCCCTGGACAGAGAGAAACAAAGTGTCCATGAGTTATTATTAACGGCACTAGACGGCGGTAATCCAGCCAAAACGGGAACCACAAAGATCATCGTTACTGTCCTAGACAACAATGATAATGTCCCTATCTTTAAAAGACCATTTTATAATGTAACTGCGTGTGAAAATAGCATATCTGGGTCTGTGCTCGTAAAGGTTGAAGCAACAGACGCAGATGAAGGCGTTAACGGAGAGATTGAATATGCATTTGCCGATCATACACCCCAGTCTCTGCTGTCTATTTTTCATTTAGACTCTGTCACAGGTGAAATATCCTTAATAGGGCCGTTGGATTATGAAAGTAGTGCGATACACGAAATAGATATTACAGCAAAAGACAAGGGCGTCCCTGAGATGGAGGGTCACTGTCGTGTGCAGGTAGTTGTAATAGACATTAATGACAACGCTCCAGAAATAGTTCTCACTTCTAAACCAAACACATTACGTGAGGACGCAGCGAGAGGTACTGTTGTGGCTTTAATAAGAGCACGGGACCTCGATGCTGGTGACAACGGTAAAGTGACGTTACAGCTAGCTAAAGGCTCTCCTTTTAGTCTGAAACCATCTTTCTCTAATAACTATGCTCTGGTTACCAGTGCAGCTTTAGACAGAGAAAGCTTCCCACAGTACAATATAGAGATAACAGCCACTGATGCAGGCTCTCCTCCTCTGTCCAGTAAGAAAACTATTCCTGTCAGCATCACTGATGTGAATGACAACCCCCCTGTGTTCTCTCAGCCCTCCTATAATGTGTATTTAAAGGAGAATGGGGTACCAGGCTCTATACTGTACTCAGTGTCAGCCTCTGACCTGGACTTTGGTGAAAACGCTAAAATATCCTACTCCATCCTGGACTCTAAGGTGCAGGACGTGTCGGTGTCCTCTTATGTGTACATCAACTCAGATAACGGCAGCATCTACAGCATGCACTCGTTTGACTATGAGAAGCTGAAGGTGTTTGAGATCCTGGTCCAGGCGAAGGACCAGGGATCTCCCAGTCTGAGCAGCAACGCCAGCGTCCATGTTTTTATCCTGGACCAGAACGACAATGCCCCCGCTGTGATCTACCCCTCCTCGGCCGCCCTGGGCTCCCTCTCTCACCAGAGGATACCCCGCTCTGCTAAAGCAGGTCACCTGGTTACCAAGGTGACGGCGGTGGATGCTGACTCGGGCCACAACGCCTGGATCTCCTACAAAGTGTCGGAGGCCACAGACGCCTCTCTGTTCAGCGTCAGCCTGTACACAGGGGAGGTGAGGACTAAACGTGCTGTGTCTGAGCAGGACGAGTCCTCTCAGAGGCTGCTCATAGAGGTGAAGGACGATGGAGAGCCGGTCCAGTCTGCCACCGTCACCGTGTCCATCCTGCTGGAGGAAGGTCATGAGCCCATCTTAGAGCTGAGACAGAAAGCGGCCGAGCCCAGCAGGAAAACTGGGAGACTGACTCTCTACCTGATTCTGTCTCTGGCCTCGGTGTCTGTGCTGTCTCTGGTGACTTTTCTCATCTTAGCGGTGAAATGCATCAGGAGCAGCAGGAGCAGCGGGAGCTGCTGCGTCAGACGCTCTGACTGTGATGATTACAAGAACCCCAACAGGAACCTGCAGATCCAGCTCAACACTGACGGACCTATAAAGTACGTGGAGGTCCTGGGAGGAGACATGCTGTCTCAGAGTCAGTCCTTCAGGTCCTGCATGTCTCCCATGTCAGAGTACAGTGACTTCACTCTGATTAAACCCAGCAGCACCACTGACTTTAAGGAGGTCATCAGTGTTCTGGATGCTTCTTTACCTGACAGCACCTGGACCTTTGAGAGCCAGCAGGTGAGCAATGAGTAGACGAAGCAATGAATGCAACACTCGTATTAAAGCTACAGAATCATGATGATTGAAAAGGAGTTGTGAAGCCAAATGATAATATATATCAGGAGAGCTATTTGACTTATTTACAGTATGAAATCGAAACCTAAACCATAAACATACAATGAGTGACTTTGACAGCCGTTATGCCTCAGCACGCCACCATTTAAACAGCAGTGTTGGATGTGAAACAGTATTTCAGCACCACAGACAGCGACTCTGACCAGAGATGGTGCCCAGGGCAGTAGCTGATGACCATATGTACTAAACATTGTCATCAAGTACAATTATCAATAAAGCTATTTAAAAGGATCATCAAACTGTTATTTATGATTTGCAACATTTATTAGATACATTATTTTTACATAGGATAATTAGTATCATTATTCATGGCAAAGATAAACACAATAAAAAATATTTAATTAAGGTGTATCCAATATTAACAGCAAATATACCCCTTGCGTAAACACTTTAATTTTCATGCATATTTTTGTTTTATATCGATACCATTACAATGTACTACAGCAGCCTCTGGTTGTGTTCCTCTTGCTCTGTAATGACAGAGCGTGAGGGCAGCAGCCTCCTCAGTGATGCTGCTATGGTAGCTGCTCATTGGATGACAGAGGTGGATGCTGCGCACCAATAGCATTTCAGACTGTACAAAGCGATCTACTCCCTCCTCCCCCCATGCAGCATCAGCTCCAAAACCACAATGCTCAGAGTGGGGAGAGAGCAGGTGAATGGTTCGTATACACCCAGTATGAGATTATATCTTTTTCTTATTTTCGGCCATGAACGAGCGTTTTTTTTACGTCATGCATCGGGCTGATGGAATATGGATTGTGACGGTGTTCTCGCTTTTCCTGCGGATCGGAATTGATACATTTTACTGAATTCAGGATGACAAAGAGAATGGGATGTCGAGGCTGGAGGTGGTTTGCGCTCTGGTGGCATCATTCCTTCCTCCTGTGGAGTACAATAGACGGACAGACGCGCTACAGCATCCCGGAGGAGCTGAAACAGGGATCTGTGGTAGGAAACCTGGCCAAAGATCTGGGTTTGGGATTATCTGAGATATTTGACCGTAAACTGCGAGTCGCCTCCGAGGCTGGTAAGCAGTATTTCAGCGTGGATGCGGGGAAGGGCGAGCTGGTGGTGAATGACAGGATAGACAGAGAGGCTCTATGCGGACAAAGCGCCAGCTGCGTGCTGCCGCTGCAGGTAGTGATCGAGGACCCGCTGCAGTTACACCGAATAGAGGTGGAAATACGAGATATTAATGATAATTTTCCAAATTTTATTTCCAACCAATTATCTTTAAAAATAGCGGAATCAGCGGCAGTAGGCACCCGCTTTCCATTAGAGAGTGCAACGGACCCCGACGTTGGAAGTAATTCATTAAAGTCATATACTCTCAGTAAAAACGATTGTTGTTCCCTTAAAATAAAGGAAATGCAGGGTGGAAAGACTGTTCCTGAACTCGTTCTAGAAAGACCATTGGACCGAGAAAAAAAAGCTGTTCATAAAATATTATTAACAGCGTTAGATGGAGGAAATCCAGTCAGATCCGGAACCTCGGAAATCACTATTAATGTTCTTGACAATAATGATAATTTCCCCGTTTTCGAGAAAAATCTTTACAAAGTTAACATCAGTGAAAAAAGCATCAAAGGATCTGTTATTATAAAACCTAAAGCCACAGATGCAGATGAAGGTTTAAATGGAGAGATTGAATTCTCATTCGGGTCCAGGACTCCAGACTCTGTATTATCAGTGTTTGATATTAACTCCCTGACTGGAGAAATTACTCTCAAGGGGGAACTGGACTATGAAGCTACCAAATCATATGATATTGATTTAACTGCAAAAGATAAAGGCACCCCAGAGATGGAGAGCCACTGTAGTGTCCAGGTTGATGTGACTGATTTTAATGATAACGCTCCAGAAATAGTTTTTACTTCTCAACCAAAGCCTGTACGAGAAGATGCCCCAAGTGGCACAGTGGTGGCTTTGATCAGTGCAAGAGATCTGGACTCTGGCGACAACAGTAAAGTGACGTTAGAGCTAGCTAAAGGCTCTCCTTTTAGTCTGAAGCCATCTTTCTCTAATAACTATGCTCTTGTTACCAGTGCTTCTTTAGACAGGGAGAGCTTCCCACAGTACAATATAGAGATAACAGCCACTGATACAGGCTCTCCTCCTCTGTCCAGTAAGAAAACTATTCCTGTCGGCATCACTGATGTGAATGACAACCCCCCTGTGTTCTCTCAGCCCTCCTATAATGTGTATTTAAAGGAGAATGGGGTACCAGGCTCTATACTGTACTCAGTGTCAGCCTCTGACCTGGACTTTGGTGAAAATGCTAAAATCTCCTACTCCATCTTGGACTCTAAGGTGCAGGACGTGTCGGTGTCCTCTTATGTGTACATCAACTCAGATAACGGCAGCATCTACAGCATGCACTCGTTTGACTATGAGAAGCTGAAGGTGTTTGAGATCCTGGTCCAGGCGAAGGACCAGGGCTCTCCCAGTCTGAGCAGCAACGCCAGCGTCCATGTTTTCATCCTGGACCAGAACGACAATGCCCCCGCTGTGATCTACCCCTACTCGGCCGCCCTGGGCTCCCTCTCTCACCAGAGGATACCCCGCTCTGCTAAAACAGGTCACCTGGTTACCAAGGTGACGGCGGTGGATGCTGACTCGGGCCATAACGCCTGGATCTCCTACAAAGTGTCGGAGGCCACAGACGCCTCTCTGTTCAGCGTCAGCCTGTACACAGGGGAGGTGAGGACTAAACGTGCTGTGTCTGAGCAGGACGAGTCCTCTCAGAGGCTGCTCATAGAGGTGAAGGACGATGGAGAGCCGGTCCAGTCTGCCACTGTCACCGTGTCCATCCTGCTGGAGGAAGGTCATGAGCCCATCTTAGAGCTGAGACAGAAAGCGGCCGAGCCCAGCAGGAAAACTGGGAGACTGACTCTCTACCTGATTCTGTCTCTGGCCTCGGTGTCCGTGCTGTCTCTGGTGACTTTTCTCATCTTAGCGGTGAAATGCATCAGGAGCAGCAGGAGCAGCGGGAGCTGCTGCGTCAGACGCTCTGACTGTGATGATTACAAGAACCCCAACAGGAACCTGCAGATCCAGCTCAACACTGATGGACCTATAAAGTACGTGGAGGTCCTGGGAGGAGACATGCTGTCTCAGAGTCAGTCCTTCAGGTCCTGCATGTCTCCCATGTCAGAGTACAGTGACTTCACTCTGATTAAACCCAGCAGCACCACTGACTTTAAGGAGGTCATCAGTGTTCTGGATGCTTCTTTACCTGACAGCACCTGGACCTTTGAGAGCCAGCAGGTGAGATGAAAACCACCAGGCAATTCATGATGCTGAGTTATATCTATTTTCCCCAGATCTTCATGGCCTGATGCACGGGGTGTTTTTCTTTGTTTTCTTTGTTGTTTGATACAGTTAAAAAAAAATTGAAAGAATACATGCATACAATTCAATAAATATATTGTAACGTATGCAGTGGATAGCACATACAATTTATTGTGTTGTATTTTATCTCTTCAAATATCATTGTTTCTTCAAATTCTTTATAAATAACTATTTCCTTGGACTGATGACGATTAGATGATCTTTGCTCGATCTGATGTGATCACCTTTACACCTCCTTTCATTGGTCAATGCAGACGTTCTTTTCTACTTTACTCACAGTCTTTCTTCCAATGAAATGTGTGTCCACTTCACCTTTTAGTTAAAAAAAATATTTTTGGTCTCTTTAACTTTGGGCAACACATCGTGAAATTCAAACCGTCTGCTCTGTGACAATTTTATAGCCTCCCATTAGCTCTAAATCATTACGTGGAACAACCTTACTTAATCTCAAAGCCTCCTGGCAGCTTCCCTTTGATGTGAATTTACGGAAGGGGTGAGAACTTTTTTGGAAACCATGCCCCCCTGCGGAGACAAATAACACTGCTATAAAGAACAGCTGCTGTTACACGCCCCCCACCACCTCCCAAAAAAAAGTTTTCCAACGTCCAGTTAATCATTCCCAGCAACATAACATCTTGCAGCGTGTGTGTGCTTTTCTCTTGTAAACTTTCGGATTCCATCTTTCAAACTCTATTTCTCGCGTTGTTTGGGCTTTAAAATGAGAATGCGGCTGATAGTTGCTTGTCACCGGAGTCGGGAAAAAGTTTGCGTGCGCGCACCCATGTGATTGCGCGTTCATGTGTCTGTGTCTGTGTGTGAGGGAGAGAACGAGAGAAAGAGAGAGAGAGTTGGTCCAGCCCTGTCTTCCAATGGGAGGGGAGGCCTCTGCGTCCTCTCTCCGCCCACATGGGGAGTGAGGCGGGGGAGACAGAGCAGAGTTTCACCGGAGCCCGCAACTACTTTGATTTTCTCCTAAAAGAAGGCAATCATGGTCGCGTCAAAACTACGTATCGACCTGTTTCTAAAGCGGAGATGTCTGCCGTCGGACCTGCCAGTCTCGCTGTAACGCGGCTATGGATACGTGACGGTGAGAGACGAAGTTGAAAACTTTCCCGATCTCCGATCCTCGGAGCGCAGCACAATGGAGCCGGGGCAGAGGAAGCGCTGCTCCAGAGAAGCAAGAGGAGGAGGGGGAAGATGGCTGTGGACCCTCGGCTTCTATCTGGCCTGGCTCTCCTGTGCGTCCGGGCAGCTCAGCTACTCCGTGTTGGAGGAGCTCCGGCCGGGCTCCTTGGTGGGGAACATCGCTAAAGATCTGGGTCTCACTGCGGAGGGCATCGTCCAGAGGAGGCTGCGGGTGGTGTCTGAATCCTCCAAACAGTACTTCGAGGTGAGGCAGGCGAGCGGAGACCTGGTCATCAAGGAGAAACTCGACAGGGAGCAACTGTGTGAACTGAGCTCCGCGTGTTCGCTGCACCTTCAAGTCCTCCTGGAGAACCCTCTGGAGATCCATCGCGTCGTGGTGGACATCCTGGATGTGAACGACAACGCTCCTCAGTTCTCCACCAGTAACTTCTCCCTGGAGATCTCCGAGGCGGCCGCGCCGGGGACGCGGTTCCGTCTGGAGAGCGCACACGATCCGGACGTGGGGACCAACTCGTTACGCACGTATCAGCTCGCTGCTAATGACTTCTTTGTGTTGAGCGTGGAGAGTAAAAGCGACGGCAGCAAGATCCCAGAGCTGGTGGTGGACAAGGCTCTGGACAGGGAGACGCAGGCCTCGTTTCGCCTGTTGCTCACGGCTGTGGATGGAGGGCAGCCGACGAAATCCGGCTCCACGCTCCTGCTCATTAAAATCCTGGATGTAAATGACAATGCGCCGGTGTTCGGCGAGCCGGTGAAGAAAGTTAGACTATTAGAAAACGTGGCACGGGGCACTTTAGTCACGAAACTGAACGCGAGCGACGCGGATGCCGGTAGTAACGGAGATGTGTCCTTCCTGTTCAGTAAATACACGCCTGAGCGCGTCCTAAACATCTTCAGTGTGGATTCTAAAACTGGGGAGATCCGTGTGAAGGGGGATGTGGATTATGAGAAAGCAGCTACCTACCACATCACGGTGCAGGCCAGAGATGGGGGCTCCCCTGCTATGGAGGGCTCCTGCAACGTCATAGTGGACGTCATAGACGTGAATGACAACGCACCGGAGGTGACGCTGACGTCACTGACGAGCCCCATCAGCGAGGACTCGCCTCCAGAGACTGTGATAGCTCTAATCAGTGCCCGGGACCTGGACTCAGACTTGAATGGGAAGGTTACCCTAACTGTGCAGCAAGGCCTGCCCTTCAAACTGAACTCGGCCTTTGGGATGCACTACAGCCTCACCACGGCCGGACACCTGGACCGGGAGACCATGCCGGAGTACACCGTGGTCATCAAAGCCACAGATGCAGGTTCGCCTCCTCTCTCATCACAGACCACGTTTGTGGTAAAGCTCTCCGACGTGAATGACAACGCCCCCACCTTCTCGCAGCCGTCGTACTCTGTGGACATCGCGGAGAACAACGCCCCCAGCGCCCCCATCACCGCCGTCACAGCCTCTGATCCAGACCTGGGCGACAATGCTCGCATATCCTACTCCATCCTCCCCAGCCTGGTCAAGGGCTCGCCCATCTCCTCCTACGTCTACATTAACCCAGAGAGTGGCCACATCTACAGCATGCGCTCCCTGGATCACGAGGACCTGAACGCTTTCCGTATCGAGGTACAGGCCCGGGATGCAGGGACGCCTCCACGGACCGCCAACGTCACTGTGCACGTGTTTGTGGTTGACGTGAACGACAACATGCCAGTGATTGTACACCCCTCCCTCCCAAAAGACAATAGGTTACAGCTCACTGTGCCCCCCTCTGCAGGCCCGGGGTACCTCATAAATAAACTGGTAGGGGTGGATGCAGACAGTGGGCATAACGCGTGGCTGTTCTACTCCATCGCCCCAGGACCCAACGCTGGCATGTTCCGCATCGGGGCACACACAGGTGAGATCCGCACAGCCCGCAAGTGGGCGGAGGAGGAGACGGGCTCTACTTACGACATCGTGGTCGTCATTCAGGACAACGGCGAGCCGCCAAAGTCCAGCTCCGTGAACATCACAGTCACCGTGGACGAGAAGGATGCGCCAAACGACGCCCCCGCGCCTCGCAACACACTCATCTACCAGCGCACCGGCATGTCGGATATAACCCTGTACCTCATCATCTCCCTGGCCTGCGTCTCAGCCGTGTCCTTCATCACCTTCGTCATCCTCATGGTACGCTGCCTGAGGCACCGGGGCCCGGACCTGGGGGGCTCTGACTGCTGCTGCTACGGCCGACACAGGTCCAGCCGCTACCACCAGAGACCCAGCAAGGACCTGCACCTGCAGCTCAACACAGACGGACCCATACGCTACATGGAGGTCGTGGGTGGCCCCCAGGAGCCGCACACGCGCACCTACAGACCCTGCTATTCCACCATATCCAGCCGGAGTGACTTTGTATTTATGAAGACGCCCATGCTGAGTCACAACAACACGCTCAACATGACACTCAGCAGGAAGCACCTTATGAACTCAGCTGGCGAGGTGAGGGATTAAATGGGAGAGCACGCGTGGCATGGCAGGACAAGGCCAATGCACTTGTCACAGTTGTTGAAAGGTTTTCTGTGTTACATGTTTATGCAACAGATGGATGAAAGCCACAGTCTTTTTAGTTTTATGGCATTAAGTCACTTGTTGCGTGCTAACCTAGATTTTCTGAGTCACGTACCTCTGCAGTGTTTTATCCAAACTCTGCTTGTTCTGGAGGAGAACTCCTCTTTTTACATAGGGGAAAAGCTCTCAGAGCTATGCTGTCCCACTAGACAGTTTGGGTTGGGGCTGAATATTTAATCTGACCCCCCGGTTTGGAAATGTGGTTCCTCGCTCCGACTTCCAGTTAATGCGCTGGCAGAGAGGATCTGGTTTGTGGAGACTCAGATAAAGAGAAAGTGAGGCAAGGAGACGGTGGCTGAGGACAGCTCAGAGGAAGGGGAAGGGGAGAAACACATCCTAACAGATGGAGAGGAGGAGAACACCAGAGAGAAAAATAGGTCTTGCCATGTTGTCTCCGTGGCTGCGAGGCAGAGGGAGATGTGGGGGCGAAGGAGAGGAAAAGAGCAGAGGAAAGAAAATGTTAAAAGGGGTGGAGAGGAAAGAGTCAAAGAATAAAGCAGTGGTTGAAAAACAGGAATTCATGGGGTCAGTGGCCTGACCCCTGACTTCCTGTTGTCCTCTGAACCTTTGGTGATTGGTTCCAGGACCCAGCATCCCACATGAGTGAGGCTGCTCTCGCTCTGTGCAGACATTTCTAATTTCCATTTTTAGAGCCTTGCTCATGGGTTCTTCTTTTTTTTCTTCATGTGATCAATCACAGATCAATGGCATGAGACGCAGGCAAATTATTTACAGTTGTGAAGCCGTGGAAACAGCGTCAGGGACAGAAAATGGGTGACTGCTCCACCCTGGACGAGAAAGGAAACATGAGGTTTTCTCCTTCTCCTCATCAGATCCTCCTTATCCTCATTCCCGGCCACAGCGTTTTTTTAACTTTCAACAAAGGAAAGTGGTGGGTGAAAACAACACCACGTCTAGCCTCACATCTGCTTAATAACCCCATCGTTCTCTGGTTTCTGGCCAGGCGGTGGTACAAAGGCTCTCTCTGCTGAATTAGGTTGTCCCTGAGGTCAGCGGGGTGCCATCTGTCTCCCTGCTCCTGTGGCACGTGTGGCGGCGGAGGAGAGGAGACAGAGGGATGGACAAAGGGGAAGGAGAAATGGCTTCACGCACGTGTGCCACGGCAACCGACACTGTGGGTGTTAATACGCTTGCGTGCGAGATTGTGCACACAAAGTGAGAGGCACAAGTAGCCTGCAGTGGTGTGTAATTTTAGCAGGGCCCTGCGGCCTTAGTGCCTGATTGTCTGTCACTTCCTACTGCACGTCTATGTATACTCTATCCACTCACCGTGGGCTGTTTTGGCACACTTGATTTAACCAGGTGCTAACACCCAGAGTTACAGGAAATGCTATATTTAAGGCATTTTGGACCTGACATTAGCTGGTACAAGTATCATTCATTCAAAGTGAGCTGTGTGCTTGAGAAGAGGAATGTTCCCACGATCTAGGAAGCTCAGTTTGGAGGAATATGAAAGGAGCTTGTAATCCCGACCGGCCCATGCACTTTTTCACAACTCAGTGTTTTCACGACAGCGTGTTTTTCAGCCTTTCAGCCTGGAGGTCACAGAGCTCGACACGTGGACCACATCAGGTTGTGTTTAGTAAATATACGTTTCTATGGACGGTGAAGCTACACATGCAGCTCAGCTGACACAGGAAAGCTATCTTTTCGTTTTCTCATCAGTCGAGTCCTCGTATCTGTTTAAGCCAGAGGAATATTAAAATCAAACACCACATATTGTGCTTTGTCTGAGCACTGAGTTGGTTTTTAAATAATGATTTGATAGTGTAATGGCCGTTTCAGCAGTTGCTCATCTTATTTCTACTGGTGAAGTCATTGTGTAACCTGGCTGCCTGTGTGCTGAGGGTTTTGTAGGTTTTGCCAGAGGAGTTTGTGTGCACAAGGTTATCAGAGCAACAGAACAGACACAACTTCCCCTTTTCAGAGCGGAACAGCTGCTGACCGGCCACAGGTCTGTTTACAGCAGGGCAGTGTGTGTTTGTTTGTGTGTGTGTGTGTGTGTGTGTGTGTGTGTGTGTGTGTGTGTGTGTGTGTGTGTGTGTGTGTGTGTGTGTGTGTGCGAAACTGTCAAAAATTACATTAAGTATGAGAAGGAAGTGTTTGCTTCTGCCTCTGCCCGATTAAGAGACAAGATGGTGTTGACTTTTTTTCCTTTATGCATCACAATAGATGTGACTGAGTAATACAGATACTTAGGTAATGTCCACACTCATATTCTCTCAAACCCTCTCTCTCTCTCATATTATGAGATGTGATTTCCCCTCCAAATGCAATATTAGCTCTGCTGACAGACGTACAGCGGCGTTCTGGAGGCTCAGGAAATCAGTGAGGTTGTAACTCACCTGGGAGGCCCTCAAAGCTCTTTGTGCTGGACTCACAGATGTGAAGGAAGCAGACTTACAATGCTTAAAGCAGTCATGCCCTTCTCCAAAAGTCTGCCCACTGGATGGGAATTCAGGCCCGCATCTGTAATCCCTCCATGTCTCCGTGAATAGTCTGACGTCCTCTAGCCCTACCTCCCTTCCATGCACTCAGAAAAAAAGCCTCTTGAATTTATTCATCTAATCTGAGCAGATTGAGTGACTTCAGAGACGTCGTGCAGACTAATGCATCTAAAAATGGTTAGAGATAATTGGAGCTGAAGCCCATTAGATTTTGATCTCTGCCTGGATGCCATTAAACCTGGCTTGGGGTGTGTTTTCCCTGGCAACTGTTGTCGTCTCTTCAAACTCAGCCCAGTGAGAGCACGAAGCGCAGGAGGGTTGCGTTTTATTTTTCTGTTGCGTGAGGTGTTTAACTTTGAACTAGGGTTGTGGCCCCCTCTGTTTCCCTTTATTCGACAGGCCTGCAGCGGGCTCTGACCTTGGAAATGACGCGTGCGTGTCTGTGTGTGTGGTGTGGTGAGAGCGAGTCACACAGCTGGAATGCTGGGCCTCTCGGTGGATGTTTGCCTCCACTCCGAGCAGATCCCTCTCTCTCCCTTCTGTAACTCAGACAGACTCTTGTGCCCACGCACACAGACTCATCTCTGAGTCCATTTATAGATGGACGTCTACCAAGCTCGGCTCCGAAGGAGGATCCATTCTGGGCTTTAGGTTGTGGTAAATGATGCGTCGGTTCATCCCGGCTGTGAAACACACAATTTTTTCACCAGTTAGGAATTCCTTTATCATTCACACAATCATTGCGGATTTCTTTTCAAGTCCTTATTAGGACAGACGTTATACAACTGTTCTATCTTTCACTGTCCTATTTAGGCAGCATCTAATTTCTCTGCAGTTCTTTTCCATGGTGTGATACTTGCTGTATCCACATGGATCCGGAACATTTCTTTATCTACTCGTATTCTACAGTTACAGTTATGACAGTGATAGAGGTTTTAGGTGGATTGGGTAGTGACAGTGATCTATTTTTTTTTGCCACAGACGAACATTTTCTAAAAGCCCTGATTTGTTCCTGCTGGTCCTGCTCCATAGGTATGTTTTTGAGGGATTTTCTCCCTCTGTTTGTTGTCCTGCTCTCTTGCTTCTCTCAGTCGTTCCCTCGGGTAGAACAGCTCTTTTAATAATGCAGCACATCATCCTGCTGGCCTCTCTCTCCGGGGAGCTCTTGTGTCGATTAGGCGGCAGAATCTGGAGCCCAGCCAAGAGGTCTATTCACCGCATCAGTGCACAACAAGAGAGCCAGAGAGAGAGAGAGCTGGAGAGATGGGAAGGACATGGTGGCATGGCCGGCGAGGTAGAGACGGACAAGAGTGCAGTGGGCTTGAAGACATTAATGGAGAGCAGCAGGGACACAGGGATGAGAGAGGCTTTTATCGCTGCAGATTCACTGCAGTCGCTGTAACTCAGTCATACTCTGGTACCAAAATAGCTCGCATCTTGAAAGAAGTGTGTTTGCCCCCTGAAACATCCATAGAGGGTTGACCCAGTGCACTTCACCGTCGTAGTTTCTATTTTCCTTGATGTGTTAGGTTCTTTATTTTGGACCAGTCTTCGTCTGGACATCTGATTCTTATTGCAGCTGCACTGGTTCATTTGGAGCATCGACTGCGCAGTTTTACAGCTGATTCAGCTCAATTATCTGATCGTGTAGTTCTCTTTTTGATGTTGTCTGCCTCTTGTTTTCAACTTTCAGTTCGTGTGTCTGTGTGTGTGTGTGTGTGTGCGCGCGTGTGTGTTTGTTCCACTGCAGCATTTTATGCTCCACAGATTTTGGAACAACATGGACGCCTGAGCATACAGATTTTTGTTGCCAGCTGTAACCCTTTAGTGAATCTCACAGCAAAAACATTCCAAATCACAGACACACAGACACGCTTGAGCACTCTTTCTCACACACCTTTACGCACACACTCAGGTGTCAGCAGCACCTACGGTCCCAGAAACATGTCGTCTCTGCGTCGTTGGAAAGAAACACACAATTTATGCTGCTTCTTCTTCTCATTACAGCAAAAGCCTCCCAACAATGACTGGCGCTTCACACAGGGACAGAGACCCGGACCTAGCGGGTGAGTCAACCAACACACGCACACTCACACACACACTCTGATAAAACAGCCAGTAATGTGAAGGACGTGTTGTTGTGCTGCACCAGGACATCTTATCGCAAAGGCAGGGGGCTGTGATGAAGGATGAGTTAGAGGGGGGTGGGGAGCGCTGCATCCCTGAGAACAGGCAGATGGCTGGAGAGCGGTGATGACATCCGAGCACAAAGCAACCATCACACTTGTGCTGCGCTGCAGTGACGGTGCGGTCGGCTGCATTGCACTCTGTGGTTTTCGCTCGGCGAGTGTAGATTCTTGATTTCCTCTCCTGGCTCAGCATCTCCGCCTGCTTCCAGGCTGCTTTATAAAATGGCTGCCGCAGCTCCACTCCCCCTCCCCCTCCTCTCTTCTCCTCTCTTCTCCTCTCCTCTTCTCTCCTCTCCGCTCTCCGAGCCTGTGCGCCATCACTCAGTGCGACTGATGAGGGACGGTGACCAGAGCTAGTGTGGGGGGGGGGGGGGGGGGGGGGATGGGACGGTGCCTTCATTCTGCTCTCTCCATACATACCCACCGCCTTGATAGAGGTCACACCGATTGCTCATGCTCACATTTTAGTGACTGTGCGTTCAGACCGGGCTAGACGAACAGTTTGTTTCTTTGGCGAGCATTCGCGCTGACGGCGGGGGGGGGCTGCATTTCGCCCATATCGTGTGGGCTAAAACGGAGCGTGTGTAGTAACAGTTTTCACAACATTGATTGCACAACACGTTCTGTGAGTCAAGGCTCCTCCGTGAAGCGTACCAGCTGGGGCAGAGCGCCGCGCGCTGAGCCCGGTCAGGAAAAGAAAATTCCATTGCAACCGTCCTCAGAGAACGCCACTGGGATTCTGGACACATCGGATCCAATTCCTGTTAGCGGTAGAGGAAAAGAAAACCAACCCTCTCGCTTCTCTGGAATCTTTAAATGGAAATGACAGACCCGGCATGTTTTCCACTGAGATCTAGGGCACAATATCACAGACGTTTCGTTTTTTTCTCCCACTATCAGTGAAATACAAAATGACTCTTTGAGCCTGTATAACTTGTTGTGTTTTTAGCCCCCACATGCCATACGGTACACACATACGATGGACGCCGAAGAGTGGGACAAGGTACTAACTTAGACGTAGACCCTGTGTGCTCGCTCTTGGTCCTCTGCGGCCGATCTGTGCCCAGTGCTGTCCCCTCCTTGTTACAGGCACTGGTCACAGATCAGCTCATGAGGACAGAGAGGAGTTCAGATCTTTTAGGTAGTGCACTGCAGGTTGAGTGCTGTGCTGTGTGTAGATGTATCTAACCCATAGCTTCTGTTAGTCTCCCTAAAAGTTTGATGGGGTCTGTGGATCGATGTGCATATAGGCCACAATGCCTGCTGTGGCATAGAAAGGATTGTGACACTTTTTGATTTGCGTGCAGTGTTTTGTAGATTTGTTTATGCCTTGTTTGTGTTGCTGTACATACAGCCCGAGAGCTCTTGTTTTCTCCCCCTGGACGACTGGCTTCTACCATACACTGTTGCCTTGAATGTGTGTCTGTGATGGTTGTAGCTCAACATCACCACATGTGGCTTTTTCATGTGACAAATCCACTGAACGACTTCAGGAAAGAGACAATGCAGACTGCTGTCTGATGATTGACGTCTTCAACGGCCGTTATAGGTTGGAAAAGTTCCTCAGGGAAGTTAGACAGCGCAGCGTTTGATTCCTGTGGGACGGATGTCAGTGTGCACACCATGTGACCAGCTGAACAGGCCTCAGTTAAAATTCCAAATTCATGTTTTGACTCTTTGGTCAAACAAGAAGACAGAGCATGTCAAGTAAGGTTACACAGTAGAAGTAATAGCTCTGTCTGGCTAACCAAGGACATCCCTCCCCCCTGGACCACAGTGTACAGTCTTCCTTACAGGAAGTGATCATCCTGACCACAGGAAATGCTTAACACAATCTCCAGGATGTGAGTACAGAGAGATGCTAGTTTAGCACAAATGAAGCATCCCTTTTTATCTTAAGTGGTGTGAAGAGGCACAAAATGGCTGCCCTGCTTTCACAGATAGGGGCCCTGACCCAGCCTGTTTCTCATTGGCTGCCTGGCACAGGACGTACATGTTTCTCTCCCGCAGTCTCTCGCTGGCCCCGCACTGAAAACCACTTCAGAGATTTGGCAGAAAGATCTGGCAACCTGCTCTCAAACAAATCCTAGATTTTCTTCTTTTTTTTCACCCCCCCCCCTCTTGCTGTGTGCTTCCCGCTCAAGGAAGTTGTCCAATAGCTTTCCCACTTTGCATCCCAGGCATTGTGTTCACCACCTATATGCACACACCTTAGATCTTCTGATGTGGTACTGCAGCTGACAAGAGCTGAAACCTCTGTGCCTTTGAATCCCCAAAGTGTCATTAACCATCCTCTGCTGGAGATGTAGACTGTATAGGATCATTTTACTCATGTCTGCATAGGCTAATGGTCCTCTAATAAATACCCCCAGGTGGTTCAATGTTTCTCAAAAGATTACAAATAATCAATACAATGCATCATGTATAGGATGTTAAGAGAATAGTCACGTCATGTAGTGCTGTGGCTTTGTAAAACCTCAAGAAGCAGCGTCTGTAAAGTTTTTGTTACTTCTGTTAAAGAGGTTTTTGAGCTTTTTCTGTAGCTGCAGCTGACAACAGTGTAGTATTCCAGAAAAAGAAGGTTTATTTGGTCTTGTGGGACAGGTGCGGAGCTGGGATTAGAGCTTTGTGACCCAGTTGTCAGTTGAAGAGCTTGTGCCGGTGTGGGAAAGGAAGCGTCTAGGTGAGCGTAATAGTTCGCAGGTCTGCTTTCTCCCCTGTTGCCCCCACATGCAAATTGCAGACTCAAAGTAAACAAGCCTTTGAAGGTGAAGTTTGGCCAGATGGAAATGCTCAGAGCTCGTCAAGCGCTGCGTGTGTGACTATGCAGACTGCTATTTCCTTTTAAAGGTGGGATCATTAAACATTTCATCAGATTTACGAGGTGGCGCGGGGCTCACGGCCACAGCGGAGAGCGTGGATGTTTTGTGCTGTTGTGCTGTTACCGTGTGTGAATGCGCCCAACACGCTTGCTACTGTGTGTCTGTGTGCAGACACGGTCCGTACGCGCCTCGAGAAGAGTGTGTTTAAGAGTGACACGCCCTGTTCTGTATACCAAACATGCTCCCTGTGATTCCTGCCGATGCCTCCTCGGGCTGTTTACGTCGTCATCAGCTGCTTCGCCTTTACATCATAAACCACCAACTGTCAAGCCAGCGAGCTAAGCGCACTCAGACAAGGGGCGATCCTCCGGTTATTTACTGTTGCTCTTTCCTCGTTTTCACCACCGCAGGGCGACTGGAGGACCCGAGGTCGCCATGGGAACCGGCCCCTGGCCACAACCCCCGACTGAGGCCGAGCAGCTCCAGGCCCTGATGGCAGCAGCTAACGGTGAGTGCTATACCACCCCATCCACTTCCTCTCTTCCATCAGTCCACCTCCTCCCTTCCAAATCATCTCTCTCTCGACGAGCCGAGCGAGGCTGCGTGGGCTTGGAAGGTCTATTCAGGTTCCTGTTTGGCTGCAGGGCAGCCAACTAGACCGGCTCATTGACGAAGCTCTGCCACGTCCACACTAGTTTCCGTCGATGCGCTTCAAAGCCCTAGATGATGCGCTGACATTTGACGCAACTACCTGCGCCTCCCCGCACAGGGAGAGCACAGCTGACGGGTGGAATCGAATAACATAACAGAGACACATGTTGCCACTGTAGACACTGATCACACGCACAGTGTTTTAGCATAAGCACAGGGCGACAGAGCTGCATCACAGTTATGTAAAATACATCCTGCGGGCTCATACATAACGAAACGACGAGAGAGAGAGAGAGAGAGAGAGAGAGAGAGAGAGAGAGAGAGAGAGAGAGAGAGAGAGAGAGAGAGAGATCGGCTCTGTGTGGAGCCTTCAAGAAGGAAAGGACGAACGGTAAAGGACGAACGGTAAACTTGATAAATGCTGAAGGTCATCTCTCCTCTACCCATAATGTCTCTGTTGAAAAGCTCCGCATTGGAGTTGCTGATTAGTAAACCACAAGTCGAGGGAGTATGCACAAAAATACAGTTTGCGGACCGTGCTTTTGGTCTTTTGGACACGGGCGCAGTCAGCACTACAGTGGTCTCGTCCGCTACCGTGTGTTTATACAGGCTGCAAAAAGCGAGGGGATGGGGGGAGGGAGCGCTTGTGTCTCGAGTTCTGCAATGCAGGGGCTGTGGGAGAGTTATGAGCTGAGCAGCTACGTCATGCGCGCACACTCATTCAGGGCAGGCGTGATAGAGAACCAGAAACACCGAGAATGGTGGGGGATACAGTTTCATCACTCCTTGTCGAAAGAAAACAACATCTGCAAACAATCAACCATTTTTTACCATCACTGATGATGCACATTTTTGCTACACGTGCCTTCGGTTTTTAGTTTAGGTCACTGCAAGGTCTATGAGCTCTGGGATTCGCTTAGATTAAAGCTGAGGTTCACTCAATGTCCTACTTGAGTCAAGAAGTTAAGATGCCTTTAAACCTTCTCCATGACCCATTTACATCCCACTAATTGAATTTAACACTGTCATACTAAGACTTTCAAGTTCCTGCTGTCTAACAATTTTCATCCCTCTCCTCTCCCTCCTCACCCCTCATTCCCCCGCTCTGTCCCTCTTCTCCCCAGAAGTGAGCGAGGCTACGGCCACCCTGGGACCCGGCACCATGGGCCTCAGCACCCGCTACAGCCCGCAGTTCACCCTGCAGCACGTGCCCGACTACCGCCAGAACGTCTACATCCCCGGCAGCACGGCCACCCTCACCTCCAACCCGCAGCAGCAGCAGGCCACAGCCCAGCAGGCCGCCCAGCAGGCACTGCCACCGCCCCAGGCCTCGGCCCAGCCCGAGCCCCCCAAAGCCGCCCAGACGCCCGCCTCCAAGAAGAAGTCCACCAAGAAGGAGAAGAAGTAGAGCCGGATGGAGGGAGGATGACCCTGGCTTTGATCTGATGACAAATTCAACCCCCCATACCCTTCCCATTAGGTATCTTACTGCTCTGCTGTCACCCATGCTAGCCACGGTCTAAACCACGACAGCAAATCACTTTTGACCGCATGGACGATGTCGATGGTTCTTATGAAAGAGTGTCTTGAAGAATCTGAATGTGCTGAAGGCTGTTTCTGGTGTTGATTAACTCGTGTTGTGCTCAAGGTTGAATATTGCTCACGTAGTCTTTGTCGGTGGATCATTTTGGCAGGGCATGGGGGGTTATAGTGGCTTTTTTTCGTTCTGTTTTGTTTTTTGTTGGCAAAATCACATGAACTTGGGGATAAAGTGGGAAGAGATTCAGTGTAAGGAACCATGCTGGGCTGTACGCAGTGATGTATTCAGAGATGAAATGTTAGTGTCTTTCACGTTGGATTTATTGTTCTCTTTCCCGGAGGTGGAAAGTCAGCTATTGTAAAGTACGCTAGTTGCCATCCATTAGATTCCTATATAGGGTCAGCCTTGCAGGGTCTTACAGTGCAAGTCCTGTGGATATAAGGCTGCTGTTCGACAGGTATTACAAAATCTTCTGCATGCTCTTTAAGGTTAAAACCACATATACTAGTTTAGAGTTGCAAACTATGCATTGCAAAAGCAAAGAGGAGGTCATCTCGAATCCGGTATCCTCCCTTCAATCGCAGGTCAACATAATGCACATGTAGCATTTACTTGACACAAAATGAAAATTACTTTTGTAATCATAGTTTAACGAAAAAAAAAGAAAGAAAAAGAATTTAATCTCCTGATATTTTTATGACCTGAGCATGCACCCAGAGGCAGGGCTGGCAGAGGGTGGGGCGGTGTGTCATGTAGTCACAGGCCCTGCTGTCCACGCAGGTGGTGGAGCAGCATGGACCGGCTTCTCTTACAACACCTCCAGATGGGCTCCAACGTGTCACGCTGCCCCGAAACCCTCCTGCCTCCCCTGCTCACACCTAGCTCGTGTCCTCCCCTCACTCACTACCCCACGTCGAGAGCCAAACCAAGAGAAATGCACTGTCCGTGTTCCGATGATGAAGATGAAGATGTAGGGGTAGTAATCACTTTTAGGGAAGCGTGTAGATGTGGTTAACTTAAGTGCTTAGGAGTTCTAGACACTTTGCGAGCCGCTAGAGTATTTCCCCTCACTATCCTGAAGTGCTGAAGAAACTTCTTGATGTGACACAGTAACATGTTTTTTTCTTCGGGAGATACTGATCCAATAGCATAGAGGAATTGTTTGTATAAGATTCGGAGTCTTTACTTTGCCGTCCATCTGTCTGTCGGGCCTCTCGGCCGGGTGCGGCTGCATGAGAGCAGGCAGCTCGCAGCCTGGGCTGGGGGGGAGCCAGGAGGGTGAGTTGAGGGGTACACAGACTGAGGTGGCACCATTGGATCGATAATGGGAGGGGGGTGGGGAAACGATCTCGGCTCTCCCCACTGAATGTACAGAGGAACCACTGTTGACCCTCCCACCCGTAAAACTTTCTCTAATGCACTGACGCAGGTAGAGGTCAACAGCCGAGCATAGCCGTCCCTGTTGGTGAGGGGATACCACTCGAGAGCTCTCGCAAACAGCCCTCCTCCATTGGAATCAATGGGAAACCTTAGCCTCTCTGCCACTCCGCTCACCCCTCCGCTCCCTGGTCCTGTGAGGCTGTTCTCCCACTGTAAATAAACACAAGTCCTGTCGATGGTATGAGCCAGTTGTTTGTATAGTAGGGACAGCGTCCAACATTTTCAAAATAAGAGTCCCTCTCCACAAGACGTGGCTTACTACTGGAATGTGTTGCATTTTGTTTTTCAAGAAAAATAAGAAAACCACGGTTCAAAAAAAAAAAATCAATGAATAGAAATCTGAGATGTTCTTCAACAGTTTGTGTTGCAATGTAGTAACTAAGCACCATGGAAGCCAACTAACTCTTCAGTGTAAATAAATGAATTAAAGACAACTTTAGATAAGTAAACAAAGTGACACACGTAGACTAGTTAACTTGTGATATGTGTTGCGCATATTTTTGTGTTCATTTTCTCTCTACTATCTTTTATCACCCTGTAAAGAAACAAAACAAAAAAATATGGAAATGTTTCTATCCTTCTGTAACCTCTTACTGTTCTTTTGCGGTGATTTTATCTCGTGCATTTGTGAAAGAATGCCTCTCATTCTCTTTCTGTCCATATGAACAAATGATTATAAATATTATATATGTGTACGTCCGTCCGCTGCTGAATTAATACTACTCTATCCTGCTGTATTATCTTTCTTATCAAATGCTTAGCCCCCACGCTATACCCCTGTGTTACTCTTATTTTTATGCTAATATTTATATTGCTGTTTTATTTTCTCTTGAACACTGACATTTCAAATAAAAAGATTCTTAAATCGTTTAAAAAAAGATAAGCGGTGTGTGTGTCTTCTTCAAAAACAGGCAACAACTATAGTAAGTTAACTTTTTGTGCCACTCATCAGACTTCCTTGTGAAAACCATTTAATGGAACAAGTGTGTTGTATTAAAATAAGGAATCTTGCTTGCGGCTTTTTGTCTGTGTGACCTACATTCAACAGGACTAGATCACTCCTAATGGTGCAGCTTTGCTCCCTGTGGCAGATGAAAGGGAAAAGAAAACAAATTGTGAAATGGCTCTTTTCATTACTCCCCTCGTATCACATGATGAATTGGAGTAAGAAATGATTGTTGCCTAACTATAGCCATCACATTATTGAATTAAGACTCTAACTGAATTGTATTTATTGAATTGACTGAAGCCATTTTTAAACAAAGTGAATGAACTTCAACTTCATGAGCAGATGAGGAGTATTTTAAAAGATGGAAACTTCCATTTTGGTGAAAGATGTTGAGGATAGATGGAGAACACCAGTGGGTATAAAGTAACAGATGGATAGATGGATGTTTCTCTTACTCTTGTTTACTTGCAAGGTTGTTCTCACAGAGTAGTAATATCAAGGTTTAATGACAAGCAACGGCTATAAATTGACCTCATATGAACACACGACATGATATTTTCTGTGACACTGAACGCAGAAAATGTGTGAATAACCACTGAGAAAACAGTCAAAGTAAAAGCATCTCTACATTCATTCCACCTGAACTGACATCTGCTCCTCTCAGCTCTTTCCAGAGCCACACGTTCTTCAGCTGTCAGAGATCCTGGGGCCAGGCAGGGGAGCATCGCCCGAGCTCTTTGTGCCTTTCACGAGGTCTTACACAATAACATGTGTCCCTATAAATAGCCCATGGGACGTCACAGAGCAAAACAAAAGGCTCTGCTGCAGATGTTGGGGGATGGAAGGAGAGAGCTGGAGGGATGGAGGTGATGCGAGTGTTGTTCATGAATCAGGCGTGACGTCCATTCAAACGGCATTGCCTGGCTGTGACAGCACACCAGGGAGCAATGAGGAACCTTGTTGTTTAATAGATCCTTTGGAGTACGTTCCTTCTTTTAGATTACATAAGATCAGTTTCAGTCGAGAGCCAAGTCATTCATACAGCACCATTTCACGAGCCCAAAATGGCGGACTCCTCTCACCCTTCTCTCCTGGTGTTATTGCTGTTACCATGACAACTGTCAGCTCCGGCTGGATGCTTGCTCTCTTCCTCACCACATCTTCATTATAGATCTGCACACCGGACATTATTGGCTCCGTACTGAGCTGAATGACCTGCAGGAAGACAAGCACATTCAACCATCAGTCAAACCCAGGGCTGCTCCGACACACATGCAGGAAACATTGCAGAGTGGAGGGGAAGGATTTCCCATACGCAGACACAATTGGATGAGTCAGAGGTAATAACATGCTGTGGATTTGTCCCACTTTGATTCGCTTGGAAAGTGACCATCTGAGAGCTAATTTTGGAGACAATAAAAGGAACAGGAAGTACTTATTTCAAATGGGGGGGAATATCATAATAGAAGTGAGCTTTGCAACAGCTTTAGACTCGCTTCCTCAGCTGATGTCTGTCGTCCCGTGACTTACGATGACTCCTCACTGTCCCCATGTGTCATCCATTTCCCTGGAGGGGAGACCCAGCAGAAAGGGGAGATTGTTCTTTTATTGCTCCCTTTGAGTTCCCCACCCTATCTCGCTTAATTAAGCACATTCCTCCTGATTATACACACACAGACACATGTACACAATAGAGTGACACACACACACACACACAACACACACACACACAGTCACACACAGGCAAAAGAGAAATCTTCAATCCAGTGATGTATAGCAGGGTTGTCCAAAGAGGGGACGCCAGGGCAGACCGGACCTCGACAATGGGCTGCCTGTGCACAGTAATAGCATTAGTCAGACAGCCTGGACACGGGGGAGAAACACAGAAAACCCAGGCGTCATCACATCCTGAATGTGACACATGGAAGCGGCCATGTGGCAGTCCACGGACGCACACACACTGTGGCCAGTCAATGAGTCAGTAAGGAAGCCAGACATTCAGGCCCACTGGAAAGCAAAAAGCGGTGAATGGAGAGCGGAGAGGCAAGTTTCTTGAATAGCTTCGTAATCAAATATATTCTAATTCAGAGCTGCAGCTCCTGCAGAGTGTGAGCGGCTAGGCCAGAGGGAGGAAACAGGGGTCCTGTTTCTGGCTGGGACGGAGCCATGTGAGGAGAGAGCAGGACGTGACGTGACGGCTGCTCGTGGCGGGACAGGAAGAGAGTTTACGCGCCTCTTCTCACCCCCTACCCTTCCCTCTGCACTCAGGCCAGAGGAAGGAACCCTCCCCTTCATCCTCTCCCTCTGACTTCCTCTCTTCTTCCTTCCCTGCCCTCCCCCTCACTCTGCCCTTCCTCCCATCCTGCAGCTGTCTCTGCAGCCTGTTGGGTCACCACATGTTGAGGACAGAGCTCTGCTCTGTTGAAAAAAAAAAAAAACACTGAGGAGATAAAGACCAGCTTAATCTGGACTTTACCAGGCATTGACTCCAGGATGAAATGCATACGTTTACAGTGCCACAGTAAAGCATGGCCTAAATCCAGATGACACACTTAGCAGAGATTACACGTGAAAGTTGGAGGGAGCAGAAAAAAAAAGACAGCAGTGGGTTAATGTGGCTTCCTCTCATGCAGAGATAGAGAAAAACACTCTGCTCTCTTTCTTTCCCTTTTTTTTGGATGGATGTTCCTCATAAAAAATTTACAGAGAGAGAGAGGGAGAGAGAGAGGGAGAGAGAGGGGAATGGAATCTTTTTTTTTTTCCTGCTGGCTCACACTGCCAACACCAAAAATACACCCCAACTGTCCTGCTCGGCAACAAATATCAAAAACTGATTATTCACTTTAACCACAGTCCATGCTTTGCTTAAAGACCATGTATTTAACATACTTCTTGGATTATTCTGAAAAGGCCAGTTTTCATTCATCATGCCAGCTGAGAGGAATGTGCTCATCAGGCAGAGCTGTCTTCAGTGAAAAAAAGAAGAAGTGGAAGAAGAAGAAGGAGATGAAGAAGAAGATGCCTTTGAGAAGGCACTGGAGCCTAACGTTGCTAAGGCTAACTGATTTAAAGAGACACAGTAATGTGCTGGTTTCTGGCTCAACTAAATCACAGAGATGGGGCTGTAGCGATGTGGACGAACACAATGCTCCTTTTCAAAGCCGCAGGCTCTTTTTTTTCTCCTCATCTGAAAAGCCTGCTCTCTCCTTTTTTCTCTCCCTCTCTCACCTCCTACTCTGCCAAAAGCCCTTGCGCCTGTTTTCTCAGCTGGGAGGATGCAGATCAGACAGAGGGGCTACGGGGAATGAAGATGGGGGAGAAAGATGGCGAGAGCTGAATTTCAGGTGGCACAAACAGGGTTAACTGACTCGGTTGTACAGCAATGGGTTTGAAGACAAGAGAAAGGAAGCGTGGCCTCCGGTTTGCATCAGGTGTCACTTTACTGGGTCAGTAAAGTCATGTAATCTGCTCACAGGTGATGTTTCAGACAATTTCACTTCAATTTGTCCTGATTTCTACCAACACAATAGTACAATGTGTGTGTTTGGAGGGGATCAAAAGCTTCCATCTGGTGCAATGTGGTTTTAGGGCATCTCCTGCCCCCACCCTGTCTCCTAACAATCCCCAATACACACATACGCACACATGCACTCCCACATTACTGTCAACCACAACCCCAATCCCTCTGTACAAGCCGCACATCATATAAACCCATAACCCTGCACCCCCTGCAGCAGCTACCACACCCCCCAATCCAGACAGTGCAGAGTATCTAATCCATTTCCTCCGCTGCTGCCGTTGTCATGGAAACGCAAATATTCCCCCATCTGAGTGACGAGGGAGGGAATGGCGCAAGGAGGGAGAAAGCAGGAAAGCAGAGAATTCAGCATGCGAGGATGCAACAAAGAAGCTGAAAATCTAAAAAACGCTCCTCTGCTGCTGGTGTGTGTGTGTGTGTAGCCAAACGTTGGCAGCATTGCACATGAAGCATGCTGTGTTGAATGCACAATGTTTTACACATACCAAGAAGGTGGTTTGGGAGAGAAGGGTTGCGCTGTGTGTGTGTGTGTGTGTGTGCGCGCTCTCAGGGGTTGATACGCTGCGATTGTGCGGCAGCTCAGACATGCAGACTCTGACACAGAGGCATGTCGACAACTCAGCACCATGGCGACAGGTGTTGCCGCGGAAATGGTGCAGCTGCTGCATGGATATTTCAGGCTAATAAGCGTGCACCATCGAGCTCCCCTCCCCTCCCCACGGCTCCTCTCTGTTCCCTGGACTAACACACCCCTGCCTAATACTGAGACTGGAATGCAAATTTGGAGGGGAATCCAGTTTAGCCAGTTATTACATATTCTCTTGGCTGTTTGATGAAGAATAGAATAGAGAGCCTTGAAGTCATTTTACAGGGCAGGTACAGCACCACTCCACTCCAGTGGAAAGAATACAAGATTTCTGTAGCAAGAGTGTTGTATATCAGACAATAAAATCTAAGACCTACAGTCCCAAAATATATTATGCAGAAATCAGCATGTTAGGTCACTAGCAAACCTTAATGAGTTGTGAGGAATGACCTAAAACATGGGACTGTAAAAACAAATGACTGAAAAGTGATTCTCTGCCTCAGATTTAGGGTGAAGAGCTCAAACATCCAGAAGAGGCTCCTCCACTTTGAGAGGAGCCATCTGAGGTGGTTTGGGCAACTGGCCAGGATGCCTCATGGACATCTCTTGGACGCCTCCCTGGGAGGAGGCAAAACCAGGACATGCTAGAGAGATTGTATTTCTCTTCTCCTTCACAGCAAATTTGCCCATAACCCACTTGACATCCCCTTGACTTGAAGCAAGATGAAAACAAAACTTTATTGGAAAGGTCTTGAGGCAAAGAGTAAGAGTGTCAATACGCAAACTGTGGGCAGCTCCTGCTCCTCAGAGGTGACCTTCGAACCTTGAGGGTGAGACACTTTTGAAGACTTACAGCGCAGCATCAAACTACTACAGACAAGATGGGAGTGGTATTGAGAAATCGCTTGACCTCCACAACATCAGACATCGGACCAGTAGGAATGACCCCTATGTGGGGTCAAAACATGATTTCACCCCTTTAACCAATGAAAAAGATAAAAACTGGCCAAACAGGTGAACCTCCCACACCCCAAAACCTAAGCTAGGTTATCATCAGAATTTCACATATTACGGAAAGCACAATAGAACTGCAAACAATATGGCGGAGCGTACGATTGTACAGTGTAACAAAAACAAAACAAAACAAAAAATGTAGGCCTAGTACTTGCATTGCACTTAAACTTTTTTTAAAGTAAGTATCTATCCAGTCGATTCCTGCCTCACTGTGTGCAGAGAGGAAATGGGGAAATAAGTCAGCAACAGTGTCTCTAGAAACAGCAGGGACGGAGTGTGTTTCTTTGCAGAATCTTTGCAACGAGTGATTCATTGAGCAAACATTCTGAAAAAACATATATTATATATAAAACATTTATTTTTCAATGAAAATGTTATCAAAATGTATTTTTATGCAAAAACTAGATTAGATTATTACCCAAATAATGAGAGAAATGTCTGCCATGTTTTTATTTCTCATGACCCAAAATTTCAGAGTCATGTGACATGGAAGTGGAACCAAAAGAAAAGAGCAGGAAGAAGAAATGTACCAGGCATAAATTTCAAGGAACCACTTTCTACGTTTCTACACATTGGACCAACGTATAGTTTTCAGTGAGATTGGATTGCTCTGGGTGTGGTCTGATTACACTGCACTGGGGACTCCTGGCATTAACATATGCAAACTGTTTCGCAAATGTCAGTAGATCCTGATTATATCATTGTCAAACACTTCTTCGTCCACGTGCCTGGAACAGGTAGAAAACAAACATTAGAACCTTTAGGTAAAATGTGAACGGCTCAGTTTTACTCTACTGTAGGTTTGTAACAGAAGCTGGCAGTCAATCAATCTTTTGATATAAGGTAGTTAGTAATTTAGGACCAATTTCCACCCTTAATGCTTTAATTACAAGCCTACATGCTCTATAAGGCACTATAAGGAAGAACATATGAAATATGCATCACTGCAAGGGCCTGATTGGACTCCAGCTTGGCTGAGGACCTTTCTGCTGTTTTTGCGTTTAGCTTATGTCTATATGGGTTCTCTCTAAACACTCTGGTTTCCTACCAACATCCAAATTCAACTATGTTATGGTCAACTGAAGACTCTAAACTTTGACCCTACATCAACAGGATGAACTAGCATCTAAAATTTCAGACCGACATTTGATAAAAAAAAAAAGTGAAGAAGTAGAATTGAGATACATTCGCTATACACAACTGGGAATTACTCTATATGAGAAAACTGCAGACTTTTGAAACACCAGGGAAAAGAATTGGACCCAAACACTTTGGAAATCAACAACAGGGACCATGGGAATATTTTCAGAGCTGCATCTCACATCCCAGCAGCGTTGGTGGGATACAAGGACACTGCTGTGTGCCAAGACCTCTGGGACAGGTGCTAAACCCATCAGCAGTGGACACTCAAAGAGCCATGAGCAATGAACCATGGGAAATATTCAAATACAAAACATACCAGAGGTTTAAAGTGATCGTTGTAACAGATCATGAAGTGGAAGCTCAGATAAACACATTCCTACTGGAAGAGGCTCCGTCAGGCCTCGGCTATTCAAGCTGAACGCATCTTTTAGGGTGCAAAAAAATGTATGAGATGACACGGAGCCAAAAGCCCGAGAGCAGACAAAAACATTGAACACATTTTGTTCTACTTTCTGTGCTTTTTGACGCAGTGCAGGGCACAGCTAAACTTCCAAAGTCAGTGCAGAGTCTCATTTGAAAATCTGCATGAATCATGTTTTCATGATTGTGCGTGTGTGTTTGTGTGTGTATCAACAGCAGGCAGAGGATACAGCCCTCCGAGAGGATTAATTGGAAACTACCGCAGGACGTTCTGAGAAATGAGTAGAAAAGAGGAGGAGGAGGGAAGAGAGAGGAAAAACAAGCTCCAGTGCCCTAATTCACCACTCTCATGGCACGTCACCCACCCTCCCTCCTTCTCCTTCTCTCTCTTTGTTCTCCAGCTCACAGCATCCACCCTGCATTCCTCTAAGCACACAAAAATAATCTTGATGGTCAAAATCATTTCACTCTTTTGTACTCTAGTCCCTTACATCTATTCCTTTGTCACCCTCCAGCTAACCCAGATAACCAGACTCTCATTGCCCTAGATAAAAATGGAGGTCTGTCAGTCTGTCTTTGTGACCACACCTTTCCTCCACCCATCCATCCATCCCTGCCCTGCCACCCCCCACTTTCTCAACCCTCAGTGACTTCTCTGCAGATCTGTCTGCGACAGCAGCGCAGGTCTGGGGAGAGGTTAGTGTCATCCGTCTGTCCGTGTCCATAAAGCTCAAATATTCATGTGCCCGCTCCGCGCCATGCAACAACAGATGATGTCGGCTGGCAACAGACTCCCAGTTTCCATGGCAACCTCCGCCATCCGTTTCCCCCTCCTCCCCCTGCTCTCCTCGCTCTGACTCAGTTGAGTGGTGGAGAGGGGTGGTGGCGGCACTGATCGCCTTCCTGGCAACATGTAGCAGAAACATGTTAGTATCACACACAGTCGATCCCCAGCAGGTGAGAGAATTACATGAAGGGGGAGGAAAAGAGGGAGACACTACGGATAACTAACGGATAACTAATGATGACTGACAAATAAATAAGGATTGCAATCTATCCTTATTGTTGGCTACTCCCTCTCCTCCGCAGCCTGGTTGAACAATTATTTCCAGGAAATGTGTATTAAATTGCAACATGATATTTCCAATTTATTCAGCAGATATGTACGTACATGTGTGTGAATATGGTGATGAAGGTATATGAGGGGTGTATGGAACACGGTGGCTTAAGAAGGCACCAGGGCTTCAAGCACATGTGATGTTTCTTATAGAGATACTGCTCACAAATGAGCAGCTGTGAAGACTGGACGATGCGGACAAAACAAATATGGAGGAACCACAGAGGGACACGCAAAGACGAGTCCCCTCTCCACTGCCCTGCCCTTCCTTCCAGCTCCTGTCTCTCCTGGTCTCCTCCTCTGTGATGCCTCTTTGTCCTCTCAGCTCGGCACAGGGACTGTAAGCTGCTTACTATAATGCAGCTACACAATGCCTCCTAATACTCCTCTTCTACCCCCCACCAACCCACTCTGCCTGTCTACAAAATGGATCGTAATGCTGTGCACTGCCCCCTATCCTCCCGCACTACTTCTGCACTGGGATACAGTCTCTCTGCAAAGGAAGTCGCCGAATGTTAACACTTCCCTTCTGCAAAGTTAGCTCTAAGGATAGGGTTTTAACACAGCTCCTGGCCAGCCTGTCCTCTACATTATCAGTATAGAGTGGTGACTCATGCTGCTTTCACGGTTCATCTGTAACTGTCCACCACTTGCAGTTAAGTCATTGTTTACAGGCCTGATCTTTACTTCTCATCGCCCCGGCTGCAGTCTCTATTTCATGCCTGACTGAGTAACATCCGCAGTGTTATTACCTTCTGTTAAAGATGCGGCCATAGCATGCCCACATCTGCGTTTCCTTTGTCTATGTAGGTCATCTGATTCTCTGCATTTGTTTTTGCTTTGACTGCCGTGATTTGGAACACTTCGGTCTTCATTTTAGCATTGAACCTGAAACCCTTGGAAGCCAAAAGCCCAGTGCATTCACAAGAGAACAAGCAGTAGGGAAGAGACAGGGATGACATTAAAGACAGAAGGGGAGTCATAGGGGAGAGGACTTGGAAAAAAGGGGGAAAGGTGGGCTGAGGAGACAATGAATCCTAATAGAGGAAAGTTGAGGCAGAGAGAGTGAGCAGGGGAAAGCAGATGAGACAGGCAGGGAGGGGGTGAGAGGGAAAAATCAAGGAAAGTCTGCTATGGGTGCTGATTTTTGCCAGCAGGAGGGGAGAGTAACCATGGTTACCAAGCAAAGGAGTGATGTCATTGTCTGTTAAAGGTGCTGGGCACAGTGGGGGTATTTTTGGGAGGTTGGCAAAGCAAGTCTGTTCTTCGTCCTCAGCAGTTTAATGCTGCACATCAGGAGAACACTGGCCACCATCCTGAGGATGACTGTGTGTGTTTGGGATTTCATGTGTCCCTTGCAGATTATAAAAGATGAGGACTGGCTCCACACCATCCACATTGCAGTTTCCCCCTAGATAAAAGCCCTTTGTTATCTCACATGCATAAAAACAGCCCCAACACCTTTGTCATCATATTCCACATATGGTATTGTTGCAAAAACACAATAAGCATCAAATGCTTGAATTTTAGAAGTGAAAACCTGGAAAAAAAATCAGTGCTTTTATGAAGTTGTTGACAGAACGGATTGCCCAATCATCTGGAGAACAAAGGTTGAGACTCATGGGGTCCGTAGTAATTTCTTGAATTATCTTGAAATTGGGTTATATATCCACAAAAATGGCTGATGCTCTTTGTCACAAAGAATGAAAATGTTTAATTTATTATTATTATAAAATTATTTTCATACACCTTTTTGTTGAAATACACATTCAGCTTTATTATGTTTGCAGTAAAAACATTTGTAAATGTTCTAGACATAAAATAAAAGAAGAGCTCAATTAACATCGTCATTATGTTATGAGCACCATGTCATCCTTAACAGGGAGGGATATTTTCAGTAAATTTATTATATCTGTCCATTACAATTACTGTGTTTATCCAGGAGTTTGACCAGTATCTGTCCCTAGTTTTGCATGCCGCTGTTTTCAGAATCCTTGCTCAGATTGGTCCAGATGAAGGCACATCGCCACCCAGTCTGCTCTGGTTAACCCCTATATGTCACAGTGAATGTAGGCTTCACCCCATCTTCATCCTCCAGAGGTGGGGTCATACCTTATGTAGGGCACACACCCAGACTTGAAAGACATGCATGGATGTACAGCCTCATAAAGACACACACACACACACACCCTGAAAATGTACTTTCCCCTGAGGAAATCACTGCTGCAGGCTCAGCTAAAATAGGTCAAATGACTGACAACTACCCCACCTCCTCCAATGTATATGGACAGATCGGGAGCCTGAGGGAGGGGCAGTCACACACTCACACACACAGATACAGAGTTAAAACATATCATAAAAAACAAGCTCTCTTCATTCTTCACTCTTTATTCATAGAATAAAGAGAAGCCCTGCATGTTTTAGATGTTTCCTGTGCCAACACATTGGATTCAAATGAATACTTTATCATTGGGCTTCTGCAGAGCTCCATGATCATCTTATCATCCTATTCAGATGTGTGGGAGCAGGGAGCAGCAGTGGTAATCTAGGAGCGGGCTGCTCTTAGCCTAACCCTACCTTAACACTAACCCTAAGACTTAAACCCTAAAGCCCTTCACCGAAAACCTAACCCAAATCATATAACCCTAGACCTAAACCTAAACCTAAATCCAAACCCAAAACTCTAACCCTAATTGTTGCTAATGTGCAATTAGGGTTAAGTTTTAGGATTAAGGTTAGGGTTTATGATTAAGGCTATGATTTAGGGTTATAGTTATAGGGTTATAGGGTTATTGGGATGTTGGGTTATAGGGTTATAAGGTTAGGGTTAGCCCTTACCCCAACCCTAAATTTAAAACTTAACCCTGGACCCTCACCCTAACTCCTACTGTTACACTACCACTGACTTTGAATGCTAAGCATTTAAAACACAGTAAAGACAAAAGAATATATATGGCAAGCAACCCAAAGCTTTATGATTGTAGCCTGACTCAAGACAGATCAAGGAGCCTGGAGAACATCTGAAAACAGATATGCCTCACATCAATGAATACTGGTCATTATCAGGGATGCATGATAGCTTCTTTCCGCACCAAATTAAAATGAATAAAATTAAACACAATTAAATACATTATTTAACAAAATAATGTAACAGACATTTCGAGTGTTGTAATGAGAACAAAAACTACAGCAGTTATGAGTAAAACTTTTATTATTTCACTGCATCAGCTGCATAAGTCAATAAAAGTTATTTTACAGAATTAAAACTCAGAGTCTCAAATGCCTCATCAACAGGCAGAAGACCAGCCTTCTTGCAGTGCTGGCTGCAACCACAGACCACCAAGCGATACTTTTGCCGAACAGTACAAGGTCCCCTGTATGAATCCCAGGAGTTTACATGTTTTCCCTATGTCTGTGTGGGTATTTTCAAGGTACAGTGGTGTCCTTCTACAGTCCAAAAGTTTGCATGATAAAGTCGATTGGAGACTCGATTGGAGGCAAACGTTGCCTGTAGGTGTGAGTGTCAGAATGAATGTGTATGTGTGCTCTGCAATGGGCTGGCAACTGCAGTTCCTGCATTCTCCCAATGTGTGGTGGAGATAAGCAGATATATGGAAAATGGATTCAATAAAACGCATGCACACAGTATAACACACGTGTAATATAGTGAGGTCTTTTGCATCCACAAGCACATTTGCCTATTTCAAGCACAAACAAGCTCCATACGGAGACGCTACTATTGCATTTGTTTACTACAGGAGGGAGGGTTGCAGGTATTCCTGACAGCCTGTGTGCACGTAATAAAGGAGGGCCGGACAGAGGCCAGTAAAGATAGATGGAGCACCATGGTTATGTGAGTGGTTGTGTGTGACCCCTGATGCTTATTGATATTCTGTTGGCATCAGCCTACAGCAGCCTGCACAGCGCACAGACCCTCCTCTCTCTGAGTCTCTCTTGTATTTAGGGGAGAAATTCATCCTCCGAGAGAGAGAGAGAGCTAGGGAAAGAGAAAGAGAGATGAACTGCCAGGATGGGCCATGACATTGCGGATTAGAGAAAGAAAAGATACTCAAAAATGAAAACTGTGGTTGTTGGTAGCAAGATTCATATGTATGTGTGGGTTGGAAGAGGTTTGTTGATGGTGGGGCACAGAATGGATAAAACGTGTGCTTTATAAATTTGACATCTCTACAAGACAGGAGGGAAGCAATGGTCGACAGGTGCAGAAGGCCAGTGAAAGGCATGAAGGTGAGCGGGTCGAGGCAGAAAATGCCACCTGGTTAATACATGAACCC
This sequence comes from Karalla daura, assembly GCA_029224185.1. NCBI lineage: Eukaryota > Metazoa > Chordata > Actinopteri > Chaetodontiformes > Leiognathidae > Karalla > Karalla daura. Next base: position 19,324,369 of record CM055195.1, read on the forward strand.
TGGGTAAACGTTCCCTCAAATAGCCTCACAGAGGTCTGCCGCGGCAACTAGAGCACACTCGCTTTCCAAAAGCCCCATCTGCTCTCTAATAGGATTTACAGCACAAGTTGTCTCTTTATGTTGGATGCACAGCAGGCTCTGCAACACACAGAGCCTTTTCATAACACGCGGGCCATTCCTGCCATTCCACATAAACAAGAGACAGAAGACACGTTGGCCGTAGAAGGAAGGTGGGAAAGGATCTGAGGCAAGGGGGCATGCAGGGAGCAGTCAGGAGGAGAGATAGTCTCAGACATGTCAACGTGCGGAGGTGCAGACTGACTGACACAGATTTCAGTCTTTATCTCCGCTCCCTGCTGCTTCGGGGCGACACAGGGCAGCGGCGTGGTGATGAAGATGTCACTCAGTGGTGTGATGGCACGGCCAATCGGTTGACACTGGCTGGCCCATGCTAATCGTCTGCTAATTGTGTGTCACATGGAGGCTGTTCTACAAGCAGCCGAGTAATTTGATCAAGGGGAATATCATGAAGATATGATGGCCGTGTACAGTGAGATGAGGCCGTGTGAACGGAGGCGGGCACTTGCAGGCGAATGCAAAATGATGCAAACAAGGACACGTAGTCACAGGCACCCAGTCCACATTCAAATGTATATGAACACAGTGATTGGGAAAGCCTTGGCTTTTAACCTGTTTTTCCTGTGCTTTTCTTCAGCAGTCACTCAAGCCTCCTTCTCCGGAGTTTAAATGCCACAGCAGTTTGCATTTCTTTCCTGAAACACCAGGAAAGTTGAGAAATGGCCAACCTAAACAAATGAAGTGGGGCTTTAATCCACAGTTCTCAGAAATGAAGGCAGAGAGACACTGAGAGAAGGAGGGGAGTGTTCAGCCAAGTTAAAGACAAATGAAACAAATTTATTTCAGAGCCCTGGCAATGTAGGTGCTCAGAGCAGCCAGAGAAACACACTAGCACACGCACACACACACACACACACACACACACACACACACACACACACACACACACACTGCAGTCTGGGTCAGATGAAAAAACACTTCATTTTGATGTTAGCAAGAGTGACAAACAACAGGGGAATATACACGCATGGAGATCATTTGATGTGTGGCTGCAAATCTATTGTTTTCCTCTCTCGCAGCTGAGGTCACATCTCTTCTTGCTCGTCTGACACTCCCTCTCTCCCTCCCTCTCTCCCTCCCTCCCTCCCTCCCTCCTCCAGGAGGCAGAGGGGTGGCAGATATGCTCCGAGGTTCACTTTGCTACCTGGAGACCGACAGCCTCCCTCAGCCAGCCAATCAGGGGCTGTGAAAAACAGACTGCTGCGCGTCCATTGGTCCACCACTCCCGGGAACTCATTCCACTATCAATGGCCATGTCATTGTGTCGTCTGGCAGCGCTGAAGCCAATTACACTGCCCCCCTTCTTTGTTCAGAGCTCTTTTCTCCAGCAGACCCCCTTCACGCATATAAGGGTCTGACACACACACACACACACACACACACACACACACACACACACAACAAGAGACTGAGGGAGTCTGGGAATTAGAGGACATGAAACTCATAGTAATGAGAGATCATTATGGATCACAATCAGTCCTGTATCTTTGATTTGACCCTGACAACAATACACAACTATGCAACAGGGCAGCATCTTTTATCTGGAAAACAAACCTGCAATTCATTATTAAGTTAACCCTGGATGTGCTGAGAGAGTGGGTGGCATGTCTGCAACTCAGCCTCCGAACAAATTATGCTTATTGTAATTATTGTGTATCCGCATCAAGGAGGATGTGTGTGATAAAACAATAGTGACTGAGATGATTTTCCTCCCACACCTGTTGTCTGTTGGATATAATTTGCTGGTTTTACAGTTTCATTTTTTCATCAGAACCTGTTTTCAAGTCTAACCAGATTATAATCCCAAAAGTAAAACCATATTAGCCACAGGCAAGCATTTGACAATAGAATCTGCTGATAATGTTGTTGGGCTGATTTCTCTGACAATGGTGGTCTGATGATCAATAATCCCACGAACTCTAGCATGGTAACACTAGCCAACCATCACAGCAGACAGGCCATCTGAGACGACCGTTATTAGAACAAAAATCAAATCATTGTCTGACCAGGGATCTTTGTGTTTTCTCCATGTCTGTGAGGGTTTTCCCAGTTACTCCAGTTTCCTCCCACTGTCCAATACCTTGCACTATGACTCTAACCTGCCCCTGGGTGTAGGTATGAGAGTCAGTGGTGTATGTGTCCAGGGTGTACCAGATCATTGCAGAAATAATGATATATCTTTTGAAGATAATGTTACACCTTGGGTTTAAGCCGTCAAGTGCAGACCAGTCTGAGCATTACTGACCTCCTCTCAAGTGTGGTTACAATGTTCGGTTGTCTCGCATTCCCCACCAGCTTCCTCCACTTTGGGTTTTTGAGTCTTTTACAATCATTGTTGCCTTGATGAGGCGCTTGAACTCCTCTGTGACACGACAATTAACTGAAGTCTACGACAACAGTTTGCTCATTGTCTACTGCGAACAGGATGTGCTCGCATGTTTACACAGCAACATGTGGTGTGTCAACAGTCACAAGAGCGAGTGCGTCAGTACCTGATCACACGCACACACACACGTGAGCACACACCTATAGGCTACAGGGATGCAAATGTGGTGCACACACCCAACCAAGTGACTCTCTGATCTCAGCCGCCCCTGCGGGGCTATTGCTGGGAAGTCCTCAACTTTTTCATCCAGAAACTTCTGCTTTTCTTTTCTTCCCTCCACGATTAGAATAGAATGGAGTAGAGGAGAATACAATGTCCTTATTGTTATTGAACAGGAACAGAAAACGCAATCGGTAGAGAAATACTGAACTTTCTCCCATGGTGCAGAGCAAATAACATTATCTGCATAGCGAATAACATAAACGTAGACTGTTGGGTACAAGACAATGGCAGTAAGGGTATAAACTACTGTGAGGGTATTACTACTGTTGCAGTAGTAACAGTAGTACTGTATAAAAAAATTATTTCTAAATATTTCTAAATATATTGGCTCGAGAAAATGGATTGATGAAATATACATGGACTGATCGCTCTCCTTCAGTTATAGAGTCCCTTCATTTAGATAGGTAAACCTACTTACAGGTGTCATCTGTGGAACAACGAAGGCATTCAATAAAATGTCCATAGGTTTGAGAACAGTTTTGTTTTATCAGTGTGTAATATTAGAATTTCGTCTCCAATGGAGGAGTGTGACGGACAGTACGATGAACTCACTAGAATCGCTGGTCCGGTTAATCCACACAGACATGACTTCGGCACTCCCTTCTGTGGCTGACATATGGAGCACACACACACACACACACACACACACACACACACACACACACACACACACACACACACACACACACACACACACACACACACACACACACACACACACACACACACACACACACACACACACACACACACACACACACAGGCGGTTTCGCTTTGATCAGCATCAGATACTGGATATTGGCGGAAGGTCTGTCGAAGAGACAGAAGGGTGCAGACGTTTTGATTCACCACATTTGTCAGTGTTGAGCTGCCCTCTGGCCAACGTGTGCATGTGTGTGCGTTTGCCCAAACAATGGCTGTAAACGATGAAAGGAAGTGGGGCGTTCTGCGGTCAAATTAACAGGAACGTTAACGAGGTGAAAGGACGGCAGCTGCAGCTCAGGTTCCCCGAAGAGGAGAGGCCTCCGTCTACTGTGCACGGGAGGGTGGCTGGGAAACGCAGTCATTACTCTCCAGCTTTTCACATGAAATGACTTCCTGAAACGGAACTCATGGCTACCCCAAACTCTGTGATGTCAGTGCGGAGACAACTTTTGCTGCCTCTGGGAGGGAGACCGTGGGTCGGGGCGAAAACCCAGTAATAGTCCGATTTAAATCGGGCAACAGTGCAGGAAACCGAACCCTCACACCGTGCTTACGGCGAGGGACGTTGTTCATAAAGCGAGCACTCCATTCACTTTCATTGCCCAATAAACAGTCTCTTTTTTTTTTTGACTGACTGACGTGCACGTGGAGCAGGAAGCCGTAAAAGCGTGTTAGCTCAGCGAGACGGTCTGAACTCCACCGTCTCCCTGGAGACCGGAGGCAAAATTTGATGGATCTCCTCTTCCCATTTGAAATAAAAAGCAGATGCAAAGGTCTTTTTTGTTGGTTTTTTTTTCCACAGACGGGAGCAGGCCGCAGAGGCCCGGAGGCAAGAGTGGAGGATTTAGGGTATGTGGAAGGAAGCGACTCACCTGACTCACCCAGGGAGGCAGAGGCCAGGGAGGCAGAGGCCAGGGAGGCAGAGGCCAGGGAGGCCAGGGAGGCCCCATCGGCCGCTCTGTGCAGCTGGTGCGACTGAGATTCGTGGACGTGTCGTCGTTTGCTCGGCAACTTGACCGAGTCACTGCGAGAATAGGGGGGGGGGGGGGGGGGGGGGGGTGTTTTGTCCTGTGAGCGAACCGGCTGCTCTGATAAGGCCGCGTGGAAGCTGAATCGTGAACGATCTCAGCAAAAACATCCAAGATGTCACCGAACGGCCATCTTGAATATCATCGACAGCTGATGACGGCTTAGCAAGGTACATAGACTGTCATCACTCGACAAAGCCACGGGGCAAGAGGTCTGTTCAGAGGCCAGACTTCTCTCCCAGGCTGAAGCGTAGAGGAGGACACTGGAGCAGCAGAGGTGAGGCATCCGCCGCTCTCGTTCTCCATTGAACACATTTGTCTGTTAAAAATAGCTCGGCCGCTGTTTATTCATTCCGCTGCCGTCCCCCTGGGCCCCGCTCCATCTCTCTGGCGTCCGCTGCAGCGTGTGTTTACACGGGAGGGGAGAGAGGGCGAGGCGTGGAGGAACGGGGCTCGAGAGGGGTTCACTGTGGCGGAGAGACAAGGACCCGGCTGGGAGGGGGACGGGATGACGGGAGGACGGGGGGCGAAAGGGGGGGGGGTGAGAAAAAAGAGCCGGATACATGGTTTAATTAATTAAGACATCTTTAATAGTTCTGTGTGGCGAACAGAATGACCTCGTGTGCATTATTCTGTGTGAACGTAAAGCAATCTCTGGGGGGAAAAAAAAAAAAGAGAGAAGGTTCGTCTCAATTCAAACACATCAAAAATAAAAGTCAACCGTAAAAATTCGCGTAGAAAAAACAGTCTCTTAAAAAAGATGAACAAAGGGAATTACTCGAATTAAAAAAAAAAAAAAGACAACAGAAAAAAAAAAAACGTGACAGTGATCTCGCGTCCTTTCAACCGTCTCCCCTCCCTCGATATCGAAAAAACAGACAGACAGGATGCAGTAGCACACGACTGCCCTGCACCAGGGGCCCGGGGTGCCGCCGAGAGACAGAGACCACTGCTCGACGGCGATCGGCACCTTTGTGCCGCTTCGGTTGTTTGCATAGGAATAAATATTGCATGGGGCGGCCCGGCCCGGCTGCCTGTCAGATACTACGACGCTACGTGATGGCAACATGGACGCTGGCGGCGGGCGAGCGCAGATGAGGAGCTGGAGCCGGGCATTCAGCAACCGCTGTTGCGCCTCAGCGGTGGAGGGGAGGGGAGGGGTTGGGGGGGGGGGGGGGGCAAAAACAAACGCACGCAAACGCACACACTTGTCTCAGCGGTTTTCCGGGCGGCTCTCCAGTGTGTCGCATCCTCGGCAGATAGACCACAAAGGCTGCTCACGAAATCTGGCGTCTCTGACAACATGGTTGGTACCGTGCGGTAATTACAGATGGCAACACACACACACACGCACGCACCAGACTAAATATAGGTGGCTAACTTGACGCACTCGGGGTATCCTGACACACTTGAACGCACGCACGTCACCTGCTCTGGCCAGGCTTCAGGTGATTCTCTCCCTCTCACCGCGGCTCGTAGGAACGGTCATGCTCTGCGGCTGGAAGCCGGTTTGGTGTGTGTGTGTGTGTGGTGAGACCGCTCGGACAGGTCGATGGGATAGTTTCCCTCCTTTCTCATGCGCAAGCATAGCCGTGACGTGGATCCCCTCTCAGTGAAACAGAAAGACAAGACGTGGAAGTGAACACCCAGGTGACCAGTGTGTCGCCGGACCGGGTCCAAACACCGGACGAACCCCGGCTGGATTTCCCTTTCTTGGCACTTTTCAAAAATACAGTGAAATGAGGAGCAATTACGCACAGTAACATACAGTATGTCAGACGATTACAATAGGCCGTAGGTTTCATAATTGGAGGAAAAGAAACAAACAAAACGAGCAAGAAAGCGCATAGTAGTCCAGGCCTGGAATGTTTCAAAGCCCCTCCGGTCCAGAGGTGCGATTTGGAAATAAGAACAAAAAAAAAAAGAAACAAAAGAGCGGATCCCTCCTGAGTACGTCTTTGGAACAGCTCGAGATGCCGTCGGATGTGGAATGTGACAGAACGAAGAGACGCGGACAGACAGGAACGCGCACGAGAACCGACATCTGGGCGACACTGGCCCGAGGGTTGAGGCTGGGGGGGCGGGGGCATGTGAGGCGAGAGCCCCGCCCTCGCCCTCGCCCTCGCCCTCGCCCTCGCCCTCGCCCTCGCCCTCCGCCCTCCGCCCTCCTGTTAAGACGAAGGCTGGGGGGAACCACCTCAGCGAGGACATCCCACCCGGACATTGGCCCCTGGAGCGGCTTACGCACTGTGTTTGGATACGACTGATTCTGCGAGTGGAGAAGAACAAAGCAAAAAGACGAAAACAAAGAAAACCGAGAGCTCTGTGCATAGTGGGTCCTAGTTGGCCTGCGAGATGGCAGCGTCCAGCAGCTCCTCCAACGATCCCGTCCCTCCCAGTTTAGGCTGCCTGGCGCTTTTCTTTTTGGGCGGCCCGGACGAGGACGACTCGTCCTCCTGCATCAGCTCTTTGGCCAGGATGTTGGTCACGGCCTGACCGGCTCGTCTGTGGTTGGCTGAGGCAGAGAGAGAGAGAGAGAGAGAGAGAGAGAGGGAGAGAGAGAGAGGGAGAGAGAGAGAGAGAGAGAGAGAGAAACACAAGGCGGGTCACGCTCACAGGCCGTGCAGACGGGGCAGGGCATGCTTTACAGAGACACTCAGAGGAGACGAGAACGGGCCATTCGACACACCAAACGACACCAAGAAATTGTGTTTCGAAGCACACGAAACACAAAACCAGTGCTCATTCCGCTTTCTGCATACACGTGCATCACATCTTAATGGTGTGTGTGTGTGTGTGTGTGTGTGTGTGTGTGAGTGTGGATTAGCGCGGCCTGTGGGGCAACCGACTGGTAACGTCAGATTAGACTCAAGCCGATCCCGAGGAAGAGCGGGAACCGAGGAGATGAGGGGACGGGTAGAGAGCGAGGGGAACGGGGAGAGACGGAAGGGCTGAGACGCCATGAGGAGCAGGGCGGATGGGAGAGGCAGGGGATGAATGGGAAGGAGAGCGAGGAGCGAGCGAGAGAGGAGCGAGGGAGGAGCGGCTGGTTCGGAGCGGACTGGCCGAGGGAACGGATCGGAGGCGCACGGCGTGACAGATTGTGGCCCGAGGATGCCGTGGCTTCTGTTCCTCTACCTGCTCACTCCCTTAGTCCCCCTCCTCCTCCTCCTCCTCCTCCTCCTCCTCCAGCTCTCACTCCCTCCCCTCCACATCCTTCACCACTCGCTCCTCACGCCCCAGCGTGGGAGGACAGCTGTGCGCGGCGGCCATTTTGTATTATATAGGTCAGTGGGAGATGAGCGCGTTGACGCGTTTGGCTGTCATTCCGCCTCCTGGTTCACACACGTGCGATGCGTCGCTATTCCAAGGAACGCGCATGCAAATGAACCATGGGAGCTCAGGCAACACGCCCCAGGTTTGACACATGGTTCTGACGGATGGATGGAGAGAGAGAGAGATAGAGAAAAGAGGAGAAAAAAAAAACCACACTCAACACACAAATGGATGTGCAGGTTACCGGACAGGTCTCCAGAACTAGCTGCGACAGAGACACAATAGAGTCTGAGGAGGCAGAGAGAGAGAGAGGGAGAGGGAGAGAGGGAGGAGATGCAGATTTAGAGTCGTCTTCCGAGTTGCTTTTCTCTTCAATAAAGACGCGAGCCCCAGCTGGGGCGCCGGGCGCCGACAGCCGGGGCGTCGCATTTGCACCCCACGCGCTTCCTGTCGGGCCTGCAGACGGGCGCACGCCCTGCCTTTTTGGGCCTGCGCCGGCCTCCGTCCGTTTCCGTCCCTTTAAGAGCCCTCTGCCCCCTTGGGCGCGCCGATTGGGAACCACGCGCGCGACCCGAAAGCCCGGAGAGAGCGCGTGCGTCACCGAGGGCGTCGGGGGCCTGCGCGCCGTGACGGGCTCGTCCTCAAAAGCCATGAAGCCGCAGAGGGAGGCTCTTCAAAGGCTGTCAGAGCGGCCCCTCTGGCCTCCCCATCCTCCTCCTCCTCCTCCGCTCCCCCTGGAGACCGGAGGCAGGGGAGGAGGGGAGGATCAGGGAGGAGACAGAAAGCTGCGGATCTGATAACGGAGGAGGACGATTCTCACGGCGACGGGGCCAACGTTCCCCCAGATTTAAATACAATCAAAACAAGGAAGTGGAGCCGCCTCGGGAGCCAACGGGACCCGACAGGCAGGTTCAGGCGACATCATGCAGTTTGCTCAAGCATTACGCTCCTTACACAAGATGTCACAGGTGATTCATTATTGTCCGTGTTCCCCCGCCCCAAAAAAAAAAAGATCCGAGCAAGCGGCTTCAGTGCACTTCTCCTGTCACGCGGACAGGAACATGCACTTTTAGTGTGCGAGAGCCAAACGGACTCTCAGGGGATTACTCGGAGGTAGATCGGGGCCTGCGAGCTTCCTCCCGAATGGCTGCGAAGCAGATGAGTCTCGCGGCTCGTACGGCGGGTCCCGGGCTGGTAATCCAGTCAGGTCGAGGTTTTAAGATGACAATTTTACACGCGAAGTCGGAAGCCGGAAAACGTGGGCCTCTGGAAATCTCTTTCCAGGACTTCCTGGGGCACTTTCAGCCGCCGCGGTACAGGCAGACACAGATGTTTTGGACTCTCTTCCGTCAAGCTGTCACGCTGCACACCAAGACATGCCCCCATGCTTTGGAGACGTGCTTTTGCATTTTGTACATTCCCCAAGACTGCTCCCACCTACAGTCTAGAGGAGCGGTCTATGGCTGCAACTTCTCTATGAATTCATCTCTCACGTGTTTAGAAACTGTTAGAATTTAACATGGGATGCATGCACAGGCCTTCAGGACTGGCTGTGTTCACCGTCAAGGTAGAGAGAAGCTGAGAGGAGAATTCTCCGCGACATTTGACTTTTCCCTGCCACTTTCCAAATGCTGTCCGTGACTGGAAAGCTGCTCACTAGTTTTCCAGATGACGCGTGGGAACCCCGAGCCGTCAGGGAGCTGAGAGTGACCCGGCGGTGACACGCGGCATCCGTGTCCAAGAGGGCGGCCGGGAGGTCGCCCAAACGGTCGGTGAGCCGGGCACCGGGCCTGGCGCGGGAAACGGGACGCGGGGGGGGGGGGCTCGCAACAAAGACTTGGAGGAGTGTTCACTGGTGTGTGCGCACACTGCGGGGCGACCGGTGGCACAGAGGCCGCGACCGACGAGATCATCTGCAAGGCATTACGCCGCAGGAGCCGCCATAATGACTGCCCGATGAGGGAGGGCAGGCTTTGTTGTACAGTGTGCGTGCGTGCGTGTGCGTGTGTGTGTGTGTGTGTGTGTGTGTGTGTGCTGCGATGAGGGGCTTTGCACGGCCTGGAAACCGGGGTTTGCACACCGTCCCGAGCTCCGTCGCTTTACCGGGGACTCACGTCGCCCCCCTGAGGCCGCGGCATGTAACGCCCGGCTGCTCTGCACCAGGACACCCGGGCCGCCATCGAGCGGCCTCAGCTGCTGTGTGCGTGCGTGCGTGTGTGCGTGTGTGTGTGCGTGTGCGTGTCTGCATTGTCCGCGTGGGGGCGCGTGACGTCACGGGCCCCGACATGACTGATGAGCGCCGCGCTCAGAGCCGCGCTCTGGCTGATGGCCGCTGTGTGGGGACATCTGTGGAAAGCGCAGGTCTTTCTCCTCCTCAGACAGCGCGTGCCCGTCGTCGCCGCCTCCTTTCTCTCCGGCTCCCTGTTGTGGTCGGAGCATTGTCCAGGAGTCGGGGCCGCGATTGGTCGCCCAGGAGAGGGTCATGACCCAGCAGATGGGTCCTCAGTGAGGGCGCACGCACGCACATGAATGCCCTCAAATAGCTTTGAAGGCGTAAACACACAAATTAACTCAATGCACCTAAGCTGGGAGGTTGAAGAGTGAGACGGGCCGTAATTAGGCTCGGAAAGCAGAGAGGCTGCTACTGTTGAAGCGTTTTGGAGAGGTGAGCCGGCCTGGGTGTCCTCTGGAACGCGACGCGTTTGTTTGGCCGTGTGTATTGGTATGCAAACACAGGCCGCGCGCCTTTGTGTCGGCATGCAAGCATCTGGCGTGAAGCCTTTGTGTGTGTGTTGACGGGGAGGGGAGGGGGGTAGACAGACGGAGGGGACAGGGGGGGGGGGGGGGGGGGGGGGAAGACAGCTGTAGCTGCTCATTCAGCACGAGCAGTCCGAACGCACGCCGAGCGAGCTGAGGTGCGGGTCAGAGGTCGGGGTGGGGCGTCTCGTGGCTGCCCATTCACTGGCAGCGCCGTCACACAGAGAGCGCTCAATGGGCTCTCAGTCGTGCCTTTGGCAGCCCGTCTGTGACGTCTGCAGCCGCCACAGCTGTAAGGTGGGGGGGGGGACTGACACACTCCACGTCACGGAGACAATTATCTGGACAATGGTGATCGCTGGACGCTGAGGCGACCACAAAATACACCTTAATGAGCCGGTTTTATTAGCTGCTTTCTGAGGATAGAATAGCCCTGATCGTAGGTTTGTCAATCACATCTGGAAACCTTTGAGGCGTTTCAAATGTTTCTTTTTCTCCTCTCCTTCTCCAAAGTAGGTGCCGGCAACAAGGCTGAGAGGGCGTCTTCCGCCGGACCACCTCCTTGGCGTTGCTTTCACCATATTTCGAGAACCTTGTGCGGCACATTTCTCAAAATTTGCTTTCCAATGCGATTCCCCTGCATCCTCCCTCCCATTACCGCATTACTCGCAAATCTTCTTGGCGGATGCTGTAATCGCTGCAATGTGACCGGCAGGCGACAGCTCGGACAGACGGGCCACCACGCAGCGTCTTTGACACAACGGGCCTCTTTGACCAGTTTCAGAGGCCACGGTGAGGCCTGAGACTGCATCTACGGTGGCAACCCGCAGCTTGAAAGGCGACTTGTGGAACGAGGTTTGATCCGTGTCTGATGAGAAAGCGTCTTTTTGGACGGGTCTTACACCTCACAATCGCTGACAGGTTCAGACTTCGACGTTTTGAAAGTTGTGTTTCAACTCAAACGTCTGATTATCTCAAATGCAAGTCACACCATCTGCTCTGCTGCGTGCGGGAAAGTCATCCGTCGTCATTGTGGGCCCAACTCTGAAAATAGCACAGCGCGCTGCTGATCCGGGCTGTCTGCGCCACAAAATATGTATCAGTGGAGCCGGAGTCGGGACGCGCCTCCTTCAGCTCGACTAAATTAAGAGCTCTGACTCAACCCACCAGTCAAGCACGCACGCACACACATAGAGAGAGAGAGAGAGAGAGAGAGACGCTCCTATTGTGTGGCGGAGGAGCTTCGGGCCCTCTCTGGGCACTTTGGGAAGGCGCCACCTTAGAACGCGAGGGAGGATAGATCCGCACTCGTTTACCTAGAGACCACGGCGGTGCCTCGCGCCGACCACATCTGCAACGGCACGAGCCGCAACGTTTAGGGGAGCAAGACACTCGGGACGACGCAGGGACACGCTCCTTCCCTCCCTTTCCTAACCCTGGCAGCACGTGTGCACGGCCAGGAAAAGCTCTGCCTCCAGTGAACACACACGTGAAGGTATTTCCTGCTCCCGGCGTCGGATGGCCAAACAGTGTTATGTGCGACTGGCTGAACCCTCAAGTGGGCCCCAAGTCCCCCGCCCCCCCCCCCCCACTTGTACAGTGCTCATTGCTTTTCCCTCCATTTTCACCGTCCGTCTCGTTTTGGCAGTGACGGCCCGGAGCAGCTCGTGATTGAAGACGGTTCGCTGTGGGGATCTCCTCGCCGTGTCGAGGCAGAGCCCCCCTGCTTTTCATTTATTTACTTATCTGTAATTACGGGCTACGAACGCGCATCTGGTGCCACGGAAGGAGAGACAAAGGGAGATGAATGGCAATGAGACGCAGAGAGAGAGAGAGAGAGAGACAGAGAGAAAGGCTGAGAGAAAGTGTCTGGTCTGGCTCGGAGCTACTCCGGAGCGGCGCTTCACATCTGGCTTCTATTGAGGGAGGGATTTGGTTGCACACACTCTTCCCTGGCCTCTCTTATGTGTGAACACTCAACCCACATATCAGTGCATGTGCACACACACACACACACACACACAGCCTCCCTCCCTCCTCCTCTCTCTCTCTCTCTCTCTCTCGGTCTCTCTCTCTCTGTGTTAATGGGTTCTGGACACTTTCCCACTCACATGGTTACACGCTAGTTTCCTGCCACCAGCTCTCATGTTTCAAATGGTGACCATCCCAACAGCTCGCGCAGCCTCGCTTTCATTTGTGCGCTCTAATTGGGCCACGTTGTCTACAAACTGGAAAGAAAGAAAAAAAAAGGAGGGGGAGAAACACTCCCGTCCTAACTGGATTGGGCGGCGGGACAGACAGCGGAGTAAAGTGGGTAACCAGATTACCGTCCCGTTGCTGTGAGCTTCACAGACTGGACACCGCGCCCTGGATAGAAATCAACACAGGATGGAGTTTCAAAACCTCTCAAAACGGTGTCCCTCTCTCTTCGGTCCAGGGCGGACGAGCCGGTCGCTCTACACGGAGAATCGCTCAGGCATGAAGGACACACTTTCCCCTCACAGTTCAGTCAGATGTTGAAATATCGCCTTTTGCCCTTTCCCTAAACCTCTACCCACACTCTGGCCGATCCTCCCCAGCCCTACGCTCACACTCTGCTCATATTTTCCTTTTTCCGCAGCCACACCCTCACCAGTTGTCCCCGTCTTGAGCGTCCCGCCGCCCGCCCGCCCGCCCACGCCCGCCCGCCCCGCGGCGCCCTCCCCCTCCTTGTATTGTTGCGCCAGCCGCCGGCGAAGTTGGCTGTTTACCCGAACGCGGAGACGTGGAGAGGGGGAGAGGCGACGGAACGAACGAGCCTCGTGTGCTGTTTGGGCTCCGGAGCAGCCCGCAAACGAGCTTATGGAGAGGGGGAGGAGGAGGAGGGAGAAACATGTTTTGCGAGGACGCTGCGCGTGCGTGCGCGCGTGTGCGTGCGTGCGTGCGTGCGTACCTGCTTGCCGCGGCCCTCGCTTCCTCCTGAAAGCGGCGCCGGACTGCAGCGCCTCCAACAGGCCGTCCATGATGCCGGTCTCATCGCCCTCTGTAAACACAGCATCAAAGCGCCCGTCAGCAAACCCTGGGTGACATCGATATGCGGAGGCACAATTTAGCTGATGTTTACTCCACACACACACACACACGCAGAAAATCGATACAATTATACCCACTCATACCCAGGCACGACAATTGGTGGTTTCCATAAAACCTCTCTCTTTACTGCGTCTTTCTCAGACACACACTCAACACACTTGTGGGTGGATGGGTGGGAGGGTGGGGGGGGTCATCTACCAGCCACGTTACCTAATGAGCTACATTAGCCCAGATGGGCAGTGACCTGGTTCGCCTACTGTCAATGCCAGGGGCCAGACACTGCACTTTCAGGACCATTACCTCCATAACAAACACACACACACACACACACGTTATTGGAGAAAAACAAACTGCTCAAAAACAAGAGGATATGATTGCTTTATAAGTGCGGGCACGTTACAGCTCGTCGGGGTGGTCCTGTTGTGTGTTTACATCCACGTTTTCTGCTCAGACTCCGTGTCTGGTGGCTCTACACCAGTGGAGCAGCCCCATACCAGGGATGCCAGCGGGGGGGGGGGGGGGGGGGCTGGTCTGTGGCACTCTGTGTGTACGAGTGTGTGAATGATTGTTGCGTGGGCAGGATTCAGTGGCAGGGGGCAGCTGGCTTTAATTATTTCCATTTGATCCTGAATAGGGACAGAGGGCTCTGGAAAAAGGGGGGGGGCAGTAAGGTTGAGGGGGTGGGGGGGGTTAAAGGTTTATGTCGTCACCTCCCCCAGCCCCCAAACACAAACACAGACAGGTTTAATCCTGCAGTAAGCCATGCAGCAGATGGCCTGTGGTCTCGGCTGTCACGTCAGAGGAAGTCTCGCGTCCCCATCCACGGCTCACACACACCCCGCAGTGACCGGGAGCTGGAACTGCACGGATCAGGGTGATGTGGGCCATGTTTTTCTCCTTCTGGGGGGGAAACACATCTGGCACATTTCCACTCACTCTAATCACATGGCTGGCTTAAACCGCTGGTGGAGGCACACAAACACACAAACCTATTTGTGAACATGCACTCCAGGGCAGCAGAGGATCCCCACAATGACCCGGCTGTATGTGAGAACAGGCGTATTGTCGGGTTGAGCCTCGAGGATCCTCGGGTCAGAGCGCTGTATGGAAATGCACGGCTGGATACAACACAGCAGCACTGCCTCGGGGGGACAGCGTCTGAAAAGCCATATTGTGGTCTCCATCATGAAAGGAGAGGCACCACAGTGTTTGACTTGTTAACAATTAGCAACAAGTCCAAAATGGCTGCGAAAACAACCGATTTGTTTGCTCCGGCGGCTGGCTGACGATCATGTGCTTCGAAGCGGATGACTCGTGTCAAAAAAAGAAAAAAAAGGGAAAAAAAGTGAGAGAACGGCCTCAAAAACTGGCAGCGGCAGAGTCAGCTTTGATTGGGAGCGACATAAGCCCGCAAACTCTCCCCACGGTAGTGCAGAGTACTGGCTGAAGCAGGCAAGAAGCTGAGCTGGATTAATTAGTGTTAATAGCATTAGATCAGGAGCTCTTAAAGATGTCCTGCTAGACGTGATCTCTGCCGGATGAGCACACACCAGAACCCTCCCCCGACACACACACACACACACACATACAGAGGGGAGTGTTGTGTGGAGCAATAGCACCCCTAATGGATGTTCACACAATAACAGAGGGCATGAGTGTAAAACACACACACACACACACACACACACACACACACACAGAGTCAGACATGGAAAAAAGGAGTGCGAGGCAGACACATATGAACATGTGTCTGCCTCAAGATGATGGAGAATGTTGTCATTCTCCATCATCTTGTGCTGTTTCGCTGGAATCTGGGGTGAGACGTCAGGTAAGCCAGAGTCACAGCCTCCTCCCCTCACCCAGCGCTCTTCTCCTCTCCTCCTCCTCCTCCTCCTCATAGCCTCTTTTCTGAGAGACAACAACAGTGTCTAATCCCCGGGGAAACATCTGCTACCCTACTCTCATCCTGCCTTCCCTCTACCCCTCCCCCCCGTCATATGCTCCGCGCTCTGGTGGAGCACCAGCACTCCTAGTGGTCGTTCCCAGACCGGCACCCGCGTGGGCGTGTAAGCGGCGCATGCCGCACCCACATTAGAAAGCCTCAGCCTTGTGTAAGCTTCTGCGGACACTACTGACACCTAGCTTCGAAAGTGAGGAAAATCAGCTTCCCAGGAGTCTGACGTGTGCTCGGAGAGGAGGGTGGGACGGCCAGGGAGGGATGTGTCATTAAACCAGTGGATGTGTTCATCAGACAGGATTAGCTCAAAGAATGGAGACACCAGAGGCTGAATCCTGAAAAAAAGATCCCAGATACTTTAACATTAGATCATGAAAAGATTAAACGAGCCGTTTGCCTCTGACAGACCCAGACAAGTCTCTTCTCACATGCTGAGCACATACTGTGAGGCTCCAGTGAGTGAGCCGGCTATCTGTCTGACTCACACCGGAATGACAAGGTCATGGTCTACAAACACACACATTCTCACGCACGCACCCACACTGTCCTCCCGGGCCTCAGCAAACGACTGAGATATTGTGTTTGCAGAGAGACCGAGAGTGAGAAAGAGGAGCACCGAGAGGTTTCATGAGAAACAGAACAAATCAGAGACAGTTCACATGCCGTGTGTGAAAAAGGGAACCGAGGGAGATGAGAGCGAACGAAAGCACACAGAAAAGGCTTTGTGAGTTCCCTGTTCCAGCATAAAGGCTATAAACAAATGCCCCACAAAGACCAGGTGTGTTTGTCAGACCTGTGGTTGCATTTAAATAGGGGCCAATGATCCCGGGCCACAGGGGCAGTCAAATGAGCCACCTGTATGTAAATGATCCCCAGGGCACCAACGTGCACAGAGAAACGGCTGTGGAGCAGGACTCGTTCCCAGTCCACGCATGAACATGAAACCGGAGCCTTCCCGAGCTGCCCTCCACAAAATGTCAGCTCCGGGCTTTTAACAGACCGACAACATATTCCAAGCACAGCCTCGGCGCTGGCCGCGTCTTTAAATGGCCCTTTAAGTGAAGGGGGAGAGGGGGATGAGGGGAAGGGGAGGGGGGGCTGGAGAGTGAGTTATGGAACAAAAGCAAGAGAGAGAGAGGAGAGGGAAGCCAGCTGGAACACACGGAGCAGTAGGAGAAAGGATGGAAAGAGTTTTTTTCTTTAGAGCAGACTTTCTTGTCAAGCAGACACACACACACACACACACACACACACACACACACAGAGCGCAGAGTGACTTTGGCCGGGACTGCGGGTTCCCGACACATACACAAAAGCAAGGCAAACACCGAGGGGGGGGGGGAAATGACACAGTGGTTTTCTGACACGCACATAACAGAGCGCAGAGCGGCTGGGGCAAGATTCTGACTGCCGAGTCCCGAGAGAACCGGGCCGGAGCCAGAGGCAGGAGGAATGCACGGAAACTAGGTCACGGGCTGAGGGAAGGCTGAGGGAAGAGAGGGGGGGGGGGGGGGGAGCCGGGGCAGAGATGATGTGCATCTGCAGGGCAGGATTTGAGATGGGCCGAGAGGGCGACAGACTGTCACACAGGACTGTAGCATGCAGCTGCTGGGAGTTTTATAAGTATAGTGGTGGGGAGGATTACGCGTCACAGTCCAGTTGTTCTATGGTAAAAATCCTACTCAAACCACTGGAGAGAGGCCGGTCAAGCAGCTCCTTGTATACATCTCTTTGTCCTTTGTTTTACTTTTTTCTTTTTTTTTTTTAAACGGTCTCACTTCAAAACACAGGTCACCAACATTAGATTAACTCCAGTCTAAATATGGACACACACACACACACACACACACGCACACACAAAGACACACATGCATGCATACACCCAGCTGAGATGTGTGGACTCTGAGTGCCCCCAACTGGAGTCTGAGAGAAATACATAAGGAGGGGGATGGAGTGTTTCACTCTCTCAGCCTCTCTCTGTCTCACACACACACACACACACACACACACGCACACGCACGCACACAGACAAAGTGGTGGGAAGAATGCGCCTGTGACCTGCGTTGATGTCGAGGACCTGGCTCCTCTTGAGCTTCTCCTCCTTCTCCCTCTCAGCCTTCTCCCTCGCCAGTTTGGCTCTCTTGATCTTCTCCTCGGACTCCTTCCTTTTCTGATTCTCCTTCAGTGCTTGCTGATGCAGGAAGACGGAGACACGGGAGGAGAAAGTTAGGAGTTTTTTAGGCGGTCACGATGAACCCGACGGGTGTCTGTGGGTAAACATGGCCTCAAAGCCCAGCGGATGGCAGTTATCCCCCATAACTGGTAAATCCAGTTACCACCTGCTGGAGCTCTCAAAGGCCACTTTCACAGTTGATCCACAAACTGACGTTATTATTCTGGGCCCGCTTTGATCCGCTGTTGTGTCAACGCAAACAGGTGCAAAGTCCTCCGTCTCGCCGGGCCTGACCTTCGTCTCTCGCGCTTCCCTTTCATCCCGCGCCGCCGCGTTTGACTGGCGGGAGGGAGGTCAAAGCGCCCCGGGGCCTCGGCTCGTTTGCATGCGGCCACGCACCTGGAACATGTTCTTGAAGTTGTTGAGGTCGCCGAAGAACTCCTCGATGGAGATTTTCTTGGGGTTGAAGACGAAGTACTCCCCCAGGTCGTTGTACTGCTTCTCCATGTTCTTGTGCAGCAGGTCCAGCTTGTCATACTGCTCCTGGGCGCCGGCCACAAAGCTGTGGGGACACGGCGTTAAGGAGCACAGAGGCGACGCGTCCCAGCGCTAGAGCTGGTGACTGATAACACATGCGGTGGAGGACTTCGACAAATGCTGGCGAACGGGGAGTGCATCGAGAGGATATGGTCACTTTCTCCACAAACAGGTCCTTGTCGCTCTGCGGGGGGGGGAACTTCTCCAGGGACTGTCCCGTGCTCTTGATCTGGCGACCCATCAGCTCCAGGTTCTTCTGGAGCGTCTCCGCGGAAACTGCAGGGAAACGGGGGTCATATTGATAAACAATGACTGTGAGGAGGGACCGGGGGGTCCGTCGGCTGGGGGTCCCCCCCCTACCTCTGCTGGCCTTTTCCACGTGGATGAGCTCCTCCATGAAGCCGATGACCTCGGGATACTGCTCCTGGCACACGTCGGCCACGAAATGGAGCAGCGTCTGCTTCAGATCGGTGGATTTGGTGTCGCGCAGCTGATCGGGAGAAAGGAAAAAAAAAAAGCTGATCAATCGCGTGCAGGCGCTGCCACATGCGTGGATGCAAAAGCTGAAAATAGATGCATAATAGATGCCACTGCAAGGACACCGACTAGGAGCAGCATCTATATTCATCTATGTTGCCCTTTTGACATGTTCATCTGTGGTCTGTGTACCACATTGTCAAGGTGAGGACCTAGCTGGTGTTGGACGTGAGCATGAGTGTGCTCAAGACACTACGGGTGTGGTTCAGGGCCTGTGCGGCCCGCTCCGTGCACCGGGGGGCAGGGTCACCTTGCACAGGTAGGCCATGGAGAAGCCGAAGGCTTTTCCCGTCCTGGAGCCGGAGTTCATGTAGTTCCCCACCAGCAGGATGATTTCCAGCAGCTTGGAGAAGGTCTGGCTGTTGCGGAGCTCCTCGCAGGCGGCCGTCACCGACACCACGTCCGGCTTGATGTTGTTCACCTGCTCCTCGAACTGCAGCTTGAAGAGGATGGCGTTGAGCCGCGGCATCAGCTGCTGCACGTCGGACATCTGGACGGAGGAGGAGGAGGAGGAGGAGGAGGGGGGGGGGGAGTGTGTGATTTCAGACACGGGCTGGCTGGATGGAGCATGTGTGTGTGTGTGTGTGCGTGTGTGTGTGTGTGTGTGTGTGCGTGCAGGGGGATTTCCGCTTTTCCGCACGTCGTCCGCAGCTGCACAGAGCGGCCTTTGTGCGTGAGGACCGTCCGTGTCGAATATATTGTCAACGGCGTGGCTCTGTTTCATACTTGAGCATTTTCTAAGCCTCATTTGCCACCACGCCGCATTTGCCCGCTATTCCTGCGGCCAGTCACGACCAAGTCAGCTGGGCAGCGCAACACTACGCTCTTCACCGAACAAAACGAACAGACGCGTGCAGGATTTGTACTTTCTTTCGTCTTTCATGTTAAAGAACGTGCACCCGTACCACCACTCCGAACTGCTCCGATTCAGCCAGGTCGTCGTATTCATCCTTCAGCGTTGCCAGCGTGCCCAGCTGCTTCTCCGTGGGCATCTGTTTGATGAGATTCTACGATAGGAAGACACAAAAGGCAGATTAAAGTGGGGCTTGGACACATTGGACGAAACGGGGCTGACAAAGCTGACACTACAGCATACTATGACATTTGTCTCCCGTTCATCATATTATCGCGTGGCCCTGAAATGAGCCGATCCACTGTGATGGGCGTCATCAAGACTGATTAAAGTAAAGGGAACTGTTGCTGCCACGCTTTATCATCAGGATATGAGGACCAGACTGCCAGCAGTTTGAGTTCTATACCTGAACCATGGACTCTGTGAGGATCTTCTCGTTCACCTCCAGGATGGAGTTCCTGATCTCTTCATAGGGAAGACGGAAGGACCCCAGGAAGATAGCTGTGGGCGTGGACAGAACTCAGAGAGGCCGCACTGTCGGGAAAGTACACAGTACTCATCCCTTGCAACAACTTACAAAGGTTCTGGGCAGTCTTGGGGTCGATGGTCTTCAAATCTTTCACCTTCTTCTTCTGCGCCTGCTTCTTGTTGTCTCCACTGTCCTGCTCCTTTTTGGCTGGAGAGAGAGAGAGAGAGAGAGAGGGGGGGGGGGGGGTGGCACAGTCAGATGCATGGTGGTAGGGCCGGCTATGGGTAGAGACGGTGGGAGTGACGGTGGTAAGAGCAGCTACGAGACGGCTATGGGCCCCGACAGGCTCGGCGCGGCCTTCACTCCCCCCCCCCCCCCCCCCCGGCCTCCTCCAACTGTACGGCGTCACAGAGGTGTCGGCGTCATCGGGGCGGCGGCCCCCCGGGTCACAACACGGAGCGAGGTTAGGAAACGGTTGGAGCGCCGCGGGCGGAGAACGTCCCCGGCGTGGCCGGGCCCGGCCAACAGGCCCGGACGCCCCGTTCGCCGAGAGGCATCTGGGACGTGCTCACACGCGGCCGACGGAGAGTCGTCACGGTAACGCGCTGTGGCAAGGTCGGGCTTGTGGCTGTGAGGATGTGTCAGCGTGCGTGTCGGGGGGCGGGGGTGACCGCGCTGGACGAGAATCGGGAGTGAAAGATGAACAGGCGCGTTGGGCTTGACCGAATAGCGGCTCACTGTCCACAGGCACATCGGCTCTGAGGTCAGCGCTGCTCATTTTTTGGACCAACCGCGGCGGCCCGGGCTCGCCCTGCGGCGGCTACGCTTTCAGCAAAAGCCAGGAGCTCCTCTTCTGACTTTCGAGGCCCTCGCCCGGGAGTACCCCGGCGTCGGAAACACACCCAGACCGTGACAGAGAAAAACCAGGATGACTGTCTGGAGAGCAGCCAGAGAACACGCCCGTGTGAACAAGTGCAGTGCGAGCATGACAGGTCTGAGGTGAACAATGCAGGCCCAGCTGCTCCCAAGGCCCGCTGATGACCTCATGTCCTGCCCCAGCGATGGCATCATAGGCTCCGGGGTTTTTTCCACTGTCTCTCCCCATTCGGCCGCGGTTTGCTCCGGCTCTCCCAGCAACACTGCGAGTATTCTTGGTGCCGACACGGAGATGCCCACTGCAGCACAACAAGTCTTTCTCCGGCCTTCCCATCCTTCCATATGGCCGCTCAAACGGCGCTTTGTCTGTGCGAGAGGCCAACGTAATCAGCCGGACGGCCTGTTAATGAGTCCAGGCCTCGTAATGAGCTCCCCGTCTATCCGTGCGCACATACAAACACTCACACACACTGTAAGACAGTGGACTGTGGCCTCTATCGGGCCTGTTGTTGTAGCTCTAAACTGGCCTCACGTTTGCAAAACTCCCCCCTCTGAATCCGTTGCAGCTCTATCACACATTAGATTACATCTGTTTGAACCATTCAAAGTACTTCTCCGGCTCCCGTTGTCTATAATTCACAAGTATACGAGCACAATCAGCTGTGTGTATCGCTGCCGTGAATCACTGACACTATTGTCTGCCCCACACTCTGGCCATAGTCCCTGCTGTGAGCTGGAAACCATAGCAGGATGTCAACCATTACACACGCACACACACACACACACACACACACACAGGATAGGAAACTCCATCAGGACATCTGACAGGAAACAACATAAATATCCCAGCGCACAAACATAAACACAGATAGTCACAGCTGAAAGGTTCGGAAGGAGCCCAGAGGAAGTGACAGGGATCAGGAAAATAAACACGTCTGATGCCAGACGCAAACCGGGAGACTGGAGGTGATGATGATCTATTCATCAAGACTGTGCCAGAGGAGGGACACAACACCTCCTGAGAGGAGATAGAATAATTGAACACTGTCTGCGTGCACAGGGAGCAGCCCGGACAGTGTGGCTGGACGGGATGTACGCTTAAAGCGGGCTAATCCAGCTGGTCTAGGAGCACTCCTGACCCAGTGACGGCATCATGTCACTAGGTCAGCCTCAGCCTGTGTGTGCGGCTCAGAGAGATGGAGAGCTGCTGGCGAGGGGGGTATGCGTGTGTGTGTGTGTGTGTGTGTGTATCCCAGCTTCAGTGACAGCTGCGCACCAGCCAATGGCATCAGCCTGTGCTATGTTGACATCATGGCTGATTCATAAAATGGGGTCTGGAGTACAGATTGTAAAATGGCTGCTATGTGGTTTCCACATGCCGGCTCGGTTCATTTATGATCTCATGGCACCTCTAGTGGAGCTCGTGAGCACTGCCTGGTGTTGTACTTAGTCACTGTGGGGGAGGAGGAGGAGGACGAGGAGGAGGAGATGACAAAGGCAGACCACATGTGCGACTGGACGCACACTTGTGACATGTTAACATCCACATGTCTGACCGTCCCAGCTGCTGTTTTGTTACATTGTAACAGAGAGAAAGACCTTCTGAGGGAGCAAAGCATTGGCACCCCTACCACCACACACACACACACGCACACACACAGGCTTCTCTTTTCCGGGAACACCTCCCCCCCTTGTCTAACCAACAGCTGCTTGGCACTGAGAGATAATGGGGAAAAAAGGAAGGGGGGTGTGTGTCCCTGTGTATGTATGTATGCGTGTGTGTGTGTGTGTGTGTGTGTGTGTGTGTGTGTGTCATGAAAGATAAACTAAAATTCTTCCATTTCTCGGACTTCTGCTTTTGATTAAGTGGTAAGCGAGTGAGGGGAGGGGGGTGAAGAGGAGCCAAGCCACGCAGAGGTCTCTGTCAATATGTAACTAAGTGTGTGTGAGTGTGTGCGCGTGTGTGTCTGTCTGTCTCTTTCAGCACAAAGAGGAGTCTGTTTATCAGTCAGCAGACCTGAGTCTGCCTGCCCCCCCCCCCCATTCCTTTCCTCTCCCGTTCGCTCACTCCTTAAAAGGAGAAACTGTGCGCTGGAGAAGGTGATGGGTAGCCAGGCTTGGAGAAAGGAAAATAAAAAGGAGGAAAAAAGCAAAAAAACAAAGAAAGATGAACACAGGGAGAGGAGGAAACTTAGTGGACACTTTCATCCCTGACCAGCGTGAATCAGAGCCTCAGAGCAGAGTTTCAAAAGACTGAAACACACTTTTCCATCTCTTTCATGGGACCCACAGCTTCTTTCATCAGCACTCGCTGCAGTTTCTATTTAACTGGCCCATAGTTTTCAGATGATGAGCCTCATTATTTTATATCTGTGGCCCTGAGAACACACTTCCTGGGCCCTCTGGTGGCAACATAGGAGAAAGGCGCAACATTAACTTTATGTAACTTCACACTAAGTTTTTTCCATGCGGCATTCCAGGGCTGGAGTCTGTCTAAACTGGAACGGGGAGAAAAGGTTTCTAGTTTCAACATCAATAACTGTGGGGTGAGCAGTTCTTTGGGAAAAAAAGAAAAAGTTGCTGAGGCTGCTGGAAAGGAAGACGCACACAGAGACACAAACACGCCGTTTGCCAACTTTTAACATCAACAAAGACTAAACGCATTTCAGAAAAAGCTAAGAAGAACAAACCTGGCTTATGAAAGTTCTCTCTACGCATGCTTTTTTCTGAGGAGGAGCTCAAAGCCAGGGGAATGAGACAAAGAAGAAGAACAGGGGCATAAAGCTCTTTGTTAAAAGTAAACAGGAGGCCAAAACTATGGCAGACAGAGGGACAGCTGTAGCTTTGGTCCCTTTAAACTTTAAATGTCCAACATTATGTCACTCCCTGGGTGAGTGTGTGTGCGTGTGTGTCACAATGAAAGCAAGTTTGACAGAGGAAGAATAAGAGGGTTTCCAGGGTAACTCCAGTTTGAAAGAGCCCCTTCATCCTGTTTTTCACCGTGAAAGGAAATGAGGAGAGAAAAAAAATTCCTGACTGTGTGTGTGTGTGTGTGTGTGTGTGTGTGTGATTGTGTGAAAAGGACCAGATGGCAGGGTGGGGCAGGGAGGAGGGGGGACGGGGGCAGGATGTGGGAGGACCGGGATGCTGTGGGAGGGACTGGGGGCGGGGTTAAGACGCTGCTCCCTTGCGCTCCCCTGGTGCATGAATGGTGTAACTGCAGCTCCCATTTTCTCAACTTGGATGTGATCACAGTATCGAAGCCTTAAAAGCATAAAAATGTGCGACATTTGAAGAAAAATCAGACTCCACAAAACAAAAAAAATACAGATTTGTTCTGCTTCACAATGTGATCTTTTTCTGGCCATACGGCACTGAGAATAGCACTACAAAGTGAAAGAGGCCAAATCATCTAGAATTCTGTTTTCTAAAATGCATTTTATATCTAAGGCTGGCGGGGAGAATTTCAACAACACACACATTTTTAAGAAAAAGCGTATTATGTCGTGATTTATCCAAAAGTAATTCCCAATAGCTCTGACATGAACAGGTAGTACTTCATGCCAAGATGCCAACATATAACGGATCAAATTCAAATGTGATTTTCTTTCAAATCTGACTCATGTAAAGGCACGCGTATATTTTTTAAAAATTCAAAATACAATTATTTCAGTCTATACAGCAAGTTGCACGTTTGTTTCTATGAAGGGGTCAACTACAGGAGCCACAAAGTGAGGCTCCCCTCGTTGAGGGTGCTGTTTTTCTATGGAGTCACAGTGCCCTCCACTGGCCCATTTGGTGTACTGCAGCCAGATGATGAGGAGCAGGCACCGCACACGTTCTCGCTCATTGTCAAAGTTGCGCATGTTTGCTGGCATGGGTGAATGTGTGGAGAGGTGAGAGAGAGAGAGAGGGGCAAACGCAGAAAGAAATAAGACACTGGGTGTATAAGTTGGACCGGTGTAGAGAGACTTAAAGTGGGGGAGACAAGGATGGAGAGTCTATAGAAGTACTCACCACTGGAGAAAAGTGGTTCTCCCTGTGGATTTCTGTATTTGTGTGTGTGAGTGTGTGTGCACGCGTGTGCGGGCATGTGTTGTTCTCCCAGGACCACTCTGACCTCTCTCTGCTCTTCTGGCCATGAAGGTCTTCAGCGATGACGCACACACGGCATGTAACGGCATCACTGATGAGACACACACGCGCGCGCACTCACACACACACACACACACACACACAGAGTATGCTCCCTGCATTGCTGATAAGGTGCGCTACAGTCGACACACCGACACAGCACTACCTTGAACTTGGATTTGCACTTGCTGAAACCACACAAACAGCCCATAAATCCCTATAGCAAATAACAGAGGACACAGCCCACCCCTCCAAACGCAGCGAGAGGTGAGCCGCTATGGTGTGCTTATTAAATCAGTCCTATATCAGCCAGTCTCCTTGGGACGGCAGAAAAGATTTACTACAGCAATTACACCGGCTAATTACAAGGAGGAAAGATAGAGGGGGTGAGGGGAGGGGGGGGGGGCGCTGCTGCAGAGTGTAAAGGAGAGAGGGAAATCAAATCAAAAGGAGCCAGAGCAAATAAAGGTGCGGAAACTGAGACGGTGGCAAATAAAGGGGAGGAGGGGGAGAAGCGCGTGGTGGGGGGGGGGGGATTCAAGTTGGTTTAAGGGACAAAGACTGTGAGGATGTGACCTTGAGACAGCCACGCAGCACCTGGGGCACCGAGGGAAAGATTCAATATTCAAACTCATAAACTGCCAGTGTGTGTGTGTGTGTGAGTGTGTGCGAGAGCGGGAGCGCGCGTGTGTGTGTGTGTGCGTCTGATTGAGTGACTCGCCGAGATTGTAAGTAGTTTTTTTTTTCCTGTGGCACTCTGGTAGTCTGTGTGGTGCTTTGGTGTTTGTTATTCACAGTGTGAACGTCCTTGACGCCGCACTGGCCTTCACAGCGCAGTGCTCCCTCTACGGGGAGGAGAGGGAATTGCACCGCCCCTCTCTCTCTCTCTCTCTCTCTCTCTCTCTCTCTCTCCTCCTCTCTCTCCCTCGATATGCCGGGTATCAATCAAGCCCGATCCCCATTCCTAGCGCACTGGCAGACATGCAGTGACATTTCCAGACACTGATGTCCTGTGTGTGTGTGTGTGTGTGTGGAGGGACTGACTGAGGAGATTAGTGCTCGTACAGACAGCAGCTGTCTCAGTTGAGGTCCGACACTTCCTCATATTTGATCGCGCGGCCTGTAAGAGCAGAAATTAAACGCTGCTAATGGCCTGACACGACTTCATCGTTCTCGGACACAGTTTATGCCCCCCTCGCCCTCGCCGACACTCCCCCCCCGCTTCACCCCCCCGGCCGCTCCTGCGACGATAGATCTCGTTTACGTTACGCGCAGGGGCGGAAAGCCGAAACTCGGTGAAACTGGGACTCCTATCTCAATTAGAAAGTTAGATGAACTGCAAGACATGCGGGCAC